>ML677352.1:8058121-8332308 GCA_007922305.1 Dermatemys mawii | reverse complement strand
TGTGTGTGTGTGTGTGTGTGTGTGTGTGTGTGTGTGTGTGTGTGTGTAAGATGGGAGATGAGAGAAAGATATCTTTAGCTGCTCCACATCTCCATTCCCCAGTTCCTTCTGCAGAAGTGACCCCTGCTGCTTATGATGAGCTTTGTGCAGAATTACCAGCATTACAAAACATTTTCCCACAGACAAATGTCTGGGAGGACCCCAAACCCTGGTGGGTTTTGAGTGCCTTCTAGTGAATTGTAGAGTGCTTTACAAATAACTGCCACAAGTTTCCTCTATGGTAGGAAAATACTGTCCCCTTTGATCTGATACTTGATAAGCAGGGGGAATTAAGGCAGAAAGGTAATCAACTGACCATGGTACAGAAGAAGCCAGCGTCAGCCAGGAATAGAATGCTTGTCTGTGATTTTTAATCCCATGTCTAGTCCCCTAGTTGAGCGTGTATCTTGTACTATTTAATTGCTCCTCTCTCTAGCTATAGGAACTGGCGCAGTTGCAGGGCCTAGTGCAGAGGTGGGCAAATTTTTGGGCCCAAGAGCCATATTGGCATAAAACTGTATAGAGGGCTGGGTAGGGAAGGCTGTGCCTCCCCCAAACAGTCTGGCTCCCCCCCTCCCACTTCCTGCCCCCTGACTTGGCGAATCCCTGACCCATCCAGTCCCCACTGCTCCAACCCACCCCCTCCCACTTTCCGAATCCCCGACCCATTAACCCCCCCGGTCCTTGTTCTCTTTCCACCCCTCTGAGCACTCCTACCCCAACCGCCCCCCAGCACACCACCTCCTATCCAACTGCCCCGACCCTTATCCACACCCCTGCCTCCGACAATCCTGCCGGGACTCTCATGCCTATCCAATGCCCACTGTTCCCTGTCCCCTGACTGCCCCTCCAAACTTCCACCCCATCCAACTGCCCCCTGCTCCTGTCCCCTGACTGCCCCCTGGAGCCTGCTGCCCCTTGTACAATCCCTGCTCCACCCCATTACCATGCTGCTCAGAGAAGCAGGAGCTCACAGCCCTGCTGTCCGGCAGGAGAGCCGAGCCAGAGCGCTGACGGCATTGCAAGCTATGGTTCTGGGGAAGGAGGAGCAGTGGGGAAGGGGCTGGGGCTAGCCTCCCTGGCCAGGAGCTCAGGGGCTGGGCAGGATGGTCCCGTGGGCTATAGTTTGCCCACCTCTGCCCTAGTGCCATCATTAGTAGCTCAGGCAGATGGCAATACTGCCAGCACCACATGTAGACTCGTCAATTAATTATGTGATCTTCCCTTGTGTCAAGAACCTACAGGAACCCCAAGGTTGTTAGGAATTAATTGTAGTGGGTTTCAGCCCTAGTGAGCTGTTTACATGGGTTTATATTTTCTAGGTTGCTTCACAAAGGAAAGGGCTAGAAATTGCCTTTTCTGTTCTTAAAATGAAAGCTGAGGTTTTCCATATCACTCAAAATAAGGTGGTGATGATGAGGGAGGCCCTGCCAGGGGCTTTGTGCACAAACTTTTATGGCCTAAACATTTTGGTTCCCAAACTGTAATCGTATCACCATGCCAAAAATAAAAGTTTGAAGATTTATAAAAGGCTCCATATGGGGCACCCCTTAGGGTAACAGATATTGTTTATAAGCTTAGAGATTCTTGGGGAGACCCTACTCCAGCCTCTTGGTACTGCAGAAGTGGAATCTAGTTGCTTTTACTGGTGGCTTTGCATAGTTTTGCAAAGGGACAGTTCACCAAAGGCCGAAGGTAAATGACTTCTGCTGAAGGTAAGAAATGAAGTTACTGGGCATAGCGATAGCTGGACATTTGTTGAAGCTGACTAGGATTCTTGAGCAAGAAGGGAGGTGATCTGTGTACTCTCATCATCCCCAAATCTGCTAAATAGTGCTGGCCCTGGTTTGATATATGAGATTGCACTAAAGATGTGCTCTAGGAATTATTTTTGGGAAATTTTTGGGCTTATGTTATGCAGAGGTCAAAGCAGTTGACCATGGTGGTCCCTTCTAGCTTCAGGATCTATGCATCTAATGCCATCTTTCACAGTTTTCCAGATGGTTCTGGATGAATCCTTAGACTATACCTGATCTCAACTTCATCTCAACAAATTAAAAAAAAATCCTCTGTATATACTTTGACATTTTCAGAACATCATCATCTGATACATGAGTCTACTCATTATTCACAGCAGAAGTGCGAAGGACTGATACTTCTGTCTTGGAAGGTCAGGTTTCTGTTCCAAATGGTGGTTTTCAGCATGGAACAGTCTGTTAAAACCATTGTTGGTAGAACACTTCAGTTTCCCAGTCATGTGAATGATTCCTTTTTGTACTTCTGCTTTTTTCATGAAAGGACATAGGTCATTCCATTTGGTTCTTCTTTTGCTCATGGCACAGAACAGTATTATTCTAACATCAACTAAATGTCAGCTTTGTCCATTCATGGTTCAAAACTACTTATGGGGCAAATGTGGCAAAGCAGGTGAAAGGAATTTGGGAAGTTTATGAAAAGGTTGCCACGTAGATCCTGATGTGAAGTAAAATAGCAGATCAGCTTTCTACTCCAATCTAATTATGGATTTTTTTTTCAGTTTCAAGTACAATTGGTTGGTTTTTACCCAGCTGGTGGAATTACTTTGCTCTTCACATGGGGATACTTTACCTATAAGATTTTTCACACCCTGATGCTGTTTTACTTCCTTAAATCTTAGGGCATATAAGATGGTGGAGTAGATGATCACAGCAGATATGTATTTTAGTGCATCACTGGATCTTAATCTGGATATTAGTCATGTAATCAGTAGAGATCATTAGCATAGCAGAGAGATCACTGAGAACAAAGTAGAACAAATATTGGAAATAAAAGCAGTACAAGAGGCAACCCACTGCATTTCAGGGACTGAGAAACATATAGCTAATTCTATTTTTTTGGATTGGGGTAGGTAGAAAAAGTGAGCCCCCTCGGGAATGATCAGATTGAGTAGGATTGATCCTTAATAAGGTAGAGAAGAAGGATGGTCTTCTGAAGGCACTGGCTTAGGACTCGGGGATTCATTTCCTTGTTCTGCTACAGGCTTCCTGTTCTGCTAAAAGGAGAACTTCCCCCTCCTTCACTACTTAGCCATGCCAGTGACTCTATTATCCTTCCTCCTTGGTTTGTGCAGTCAGAGCTTCTCTCCTGTTTAAATCTAGTTTAATCACTGTGGCCAGTGTCTTGCATTCCATGCATGTGCTGTGCTGGGGTTTAATGCCCCCTGCTGTGGGCCACTCAGGACTGGTCTCCACTACATGGTTAGGTCAATACAAGGTAGCTTATGTCAACCTAGCTGTGCATGTGTCTTCTTTTGCATTTGGCTCCCACTGATGTAAGTGCCCCACTATGCCAACTTAATACACTACCTACCTACATGGAGTAGTCCTGGTTGACGTAGTGTCAGTAGCACTGACACAGTGTCAGACACTATTACTTATGTTAATCAATACTGGCCTCCAGAAGCTGTCTCACAACATTCTGTTCACCATTGTTAACTCCCCTGCTCAGATGTCAGTAGACCAGAAGCTGCCCCTCCCCTTGAAAGCCCCCCAGATTTTTGAAATTACTTTTCTCCATTGCTGGGCTTGGTGACCATACTTAGCAGCTCTCCATTGTTGAGTGCAACTGCCCAGCTGACCATGCCAGCTACACACCCCAGGCATGCTCCTGCCTGGGCCTGTGGGGAGCAGAGGCTGTTCAGACACAACTCTGAACCAACCATAGAAGGACCTCTACAAGCAGATTGTCTGGAAGTTGCAGGAGAAGGGCTACAAGAGAGACAATGAACAGTGCCACATGAAAGCAAAGGAGATGCGGCAGGCATGTCAAGGAGGCCAACAATCAACCTGGTGCCAAGCCACAGAACTGCCGCTTTTATCAAGAGCTGCCTGCCATCGTAGGTGGAGACCATCCCCCAATAGCACCGTGGATACTCTCAAGGAGCCCAAGTCTCAGACCCATGCTATGAACATGAGGAGGAGGTGGCAGTGGAGAAAGAAGAGGAGGGGGAGGAGTATGGGAGAGACTGGTGATCTAACTGCTCAGGAAGCCAGGACCCGTTTCTGACTCCTGCCAGCTGAGCACAGGCAAGCACAATGCAGGGGAAGGAACCTTGGGTAAGTATGCAGTTTACTTTGAAATAACAGGGATGGTACCCCCATAGTAGCAGGACACATCTTTGGATTTACTCATTTTTACTTATGCTAGAAGAAGTAGTGGAACGAGAGGTAGTATTGCTATCTGCTTTTCATTCTCCTCTAGGGTTAGGCAGCTCCGGGGGTGGGGGTGGGGGGAATAGAGGGAGGAGCATATGGAGCAGTTTGTGTACCAGGATACCCAGTGAATCCTCCATAGCGATCTCGATGAAACTTTCATGAAGGTTCTCTGCAATCCTGGGAAGCACTGCCTTATTCTGCTGTAGTAGGAGGGTGCTCAGCAATAACTTCAGCAGGCACTATTACAGTACACCGGCTAGCAGCATACAGGCCAGGGGTGCCCTCTGGATGCCAACAGCAGCTGTGCTCTCTTTACATCTGTTACCCTCAGGAGTGACTGCAACTAAAATTACCACCACCTGTGGAACACAGTGCCAGTATTTCAGTTCCATTGGCCTATACAACTAGAATCATGAAACCAAACTATTCCCTCCTAATTTTCTCAACCCCTGGAGAGCCATAATCCCTATGGCTGGTGTTGTGACTGGTGCCATACTCAATCAATCCCCAAAAGAAGTGAGAATGTAGTGCTTACAACTTCTGAGGTGCGAGTTCAGCATCTTAAATTTCAATTCCCGTCATGAATACGCTGACAATAGTACCCCTGTTTGTTGTATCACAGCTGCTTCCATTATGGCCTTCAGAGTCTCTCCCTTCACACCCACTAACTGCGGTGGCTTATGCTGATGGAATTTAGGTTGACATAACTTCGTAGTAGTGTAGAAATGGCCTCACTGACCTTTTGTCCTACCTATTATCTCAGGGGTGAAGAGGGAGGAGAATTTTAAACAGAACCATTGCCCAATAATTCTGTAAAGGAACTTGAGGAAGGGAGGGATGCAGAAGGCACCCAGATCAACTTAAACATTAAAGTATAGAAATTATTTGCTCCTGACTAGTTCTTAAGGAAACCCAGGCATTCTCTAGCTGATGGAAAATTAAATCAGCTAAAGATTAAGTGACAGAGAGTCCTGTGGCACCTTAAAGACTAACTAAAGTTTTAGAGCATAAGCTTTCGTGGGCTAATACACACTTCGTCGGATGCATGCATCCGACAAAGTGGGTATTAGCCCACGAAAGCTTATGCTCTAAAACTTTAGTCTTTAAGGTGCCACAGGACTCTTTGTCACTTCTGCTATTCCAGACTAACACGGCTACCCCTCTGATTCTAAAGATTAAGAACATTTACAGTGAACTGCTGTCCAGTTTTGAGCAAATTTGGGCTGATTTCCAAGTTTCATTCTTTTTTGTGAAATGTGTAGTTTCTCACGGACTTCACATAACCCTGAGGTGAAAATGGAGGGTTTTAGCTGAGTTTTGCTTTATGCTGGATTTGTCCAGTCCCCAGACTTGAAACCAGCCTCAGAATCTGGTAAGTACAAACCCACGTGGATCAGAAATGAAGCAAATGTATGCACAAACCACTGTGAAATGAAACTGCTGAGTTTTGCAAATCCCTCAAATATTTGTTCTGATGTCTACTAGATCTTTCCATGCATTTAATTTAGAGGGTGAACAACTAACCAATACAGATTTCTTGCAGCATTAGGTAAGATAGATGACTTGCATCACAGAGAATAATAGATCACTACATTGTGGGACCAGACACACCCAATCATCTCTAAATTGGTTGTTCTATCCATCGTAAGTACTCTTTGGATGATGAAAAGATAGCTTTTCTTTTTTCTTTTTCCCTTTTTTCTTTTTACACAGAAAAACACCAGACACATCAATGAGTCTCAGAGCCTGTGTCAGTTGACTGGGGTACAAGGGGCTTGCGCTATGAGACTAAATAAGTGGTTATGTCTACACTGCAATTAAACACCCATGGCTGGCTTGTGGCACCTGACTCAAGGTAGCGGGTCTAGTCTGCGGCGCTGTAAAATTGCAGTGTAGATGTTTGGACTCAGGCTGGAGTCCGGGCTCTGGGACACTCTCCCCTTCTGGGGTCCCAGAGCTCAGGCTCTAGACTGAGCCCATATGTCTGTATTGCAATTTTACAGCCTCATGAGCCCAAGGCAAGTGACATGGGCCAGCTGTGATTGTTGAATAGCAATCTAGACATACCCCAGTGTAGGTATTCCAACTCCAGCTGGAACCAAGGGCCTCGAAGCCTGTGCTCTAGCCTGCGTGGGAATAGCTACACTGCTATTTTTAACCCCATAGCACGAGCCTTCTGAGGCTAAGTCAATTACCTGGGCTCTGAGACTTCCTGCTGTGCGTTTGTGTTTGTTTTTGCTATGGAGACCTACCCTCAGTTACCTAGCTTTCCTTTGGACAATGTGCAATGCTACCTCACGTGATGTTATTGTATTCATTAGAACCCTTGTTCATTTGAATTCTTTCATTTTATTTAAAAGGTGAACACAGACACCCTGGCACTAATGCTTATACCTAATCTTACTTTGCCCCAGATTCAAGGGGATGATCTAATAGAGTTGTTTTGCCTATAAAGCTTTTCTTATCTCAACATGATATCACAAATGATACCTAAACTGAGTAATAAGTTCTGACTGATTAGTCTATCTTTGAAAACGGAAATTGAGACTTCCACTGAGAACCACTTTATAGAAGAGACCAAACCTACAAAAGGAAGTTATGGACAAACTGTCTGAAACACTATGTTCAAAATGCATGTCCCACATAACCACATGTTCTTGCCCAGACAGACCCATATCCGGACGCATGCACTATGTCTCCTCTCATAAATATTTTGAACAGAAAGTTACTAAGTCCTTTCTGTTCTAATAGTTTCAATAATATTGCATATTTTTTATGAAGCTTAAGCCTTTTCTTATAGTGCTGTTGGTTGCGGTTTATGCTGAATATTTTAGCATAATAGTGAGTTTACTTTCAGTATGCACATATTTTTATTGATTGTGCAACTACTATTCAGGGAACTACTTTAACTTATGTTAATATGAGAGCATTTGCCCTGTGGCATTTTCAAGTTGCCCAATCAAATGAATTCTTAGAACATGTGCATTTATGTATAAAGATCTACAGTAACACCAAAAGGTTAATTTTGTCATTTTAGGATTAGGAGTCTCTCTCTGTGTTAGGTTTTACAAAACTTAATGGAAAGAATTTAATGATTATTTTTAGTAACACTTAAAAATGTATACCTGCCTCTTTAGTTGTAAACCCAGATCCAGCAGCATTGTGCCAGTGCATAAAAACAAGATAATGAGGTTGTGCATAAAATCAAGCTTGGTCAGTCTAATTTAATTGTCTGATCTTCATAATATGCTAAAAGGATGCTCAGTTTAAGACTGTATTCAGCACTGTTTTACAAGAAACCTGATTGCAGAGACATATATGCCCCAAATCTGAGTTATGGTCAGGCGTATGTGTATCTCATCCATGTAAAATAGAGGATGACAGCCATCTTTGTACTTTTTCATTTGTTTATCCTGATGATAAAGTCCAGACTTTCATAAATGGATATTCTTAAAAAAAAGGGGGGGGGGGTGATGGTGGAGAGGTTAACTCTTATTCTGTACTCTGTATCAAGTACCCAATGACATTGTAGGACAGCACTTCAGGATTAGGTTTAACTGTAGGCAGATCTTGGGTAATATTGTTGAAAATACTGAAATTATCTTTCTTTTCCCACTGTGCCACACAGAATTCATTAGATGGTAAATACTCAGTGACTTGTATGTAAAAACTATGCTTACAAATTGTGCTTAATCGCACAGAACTGCAGGAAATGAGTTGAAGTTTAATATGAAAAGCTTAGCCAGAGTCTAATCTACTAAAAGGTGTGTGTGTGTGTGTGTGTGTGTGTGTTTATGGGGGGGAAAAATCTATGAAAGAGGTAGTTAAAAGAAATAGTTACTTGCATAGAAAAATCCTCATTGACACCAGTTAAGGATCTGGCCTACCATTTTCAGTGATTTAAAATAAAATAGTATCAATCACTCTGTTCCTTTCCCCAATCAATCAGTGGCTCAAAGAGGTTATTATAATCTTTCTAGAGGGAAAACTAACTTTTTAAAATACATCTTAATTTAGCTCACTGAAATGATTGCACACTCAAACCTTTCATTGACTTCAGTGGGAGCTTGGAGAATGTAGCAATTCCAGGAATGGTCCTGCAGTAAGAGAGAACATTAATCAATTGATTTTCAAGTTCACGCAAACCTTGTTGACAATGAAGTAGTTTGACTGCCAAAAAGCTTAATGTTGCTTATACTTGTTGATAGCAACAAGGGCATATTGCAGAATAAAAGTGCAAGACAGCTGGTGCTCTGTGTTTTCTCATTTCCAGCACATTGTTGCTGGTGATTTAATATGCTCAGTTAAATTTTTAAAATCCCAGATTTGTTGATGGAGAAACAGACACTGGGCCACGGGCAGAGTTTGGAGGCGGATTATGGGGTACTTTGACCCCCAAACTGCAAGCTTTGGGTGGGTGTGGAATTTGCCCTCCGTGCTGGAGCTGCCCTTCCAAATACAGAAGTCAAGCTATGCTTATGAATTGGGCCCAATCCTATAAATACTTACACATATGGGTAGTTATAATCACATGAATAGTTCCACTGACTTCAGTGTGACTATTCATGTGAATAAAGTTACTTGTGTGCAAGTGTTTGGCATTGGGCTATAAAATATTTTTAGTATACATAACAGAGAGGAAAGGATAAATAAAACCCTGAAGATTGTGGATGCCTCAAATTAATTTGCAAACATTCACAAAACATGCCAATATCATTGAGTCTGAGATTAAGGCCAGGAGAGACCTCCTTTATAACACAGACTATAGCATTTCACCAAGTGAAACCTGCATCAAACCCATTTCTGGCTGAGCTAAAGCATCTTTTAGAAAGACATGTTAAGCTTCTTTTGTCTCTCACTGTGAAAAGCAGGTTTTGCATGCCTCAAATGACTCTTCAAGCACTTTCTAAACCCTTTCCAATTTGTTGACATCATCCTTTTTCAAGTGTGGACACCAGAACTGGGTGTAGTATTCCAGTAATGGTCTCACTCTTATACAGTGGCAATAACACCTTCTTATGTGAACAGCCAGTCTAGTACACAAAAGTCTGGGTTAGGATCATAATTTCATAGGACATAGCATTTGCCACCTCAGATGATGATCCATGAGGACTGGTATCCTGTCTCTGTCCACTGATCAACACCTGATTCTTCAAAAAAAAAAAAAAAAAAAAAAAATTTGGGGGGGAAACCATCCATAATGCACCAGTAGTATATAGTTCAGTAGAAGGAGAGCAGGAAGTGGATCCCTTCTTCACCTCAGTGGGGGTCAGCTTATGTAGGAAATGTTGTTTAATTTCCTCTATCATAGCTTGATCTCGAGTATTGTTTTAATGGTCACTGGGTCTAATTCATTTTTAAAATCTGTTCATAATATTTTTCAGTATGATCTCTTGTGACAAGTTTACAGAGTAAGCACGTGGGGGATGAAGAAGTATTTTTATTGGTTCAAAATTTGCTGTCCTATACTTTCATCGTGACCATTGTTATGCGACAAGGTAAACAAAACTGCTTTTTTCGCCTTGCCTTTCAAAATATGAATGCTTTAGTCAAGCTTCCTTTGTCTTTTCTGTTTTACTTTTTTTTTTTTGGTTAGGGAATCCTGATCTTTTCAGACTTCTGTCACCCTGCAATTGGTGAGATGATAGATGATGAAAGTTGATTTCAGGGGGGAGATGACAACAGCATGGAATCTCATTGGTTGTAAAATCTAATAATGGCAACAAAAATATATACAGTAGTTCTCGTCAGAGCAGCTGGTTAAATTAAAAAAAAACAACCCCTTCTTTCTTTTTTGAATAAAAGTGCTGAGTTTATGATCTGTTTGCTATTTGTGAGTATTCAGGTGACTACCTTGTGTCTGAAAATATTAAAGAATCCCCAGTGTGGTACCAATTTTATAATGAATGTATCTGTCATACATTATTCTTTTTATGATTACTGGGACTAGCTGCACCTCTATCCCCTTTTTGGTGTCTCTGAATGCACCCCTCTCAGATTTTGGGTAAGAGCATGATGTCTACCTTGGGGTGTAATTTTGCAGTTCTCCTTTTAGAGCAGGACCTGGGCTACAGTACCTTACGTTGTCAACCCTTATTACCTGCAAGTCCAAATGTGTTCAGGCAACTTCAGTTCTTCCCTTTTGAATGTTTGTTGCCAGTGGTGTATAGTGATCAAGCTGCCTTCTTTAACAAAAGTATTTTTTTTTGAGCAGTATAAATTAAAGCTTTAAAGAGAGAGGATTTTAAAACAACCACCAGTCTGTGTGCCTGTTTATCTTATCAAAAGTCTTACTATCCCCTAATAGTAACTTATGTAGGCCTAAATGATTCAAACACCCACAGTTGGATCTTGTGCCTGGCAGCATTGTCCCTTAACTCTTCAGTATCACTGGAGAGGTATCTATCTGGAGCAATCTTTGGTGTAGTACTCCAGAAAGCCTTCTACTGAGTTAACCCAACATATTCACCCAGTAAGCATTTCTATAATCAGGCCAACTTACAGTATGAATAAATTATTACCAGGCAGCTCCAGATTTTTCACTCCTTTTAAAAAATGTTCAGCCATTCAACAATGGAGCAGAAAGAGCTCTGTCTGTCTAACGTAGTCAGACAACTCATGGAAGTGGTGCCTAGATACTTAACAGTTATGCAAAAAACCTCACCAACACACTGTAGATTGCTTGTTAAAGCTATTCACATATTTCTGCTTAAATACTTTTTCTGCAGAAATCACATTCACTTCATGAATGAGTCATCAGTCATAAAGGATTAAATGAACAACTTACATTATTCAGAACTAATAACCTGACCAGCTCTAATTATAAAGGCTTAGTAAAGAACTTCAGACCCAGGTTTGTACTGCGTAACTCAATGTGTCCTAACTGAGGGTGTGGGGGAGTGGCAGATGCACTGGCTTTGTTTGGGTGGAGGGAGAGGATAAGAGGGGAGCAGAGGGAAAAGCTGCATGAATCTATACCTACGCAACTGGCAGCTTTCAAAGGAGCTGTGTGGCTTTGGGTTAGTTTGAAAGCTGTCACCTTCCCTCTCTGCTTCTGAAGTGGCCTTTACTACAGCTGTGGGAGTATTACACATGTATAGCAGGCATGCAGACTCAGACTACCAGGTGATGGTCCACGCATCTATTTCCTGTTCCCCTAGTACTCAGTCTAGTTACAAAAGGCCAAACAACCTACAGATACAAAAACTCATAACTAGACAGAGCAGTATTTAGCATTCAGTAGGGGGAGGAACAGGTATCTCAAGATACCAGTAGACTTTAAATTTTAAAAAAAGAAAGAAACCAGATGAGAACGTGTGTTGGGGGGAGGGGAGGATTGGAGGAAGATGGGCAGAAGAAGGAAGAGGCAGTAGCAGCTGTTGGGGCATATATATAGTTAGAGGGATGTGAGGCTACATATCTGCAAATTCATTGCCAGGCAGGAAAGTGAGGAGATTGGGGGTGGGGGGAGGGGGAACAGGGAATTCAGATACATTGAAAATAACTAACCAGAAAAGATTTTTTAAATTAAAAAAAAATAAAACAAAAAAACCCCCAACAACCTTAAGTGGAAGATGCAACTCAGAACTTGCAGCCCTAGGGGAGGAAGGGCTATGTTGTTTTTGTGTTCACCCAATTCTGGGTTGCTTCAAGGGCTAAAATGGCCCCTAGCATGATTTAGGATCACCCATGGAGCTGCTCTGTCATGCCAGCCTATTCCAGGGTGACTGTGCTGTCCATAAAGTCTGTGCCTCCTCTAACATGTTCCCTCCAGCTCTCAGCCCCAATCCCATTGTGACCTCTATGCAAGGGCTTGCTGGGGGCCTGTGAATGGTAGCCCACAACTACCTTATGCAATGTCTGTGCCAGGGAAATTCTCCTAGCTACCACTGGGACTCTTATGTTCTCTGTCTGCAAATGCAAAACATACAGGGCTGTAGCAGAGCTTGACATCTTACCCCAAAACTTTTGCCAGCTCATTCACCAGTGAAAGTTCCATCTGAAAACTGGCAGTGGATTTCCGTTTGGCAGTGGGGTTTGAAGCAGGTTGAGAGCAAGAAGTCTGTTGGTTCCTGGGGCTCAGAAGCCAAATGAGGCTCGAATTGTTCATTTTTTAAAAAAATATGTTTTTTAATCAAATCTCAAGTGACACAGATCTGTGCTGTGGATCTAAAAGGTCCAAATCTATTGATGACGCATGTGGGTGTCAATTTGATGTCAAACTACCATTATTTTTTTTTCATTTTTGTTTTTAAACCTAGGAAATTACAAACAATCCCTTCCCCACCACTGTCCTTCCCCCGCATGTTAAAATATCATTATTAAGGCTGCTCTCAACAGCTAGGAAATGCCATAATGAACATTGCCCCTGAAATCTTAATTTGACCCCCCTTGTGGGTATACATTATGATATGGTCTTTAATTACATGATTACTTTTTTTTCCCATAGAACTCCTTTATCATTTAGTACATAGGATGGATGGTGCTCACTGAATGATCAATTATTCAGTATTTTGTTTATCCTTGTTGTTCAAGGTGTGGTCTCATGTTTTACTAATTGCACTCTGTTTAAACCCTGTTCTGAAGACAAACTTATTTATTTGTTTATTCACTTTTCTGTGGTGTTTATCACTACAATATCTCAGTGCTTCATAGCTATCAATTAAATTTATCCTTACAATACTTCATTTTACTGACTGGGAATTGAAATAAAGAGGTTAAGGCCAAAAGTCACTACTAATTTTGCGTGCACAATTTGAGATGCCTAGAACCTAATTTTTCAGAGTAATTAGCATTAGATAGCACATTTACATTCAAAGCACAGCTCCCTTTGACTACCATTGCATGTGAGAATGCTCAGCACTTCTGCAAATCAGCTCCCAGGATCACATGTTGTGAGTCCTGAAAATAAGGAACACACAATTAGCAACCACTTGTTAAAAAAAAAAAATGGTGTACGTGACCTGCCCAGCCTCAGACAATAATTCTGTGGCAGAGATAGGGATAGAAAAGAGTTCTCCAGGACAGAATTCAACTTTCTTAACCATGAGTCCTTTCTTTCTTTTCCTGCTGTCCCTGTCTCATTCACTACACACCTTCCATTTTCTGCAAAGTTCCTAAGCCTTGTCTACACTACCGGGGTAAGTCGACCAAAGTTACTTTACTCCAGCTACATGAATAAGCTAGCTGGAGTTGATGTAGCCTGTGTCGACTTACCCCGGTGTCTTCACTACGCTGTGTTGATGGGAGATGCTCTCCAGTCAACTTACTTTGGTCTTCTCAAGGAGATGGAGCACCAGATTCAACTGAAGAGCGTTCTGCCATCGATTTATCGGGTCTTCACTAAACCCGCTTAATAGACACCCGCTGCATCAATTGCAGCAATGTTGATCTCCCGGTAGTGAAGATAAGACCCTACAGACAAAAGTCTCCTTCATAATTCTGATTAATCCCCAGAGCAGGTCTAGATAGTGCACTGAACAAATCAGGCATCCTATGGAAAAAAGGTATGTGATCAATAATTAAAAACTATGCACATATGCATTATGATAAAGGGGATGAATTAACATTGCATGGGAACCTTAATTCTAGCATTATGTACCTTTTGAGTGTTTGACTTTGCAACTTGAGTATTCTTTTAAGATTTTTTTTTTGTGTGTAATATACTAAATAAAGCTTCTTGGGCAGCAATAATCTATCCAGTTATTGTCCTTATATCCAGGAGAAAGTGAATATAGGAAGGAAGCGGGAGCTTCCACCTCCTTCTTGTTGAAGGCTTCCTGTTTCAGAGCTGATAAATTAACAGGCTCCTACTATAGGCTCAGAAGAAATCCAAATTTCAGTTAGGCCTTAACAGGTTGTAATTTTCTGGGATGGCCTAGCAACTTTTTTTCAACCTCAAATTCCCGCTCTTTCTCAGATCTTTTTTCAACAAAGCATTTAACCTGTATGCCTGTTTAAAGTTAAGCACATGCTGAAGTGCTCTGCTGAACTGGGCCTCTCTCCTCAGGACATGACACATAGCATAGTATATTACAGGTTCATGGATCAAAATGATAAATAAGAGCATACCATATTAAGACTAAGCCTCCATATGTGTGTGATGATGAGTTACTTTAACTAGACCAATATATTTTCTCTTATGGACACACAAGTTACAACTTATTCAGGTGACTATGAATATCAAGCCACGGTATATTGACATCATGAATAATGAGTATTTAAAAATAACATTTTGGCGGCTACTGTCAACATTGCCTTATAAAGTATGCAACAGATAATTCAGGAGGTGAATGTTAGCAGTACATTGGGTAACAGCACCTGCTTAGTGTAAAATTAAATATGCCATAATAATGGACTGTGACTCTCCTACTGGTAACATAATGATGATGCCATTTAAAGGGCAGCTTTTGAAACTGAAAAAATAGTCAAAAGCAAGTAAAAGTCCCATCATGGTCCCCCACAAGCTTCGAATTCTATAGAAAAGGGCTTATGCTCCTTCTCCAATGCCACTTCACTGCCAATGTGCTATCTTTCATCTCCACCTATTCCCTGGAACTGAGGCTTCAGAGACTCCATGGAGAGAGTGATGTGGAGGAAAATAGATGGGTAGACTGGTGGGAAGAACTGACACTAAGCTTGGGAACACTTGAGGTGATCCAAGCACATTCATTTGTGGTGTTTATTCTATATCACTCAGTACTAATAGTCTGCCTTCTTGTTGCATTTACCCAAATACATAAATACAAGAAAATATTGTTGCTTTAATAGTAATGATGCTTCAGTTTCCAGGCTCAGGGGGAAACCAGATACACGAGTGTGCAGGAAACTTTAGCTGAATATTTCAAACCCTCCAAATGTTTGGTTCAAGGTTGATCATGAAATTAGGTAAAGGTTTTGAGCTGATGTATTAATTTATCCAAACTGGCTCATCCATCCATAATTACTACTCCAAGTGAGCACCTTTTTACCTTTTACTGACCCATAGAAACACGTGAGCTAGAGTTTGAATAAGGCAAACTTTGCAACTAGCTTAGAACCGCCATGAACCGCCGTGGGGTAGTATAGAAGAAAGGATGAGGATGGCTGTGTGAGAAGTGGGCAAATGGGTGACTGAGGTTACCATTGTTGATGGAATGGAGAGGTCAGACAACTCTGAAGAGAAACAAGACCAGATAAGTAGTGAGGGAGTAACATTAAAGAACTGACATAAACCAGGAAACACTAGGAAATTCAAAGAAAAAAGCTGCCACAATCCTACCTTCTGCATCTACCCCACTTCATCCTGTTATTTTTCTTTCTCATTTCTACATCTACAAGACATTTTCTCTTTCTACATCCCCACTTTAATGATGGCAACCTCTCTCTGCCCATCTTCCTGTTCTTTCCACGCTTTCCCTCTAAAGAATCTCACTATAGTTAGTGTGGAGCCTTCTTCTACAATAACGTTCCTATATATTGCTCTCTGACTTGCATCTCCTTTCAGATCTCAGCTGGAAACAGTCTGCCTAGATCATCTATTTTTTCTACTTCTGTTATTTAATTATTCTCTGAAAACATTTTGGATATCATGTGTAGGAAAGACATAACTTGCTTTTGTACCACTTTATTACAGTTGTGTGTGATTTTACACTTCTATAGAGCTGTACATACAAGTTACTCTTTTTACTCTTTGTTTTCACTGGGAACCATCATAAGAAATTCGTTTTGAACTATTTATCCTGGAGCCAAGAATACTTCACTCATTCCTAAAGTTCTCACTCAAGCAAAAGTTCCACGGACTTCAGTGGGAGTTTTGCCTGAGTACAGAATGCAGGACTGAGCTGATCATCTGAGGCTATGTCTGTACTACCACGGTAAGTCTACCCAAGTTGCACTTTTCCAGCTACATGAATAACATAGCTGGAGTCGATATAGCTTAGGCTGACTTACTGTGGTGTCTTGACCGTGCTGGGTTGAAGGGAGAAGCTCTCCTGTTGACTTACCTTACTCCCTTCATTCCCAGTGGAGTACTGGAGTCTATCAGAGAGCACTCTGCTGTCGATTTAGCAGGTCTTCATGAGACTCTAAATTGCCCCCAGTGCATTGATCACCATAGCATTGATCCCACTGTGGTGTGTAGAGAGCCTGAGATTCATTCAGACATCCAATATTTTATCGAAACGTGGTTTGGCTGGATATCTGATTTTCAGTGATACAAATGTACCCTCTAGTGGTGAAAGTACAGAAAAGTATCTGTTCAAATTGAGACATGAAAGCTGCCACAAACCTCCCTGTTGCTGTCACTTCAGCAAGCGTTCAGGCACTGGAGCCTTCTTCTACTTCTACTACTTCTTCTTCAGTTGTCTGAATAACTGCATTCAAACTGGACCTACTGAATAATTCCAGTTCATCCTTCTCCCCCTCCCCCGGTAGCTTCCATTTATAAGTTAGGGCATACATACACTTTGAAAGGGTAGTGAGCTTCCAGTTATATTTACAGCTAGACAAAGGATTTGTTCAACTAAGGTGAACCTAGCGTGCAACAGGCAAGTGACCTGTTTATAGGGACCAGACTGAGATTTGATCATGAAACTACTTGTCCAAATGAAGTTCCATCCCTTTAGGATGGAGGGAGGGAGGGCAGCTATTCTGATGGATGGAGTTAGCAGCTGGGGAGTAAAGATCACAATGTCATTTCAGAGAGTAAGACTCTTTTTTACAGTGTGGGGCTGAAAGCATGTATCTATGACCTGAGTTGAAGAGTAAGTGTGACCTCTGCTGGTGGGTATGAAGAAAACAGTGAAGCTTTGCCTACAACGGATAGAATTTCTTTTGTGTTGAATAGCCCATTAAGTTTATCTGAACTTCACTGTTCCCAAAAGATTATTAAAGATTAGAGAGTTTTCCAAACTATATTCCCTCAAAATATATATTTTCAGTTAAAATAAAATGGGCTGTCTGGTTCTAAGGATAGAATTCAAGCAACAGGGCTCTTTCCTCTCAGGTAATTTTCCCTTGGGAATGTGTTCCCTCTCCAGAGTTTTCTGGCCTTTAGCATATAGTACAAAGTACATAATTTTTAGTTTATAGAAAAACAAACTTTAGAAAATAGTTTTGTTAACCTTATTCTCATATATATTAACACATAGAATTCATTAACAGCATCAGCTTCATTTTATGTACCACATTATGGGTTGCCTATTCACATGGTGAATTCCACATAATTTATTATGAAACATAGATTAATTAGATCTCATAACTATATGTTCAGTAAAGTTTGAGACTATTTCATTCGTATAAAAATGAGACACAAAACCAGTACATTAGTGTGTTAATTATGATGAAATCACTGAGTGATAAGAATAAAAGACCTTCTAATGTGATGTGCTAAAATCATCACCAGGGAAGGAGGGAATGTAGACCCTGGTGATGACAGCACTTTCTTGACATCATGATGTGGAGTGGATATGTCATGGGAAGGAGTTGAACAAATGTGCAGGTGTGTACGGGCGGTATCCTGGAATACAGTTCCTTCGGCCAAAGGTCTCCCTACAGCCATAGGCACCAACTTTCCCTCGTTGCTAGACACTCCCTTTTGCCCCAGCCGATGCCCTGCTCCTGTTCCAACCCCTTCCCCAAAGTCCCCACTCTGCCCCCTTCCTGGCCCTACACCAGTTCTTTCCCCAAATCTTCACTCTGGCAGCCAAGCTCTCCTCACCCCCCCGCCCGCCCCCTCCCTCCCTCTTGGAGTGTGCTAACACTGCCAAAGGGCAGCAGCCAGGTGGGAGGTGCTGGGAGGTAGGCAGAGGAGTGGGGACACGGCTCGTCCAGGGGAGGACCACCCATGGATTTAGCACCTATGCCTGTAGCCTTTGTACTCTTGCCCTCCTCAACTCTTCTTGAGAAATAGGATACAGTAAGTCACATTCTGCTGGAAGAATATATACCTCAGCCCTTACCTGGTTGAAATTGCCTCCATTTGCTTTCTGTAGGTTGAATTAGACTCAGAATCTAGAATAGTGATAATCTTATTCTTAAAGCAGATAAGGAAGTGATAGTCCTTAGCATAGGACCCCGAATCCTCATAATGTTCCCCCCATAACATATAAAAAGCAAAGAAGATATTTCCTCTTTGTGCTTCATTCTTTGGAAAATGTGGTGAATACTCAATAAAGGAAATTATCTACTCCCAGGGTCTCTGCTAGACTGTATAAATTCTGACCAAAACATGGGATAAATGTAGTTCTTTCCCTAAGACTCCAACATCACCTTTCAGATCAGAGGGCCACTTTGCTATTATAACTGAAATTGCCCCCTAGGATCCAGTGGAGAATAGACTAGAGCCTTTTGTTTGAAGGGACTATGGTACAACTACTTCTGTTCTGTGTGCTACTATGTCCTGTGCCTCCACTTGTAAAGTCTCTTTGTCCTGGTGTAAGTGAGAGAATAGTCCCGCTATTGTGGGGAACTCTCCTTGCTTCTGTACTACCCTGGTGAAATGGGCTAGTGAAAGGATCTGAGTCCTCACTCCCACTTCCTTTACCCAGAGGCCTCCCTGCCCTTGAGGACTCCCCTTCCACTCTCCTGTCTGGTGGAGTCCTCATAACCCCAACAAGGTTGGGCCCAGGATTCCTGGGGGGGCTTGACCCCAAATCCTGCTGTGGTTACCTAGGTCAGGAGCTAGGGTGTCCCCACTCTGGGGTGCTCTCTCTGCACTGGGCACTTCCCTGGCCCACTGATCATTGCATACAACTTAAAGCAAATGCAAATTATTTAATCAACAATTTATCTTAAAACGAATAAGGAAAAATTAGAAAGGTTAGAGAAAACACACCACCCTGCTCTGTGGTAGCAGGGAACATCAAAACCAGTGTCTCTGCAAATGTCAGGACAGTTCACAGGTTGTTCCTTTTAGGTCCCAGGTCTCCTTCTCAGCTGTGCTGCAGGGATGCTGTGACTTGGACACTTCCTCTGGTGATGGCCACATGCTCTCAGGCTCTGGACTGCTCCAGCCCCAGCTCCACTGCTCTGTCTCAGCTCCACTCTCCCTCAGCACGGCTGCTGCTGCCCTGGCCCCTCTGGCTCTGGCTGTTACAGCTCTGCTCTGCAGGCAGCTCCTGTGTCTCTGCCCCCAGCACTGACCTGCTTTGTGGGCTGCTTTTCTGGCCTTTCTGGCTGTGGTTCCTGCAGCTGCTCCCAGGGCAGGTCTGGTCTCTCTGGGCTGTGCTCTGGCTTTGGGGCTGCAGCTCTGCTCCCAGCACAGGGTCTGTCTCTCTGGGCTGCTTTTCTGGCCCCTCTGGATCTGGCCCAGCTCTGTTCTCCAGTTTAGCTCTGGCCCCTGCTCTCTTCTTAGCTCTGCCCCACTTTGTCTGACCCAGGCAATTCCAGCTCACAGGACGATAGGACCCACCCTGCCCTCCTGACTCCTTGATTAGCCTGCCCGCCCTGTCAATCAGGCTGACCTGGAGCGTTAGCCTCTCACCATTGTTCTTGGGACTGTCAGTCTCAGGGCTCTGATTTCCCATTGACCCTTCCCCTTTTGGTACTGGGAGCTAGCAACTAAAACTCCCCCACTGAGTCTTAGTAAGGGAGATAACAGTCCCCTTACAGTGGTTTAAAGGGTAAATCTAAGGAGGAGAAGGTTACAAAACAAAGCTCTCTAGGGAAACAGGAAAAGCTGCCTGCTTCTGGACTTTCACGTCATGGCCTTTGGTCCTGCACATATCCTGCAAGATTTGATCCAACAATTAAGCTCTTGTAAGAATCTCTAATCTTCAACTTTTTCTATGCAGATAGGCCTCTGCGAAATCAAGATCAATCAGCCTTGTCTGCCTCAGCGTGCGCACTTTGTCTGAAACAAAATCTCCATTTTTCTTTAGTTTCAGTATTGCAAGTTTGCCTTTTGCTGAAGCCATCATTCCAGTGATAGTCCTTGCCTGTGCTTCTCCCCACACTGGTTACTTCACTTTTATTCTGGGGGTAACTCCACTGATTTTAGATGCAAAATCTTCAGATGGTTATGCTTTCTTTTGGGAACATGAAACACTTAATCTGCTTCTGTAGCAGAAATGGATATATTTTCATATATATTACACCCCTTCAAAAGATGTCACTACCAGTTTAGAACATCTTGCTTTTTAAGGCGGAGATTGGCATGAGGGATCAAAGTTTTCATAAATAGAAAGCTTTCTTAAATATAATGTTAGGAACATTCACTGGACTTGAGGAACCTCCATCTCAATGAGTGTGTTTACGTCCTGAAGGCAGACAGCCCAAACTCAGAAATGTTACATTTATTTGTATAAATTAATACAAATTATGGGACCAATTCACAGATCTCAGTCTCTCTGCTTAAATGTTTTATGGTGGAATGGTGATCTGGTATCCCCGGGGACAACACATTAGCACTTTCTGTATCCATTGATCTCAAAAGACCAGATTAAAAAATATATTTAGAGCCTAAAGATCTAGTGGATTTTCAAAAATTCCTCATCTGGCCCTAAATTCTTTACAAAAATGAGTAGATTTCAGATTTTAGATATTTAAACTAAGGCACAGATTGGTTAGTTGACTTAACCAAGTTCACAGCAAATTAGTACCAGAGCTGAAACTAGAATCCAAGACTGCTGACTCCCAGTCCTGTGCCTTATCCACTAGAAATGAAATCCTCTTAAAAAAAAACCCCCGAACAGGGGAAAAGTTATGATCAACCTTAGCTGATGCTGGGGGTAGAAAAATTCATAAGACAATTTGTTCAATAACTTAATTAGAGCCCCTAATGACTTATTAATGGATTTAAATGGGACTTAGGCCCCTAACTCACTTCTGAAAATGGGACTAATGGCTCCTAAGTCACTTTGGTACTCTTGAAAATGTTTCCCTAGATCTATAATACATTACCTTCCTCTTAATTCATTTACGGAGTCTATTGTTTCTTGTTCCCAGTGAAGTGGTTGAGAATCATATTTGCTAAAAATATGAACTTAGAAATTTCAAAAGTTGTTACTTTTTGTTCATTCTCCCTAGAATTCATCTGAGGTTCAGGGGGAAAAGATTTTTAGAGTCTGTACTGCAGGAAAATAGGATCGTTCATAGATCCAGTCCTGTAAACGCTTATATACATGCTTAACCTGAAATCTGAGTAGCCCCACTGACTTCAATATCCGAGTCCATTTCTTGAATTAATTCTATATTATCTTAGTGAAAATGGGATACAATCTTTTTGTGCTTAACTGAATTCTCAGTGCCCTCTCATTCCATTATATTGTTTTCAATTATCTAGAGGTCATAATTAAATAATTTGACAAAGGAAAATTGTTGAATAGGGATTTTGCCCATCTCACAATTGAACAGTTATGACACAGAACAATTAGTATTGCATCCCTATGCACATTTAATCCTATTAACATTTCCAACATATTCTGTATCTACAAAGCAAGTATTTTATTGCATATACATTAGTTAATGATGTGGCTTTTCTCATGGATGAAATGCACTCTTGTGCAAAGGAACAGCCAAAGGCCTATGTGCCACTTACAGCCTATTTTTTGAGTTTAAGTATTGCATAATTTATGCTAGGCTCTTGGTCATCCAGTAGGTTAAAATATCTTTATTGAATTGCACCCTTGGGAGGATTAAAATTCCTATATTCGTACAGTGCAGATGCCTTATATTAATCACGCTGACCTAGAACATATTATCCCTTTAAGAATTCAACTGATTAGTGGCCTATAACAGACTTTCTGTATTCCATTATTTGAATATAGAGTTCTCAGTGAAGCCTAGTAATAGCATTCCAAAATTATGCATGATTGCGTGTGTGCACGACTCAAGCTTGTATAAATGTAGATGCTTATTTGAATAGAACTGCTCAACCTTGAAGTTCAGTCCTCATTAATAATATATCTGCTATAAATTAGTACAAGTCCATTTGCTCTAATGGTTGTATAAGTAGCATTACACTTTATCTGCAAGCAGTCCTGTTGATTTTAATGATACTACTTGGACCTGAGGTACTATTCAGCATAAATGAATGTGGCAAAATTGGAAATATAGCGAACATCCCAAGTGAAAGAAAAAGCATGTTTTTTTATGTAAAGTGCTTCTGTGCATATGCCATGGAAGATTAACTGTATGAGAATCCTAACAGTCCTAGAATCAATAACTCCAACTCAGAGGCGGGCAAACTACAGCCCACGGATTTGCCACCGCTGTGGTGCTGCGACCTTGTTCCGCTCCAGGAAGTGGCTGACAGCACGTCCCTGCTGGCCCTGAGGAAAGGGGAGTAGAGAGCTGCGTGTGCTGTTCTTGCCTGTGGATACCTCCCCTGAAGCTCCCACTGGTTGGGAATGGGGAACTGTGGCCAGTAGGAGCTTTGGGGGAGGTATCACAGGCAAGAGCAGCACGTGGAGCCCTCTGCTCCTGCTCCCGCTCCCTCTCCCCCAGGGCCGGCAGGGATGTGTTGCTGGCAGCTTCCTGGAGCAGAGTGGCCTGGGACCATGTCCAAGGCCAGGGCAGGCAGCTAGGGAGCATTCCTTGGGCCCGCTGCCACCCCGGAGCCGCTCCAGGTAAGTGGCACCAGGCCAGAGCCCACATAACAAACCCCTCCTGCACCCCAACCCCCTGCCCTGAGCTCCCTGCCACACCTTGCACCCCTCCCTGCACCACTGCCCTGAGATCCCTCCTGCACTGTGCACCCCAACCCCCTTCCCTGAGCCCCCTCATACCCACACCCCACACCACTCTTGTTCTTCAATCCCTTGTCCCGAGCCCCTTCCTGCACACCGCACTCCCTCCTGCACCCCAACCCCTTCCCCCAGCCCTCCAGTCATGGCCCTGTAGGCAATTTCCCCATCCCAATGTGGCCCTCTGGCCAAAAAGTTTGCCTACCCCTGCTCTAACTAAATGAAACTAACACAATTTACAACCCCCCGCAATATGTTAAGTGCATGTCCCTAGATAACATTCCAATAGCTGTACAACAATTTCTGCGCAAACTTTGAGAATGCGTTTGCTAAAAATTTGAAATGGAAAAAAAATTAACAAACAACTCCCATTAGGTGGACTGAGGTAAACTGCAAATGTGGTCGATAAAGGAATGTGAAAATATGATTAGGCTGAAACATCTGAAATGTTGTAGAGGGTTACTCCCTTAAACAGCTTTGAAAGTGAGTGCATTTGGAGGAGAAACATTCCCATTGAGAGGAAGAGTCTATTGTGTGCCTTATTAAAAACTCTTTTTTGTTGTTCTAGAATCTCTTTTGATATGGAGCATCTAGAGAAAGTGAGGGCAGAACTGCTTTCCCTCTTGTCTTATCTGTTTAGGATGACCAGACAGCAAATGTGAAAAATCGGGATGGGAGGGTGGGGGATAATAGGAGCCTATATAAGAAAAAGACCCCAAAATCGGGACTGTCCCTATAAATCGGGATATCTGGTCACCCTATATCTGTTCAGATGTTTATTGATCAACTCCTCTTGCATAAAGGGAAGCGTCTCACGTGGGTGAACTGGTAGCCAGCCTCAACTGGATGCAAA
Source organism: Dermatemys mawii (assembly GCA_007922305.1). NCBI lineage: Eukaryota > Metazoa > Chordata > Testudines > Dermatemydidae > Dermatemys > Dermatemys mawii. Next base: position 8,308,558 of record ML677352.1, on the reverse strand, counting down.
TATTTTACTAATCAGATTTTTCTCTCTTTTTATCTGGTCAGCAAGGTCTGTTCCTTTTAACATTTGGGTACAAGCAATTCTTTGCTGAACAGTCCCAACTCACTTGGATTTCTCACATGCATAAACTACACACAGGTGTGATTCTTTTCTTTCCAGAGAAGCTTAAGGGAGTTAGGGACCCAATTCCCATGTTATTTGACTTGCCTTTAATAATTCAAAAAGCAGAAAAACATTTTTCCATAGAGAGAAAACTAGCTCATTTACAACCCAACTCAAAACTCTGATCACAACAACCTTTAGTTGTTTTAATACAGGGGTCGGCAACCTTTCAGAAGTGGTGCGTCGAGTCTTCATTTATTCAGTCTAATTTAAGGTTTTGCATGCTAGTAATACATTTTAACAGTTTTAGAGCTCTTTCTATAAGTCTATAATGTATAACTAAACTATTGCTGTATATAAAGTAAATAAGGTTTTTAAAATGTTTAAGAAGCTTCATTTAAAATTAAATTAAAATGCAGGGCACCCCAGACCAGTGGTCAGGACCAGGCAGTGTAAGTGCCACAGAAAATCAGCTCGTGTGCCGCCTTTCGCACTGGTGCCATAGGTTGCCTACCCCTGTTTTAATACCTTTTTTAAAGTTTAATTCACAGTCTGACATTATAGTTACTGTCATCTGAAAAGCTACCACAAGGTGGTACCACAGCTTTCTGAAAGATTACAAATACCAAATAACTATTATGCTCTGAGAATTAGAGTAATATGAAATGGCCGTGGATATAAGGAATACCCTTATATTAAAATAATGTAAAGCCAATAACTTTTAACACTCTAGAAATATTACTTAAAACTGAGAGCTTTGTACCACTCCTATAGAATATTGTAGCAAGTGATATTGTCCATCATAATCTGAAAATAGCCACTGTAAGAGCCAGCATTAAGGCTCTGATTCAATAAAATTCTTAAGGATGTGCTGAACTTTAAGTATCATAGACTTCATTTGGTTAGTCCCATTGACTTCAATGTACTCAGATGTTACAATGACTAGAGATAACATTATTCAGGTGCTTAAAGCTAAGCAGGTGTTTAAAGGCTTTGCTGAATCAGGGCCTAAAAAAGGAGAAATCACTTAATGTCTATTGAATTACTGATAAATCATGAGTGGAAAATGTTTTTGTCAGTTCATTGAGAACATTGTAGTGGGAACATTGGATTCTTTGACAAGAGTGACCTTACCCCCTTAGTTGTTAAGTAACTCCAATGCTCTGCATTCCTTCTATTCTTATTGCATCGGATATTCAGGGGTCTGTAGAGCATGAAAATTGTGACTTTCTTCTCCTGGGCAATAACCCCAAGCTTCTTGCTCATCTTTAGAGCCTCTGCATTCGTGGGTTCAGGATCAGGCCAAGAGAAATTTAAGGACAAAATTATTAGTTACTATAGTCCATTCCCCATTCTAGTGAAGAGTTATTCCCTATAGCACATTTTTTCTACTGCTTGTTCCAGAAATCTCAAAGGATGGGAATTCTATAATTTCCCTTGGAAAAAGTATTCCAAAGGCTAATAGATCTTCCAGTCATAAAAGTTTTCCTGAGTATCAGTCTAAATTTTACTTGCATATGGATTTCATTATTTTTACTCTCCATTGCAACACACTAAATAATTCCTCTCCATACTTAATGTTTTCATACTTCAGATACTTGTATAATTACTTTCCACATTTTTCATCATGACAGAGCTACTGTAGATATATTTAATCCTTTTAATCTCTCCTCATAAATCAGTCCCTTCATTGACCTAATCATTTTTGTAGCTGTTCTCTGAACATCTCCTTGATTGTCAAATGCCTTTTTGATGATGAGATGCTCCATATTCCAGTACAATATTCCCCATTATCTTCTATGAAAACCATGTAAAGATGGACTATTACTTCTCAGTTCTGTCATGTTGTCTCTGCACTTGGATCCGAAGTTGCACTGGCCATTTCTGTGGCTGTGTTTCATTGACAGCTCATGGCATATTCACTCTGCACTCTCTTTTAGGGTGCCCTTGAGAAAATCCATTTGTTTAAGTTAGTGCAATGGCCAGCCTCTTGAGGGTTGTGAAATATTCTGAGCTGGTAACTCTAGGGCTAGATGCTCTGCACTGGTCACCTGCTCACTTCTGAGAGCAAATTAAAGTGTCATAAAGCCATAAGAATGGTCATATCGGATCAGACCAAAGGCCAGTCTAGCCCAGTGGTTCCCCTTTAACCACCCGTGAACCCCTTTCACTAAAATGTTAAGTATCATGAACCCCCTCTTAAAAATGAATATTCTTCAGGAATTTTCTGTTTTACCTGAGTATAAATGATAGGAGCAGTGATCTTGGAAATACAAAATTTGTTTTTATGACATGCTTTTTACATACTTTTTATTAATTAATTATCATTTATCATTACAGTATTTTTATTACATTATGAAAATGGCAACACGCTTCCAAGATGTTACTTCTGTAGCTTGTATCACTTTGAATAAGCCTGTTATAAGACAAGGCTCCCATGTTTCATCAAGTTAATAACAACACTAGCTGCCTATTTAATTTTAAAAACAGCAAAAAATATCCATTTCCCTTTCCATTTCTGATAAGGAGTCTTGAAGTTTAAATCTCCTCACTCTGATAGATATGCTTGCTTTGATCTGCTTAGCTCTTGGAAGTCCTGGGGATCTGGGCTGCTGGCCCCATGCTGCCCTGGGGTCCCTATGAACACCTCTGTCCGCCATTAGGGATTTTTTTTTTCCTGAGAACCCCCTGTAACATTTAGTGAACCCCCAGGGGTTCCTGAATCCCAGTCTGGGAACCACTGATCTAGTCCAATATCCTGTCTTCTGACAGTGGCTGATGCCAGGTGCCCCAGAGGGAATGAACAGAACAGGTAATCCCCAAGTAATCCATCCCCAGTTGCCCATTCTCAGCTTCTGGTAAAAAAACAGAAGTTAGGGATACCATCCCTGCCCATCCTGGTTAATAGCCACTGATGGTCCCATCCTCCATGAACATACCTAGTTCTTTTTTGAACCCTGTTATAGTCTTGGCTTTCACAACATCCTCTGGCAAAGAGTTCTACAGGTTGACTGTGTGTTGTGTGAAAAAATACTTCCCTTTGTTTGCTTTAAACCTGCTGCCTATTAATTTCATTTGGTGACCCCTAGTTTTTGTGTTATGAGAAGATGTACATAATACTTCCTTATTTATTTTCTCCACAGCAGTCATGATTTTATAGACCTTTATCATATTCCTCCTTGGCTGTCTCCTTTCTAAACTGAAAAGTCCCAGTCTTACTAATCGTTCTGCATACAGAAGCAGTTCCATACCCCAATCATTTTTGTTGCCCTTTTCTGAAACTTTTCCAATTCTAATATATCTTTTTTTGAGATGGGGCGGCCACATCTTAACGCAATATTCAAGATGTGGGCGATCCATGGATTTATATGCAGATAATATGATATTTTCTGTTTTATTATTTATCCATTTCTTAATGATTCCTAACATTGTTTGCTTTTTTGACTGCTGCTGCACATTGAGTGGATGTTTTCAGAGAACTATCCATACTGAATCCAAGTGTTCTTTCTTGAGTGGTAACAGCTAATTTAGACCCATCATTTTATGTTTAGTTGGGATTATATTTTCCAGTGTGCATTACTTTGCATTTATCAACATCAAATTTCATCTGCCATTTTGCTGTCCAGTCACCCAGTTTTGAGAGCTCCTTTTGTAGCTCTTGGCAGTCTGCTGGGGACTTACTTCTCTTGAGTAGTTTTGTATCATCTACAAATTTTGTCACCCCTTTTTCAAATCGTTTATGACTATGTTGAATAGGACTGGTCCCAGTACAGATCCCTGTGGGACTCCACTATTTACCGTTCTCCATTCTGAAAACTGACCATTTATTCTACCACTTGTTTCCTATCTTTTAACCAGTTGCTAATCCATGAGAGGACCTCTCTTATACCATGACAGCTTATTTTGCATAAGAGCCTTTGGTGAGGGACCTTGTCAAAGTCTTTCTGAAAATTTAAGTACACTTACTTAAAACTTAAGTACACTTACGTACACTTACTTAAAACTTAAGTACACTTAAGTACACTGCATCCCCCTTGTCCAAATACTTGTTGACCTTCTCAAAGAATTGTAGTAGATTGGTGAGGCATGATTTCCCTTTACAAAAATGATGCTGACTCTTCCCCAACAAATTATGTTCATCTAGGTGTCTGACAATTTTGTTCTTTGCTATACTTTCAACGAGTTTGCCCAGTACTGAAGTCAGGCTAACCGGCCTATAATTGCTGGGATCACCTCCGGAGCCCTTTTGAAAATTGGCATCACTTTAGCTGTCCTCCATTCATTTGGTATAGAAGCTGATTTAAATGATAGGTTACAAACTACAGTAAGTAGTTTTGCAATTTCACATTTGGGTTCCTTCTAGTCTATAGAAGTCCTAATCAGTCTGGGGCCAAAATATCTGAGAGGTCACATTTTGATCTGCATTTGGGCAATCTGATTTTGTCTTTAATTCCTGGGATTAAACTCAGCATGATTGTTCAGAACTTAAAATATTTTTGGTTTGGTTTAGTAGGTGCTGGAATTTTTTGTTGAGGAGCTGGGTGGCTTTGTTGCTGGCTTTTTAGCTGAATCATAGAATATCAGGGTTGGAAGGGACCTCAGGAGATCATCTAATCCACTCCCACTGCTCAAAGTAGGACCAATCCCTAATTAAATCATCCAATAGCTTTTTGCCTCCTATCCCTAAATGGCCCCCTCAAGGATTCAACTCACAACCCTGGGTTTAGCCAGCCAATTCTCAAACCACTGAGCTATCCCTCCACCATGAAAGGAGGGCACTTTTGGTTGAAGTAATATGATTATTCTTTACATGTAAGGCAGCCAGGGGCTGGATGATAGTGTGACAGGTTGGATCACAGAAACCCCCTTAGGAGCTGCCAACTGATGTGCCAAGACTACCCATGCCCCTGGTTTTCTGCCCTGGCTGCTTAGAACTCCAGAAATCCTGTCTGGTTTGAGTCAGACTCGCTAGCCTGCTGCAAACCCATACCCAGGTCTGAGCCATGTCCCCTAACAGCTGTAGGCTTGCCTGGAAACAGGAACACTTCTTAACCTGCCTCTAACACTCAGATGCTCAACTCCCAGTGGGGTCCAAACCCTGAATAAAACTGATTTACCCTGTATAAAGCTTATACAGGGCAAACACGTAGATTGTTCGCCCTCTATAACATTGATAGAGAGATATGCACAGCTGTTTGCCCTCCACCCAGGTACTAACACATACTCCAGGTTAATTAATAAGTAAAAAGTGATTTTAATAAAGACAGAAAGTAGGATTTAAGTGGTTCAAGTAGAAATGAACAGAACAAAGTGAATTACCAAATAAAATAAAATAAAATAGAACACACAAGTCTGTGTCTAAGGAACTGAATACAAATAAAACCTCATCATGAGATATTTCAGTGAGCTGCTTCTTTCAGACTAAAATCCCTATTAGTCTGGGTCCAGCTATCACTCGCCCACCCCCCTGCAGTCACTGTCCAGTGTTCTAGTTGCTTTCAGGTATTCTTGGAGGTGGAGAGTCTCTAACTTAAGCCAGTTGAAGACAAAATGGAGGAGTCTCCCAGCATTTAAATAGACTTTCCCTTATGGGTGGAAACCCCCTTTCTCCTATACAGAATCTAGTTGCAAAAGGGAGTTTCAGAGCCACATGGGCAAGTCACATGTCTCTGCCAGACTGAGTTCCTTACCAACCAAGCAACATTCCTGGGAAAGCTCAGATGTGGATTGGCATCTCCAAAGTTCATTGTTGGCTTGACTGGTTCTTAATTGGCCACTTACTGAGAATAGTTTTTTTCTCAGAAAGCTGGCCATCTGCTTTGCTGGGGCTATTTAACCAAGTACATAGCCAATATTTATAACTTTGAGAACAAAAATTTCACATGCATACAAATAGGATGAACATAACCAGTAGATCATAACCTTTACATAGATATGTTACATGGCATATATAGCAAAACCATATTCCAGTTATATCATGCATACATTTATAAGCATCTCCGCATAAAGCCTTATGGGGTACACTGTCACAGCATTATATTGTTCTCAGTACCAAGGTCTCTTTCAGCAATATTGATTTCTAGGTGTTTCCCTTCCAGTTAATATCTGTTTTATACTATATTCCTCCAAATGTAATTGCTTGCACTTTGCAAACTGAATCTCATATGCTATTTCTGCACTCTTCTCAATTCTCTCCACGTATTATTTCTCTGTCCTCATTGGAGTTCACAGCACTCCAATTTATTATCAGCAGATTTCATTTACATGCTGTTTACCCTGACTTCCATATAGTTAATGAACAAGTTTTGTAAGACAGAATCTTGTGCTGGTCACTACAGTAGCTGTTACATGCTTCCTCTCATGCTTATCCATTTCCTTTTATCATTATGATTTTTATATGACCATCTGCCAATTTTCAATCCACAGGATATTGCTTTTCAAATCATTTCTAATTCTGAAAGTCAGATTGGGTGAAACACTGTTCCAGATGCTTTATTAAAATTAAATTTATCACCAACTGTGGGCTATGTTGTGCTAGCTTTACATCAAAAAGTGTAACACTTAAGTTACACAGCACAATAAGTGTTGTGTTATAACTTGGCAAGATGTCAGAATTTCCTAGACATGTTTGTTTGTTTGTTTATTTTATTTATTTATTTGCAGTATGGTGATTACTGTTATATGGTGGATGCTACTGTAGGCCCTGATCTTGCAGTGAGCTCCACATAGATACACTCCTATGTCATTGTGGAACCTCATTTTAAGGCTTACACTAACACAATTGTATTGGGCTTTGAAGGCTAGGCATGTGTAGATTTGTTAATTCTGTCCCAGATTTCTCTGCTAGTGCATAGGTGAGGTTCCCATCGAAACCATACCTTATAAAGGCACAATTTGACCTCCTGGCTTATTTAGGCAGTGACAAGGAATTAAGGGCTTCTGTAACTTCTCATGAAAGCAATGAAGAATATTTGTCTTGAGAGAGGCATTTAATATATTATATTGCTTAACAAGTTTTCTAAAATGAACAGTTTAAATATATCAAAACAGAAATTTTAACTTTTCCAAAATTCAATATCAGCAAAACAGTTTTCTGTGCTACCTGAACTGGTAATGTTTTATAGCTATTGCACTATAAACATTAGGAATTAAACTAAAATATACTTGTAGTAAAGTTTACAGGGTTATTTTTCCCTTCAGCACTGATAGCATTTTTTTGTGAGGGGGTAATTTCACATTTCTTTCCAAATATTATAAGTTAGCTGTTGTAAATAGGTTGAGCTGCTTACCGTCTGTATATTTCATTGAGAAAGGGAAAATAACACCAGAGAAGACCAATGTTTTAGGCAATTTCATCAAATTATAAATGGGTTAGTCATAGAAATGCATTGGTACAGAAATATATAGCCCACTATAAATTGATTCTCTAGGTTTAAAAGTATACATTTAAGAATTTTGCTGCATCTTAGGCTAGCAATAATTGTGAATTATGTGCATCATGAAGTTTAGATGGGTAATTTGAGTATGTGATCTGTTCGTTTTACTCCTGTGAATGGCTATGTGACTGTGGCTGTTGTTTACTGAATTCTCCAGTAAATGAGATGCTTTATCTCTGTGGATTTTCTTATGAATCATCAAGAAAACATTATTTGAAAATGAGTACTCCACTAACTAAAATGGGCTATCCTGTAATTTTGAGATTTTTTTTCTTCCAGCCATCCTAGCTTGTATTTAATTTATTCAATTTCCATAAGTTTATTGGTGACAGATCAGAGTAGGTATTGTTTAATAATGTGTTTAGCTTGCTGGGAAGTGCGTATCTGAGAGAATTGGCAATGAGAGAGATCACCTTCCATCTATACAAGAGGGGGACAAATTATGGCCCAAAGGATCATCCTGCCCAGCCCTTGAGCTCCCCGCCAGGGATGCTAGCCCTCAGCCCCTTTCCTGCTATCCCACCTCCCCCGCAGCCTCAACTTGCAATGGCAGTGGGACTGCGAGCTCCTGATGGGCAGCGCAGCTACAAGTGCCGCTGGGTAAAGTGTATTAAATTGCCTCCCATAGAAATGTGCTACTTGCGGAGCATCAGGACTGGCAACCATAAGTAGTATGCCATAAGTAGCACATTCCTGCAGGGAACAATTTCATACCCTGCATCCTATCTAACCCCCTCTGCTCCCTGTCCCCTGTCCCCTGATTGCCCTGACCCATATTCACACTGCCTCCCTCTGACAGGTCTCCCAGGGCTCCCATGGCTATCCAAACACTCCCTGTCTCCTGGCTGCCCACCGGCATCTCCTGCCCCTTATCCACTCCCTCTGCCCATTTACATGCCGCTCAGAGCACCAGGACTGGCAGCTGTAAGTAATACATCATAAGTAGCACATTCCTATGGGGAGCAATTTAATACACTACATCTGGTACCCCGATTTATAGGGGTAATAGGTCAAAGGAGGCAGAAATCCATGGTGGCTGTGGAAGCCACACTGTTAGGTGACAGACATACAATCATTAGTCCAGTTCTCAGTTATCTAGTAGATGTCACCATCAGAAAAAGCTTTTGTGTTTACTCTACTCCCATTATTAGGACTGCTCTATGGTCCAATAACCTTACTTCTTCTGTCTCCAAGGTGGGCAGGGAAGCTTGTCACAGATCCAGTAAACTAAGATATAGCTTTTCTGGCTTTTCTGCATGTGCTGCTGGGCCTGTAAGGCTAGTGTCTGCTTACAATAAACTGCCATCCTGAATCTGCAGCCCGATGTTATGACTTTTGTTAGTAGTTTGGAGCAATCTACTGGTGACACTTAGAAGTGGAGAAAAATCTCCTTTCTATTCTTAAATGAGTGGGGGATTCTTACCACTGAGTTAAATAAACAAAGTGGTCTAGATAGATTTCAGCAGTGGGAAATATGGGTATCTACTAACAGGCTTGGGAGAAACAAGGTATTCAAGTGTTGTTCAAGGTTTTCAAGTGACAGCCCTGGGTTGTCAGGGTACTTGTTGAGCCAAGTTAACTTATTTGAGAGTAGCAACAAAGTAGTTTGAAGCGACAGCGATGAGACAATTGTACAAAATCCAGGTAGTTTGGTGGGCTGTTAACTGTATTAGATTTTACATGTTTTTGTGTTTAAAACATATAATCCAATACAAGTTTGTTACTGCTTTTAAACATGGATATCTAATATTGACTCACATACAGAAATATTTTACTACTCGAAAGATCCTCTACAAAGGCCTAATGCAAAGCCTTCTGAAGTCAGTGGGAGATTTTCCACTGACTTTGACAGAATTTGGGCACCATCACAGGCACTGTAATTTGTAGTACTTAACTAAGCTGACATGAATAGAAGTTCACATGCATCATTTCCCTCCTGGGATTGGATAAAGAATATCTGAAAATGGTTGAAGGGTTTAGCTGTGTGCATCGGTACCGACTCCTTGGGTGCTCCAGGGCTGGAGCACCATGGGAAAAATTGGTGGACACAGAGCACCCACCGGCAGCTCTCTGCCTTGCCCTGCCCTGCCCCACTCCCACTCACCTCCACTCTGCCTCCTCCTCTGAGCACGTGGCCGCATCCTGCTTCTTCTCCCTCCCAGGGCTTGCTGTGCGAATCAGCTGTTTGGCACAGCAAGCCTAGGAGGGAGGGAGAAAAAGTGGAGTAGCGGTGTGCTCGGATGAGGAGGCAGAGCGGAGGTGAGCGGGGGTGGGGAGTGGTTCCTCTGCACCCCCTCCACGGGCCGCATGGTTATTTCCTGCAGCCTGCCAGGCTTCCCATGTCAACCCAGCTTACCTCCGCTTTGCCTCCTTCCCTGAGTGTGCCACTGCTCCGCTTCTTTCTCCCTCCCTGGGCTTGCAGCACCAAACAGTTGTCTGGCATGGCAAGCCTGGTGGGTGGGGGAAAGATGGCATGCTCAGGGAAGGAGGCGGGGAAGGGGTGAGGTTGGGGTGGGGCTGGAAGAGCGGGGCTGGAGGTGGGTGCGGGTGCGAGCACTCACCGGCACTGGGGAAAGTTGGCGCCTGTGGCTGCGATTGGAGGTGATGGGAATGTCTTTTTTTCCCCTTCTAAATTAATCCATCCATTTCTAAGTTAAAGGATCTGGGACAAATCCTCATCTGGTGTCAGTGGATGCAGCTCCATTGATTTCAGTAGTACTACACCATTAACACCAACTGAAGATCTGTTTCTATGTCCTTATCTGTCAGTCCTGGGTGCAACTTAACAAAATAACATTCTGGAAGGCTCTGAATTAGCTGCACTTTTGAAGCTAGCATTTTTTTAAAAGTCTATGGACTAACTTCATAAGTCAGAAAAGTAGTGTTTTCTGTGAGAAACCGTGTTCCTCTCTGAGATGAGTGGATGAAGTTCCCTCATAAATGATGTGAACGTTCTTCAGTTATGTAGTCAAAAAGTTCATATGGAACTTTGTGTGTCTTTAAAAATAAGAGAAACTATGCATCATTATTTGTAATTCCCATCTTTATATTTGATGTAGAAAAGAGGAATGATGGGCATGAAAATAATTAGAGACTAAAGGCTGCAATTATATTCTGCATTCTTTGGAGCACTGCACACTTGAGAGTTTATAAAGAGCTAGGCCAGAGGGGAAAACATTGTTAAGTTTTTAACATTTTTTATGATTAGCTTATCTGAAAAAACAAAACAGACATCTTAAGGTACTGATGAATTCCTAAGCAGATAGTTGGAAGGCATTAGGGAAGCTGATAAACATTACAAACAGAACTTTTAAGATCGTATTATTGTAAACTGAGTGCTATAGCCTGAAGTAATAAAATAGGAAAGTTAGCTGTTTTCTTTTCTGTGTAAATTAGAATCTTGTTTGCATCTAAGTGTCATTTTTCTTTTATAAACTAGGAATACAGAAGTTTCCATACCTGTATGTGAGCCTCAGTAAGCAATGGGAAGGGCAAAAGTGGGTGTTTATGCATTTAGGATGTAATAATAAAACCTAGCACCTTTTCATCAATAGATCTCTGAATGCTTTACAAAGGAGGCATTTTACAGAGAAGTGAAGTGCTAGAAATTATGTTGGGCACTAAATGTAATCCAATATACATTCAAATGATGCTTTCAAATATGAGTACCTACTATTTACCCAAACACGGGAAATATTTTATTATGTGAAAAATCCTCTACAAGAGCCTGGTGCAAAGCCCGCTGAAGTCAATGGGAGACTAGCCGTAGGCCACCCAGGAAACCAGTAGCAGAGTTGGGAATCAAATCCAGTCCCTGTCCACTAAAAGAGCTAAATGTTGTTCTGTCAGTTTTATATGAAAAGTAATAAACTAGATCCTCCTGTCTGGTATCACTGTATACATGTGCTATATAGTCTTGAAGCCTTGAAATGTGACCTATTGTGTAAATTTTTTTTTTTTTACCTTCTAAAGTAAATTTATATTGAACAACACTGAGCTACTGTGAAAATAAACAAATAAATAAAAATCTTTCCTTGATGCACATTCCCTTCCTTCAGGACCATTGGAATTCTGAAACACCATGAAGCAGTTCTTTAGTTGGTATACACTGGTGTAGCTCCATTGATTTATATGAAGCCCCATTTATTTCACTAGCTGAGGTTCTGGCCTAAAATATGTTTCCTTTTTCTGATCCTGGATAGGGGACAAAGTTATATTAGTGATAGGTGAACATCAAAAGTTCTGGAGGCTTAGTTTGGTTCAGACAAATGTCAAAAGTTGACATACTTACTGAAACCTCATTTGAATGATCCATAGCTAGTACCATGGCAACACTGGGCTTAAAAACTTGTGAGAGTAGGGTTTTCTGCAACATGTCTGAGTAATTCTTGTTTCCACTTGAGCTAGAGAAACCACACCAACGACTTTTCTCATAGTGGTTTAGCATTTCCCCATTAGTGCTTAATGAAAATAAATACCCACACAGCCAGGCCATGGTTAGCTTCTACTGAATATAGGGAAGGATGCAGCTTATTTTTGTGTGTTTGTGGCTATATGGATCTGCACAGTGCATTGAATCTGTCCATACGATTAGCTTCTCCATATTCCATCCTCACAGTGAGCAACAGACACTTCCATGTGTCCTGACACTGCAAAATTCCCTGGCATAGGCTCTTCGGTTCTTTTGTCTTCTGGCACAGAAAACTTGTGAGTTAAACTGCTTTTGGTCTTTATGCACCTCCTCAAGGGACCTTACCAATGAGTAGAGAGGAAATAGTGTCGTCTGGAAATAGCTTGGTATATTACCCCACAAAAGTAGAGATATGATCTTTTGATAATGAGAAAAATAATCACCGTGATCTCAAAGCAGATATTGTGGATTATTTCTCTCTCTCTAGATACAGGAGCTGAAATAACAGAGTACTTTGCTGAGATTGAGAACTGAAAAGTATTGCATTTTCAGGATGGCCCTAGGACCAGAAAATTTACTATTTATATAAAAACAAGTAACCAAACAGCTACCCTTACATAACAGGGAACACAGCAGCAGGCTGAGACCTTTAACAAAAGCCTGTTTTAACATGGGAATTGTGAGTTTAGCACAAAGATTAACATATACATCAGAAATTAATTAGAGCGTACACTGTGACTTCACAATAAAAACAGGTAATAGTAATGTGCACAAATAAATACCGATACCATAAAAATAAGCGCTCAGTAAGGCGATAAAAGAGCAACACTTCATGACTGTATGAGTAAGAAAAAAGAATAACTTAAGGACATACATTCTTAGGTTGTTTTTCTTCTATTTGAACTGATAGAAAATGTGTGGCTGCATGGGGTACAATTTTTACACATTTTTAAAGAAGTAGCATAAATTGAGGGTAAACCACATTATTGGTATGTAGACATGAGTGGAGAAAAGCACAAGTAAAAGGGACATGGAAACTAGACCATGGAAAAATGAACACTAAAACTGCAAAACTACTATGCTGAATGGCTCTTTCTGGACAAAAAGTAGACCTCTTCTCCTGCATCTTTATATGCTCATGGAATTCCAACTTGACATCAATTGCATATTTTGAATGTGGATTAGGACTGCAATATCAAAAGAATTTGAGAAGATTGGGCCTCACACCTCCCTACTAAAGGATAAATTCTGATCTCTGATGCATATTTTGAGGATCTTATTGACTTCAGTAAGATCTGTGTGGGATACAGTACACATATCTGACAGAAAATATAGGGTGTAAGTGGTGAATAGGCCTTGTCGCTGGCCTTTGAAATCAATTTTCTTTTTTGGTCATGAAGTCATTCAAGATCATCTTCATGGCCTCTTTCTCAAAATGACTAATGATGTCAGAGATATAGGCCTCTTTGTAGATGGTATCACGCTTAGATCCCTTATATGAAACACTATTCTCCTTCCACTAGAAGAATTTCACTTGATATACATATGGAACCTTGTATTTACAGGTAGTAAAGTAGCAAAAGCAGATAATTTCCATGAAGTCTTACAAGGAAACTTTTCTCTTCTAGGTGAAACACAAGGGAAGTTATCTATCCTCAGTTTGTGGTTATGTACATAGGTAGGGTTAGGCTTGTGGAGTTGGCCAGAGAGGGTTCTGTTGCTCAGCAATTTTCTTGCACCCTTTGGAAACATATCAGCAAAGTGGGAAAGAGGAGAATAAAGGCTTTACTATTTACTTGCTATTTTTAAGACATTCAAGGTTGATGTCCTCAGCTTTCAAGAGAACAAATTCATTCCACTGAACAAATGGTTAACATATGAACGGATGCACTTAAGAGCCCCCAGGCAAGGACATGATTATTTTCAGACATCTGGTCTTACTGAGGATCATGAAACCAACCCATACCTTCAGGCTTTTTGATAATTCATTGGTAGAATGGTTATTATCTAAGTTAACATCACCTCCAGCTGATTAAAAAGTGGAAGTTTGTCGTATACCTAATTGTATTTCTGGCATCTTGATTTTCATCAAGACTATTTGCATTCCATCAATGTGTGACTTCTTACACGTAGACAATATGGATCAGTTCCTGTCACTAACTCCAGGTTTAACATGGCAATAGTGAGAATCTGAGAGAATACTGGAATTATATTTAAATCTGCTGGGAAGCAACCTGGGTAGGTTAGATAAGCATAAATAAATTTTGTGGTACAAAACTCAGTCAATCATTCACAGGTTGCTTGATATACATTTCCATTTCTATTTTATTAGCAAATAGTAGTACAGATATAGGCATGAACATCTCTAAAGCTTACTATGTCCTGGGATGATGGATGAACTGTGGTCACTAGCAACCAGTTTAGAATGGAAAAATAAACTTCTAACTTGACTAGTAAATATCACATTTTTATGTCAACTATTAGAAGATTCTCTTTGCATCTTAATTTCCACATGATCTGTCAAAAAGACAAAATGGGCTTCCCCAGAACAGATGATTTCAGCCTATATTAGATAGCTGACTTTTAACCAATAACCGATAATATGATCTTGGTCACTAGCTAAATAATTTTCTTATCTTTTTCAAAATTCACACAAGAAGTTCCTTAAATTCTGCATTGGAACTGATGAGCATCAGTACAATATAGGTTCCTTTGCCTATGCTTGAGTCTTCATGAAATGCATTTCTATTGTGGAGTACTGCTTGCACCAGTATTTCAAAGAATAAATGGCTACCGCCTGGATTATCCTATGGGCAGGATAGTGGAAGAAATGGCAAATTCTCTGTCAGGACTCACCTTCCAATGACCCTCTCTGTTTTGTTCTGCGCTGCAGGCAGGGTGGTAGAATCCAGCACCTGCTGCAAGAGAGAGGATTCTAAATAAATAACCCACCCCTGCAGAGGCGGTTTAGCTCCTGCCTGGAATTCCCACTGTGCCTACCTCACCCTACAGCTTTGTATCCCTGCAAGATGGGTCAGGTGGTGCCTACATTGCCACAGACCCTAGGCATCTGCTCTGGCACTCCCAGCCAGAGGATCCAGAAGGAGAGGTTTGTGCTCCATGCACTCTAGCTGCCACCACCAATGAATTGGAAGGGTTTCACTTTGGGCACCTCACTCTGACCAAGGAGATGATTTCCTAGGAGTTCTCCGCCAATGGGCAATCTGACTGGCTGTGAATGTCTCGAAGAATGGCAGGAAAATGAAGAGAGCCCTTTGGCTGCCAGAGATGATTACATCAAGGGGCAGTGGCTTGGCATGGGGAAGCCATAAATGGCACTGGCTAAATCCACCAAAAGCATAGCAAAGAGCAGCACCAGATACTTTTTCTGAGTGTGCCCTCCTGCAACACAGGTCTCATCATCTTTCCCCTCCCTCCTTCCTTTCCTCACATTGGCAATCCAATCTTGTTTCTCTGAGCCCTATAGGAAGTCAGGAATTCTGCATGGAGGAGAGAAGAAGAGAATCTCCCTTCAGGAATAAAGTCCCTCTTGGCCTAGAGAGCTCTTGGATTTGGTGTGAAAACCACCTTTACCTTAGAGGCTACTGTCTTGTGAGTTATAGGCAGCAACTCAGAGGTGTTCTATCCTTTCTCAAAGCGGCAAAGATAAAGGGATGCCTGTTAGCAGAAGAGATTCGTAGAACTCCTCATCTGACTCTGGTTCCCAATCCTCCTTTCCCCAGAGGAGTAAAATTTTAAAAAGGGTTCAAGAAATTACCTTGGAAATGTAGGAAAAAGACTGGCCTGTGCTGTCCCCAGAAGACATTCATCTGACTTGTCACCAGAGGGTGCCAGAGCTAAAGGCTCTGCTCACAAGGTTTTCGTACATGGAAAGAAAATGTATAATAAAAGGAATAGAATTGTCTGCTGGTTCCTCATCTTCCTCATAACATTGTCTTTGTCTTTCTGGAAAAGATAATTAAGACCAAATGGGAAAGTCTATGAGATTGTCCAGATGTCATTCTAACAGGCAAAATGATTGTTGTTAGATCAAAGTCCAGTCCATGTGTTCTAAAAATTAAATTCAAACAAATATTAAACCATACAGATAGTAATAGTGGCTGATAATACTTCCAGGCAAGTGATGATGATGCACAGATTTTCAATGCACTTGCAGGAAAAAACATTCTTTTACAGTGATGTGTGCAATATAAACGCCTACATACACAGAGAGAGCATAGAATTTTTTGAAAAATCTTAGCACTAAAAGCATTAAAATCCTTGTATCAATCAGTGTCATTGCTTGTGTCATCCTCCAGTCTAAGTAGTATCATTTTACAAAATCAAGCATTTCAGAGATTTACTGATGATAGTCTAGTCATTCTGCATTTGACTATACATATTCTGTACAGAATATAATGTTTTAAATAGCAAATTAGCTCAATTATTCATAGTAGCTTGCCTCGGTATCTTACATAAGGAATAAGCTTTCTTATTACTACAATTTTTTTGGTGGTACATTTACATTTCTTCAAGATGGATTATTAGAGAACTAGTTGAAAAATGTTTTTGTAGAAAATGCTGACTTTTCCTAGGAGGAGAAAAGAACCTTAGTCTTCTGCTAAAGTGTTTTTGTTGAAAATTCAAAATGTTCTAAGGAAAGCAATCACCTTTTTTGGGAAAAAATAGTTTGTTTAGTTGAAGTCAAATGCAATTTTCTTTTGAAGAATATTTTTGATGGGTATTTTTGTGATCAGTCTTAGTTATTAGTGAAATTTTATCACCTCACCTATCTTAACGTGTTTAATTAAAATGAATGATACATTGTATGACATTCTGGTCCCATTAAAGTCAATGGGAATTTTGTCATTGGCTTTGATGCAGCCAAAAGTTCGCCCGTAGGATACAATTCTGCATCTAGTATGCACCCAGATCTTCAACTGAAAGAATGAGAGTTAGTGTGCAGAAATGAAGGATTGTGTTCCTTGTGCTTAAGAAATTGTATGTGAAACAGGCGCTTTTGGAACTTTTCATAGCATGGACCATGCATTAAGAGAGTGTCCCATAGCCAACCTCACATCCCATTCAAGATTGTATGACATCCTATACTAACTACAGGAATTGCTTACATGGAAAACAAGTCCTGTAATCAGTGCTTGAAGTGATCTGAAAAAAGTGTGAGATCTGTCATAACCACAGTCCAAGCAAATGTTTATGCACTTAATATACACAATGCAAAATTTCTTTGAATGCATTTATGTAATATATGTATTTTTAGCTCAAGAAGCTATTTATATTTATGCTTTTTTTAAAAAAAAATGAAGCAACAGGTCTCATGCAAATATTAAAATATATTCTCTGAGTTTGGGAAATAAGGCTATGGGGAGTACAGTGAGGTTTGGAGGATCTCTATGGGGGTACAGATCTAGGCCTACATTGAGATTTAGTGGAATTGGAGTCTCTCTGGGAATGAGGGTCCAATAAAATTCAAATAGGGTTGGGGCTTCTCAGATTTGCATGGATCTCTCTTGGGCTAAGGGGTTTGGAGTACAGTGAGATTTATTGGGGTTTTGGGGAGTCTCTGGGACTAGGGGGTACAGTGACATATGGTGCAGTTGAGGGGGGTGTCTCTGGGGACAGTGACCTGGGGGTGCAATGAGTTTCAGTGGGCTGTTTGGCTCTTTTGGGGCATGTTTGGGAGTGTAGGGACATTCAGTGGGGTTGCAGTTCTTTCTGGGCACTGTGCTTCAGTGAGATTCACTGGGGTTTGGAATCTCTAGTGTTAAGGGTCTGGGGGTAGGGCGAGATTCATTGCAGTTTGAGGGATCTCTGGGATTTAGGCTTTCTTCAGTTTAGAGGGTTTATCTGGAGCTATGGGGCTGGAGGTTCAGGATGATTCAGCGAGGTTGGGGTTCTCTGGGGTTGGGGGCTGTGAAATGAGATTTAGTGGGGCTTGGGGCCTCTCTAGGAATGGGAGTAAAGTGACAGTCATTGGGGACAGGGAACTTTGTGGCTGGGTGAAGTGACAGTCGATGAGCTTGAGAGTCTCTCTGGGAATGGGGGTGCGGTGATGGGAATCCGGGGTTCTCTGAGTCCTTTGGGTTTTTCCAGGGTGATGCCTTTACCCACCTGCTCCAACTGTTCCTCACCTCTGCTGCTCCCCACTCTATCCCATTCCCCTCTGCTACCCTGACAACGAGCCTGTCCCTACACAGTGCTGGGCAGCTGGTGGAGGAGGGTCAATATCCCCTGCAGCTTATCCCATCCTCTCCATGGCTTCTAAGCTCCATTGCATTTTCTCCCTCCCTCTCCCCAGCCCATGCCAGCTGCAGAGTTAGCTCCACTCTCTTCCTCCCAGGACACAGGCCACCTCTGGGTGCAGCAGACAGGCAGAAAGGGAAGGGCTGTCAGTGGGCCCATGCACTCTGGCAGAAGCTCTGCTCTACACAGTGATCATTCTCAAGCTTGATAAATAACTTATGGGGATGTGGAAGGTCTGTGAGTGACACTCCCCCTTGCACACACTAAGCACTGCTGTTAATACAATTTGGTAATGGGAAATAAGGAACATTGAGGCTCATAAGTGCTCTTTGAGCTACAGTTTGAGAACTTCTACTACAGAGCTGACATTACAAAAATAGTTATAACAATGGTATAACTTAAAACAAGCAGAAAAGCAATATCAGAGACCCATTTAAAAAGTGATATCTGAAGCTATCAACTTTTACTTCTGTCTTGTTTGTTTTTAATAGTCTTCATCTATTTTTAAATATTGAATTGTTGCTCTTTACTGCCTATTACATTCAGATGATATCTACCAGTTCATAAAATGTGGAGCAAAGTTATTCTGAGTGTGTTAGTTTTTCTCTTTAATTCCAAGTGTTTCCATGTCTCTGTCATTCTGGATGGTTACTATGAAGATGATCTATGAATTAACGAAAACCGTCTGCACATTTATGGAATGAGTTTGGGTGTTATGAAGGTTTAATCAGCATTTGTTTGGGATAATCTCATTACTCTTGACTGGTGAAACCAAATATGAGTTACGCAGGTCATCTGAAATTAGCCTCACAACTTTTATGGCACGCTCCACCACCATAAACTCTGAATATAGCGTTTCTTTTACAGATTTTTTTTTGTAGAAAACTAAATTTAATTATTTTACTGTTTTTCATAACCCTCTGGAAAAGGATAGGCCAGTGTGGTAGCAAGACTGTAGTTCTTGACTTTGGAAAAGAAAATGGTAATATATTATCACCCTCTATCAAATTGACCTATGTTGTTCCAGGAATAAATCTGTGCTTTTAATGTCCAGTGTTTCAAAGTCTTCTAGGACTAAAAGCAAATCTCATGTTCCCAATTAGGTGGTTGAAATTTTCTCCACTCCAGTGATATAAGGTTCCCATTTCTATCCTTTCCTGAATGGATATAGAAGAATGGAATTTAAGTTTGGTTGTGTACCATGGTTAAATAGTGCCCATACTGCAGTTCAAACAAGTGTAATTTTATGTGGAAATTCCATATCTGGGGAAAAAATGTTTTCAGGTCTTTCTTTCCAACTGTCAGGGCTAGACACTTTAAAAAAAAAAAAGTCAGATTTTCATGTAGTCTATTGCTTCTGGACACTGAGGCTTTAATAAAAACACCAAATCTCATGAGATTCATGATCAGATTACTGGAACTGGCAACACTTGGTCCAATTGTTTGAAATGATTTAACAGAAAGTAGCTGTTGCAGCCTCTTTATGATCCTGTGTTTCTAGAAGGGGATGAAGACATTGGTGTCCTAAAAAGGCAATAATCAATGCAATAGCAAAAATTATTCCTCTGGGATTTTTTTTTCATTTCATAAATAATGTAGATCATGTGTTTCTAGCACTGTTATGCAAAATGTGGAAATTATTCACAGAACTAAATATAACTTGCATGCAAACCTAAATGCAAACAGGCCTGGAGTGGGAGGAAAAATTCAGCATTATTCATTTTAAATGCAAATGACTAAACCTAAGCAATGTAAAGAAGGTTGGTTGTTTTTTTCCAGGTCAGGAAAATAATAGTCTGTTCAGTAGGAGTCACAGAAAGTAATTAATTTTAAAAATTCAGCTAGGCAAATTATTATGGTAATTTTATTTAATTGTTCTGACAGACATTGGACTATACATGATGCACCTACAGCCTGATCTACGGTTTGTATAAACTAATGTCAGCTTTTTCAGTGACTTCAGTAGGCACTGGATGAGGTCTCCTAATACACAGAAAACATTTATAATTTGGAGGTTCCTGTAGAAGTGTGTTAGCAGAGCATTCAACAGACATGGAGTATAATTGAGTCGAAATGAACTGTGTGTTGTCCTTATTGGGATTTATCTTACATGTTCACAGCTGATTATTTGGTTTATTTGGTTCTTTTGACACCTATGACAGTACTGTTTGCATTCATCTGATTTATTCTTAAATCTTTTACAGACCTTTTTCATTGGTTAGTTTCACTCAAAATGTTTTCTCTAACCAAATCAGCAAAGCATTAACTTATGTAAGGATCATACCGAAATGAACAGGGAAGTGCTAATTGAAAATCCACATTAATTAAAATGGCAACAAATATATTCAGCAGAGAATATAAGCCCCTGTATATCTGGGTGGACAAGGAAGAAAATTCATTACATGATGCAGTTTAAGCAAGGTTAAACCCCTAGGTATCCAGAAATTCCAGTAACTGTTTGCTTGGGATTAGAGAGGGAAAACATTCATTTGATATCTTCAATCCCATCAAACTTGCCGTTAGTCTTATTGGGCAGTAAGAGTTCCTTTGAGAGAGAGTCCGAGAAGTAGAAGTGGCTGCAGGCATCTGATTCCTGAGAGGATGTTCCCTGAATCAGTCACATGATTGAATTGAAGGTTTCAGGAAGTGCCACTGGTGGAAAATATCTAGGACTAGGGGAGCAAAGAAGCAGGGTGCAGATCGTTCAGTGTACTAGGGTTTTTTTGCTCGGATGCTGGCACATTTTGAAACAAGATTTTACGAGACTCTCCCAAAGCTCTCTGTGTGTGTATGCAAATGTGATTTTTAGCATCATGATGAGCATGGAGAAAAATGTCCTTATTTCTGCAATAGAAAATGGGCATGGATTGGGGTGTAGTAGCTGTTGCCGTGTTTCCAAAATGTGGACTTTCCATTGGGCTATATGTCGTACAAACGTCTAGGTTGATTTGATCCTTTTCCCAAAGAGTTTACAATCAGTATTTCAAACCTTCATTGTCCTTGACAATGAGAATGTTTAATCTGAATAGTGGAACAGGAATTCCATAGCTGAATAGTCTTCTACCTACCTATATGACCTTCATTGTAATTTTTGGAGGTCTCAGAAATATGAATGAATCTCTGTTTACAGAATCTCTGTGAAGTAAGCAGGTCATCACCCCATTTTATAGATAAGGAAATAAGGCATAGAGAGATTAAGCAACTGCCAAGGTCACATGAAGTCTATGGCAAAACCATGGATTAAACCCAAATCTCCTAAATTGCAATCTAGTGCCTGTCCCTTCCTCTACAGATTTTTGCTATGCCAATTTATTTATCATATCTTAGTGAGCGAGGAACTTATTTGACTTCTGTTTTTAAAATTATTTTTATTGATCAGCTGATGTTGTAAAAGTATAAAGATGCAGTTTTATAGTTTAAACAATATCTGGGAATATAGATACATTTCTTTCAGTTTTAGTTTATTCTTTCATTGTGTCCCATTCTATCGAGGGCAGAAATGTACCAATATATTCTACTTGGGCCAAATTATGCAGTCATTAATTAAATAAAATTCCCTTTGATTTTGCCTCTTATCTGAAAACTGTCTGTATAAGTAGCGATGTGCTGATTATTATAAAAATGATTTGCTTTGCAAATTGCACATAAAATAACAAAAAAATGTTTTAGGAACATTTTGAAGTCAATGGGTGTTTTCCCTGAATAGGATGGTAGGACTATATTCCTAAAGTTTTATCTGTTGACAGCAAAATAACGTCTGTAAATTAATGCAGATTTCATGCTTATCCATTTTCAAACACTTCCCTCATAAATTAGGATTGAGGTCTGATAATATTCTGCCAGGCGTTCCCTTGCCTCTAGGAGTCCTATCTTTAATGATGCATAAATTATAATCATATGAGAATTTTCAGAACTTGGAAGCACTTTAATATGTGTTAGGTACTTGTGTTTAATTTCATATTATAGAGCCAGATATTGCTTTGAGTGTTTTACCATGAATTAATTGTGAGACCCAGTTATTATTGGTTACACATGAATTTGTAATGATTCATTTATTTAAACATGCAGGTTTCCACCCCACATGATGGACCTGAAAATGATGAATTTGTAAAATTGTTGCAAGGCCTGTTCAACACCAAATTCATAACACAGGCCTTCAGTGGGATATATTTTTAATTAAGGGATTATGGACAAATTAGTATTATTATACTGCATGTGAGTTCAGTAATCACCATTCAAATTGTAATCGTTCTATATTTCAGGTAAAACATTATGAATGTATTTGAATTCAGTTAGATCCATTATTGATTCGTTCTTGTGTAAATTTAATAGTTTAAAATGAAGGTCTAAGAATGATCTAGTCCTTTGATGATACTTATACTGTTGATCATGGCATGCGTGTTGGTTGTGGACTTCCATTGAAAAAATTTTCACTGTACCGGGTGGGCAAACTTTTTGGCCTGAGGGCCGCATTGGGGTTGCAAAATTGTATGGAGGGCCAGGTAGGGAAGGCGGTGCCTCCCCAAGAGGCATGGCTCTGCCCCCTATCTGACCCTCTCTCATTTCCTGCCCCACTCAGAATTCCCGATCCATCCAACTCCCCCTGTTCCTTGTCCCCTGACAACCCCTCCCATAGAGACCCCCACCCCTAACCACCCACCTTTATAAGCTCCTCTGCTCCTTGTTCCCTGAACACACCCTCCCCACGCTAACTGCTCCCCTGGATCCTCCCCGTTCCCCATCCCCTGACTGCCCCACAGAACCTCCTCCACATTCAACCACCCCCTGCTCCTTGTCCAACTTTCTGGCCCCCTTACTAGGCTACTCAAATCAACGTGTCTGGCTCCACACTGCCCCGCAGGAGCACGCAGCCCTGCCCCACTCCACCCCAGAGTGCTGCCTGGTGCTCTGGCCCGGGAGAGTGGGGGCTGGCGGCTTGACGTGCTCTGGCATGGGAGAGCAGGGGCTGGCGGCCCCCACTCTCCCGGGCCAGAGCGCAGGGCAGCACTCTGCGGGGGAGGGTGAAGCTTGCGGGCTGTACTTTGCCCACCCCGATCTACCTCTTTCTTTTGAAGCTGTTTGTTGTTACCCAATCAATCCCTGTTCCACCAACAACTTCTGAAGTTTAAAGGGGCTACTCAGATTCTTAAGGTTAAGCAGTTGCCTAGGTGCCTTGTTAAATAATGACCTAAAGGTACATAGCAGGAGGATCAGGCATTTTTGACAATTTCTGTAATCTGTCTGTGCTCTGTTTTGTCACCGGATCTGAAGAAGAGCTCTGTGTAGCTCTAAAGCTTGTGCTTTCCACCAGTGGAAGTTGGTCCAGTACAAGATGTCTCACCTACCTTGTCTCCGTGCTTCTAAGAACATGTATTGTCCATATTCTCCATTACATCCAAGCTGTGCTAGGATGTAGTGGGCAGTGGTGGCTGTTAGGAACTAGCTCTGACTCTCTGCTTCCTGGTTGTTTGGCCCCAACAAATGTTAGATGCCTTGTTGTTCTGCTCCACCTTCCACCACCCCGATCAGGCTATAATGGGTTTTATGTTGGTATGGGATAGATGTAATGAAGCTTTTCTGTCTATGTCCTTGCCTGTACTACGCATTACCTCCAAACTTGCCCTCACACGCTTCCTCCTATTCCTTTCACCGGGAGAATGAAATTATATACTGGAGACTCCAGCTCATATATGCTTATGTGGTAACAAATCCATATTTAAATTGTTACGTTTTAAAAACCCATTTTCGTGATGAAATAGAACGTACACTTTTTTCCCCTGTGTGCATTTGCCACATTATCACGAGAATTAGTGAAAACTGGCAGGGTGACTTTTGAGTGCATGATTATAGGTGCACGGTGCACATGGAAGGTTTGGAAAGGAGAAGAGAAATTAATAATAAATGTAAACTGCACATGCAATTATTTCCTCCCCCCCCACAAACAATAAAGTAGTGAGATTTCAGTGAAAAATTTAAATGAAATAACACAGAGAACATTAAACAAGCATATATTGAAACTTTCATTTGTTCTTAATGCAAGGTTGTTAGAAAGCAGCTGTTTATTAAATATTATCCATAAATCATTATCATTTACAATATATAATATCCACCACTTATAAACTTTTTTCTAAATGTACAAAAAGAATAAAAAGATGAGAGAAAAAATTTCATAAAGGATTTGGTGATATTAATTCAACAACATCAAAACATTGTTATTTGTAAAGTATATAAATGATGGAAATTTCCCCTTTTTTTGAAATGTGAAAAGTACAAGCACATTTAATTAAACAATCATCACCAGAATTAAAAATGGGAATAGCAGAGGACTGTTCCTGGTAGGAGGATGCAGATGATTTTAATCTAGATATAGTGCAAGACATTTAATGTACTAGGGCTAAAACAACAGACTTGCTAAACTATCAGTGAGCATGTTTGCTGTGAGTGCATTCAATTTCATTTTTACCTCTTGGAAAAAAAAATCAGGAAATTAAAATCCATTGCAGTCCATACTCCCGCACAAAATTAATGCTACTTTCTCTATGTTCTGTTTAAGCACTTTTTCACCATCTGCTCTGTTTGGAAACATTCAGGTATGTTTACTCATATATTACTCAAATGTTGCTGTGTAGTTTGTCAAATCTGTACTATAAACAGCAATAATGTGTGACAGAAATCCCAGCTGGATTGATG
Source organism: Dermatemys mawii (assembly GCA_007922305.1). Lineage (NCBI taxonomy): Eukaryota > Metazoa > Chordata > Testudines > Dermatemydidae > Dermatemys > Dermatemys mawii. The sequence goes on along the minus strand of ML677352.1, from coordinate 8,283,661 downwards.
ATGCTGAACTAATAATCGTTACAGGACAGGGAAGTGGGGTTTTTTATATCAAGCAAAATGCAGAGAATATTCTGGTTCAAACAAAATGTTGTAGTACACATATCACATGTACCTTTTAAGGGTGACCATTAAGTTATTTTGTATATGTTATGCCATATCATAGACCTTCTGTACACTTAAATATTTATCTTTGAGGCTGAGGTAATGATTTCTTGTGAAATCACTAGCATCTGCTGTCTGCATTTCTATGGGTTCTTGCAGTGTGGTGGTGGTAGACAAATTCTCCTAGTGGAGGTCTGAAGCTCTGTAATTCAAAAGCTGTGGTGCTTTTGGACTGTTTCGTTTTTGTGGGAAGGGAACATAAGAGCTGAAATAACTACCTAATATTCCACTGGTATGTCCCTATTTGAGTAATATTCTCATTGGTATAACAGTGTCAGGTGTGTACTCTGACTCTAAAACTCAGGAGTCTAAAATAGTCTTGACCATTGTTTTATTGGATTAAAAGAGTTAATGCTAGTTTAGAATACATCATAGAAGGTGTTCTTGTAGCAGAACTGATGACCTCTGTACTAAAGGGGCAGGGATTCAGGCCACATAAAGGGTACACACCATTTGGGCATGTGGATTAGACATAGATAGACTGTAGTAGGGGAAAACCTTGTGGGTCCTTTGTTACTCAAATATTTCACCCCTCTCCACCAAGGATAAGGGTTGTATAGAGAGTCATGAAGGCTAGTCGAATGCAGTAGCTACTGCAGACTGGTTCTGCATCCTCTCTGCAGCTTTTCTGCTACTTAAGCAGCTGCCAGCTTCACTATTTAGGATGGGCTCAGGGTTCAGACTTTCTAGCATTGCTCATAATTGTAATATCACTGCCTTCGTTTCCTCCAGTGGCATCTGACTTCATTTTGGCATCCAGGATCATGTGGATGAAATTGTGGATGCATTCAGTAAGCAGGAGCTGATAGAAGAATTGTTGCCAGTAATGATAATATCAGAATATCTTATCATAAGGCAAACAACCATGTATCTTGGAAATAATTTGGCTAACCTATCACAAGAATTTGCATTGTTTTACATATACACTCTAGTGACATGGTGCATTTTGAAACACACATAATTTTTGTTGAAACATGTTGCATGACTATTTTTGACTATACAAAATGCGTGGCACAAAACAGACTTAACAGGACCGAGGATCTGGATTTCTAATTATAGATAAGGCCTTGAGAAAATTGCTGATTTTTATTTTTAAATTCATGGCAGCCTTATGGGTAAATGTTTGTATTTCACAGGGTATGCATGGCTGCTGAGCCCCCTCCCTCCAAACTGCTTCAATTTTCTCAACAGCAGGAAAGCCACGGCTGGTCTTTGGCAGTTAGGAGTCTGGTCCCATCCTGGAGGTGGAGGAGGTGGTGGCCAGCCCTGTCCCAGGAAGGAAGGAAGAAGGTGGGCTGGGGTGTGAGACACCAATGTCTAGGGTAACAAACACCACCTGGATGAGCAGCGAGAGGCAACTCAGTGTGCAGATGAACCCTGTGGCTCATAAGATCATAAGAATGGTATATTGTGTCAGACCAAAGGTCCATCCAGCCCAGTATCCTGTCTTCCGACAGTGGCCAATACCAGACGCCCCAGAGTGAGTGAATGTAACAGGTAGTGATCAAGTGATCTCTCTCTCCTGCCATCCATCACCCCCTCTGACAAACAGAGGCTAGATACACCATTCCTTACCCATCCTGGCTAATAGTCATTAATAGACTTAACCTCCATGAATTTATCCAGTTCTATTTTAAACCCTGTTATAGTCCTAGCCTTCACAGCCTCCTCTGGGTGGGAAGGAGTTCCACAGGTTGACTGTGGGCTGTGTGAAGAACCACCTCCTTTTATTTGTTTTAAACCTGCTGCCCATTAATTTCATGTGGTGGCCCCTAGTTCTTATATTATGGGAATAAGTAAATAACTTTTCCTTATTCACTTTCTCCACGCCACTCATAATTTTATATGCTTTTATTGTAACCTCCCCTTAGTCTTCTCTTTTCCAAGATGAAAAGTCCTAGCCTCTTTAATCTCTGACCGGTATGGCAGAATTTGGGTCCAACTTGCTCCATGCTTATCTCCAGCCCAAGCCACAATTGTTGCTTGCTGTCCAGCTGGTGGGAAGAGAGGATGGTGCTGACAACCTGGTGATTTGGAAACCCAGCTTTCCCTGCCTCACAACAACCCTCACAGGCCCACCAGCTGTCAAGGACCTGAGATTGGTATCCATTCCCCCAGTAGGGCAGGGCCTGCTCACATATCTGTTCCTATTTCAAACAGCAGCAGATCTGCGTGCTACCTCATACAGAATGTTGGTGAATTGAGAGGGCTTAATGAACTTAAATATTTTACTAGATTTTTAAACTTTTTGGAGTAAAATAATAAATTAGAGCTGGCCAGGAAACATTTTTCAATCCTGCAAAAAAAATTTTGTATTTCAAAATATTTTCCTGTCTCCCAGTTGAGATGAAAAGTCAGAATATTGAAAATTTTCCTGATCCAAATATCCTCCCAAATTTTGGTTTGTTTTGATTTCAACCATTTTCCTATTTGTATACTACTAAGCTATTTTTAGCTTAAAATTCAAAATGAAAAGTCATTTCAAACTGGAAAACTGGAATTTTTCATTTTGATAATTTTGTACCTTTACAAAAAAAAACAAACCTGAGTTGAGAAACTTTCCAGTTTTGATGAATTAGCATCAAATTGAAAAATTCTCAAACAACTCTGTTAGTAATATTGATGTACATTTTAGTCTAGTGCATTTTGTATTTCAAAAGAAAATGGGAATTCTTAGACGTGGTGTGCACAACCACTTTAACAATATATTATGCTATACTTAGTTGCAATGGGAAGGCGTCGAGTAGATCAGGGATCGGCAACCTTAGGCATGTGGCTCACGAGGTTAAGCCCCCTTGCAGGCTGGGCCGGTTTGTTTACTTGCCGTGTCCACAGGTTCAGCTGATCACAGTTCCCACTGGCCGCGGTTTGCCATTCCAAGCTAATGGGGGCTGCAGTAAGTGGCGGTCAGCACATCCATCGGCCCGTGCCGCTTCCCACAGCCCCCATTGGCCTGGGATGGCAAACCGCGGCCAGTAAGAGTAAGATTAGCTGACTCGGCGGACACGGCAAGTAAACAAACTGGCCAGCCTGCCAGGGGGCTTACCCTGGTGGGTCGCATGCCAAAGGTTGCCGACCCCTGGAGTGGATTCATAATCCTTGTATCTTTGATATTTACCTTATTCACAAAAAGGGGAGCCATCTTTTCTGGTTTCCATTCTCTTGCTTCTTTACCAGTTCCTTATAAACTTCTGACCTCAGAAACCTAGGGAAAGAGTCCTTTGCCATGAGACTATAGATCAGTCTCTGAGCATCATCAAAACATTTCAGAGTTGGTTGCGAGATATTCTGTGAGATGTGGTCTCTGGTAGCGAAGTCAATATTAATCTGTGGAAAGTAAGGTGTCATAAAATTAGTTTAAATTTTACTGGAGAATTGAAGTTTGTATTCATGCATGATGCAAATACTATTTTAAGTTTTTCTCAGAATATACTGTCTGATGCAAAGTAGCACATAGTTAATACCTTTATTTTCTAGCATATTGAATATTAGTTTATTTTGGCTTCCTGGGCTTAGAGATGGTATCACTTCAGAAAGAAGTTAAAAAATGCTTTTGATTATTTAAGTATAGGTCAAGGCAGGAAATTCTAACTCTTTATAATACAAAAAGGAAAGCATTTACATGTCCTTTCAGACACCTACCCTTTGCAAAAGATATTCTATAACACAACAACTCAATCAACTGAGATACCTTAATTTTCGAGCTATTCTAGGGCTATTTGAATGTTAACTAATAACTAAAGGGAGTTCTGTTCTCCTGATGAATCACACATGTGTAACGTATTAATCATAAAGGAAGTAATAAGTGTCTTTTGATGTGAAAATAGACTTCTCACTTGTTCTTTAATTGGCTAATTATTAACAATAATAATAAAGCTATGGTCCATAGAAGCAGGATGAATACACAGGACTCATTCTGGGAAGGGTGTAATGTGGTGTTCAGCAACATTTACTACTGTGCACCTGGACCAAGATCCAAACGGTCTGCTCAGAGTTGTATGGTGTCTGAGGGGGTGCTCATTCTATGCAGAATGAGCACCCCCTCAGACACCATACAACTCTGTCTAGTCCATAATTATTGCACCATTATGCCCACAGAAATGTAAAACTAGGCCAATAAAATAGATTGGCTTTATTATCCTCTGAATGCTTGATAGGCCAGGAACCCAGCTGCAGTTGAACTACACACAGTATCTGAATAATCTATATGCTTCTGAATCTGGACTGATAAACTGTTTTTCTGTTTATGAAAGCGTGTAGTTTATCACAATTTGGTGCATTCCTTGGATTTATCACTGTGAAGATTTATTGATACTTTTATTGTCAGGCAGGTATTTTTCTCCAAATATTTATAAAACTATTTTTTCTAATTTCCATTACAGGAATAGAACTTTTCTTTTTAAAACTGTTTACTGTGGGTGACTTACACTCCTCCAGCACTCAGAGTGGGTCACTATGACCTGACAGCCTCTGGAGAGAATAGACCAGCAATATTATTTGACCAGAACCCCCACTCCCAAATAATCATCTCTCCTGTCACAGAAGTGGGACACATGGGCTGGGAGTCAGGAGAGTGCCAGGCCTCTGTCCAGTAGGGTAAGTGCATTGGACTCTGTGTTCTGGGACTCCTGTCTGGGTGGTATCACCTAACCAGGGCTGTGCTGAAAGGCCAAGCTACTTAGAGGGGCCAAAACTCATAGGGTGCAGTGGGCAGGGAGTAGGGAGGAAGGATGCCTGGTGTCATCACTACTTGTACACAGTAGTTCACAGGGCTGCTACTAACACGTCAGATTCCTGTATCAGATAAGGACTACAGAGCTTCCTTCTTAGAGATGTACACCAGAGATATGTTCACTATAAAATCCTTTATAACACTATCAGTAAGGGCTGTTGAGAGCTTAGGTCTTAATGTATGTTATGCACCGCGCCCCTGGTGTCAGAACAGTACAATACAATCTAACATTCTATTACATCTCCCCTTTAAGTTTTATATTTCTACCATTTTACATAATTATGTTATCTTTAGAGTTCAGTAGATCAGTCTGTTAAGTATCTCTGAATTATACTGGTTTTCTAATTAAAGAACTCAAACATATATCAGTTTGGTCACCTGGCTGTCCATTAGTTTCAATGACTGGTTAATGTTGGATTGGAAACTTTGAACTGTCATCTTCTTGTTCTGTCTCCCCGATCTGTAGAATTTGCTTTCTCTGTTGATTATTTTTTTAATGATGAACAAACTATAGATGTTGACAGTTTCTGTTGAACTCTCCACTGTCTGTCTCAGTCATATATGATCTGGGTGATTGATTATTTTTCTTTGTGACAATTGGAATTGTCTTTTCTTTTTCTTCATCCAGTTTGACACACACACTGACAACAGGTTCCAGGTCTGGTATTCTCTAAGATACATCTGTGGGGAAATTGTTTGGAAGCTCTCTCTTTGCCTTTTTGTCTGATTTGGCTTCTTTCTTTCTGTCCAGATACTTTGGAGATAGACTCTCTTCCAAAGTTGGAACAGTAGTTCTGAGTTGTCTTCTCATCAGGAGTTGTGCTGGACTGTATCCAATAACTGCTATTGGTGTTGATCTATGGCCCAGAAGAGCAAAGAATGGATCTTTCTTTGCAGGATTTTCTTGATTGTCTGTACAGCTGTTTCAGCCTCTCCATTCACTTGTAAGTTGCTAGTAATACAATCAAAATAATATTTCATTCAGAATGACTTAAATTCTGCTGTACGAATTGCTGTCCGTTGTCCGTCACTAGTTGTCCTGAAATACTGAAATGAGCAAAAGTGCACTTCAGTTTCTCAATAACACTGTGATATATGTCTTTTAAATACATTATTTTTATATACTTGGAAAAATAGTCCACTACAGTCAGGTAATGATGTCCTCAGAAATCACACAAATCTGCAGCTAGTCTCTTCCCAGGTCTGTCTGGGGTAGAGGACGTTTTATTAAAGCTTCTTTATGTTGTTTTGGTCTATTAGTTCTGCAACTTTCATATGCTGATACTTCGTTCTGTGTCTTTGCTGATTCCTAGCCACCACACTGACTGGTTGACCTGTTTATGGCATTTAATTAATCCTTGATATTGTTCATGGATGAGGTTTAGGAGTTCACCTCTCATTTTGTTTGGAATTACAGTGCAATCACCTTTTATCATTAGTTCATCTGGCTCGCTTAATTGTCCATGTAGTGCAGACTAGCCTCCTGTCACTTCCTTCATGCTCTCTGGGGCCAGCTGGCCCTGTAACTTAGAACTTCTTGAAGCTGCATGTCTGCCAATATTGTTTTTTTGGAGCTGGTGTAGTGTGTTTTTTGATACTGGTCTGTATGCATCCATAGCATGCATGTATACCCTTACATCATCTTCAATATTGAGGGTACGATGCCTGGCTTTGGAACGGTGTGTCTGCTACTACCTGATTTTTGCCGGGAACACAGGTAGCAACTGGGTTGAATCACATTAACGTTATTGATGCTGGCATCACAGTGGTGCTTGATCCCAGTCTTTTCCACTGATGAGAGTTACAAATGGCTTATAGTTTATCAGTATAAAAGAACCCAGTCCACACAGATATTTGTAAAAATTCTCACATATCGTATGCTTGCCATCCTTTTCAGTCTGTGAATATAGTTTTTCTGCTTCTATGAGTGTGTGAGAGCAAAATGCAGCTGGCTTCCACTCAAATCCGTGTTGCTGCAATGATACACCACCTAGGCCATAGCTGCTTGCATTTGGACCGACCATTGTGGGTTTGGTCACATCACAGTACTTGAGCTGTTGAGATAATTTCTTTTGCCTTCAGAAAGGTAATTTCTTTATTTGACCCACATAGCAAAGATGTGTTGGATTTAAACAGTTCATTCAGTGGTTTTGTCACTATTTAAAGGTCTTGTAGGTATTGGACCAAAGTAATTTACCATCCTCAGTAGACATCTCAGTTCAGATACATTTGTTGTTGCATTCAACTCTCAAATAGCTTTTACTTTCTCGGAGCTAGGACTGAATTCATCTTGGTTCATTGTCGGTCCTAAAAACTTGATTTGAGATATTTGGAAAATGATTTTTTCTTTGTTTAGCTTCAATCCAGACTGACTGATTAGGCTTAGGACTTTACTAAGAGTTCTGTTGTGTTCTTTCATCATAGGACCCACATATTAAAATATCATCCATGAAAACTGCAACTTCATTTATGTTTCTTAACAGTTCTGCCATCTTTTTTTAGAAAATTTAAGGTGCACTGTGTGACAAAGCTCTGTCCTTATCTTCGTGGATCCTGCGTTTCCTGGCAGATTTTTACTAGCCTCAGTGGCTCACTGTGACCCTCCACGGAGCCCTTCTCTCTCTGGAGACAAGGTCACAGCCTATTGAGCCATTTTCATCACAAACCAGTGAGGAGAAGCTATCCTTCCTGGCACAGTCTCTATTATCTCCCAATCTCAGAGACTAATTAGGGGAGGCAGAAAGCGGGGAGCCCAGGCCCGCCCTCTACTCTGGGCTCCAGCCCAGGGACCCTAATAGTATCAGCTAAGATGGCTGACCTTTTATCCACAAAACACAATACAATTCCCTGGGCTACTTCCCCACAGCAGTCCCTGCTTCTTCAAACTCCACTTCACCCTTACCTCAGGGCTTCCTTCCTTCTGTATGATACGTTGTCCACCACTCAGTCTCACCAACAGCATAACTTCCTTCCACAGCTCCTGACACCCACAGCCCACCTGACTAACTGGGAGGTTTTTATCTGGATTCAGCCAGTCCCTGATTGGCTTCAAGTGTCCCAATTAGGCTAGCTGTTTCTACTCCTTTCTAGAAGGTTCTTAATTGGCCCCAGGTGTCTTGATTGGCCTGGAGTAGCCTTTGTTTGGCTATCCAGGGAACAGGGACCTGCACACCCTGAGACTAATGTACCTGCCTTCCAGCACTCTCCTATATCCTTCTGGTCTGACTCCGTCACAACTGGTAATCACAAAAGCTAAGCTTGAAAAGCAAAATCTCCCAAAGGGTATGATGAATACAGCCAGTTTAGAACTCTTTGGCTAAAGGAAGTAGCCAAAATCTGTTTGAGGCATCTAGTTTGGAGAATACTGTAACTCCTTTGCTTTGCGGAGGAAATCATCCAGTGTGAGAGGATCTGTTTTTCTCTCACAGCTGTTTCATTAAGTCTTTAAGATCCATACAGATTTGTATTTTTCCATTTCCCCCCACATTTTTCCTTATAAACAGGATTACTGGGCACATTGGTTCAGATTTTCTCAGTAATGCCTATCTGCTTCATTCTCTTTAATTTAGATTCTACAATGGGATACAAATCCTGCAAGGTGTACGTACGTTATATGAATCAGCGTTTTCTTCTAGGGTTGTATATACTGAAATTCCTTTCAAAAGCCCAATAGTTCCAAATATTTTGATTTCTCTCATTTTTCTCACTAGTCTCATCATGACTGCCATGACATGTCTGAGAAGATCGTTGGTCTTTGATCCTTTAAGCATGTACATTCTGAATGCAAAACTTTTGTCTTTGTAAATTGTTCCTGTGGTGAACTGGCACATGCAGTTCAGATTACCTCCAGAGCTAATCAAAGAGATATCAGGTACTTTCAGCTTTGGGAGAGATTATAGGTGAGGATGGTCACATCTGATATTTAGTGATTTAAAAGTTAGCAGTCTTCCCATGAATATTCAGTTTCACTCTCCAGGCAGACTATGTGTCACCACATGTGGTAGATCCAGAAACAATGGCTCTTGATTGTCTGGAATATGAGTTCACACCCTGACGGCCTTGGTGTGGCAAACAGCTGCAAAATGTCCATATTTTGTGTATGTATTACATATTTCATGTTTAGTATGACATGTGTCTTAAGTTATGAATTTTTCCAAATCTTCTGCCATTAGTCTGAAATTCTAGTTAGCCTGGGACTCCCTCATACCTTCAGGACTTCTATATTAATGACTTTTAGCTCTTGTGGTATATCTGTTTATAGCTTCTATAAGGTTTTTCAAGTTGCTTTTGCCCTCTTCTTTTGCTGTTTGATTAGTTCAGACATCTTTGCTAAGGGGGTAGCAGTTTGTAGATTTAAATCTATCTTTAATTGTAGTTCCTGTGAAGTGGTTTTATCTCTAGGTTCAATGATTAGTCTGTCTCTGATGTTTTCATGTTTTGCGGTCCCAAAATCAGAGTTTTCAGCCACTGCGTGCAGTGCTCTTATAAAAGAGTCAACTTTTTATCCTGGTTCTTGAATTCTCTGGTAAAAACATGCTCTTTCATAAGCCACATTTCACTGAGGTGTAAAGTATGAAATCAACATGTACAGAACCCTTTCATAATAATCTTTGTGACAATCTTTAGTAAAAGATTTAAAGATGTGCTTTGCCTGCTTCCCAGAGCATAAATTAAAGAAGATACCTGCATATCTTCAGTATCCTGGTGCAGTTTTGTAGCAGTTCAAAATCTTGCCGAATACTACTTCCAGTCTGTCCATTCTAAAGGTCTTTGAAAATGGAAGTTCTCAGGGGCTCTGAAGAGTGGCTTGTTGGTTAGATTGAACCTGCAATATTTGTTGCTTTGTTCATTCTGTTTGCAACCTTTGTTGTTATTTTTCTTCTATTTGTACTCTCCTCTTGCACCAGTTAGACTATCTTTACTTCTGACACAATGTCATGTGCTTCTTGTACTGAGTAGGCTGCAGGGCAGCTACTAGAATGTCAGACTCTTCTACCAGATATGGACTGGCTACAGAGTTTCCTTCTTAGAGAGACACAACAAAGATATATTTACTATATGATGCTCTATTGCACTGGTTGGAAGGATGGCTGTTATGCGCTTAATGAAGGTATGTTACACATGACACCTCCTAGTCAACAGTCTAATATAGTTTAGCATTCTGTTACACCTGGCACTCAAGGAGGGCAGCAAGCTCAATTGGGGTAGGTGATCTGTATTCATGGGAGGCAGCAGGCATGTGGCAGGGGGTTTCTAGAGGAAGACAGGGTGCTATGTACTCAAGAGAGGCAGTGGTCAGGGACTGTGGTGCCCAGAGGAGGCATAAGGTGGGTGGGGTGCCTGGGAATAGTGGGTGAGAGGAGAGGAGTGCCTCAAAGGGGAGGAGGGTATCTGGTACTCACAAAGGGCAGTAAACAGAGGAGAGAGGGTGCTGTAGGGGTACCCAGCACTCATGGGGGGCATTAGGGAAGAGGTGTCTGTTACTCACCACAATGCAGCAATTAAGGAAGCCTTCTGTTTCTTGTGGACTTGTTCCTGTAAAGTTCAGGTCAGTGGTCTTTGCTGCCAGGACCCAGTTCATTTTGCTTACTCACTGCAGAGCAGCTGCCACCGACAGAATATCCATCCTCTGCAGCGGCACACTGTGCCATCTGGCAGGGACTCTGCATTGAGGGACCAAGCCACCATCTCTCCTTCCAGAGCGGGGAGTTGGGTCCAGGGACTTCTGGCTTGTCCAAAATTTGGGTGAAAATTAGTAGAAGTCAAATAATTTTTTTTAAACCCAGGAATTTTGGCGGGGTGGGGGGAGGATTTTAAAAAACTGAAAATGAAGGGCCTTCTATATAATGTAGTCTTAAAGGACATTTTAATGTTGTTTTTTGCTTTAAAAAAATAAAATCTGAGTGTTACTTTACCTCATGCAGAAGAAAGGACATGTCATAAAATAATTTTTAAAAAGGGGGATTCATGAGCAAATAAGTACTAAACTAGAGTCCCTGCCATTTAGTCACTCTTACTTGGCGCTACCAGCATTTCATTATAATAATATCCTTTTTTCTATCATCTGCAGTTTTAGCTAGATAATTTCACTCATGTTTTTCATGCTCTAAATCCAGAAGCACTGAGTACCTGCAACTCCCATTGATTTCAGCAGGACAAAAATGATAGGATTTGGCCTATAATTTTTGTAATTTTGTTTGTAATAATAATAATAATAATAATGTAATATAAAATTATAATATAAAAGAGCTTTGATCAGTCATAAGACATCAGGACATTCAAAACACTGTCACTATCCAAAGCAGAGGGATCAGTACAAAGGCCACTGAGGGAGCACACATCATAAGGTAATTAATTCACACATTTCTTCATTCACATAAAACATTTTCTTTCCTGATCAAACTGAATATTGTGGAAGGAGTATTTCAAAGGAAATGTTTCGATATTCATCACATCAAAAATATCTCTGTTAAAGGAAATTAACAAATGGTAGCCAGAAGCACACTTTAATTTACTTTGTGAAAGGAATGTAGTTTATTGTACCATAAAGAAGCATATAGTCAATGAAAAGCCAAGAAAAGTAAACGTACAGCTACTACTGCCAAGTCCAACCATTAAAAAATCATGAGATTGGCTTAATAATAAAGAAATAAATTTGTGAGGGTTTTTATGCCTCTTATGGGTTTTTGAATCTTTAGGAGGATGCCCCCAAAATTTTGGAGAGCTTTTAAGGGTCAGATACACATGAAAAAATGTGTCCTCCCCCTGATTATTTGGAGGGGGCTCTTCTTGCCCTCTTCCACCTTTAAGGGGAGGGAGCTGCCATCTAATCTCTCTCCTATCCCCATCACTATCACTCCACCTTCCTCAGCCTCCCTTTACTCTCCATTAGAATTGCAGAAGATGTCTGCTTCTCCCCCACCCCACCTGCCAGTGTCCTGCTCCTTCCACATTCTGCACATGAACCTTTTACGAGGTTTTTGATGCTCCTCACAGACCATTTCCTAACTGTCTTGTCTAGAATGGCAGCCATTTTCCCTGTGGGAGGTAGCAGCCACGTTTATTATAGGATACCTCACTTCCACAAGCAGATAGACTGTAGGGAAATTGACATCATACTCTTTCCAACCCCTGCTGAGAGTAATGGGAAATGATAGCCATTCTGACTGGGAAAAATCACGAGTTAACATGATGAAAGGTTACCCTCATGAAACAGGTTAAAAAAGTCCCAAAATTGCTAGAGCTATGATAAAATTGAGAGTTGGCAATAATGCTTACCTCTCCATGCATCAAAATGAGAATGCATGCATTAAGAGGTATCTCTGAACCCAAACTCTGTGTAATGTTTATTGGAAGTGTATATTCAGACACTAGATGTCTCTGTGTGCTTTTAAGAGTCTCTAGTAAATGAGAAAAGCAAAGCTGGAACTCAAGCTGCATGGAAGCCTGTTTGGTTGTTCGTAGTTGTAGTTATTGGTCTTTCATAAATGCATCCAGTTGTGATCTTGAATAGCATGACATTCTGGATCTGAGCATTGCAACTTGAGGACTATCCTTGGAAACTATCTGAAGAAAGTAAAAATGACTGTTTTACCTCTCTTGGAGCATCAGCCTGGATAAATTCTGAATAAATCTTTTGGGCTTTTGAGGCAATTTTAGCAGAGGACTTAGTTTTCTTGAAGTCCTCACAGGCCATCCAGAAGTCAATGTTCTCCTCACTGAACTCGGACTTCAGGAATGTTCTAAAGGCAGCCAAACCATCTGCAGAAATAGAAGAATAATTTAGAAGATATATATATAACTTATGTAAGCAGTCCAGGGGGCAAATCACATTAGGGTCCAAAAACTGAATCCTTCTGCCCTTATTCAGTCTACAAACCCTGGGAGAAATTTAGCCTTTGGTTAGATTACAACAAAATCTTTTTCATTTCAGTGAAATTGTATGAATATAAAAGAGGGCTGATTTTGGAAATTTTAATTTAAGAGAGTCTTGTCTGAGAAAAGACCACAGGATTTAGCTCTATCAATGTAAACAAATGTTAATATTTGGAGGTTGATCACTCAGACAAACTCCCATTGAAGAAAAGATAGTTGGTTTCTGTTTGTTTCTCCCTGCTCCTCTTCAAATATTCAAAGTAAGCAATGATAGTTTTTTCCAACTCAGAACTGCAGAATTTGACACGGAGAAAAATAATTTTAATGGGAAGATATTTACCTGTATTAGAAAGACTGACTCATTAATGAAAATTTTTTACTTTCCACTATTTGCAGTATTACCTGTAGTTCATATGAAAATTATACACCATCAGAAAAGGTTTTGGGATTTAAGCACCATGTTGGGACCTGGGAGATGCCCGTTCAGTTCCTGGCTCTGCCACAGAATTCCAATGTGGCCTTGTGAACTCGCTTAATCTCTCTTTGCCTCAGTTTCCCATTAGTAGACCAGGGATATCTGGGAAATCCAGTTAATCTGATCTGTTTAGATTGTAAAGACTCCAGGGTTGGGAGTCTCTCTTTCTGTGTGTTTCTGCAGTGCCAGCTGAAGCGGAGTTTTAATCTTTGTTGGGGCCTCCAGGAACGAGTAGGCAATACAGCTAAGAAGTAATAATCCTGTATTCCATATCTTGTCATTTGAAAACAATTTTCTTCCATTTGGGAGATCCATTTCAGGTTGATCCTGAGACTGTCTGTGGAAATTTAAAACTTATTTTGGGAGAGTGAAACTGTAATTTTATATAAAGTCCATGTAAATGAAAAGGGAATATTTAAGAATGCAATTTAAATTCAAGTTTTAAGACTTTATGCCTTTCAATTTAAAACTCCATCTGGCAACTGTACTTTAAACGCAGAGAAATTCATTATGGTCCTGAAAGCTGTACAGGATTTATATTGAAATTGGCACTGAGATGGGAATGATGATGGGGATTTTGTCTACTAGTAGTTTCCTTGTTACAGAACTCTAGACTGATCCTTCTCCCACTGAGGTCAACGTGACTTTTAAAAGTTAACTTCAATGAGAGCAAAATAAAAACCCTCTGCTAGGACACAACCAGTGGAAGGGCCAGGGAGATACAAAAAGGACATTTCTTTGGGGCAAGAGCTGTCTTTTACTCTGTATAGATAACATATAGCACCTCTCATTATCTGGACTAAATCAAGTGTATGTCCTGGGCAAAGGGAGAGAATGGCCAGAAACAGTGACTGATAAGTTAGGAGTGGTGTATGATCTGAATTGCAGAGGCCAGTTGGAAAGCTGCTGCTTGATACAGCATTTCCCACTTGAGACAGGCATTCAGTTAAATCCTGAGGAACTAAGGCAACAAAAAAACACCCTCTGAGTCTCCCCACCCCACCCCCAAAATGGTTACATCTGCCATACAAAGAAGCCACCAAACAAAGGTGCCCCATGAAAAATCACACAGCCCAGGAACATCATAGGCCAATGTATGGGTGAAATGTAGGAGTGACAGCACAGCTCCTATAGGAGTTAACTGTTTCCAATTTTCCTCTTGCTTTCAGTCACTGATAATGTCCCTAAATTTTCAACTCTTTGGCTGAATGTTTTGTTTTTGTTCTGTCTCTGCATAAAGATGAATGAGGGGGTGGGGGATGTTTGGAAGGGAGGTTTGAGTAAAATCAGTCCAACTGCAATGGAGGATGGGCAAGGAATGTGGAAAACATCCTTTCTTGTTTAAAAAACAACTTGCATGCAATTTTTGAATGACTCAACAGTCACAATGGCTTGGGGTTTAAAGCTGATGTGGAAATAGCCCTGTCAGAGGAAAAGTGCCTTTGCATGTTCCAGAGATAATTGGTTTGGTTGGAGTTACCAGTGCATATCAATGCACTGAGCATGCACAGATTTCTTTCCACTTATCTTGTAAAGTGAGCAGTTAAGAGAAGATTCTCTGTGCATGTATGGCTCCTTTAGGAGCACAGTTTAGAAATCACAGACCAACTAATTTTTCCTGTTACTGTTTAGGCCATTTACATTATCTTGGAAAGCTCCAATCATGTTACACTTTGAGCATGTTACATGCTTAACTTTGAGCATGTGAGTAGTTTTACTGAAGTGTATAAATTGAAGCTCATGTGTTTGCAAGATTAGGGCCTAAATTGTCTTTGTGATATAACTGCCTTGTTCTTTCAGTGGCACCTGAGGAAGGCTGGTTGAAAAGAAAGTGAATAGTACATAGCTGCTTACTGCACATTAAGCATCGTATTTCAAAAAAGACCTTAGGAAAAACAGAATATATCACATAAGGGTTTGACAGTTAAATCTCAATTCTACAAAAGTCCTTAAATTTACATCGTTTTGACTACGTAAAGGATCCTGTGACCTATAAACCCCTCTGTGCCATCTAGCAAGGGGATTACAACATGGCACAGAGGGGTTTATAGGTCACAGGATCCTGATCCTGGTATGTACATTCTGGTTCACTAAAAACTATCATGTAAAGTCTTAAATGAAGGCCAGGGTCACATTGGTTATTATGTATGTATTGGTTATGTATGTATAATGAAAATGTAAAGTCTGTATCAAGGCAGAGTTGACAAACAGACTTTCTGTCACACAAAAGATGTTTATTGACCTGGCTCTATGTCAGCATGTTAAGCAGTGTAAACTAACACAGTGGCTACGTATCTACGTACAAAGTCAACAGGGGGATGTGAAATCAACAGAGCAGCTGGTCTGTACACTCTTTTCTTGGGGACAGAAGACCTGGTATTTCAGTGAGTGTTCAATGGATAAAGGACTGTGCACTACAGAGGAATGCTTCAAAGGGACTGAGGGACTGGAGTGCACCTATTGTTATCCTGCAAGGCAGAGTGATGGCTGGCATAGCCCAGAGGAAATTTTGGGTAGCTAGTAGGCTGGTGGTGTCAGGCAACCAATACCCAGTTAAGCACAAGCAAGTCTCTCTGGAGGCAGGAGAGTAACAATGTGACTCTTGGTACCCGTGGAACTGTCACACTATGCAAATGAGAATCAGGCCCTATGATGAAGACACGCTGTTCTCTACAATATTTTCATTGTCAGAGAGACCTAAACAAGCCACAATACCGCTCAGAGAGCAAAACCAAGAATTCCACAGGAAGAGCTAAAATGATGTGGCATTACCTCATATTATGTGAGAAACAGTACGTGATCATCTAATTATACCTATGGTTCAGACATAAGTGTGAGTGATGAGGAAGGCTGCTTTATCTGGTTCCTTAATGGTAGTCATTTTTTGGTCATATGCATCACTGACTATACACCTGAGTGGGACGTTCCCCTTGACCTGTCCCTTTAAGACCAGCCTCGCCTCCTTTCCCAGTTCTTACTTTAAGTTCTGGGCATCTGAATGGAGACATATGTATTTTGCATAATTGCAAAGTTCCAAACTGGCAGAAATTAGTCTACTTTAAAACTTACACAAGGAGTGTGTGTGTGTGTGTGTGTGTGTGTGTGTGTGTAGGGGAGGTGAATGAGGTCAGCATAGCTATCTCTTCTGTTAAAATCAGAGGAAACCCCCCTCTCCTCTCCTTGGCTTGCTGGGGTGCTAGACCATGGCTCCCCACCCAGTCTAAATTTACTTTAACCACTGCACTTACATCATCTTTTTGACCAACTTAACACCTGACCCTGTAAATTCTTACTCATGTGAATAGCCTTCATTCACCTGTAGATAATGTATCTGAATAACTGTTTCCTGGATCAGACCCCTGTACTTAATATGGAACATTAATCACCAATTACATCTCCAGAGAATTTAGTACCAAATCGTCAAGGTGCGATTGTTTAAAATATATTTTGTACATGTTGAATGGACAGCGACAGACTGTTTATCTACTGCATTATTCTAATCCTGTAAATGTAGAGAAACTCTTCTGTACTCAGATGTGAGACTATAACTGCAGAAAACTCCCACTACCTTGGATAAGAAAATTGCAGTGAAAGTGGAGGACATTCTAAAAAGAGTTGGCCAAATTCTACCCTTCATTCTTCCTGTGTAACACCATTGAAATAATCTAAATAGGTCTAGATTCTTCAGTGAGGTTCTACTTTGTGTATTTATTTAAAATTTAGCTAGTAATTTTTAAAACTAAGTGTAGGTGGCATATTCAGATCAAACTGCCTTTTAATTATAATAGCTTTGTGCTTGACCTTAGGTGACCTCAGGTAAACAGAGTCAGTAGATACGTTTTTACAGTCACTTCTTACCTTTATTTGCCAGTAGTGTATCCACAGACTCAGACCATGCCATTGTTTCCCTAGGGGTTGACCTGTGGAAACAACATCTACCCTTGAAAATAGCATTGTGATCTTTTGCCTATGCAGTTTATGTTAGTTTTCTGTTGCTTCGAACATGTCGGCATCACCTCATTAACGAAGCAAGATGAGTAACTTACAGCATTGCACCATATATCAAACAGTAAAAGGTTAAAAGAAAGTCTGACTTTTTTTTAGCATACAGATAACCGTAGAGCACTGCAAAGCAGAATGCAGTTTGACACTGGCGACTTAATTATTAATATAGGGGAGACAGTAGTAATGTTTGCAATTGGCTGAACTATAATAAAGGTGCAGGAGAGATATAAGTCATTGTTCTGTAGTGGAGTGCTGGATTTCTTCTCAACTTTGAATGGATTAACCATTAATTTATATGACACTTTTTGCTTGCAATGACTAAAATTATCTAAAAGGTTATCACTCTAGCAATGGTGTGATAAATGGGCTATTTCTCAGTTTCCTTCTAGTATAAAAATCTGGATCCATTCATAGTTTTGCTTCTTAACAATGTTTTGATTAAGTATTTGTTACAGCTGTAATAATCTGTCTGTTTTGTTTCCCACTGACGCTGGAGGCTCCCCCTCTCTCATTTCTGAGAAAGCACAAGAATACAATTACTCAATACATGTTCGGTTCTTGGATGTTGTATCTAAATCTAGGAACTTGTCAAGGCAGAATAAGACCTTTTCCAAACTAGTTAATAATTTTAAGTGCTCCTTCTTTATCTTCCTTCCTTCCTTCCTTCCTGATTTGGTGCATGTGCAATGTGGTGTAAAACAGACTTGCTGAACATCTGAACTGTTATCCATTGTCTCTCCAATGATTAAAATCCATTATTGTGTAAGTTTTCCACCTTAAGGGGTATCTGATGCAGAGCAGTCAAGTGGTTGTTTGTTTATATGTTCTGTTTATTAGGCCAGCTCCATTTTTTTTAAATGTCCAGGTACTGAAGATTTTACTGGACAGCAATATTTATAGCACAATCTGGTTTAGATAATTTTTAACCAGTTATCACTTATATTTTAACATTTCATCAAGATGTGCTTTACATATTGAATACAGAGTGGCCACTGTGCCACTCAAATGTACAGCTGTGTCTAGACTAGGAAAAAAGGTTTATTGTTAACTACAATGTTATAATTTTAACATAGACAAGGCAATTGTAGATTTAATACTTTAGCTGTGCTTAAGGTTTTCTTCAATCAGCTAACATGTTAAAACTACAATTTGCCTTGCCTAAAATAGCATTTTAACGAGTTTTAAATATGCCTTTTTTCCTTGGTTGAAGATCACACTATATGCAGTGAAGATGAGAATATGTGTAAATTAGGCCTGGTCTACACTGAAAACTTACATCGGCATAGCTACGTTTCTCAGGGGTGTGAAAATACACCCGTCTGAGAGACATAGCTATGCTGACCCGATCCCCTGGGTAGACAGCACTAGGTAAATAGAATAATTCTTCCCTCAACCTAGCTATTGCCTCTCAGAGAAGTGGATTAACTACGGCAACAGGAGAACCTCTCCTGTCACTGTAGTGAGTGTCTACAGTGAAGCCTTACAGCAATGCCTCTGAAGCATTTTAAGCTTAAACATAGCCTCAGAGTATTTTTCTATTAGTTAATTGATTGCATATGGCAAATGTTTGTGACTTGCCCAGGGGATCAGCTTAGGAAAATGACAACAAACAGTAGGGGAGTGTCAGTATGAGCCTTTTCAAGTGTGGATTGTTCTGAGTTAATAAATTCAAGGTAAAAATCTTGGTGAACTCAAGGAGTGAACTACCCCTAAAATGAAGAGATGCCACCAGCACACAGAATCACATTGTCATGTGGGGGAGTTTGGTTACATACACCAGAGAAAACTCTTACTAAAACTTCTGTGACATTTGTAAAGGCTCCATTTTTAATAATTGTGAGAGAGGATCTAGGCCTCATTCCCTAATTCATAGTTCATAACCAAAAATTAGTGGGAGAAGTCTGTTGTACTGAGCAAAATGCCAATCTGTCTATTTGAAAGCACAATGCAGAACCTAGCTGGGACAGACATGTGCAGTCTGTGTGTGAAGTATAGTATGGAAGCTAGTTTCTTAAGCCTTTCAAAAGCAATTATTTGGCATTGTTAAAGGGTTTTGGTATCCTCAGTGGCTCCTAGAGAAAGCAGAGTCCAAACTCTCTGGTTTGTATAGGTTACTGGTTTGCAAAGCCGAGGTAGCTGCTCTGGATCAAGGAGGGCTTGTTGGACATACAAGATGATTGAGATGCAAGGTTTAATAAGCTGGCTGAGGGAGGTGAGTGACTCTCCACCTCAGTCTGGACACAACAGCAGGATCTCACTGACAAGAAGGTGTCAGAGCAGGAACTTGCTCTTTAGTCATATAAAATATTTCTTTTACCTCTGTAGCTAAGCTGAGATGGCCATACTTGGTTTAGCTTATCAGAAGGGTAAATCAAGATATGTTAAGCAAACAGCTTGTTTTAATTCCATTTTCTCTCCTTTTTTATAAAAACTATTTACAAATGTGGTTAATGTTGTTGTTTGGGTAACTTCACTCTCCTGTCCACAGGAGCAAAGAGAAGCTCTTCACCTCTAAGAAAAGGTGCTGAAGGGTGATGAGTTTCTTGAACCTATACACTTCTTGGCTCAGTCTCGGCAGAGGTGTTTTATCCCACTGATTTGGGTTAATACTAAGCTACCACTGGCAAACACTAGGAGTATATCTTCAGTGCACAGTTAACCTGTGTGATTTCAAAGTTGCCAACTGTCTGAATGCCCACCCACCCCCACACACCCTGATTCACTGTAAGTCCCATTTGTCCATCTCCTTGGGCTGAGCAACCAGTCAGAGCTGCTATAGGAACATCTCCTTTTTTCCCCCTCCTCTCAGCAACCCCAAGCCATTCTCAGAGGAGAGGGTGAAGCAGGGAGATAAAGAACCCACTAGCTCTGGGTAGCTCTGCTATCTAATCCCCACTCCCTCCTGGGACCACCAAGGATGGCACAGCACCTCTGCTCCTCCCACAACCCTGGGAAGGTCATACCTCCCAACCTTTCAAGTAGCTAAAGCGGGGATGGGTCCTGCCCCCCAGAATGTGGGAGGCCTGGGGAAGGAATTGCAGAGTGAGTCGGCCCCACACTATTCCTGTGTTGATGCTTTGAATGGATGGAAGGGACCCTGCTGTAGCTCCCTCAAGCATGTGTGTATGTGAGAAACCCCTGGAGGAACTGGGGTGAATTGATGTGGGGAGGGGACTGGGTGACCGGATTGGCTTGGAGATTGGGACAGAAGTAGTTGCTGGGCAGGGGATGGGCATATGTGGCAAGCTCATGCAGCAGGGGCCAAATTCACTGTACCAGACATATCTGGGATAACTGGCAATACTATCTGTCACACACACACACAGGGTATGGGCTGGGAGGAGGGGAAATGTGTTAAAAACACTTTAAAAATTTAATCAAGAATAGAAAAATAATCTCAATTTTTTTTGAGCATTTGACTCATGATTTTTGGTCTCTTGAAGTCGGTAATACTGTGATTAGCAACCTGTTCTAAGCACCCAGGTTAACTTAGGCTGGGTATGAGCATCTTTATAGAAAACTCTCCATGTTACTATATCCTCACTGTTTCTGCACTTGCCTGGGTGTGTCAGGGGACATATCTCATGGTTCTTTGTGCTGTGATACTCTCGTATTCTTGCTCAGTCAGCTAGATCAGTTGTGGGAGACACAAAAATGTCCTACCACAGAACTATGGGAAGGGCATTGTAAGGCTAACTCACTTAAGTACTGATAGTCAATGTCCTTACTGCAAAGTGGGTAGTTTCCAGCCTGAGGCCTAGCTGGTTCTAACCTATAGCTTCTAACCTATAGGTTCTAACCTATACCCAGGCAAGCTAGCCTGGGCTTAAACACCTCCAAACCCTGGTCAGAGGTTCTTCTGTGTGGATGATAAGGAAGTTTAGGCTAAACCTAGTAGGAGCCTGGGTTAACTATGCCTCGAAGACTTACCCTAGGTAGGAAATCAAAAGACCAAGGAGGAGATGTGATTTGGAGGAGATTGTTGGTGGTAATGTTCTTATCCAAAAGACTCACAGAGAATAAACTGGGTAAGAAAATCGCTCATTTTATTCAGAACAATGAAGAGTCTAAATTGACCCTGCTAGATTCCAGATAGGCAAGTCTAGTTATTTCCTACCTTATGCTTAGACCATGAAGCTATGACCCCTAATGAGGACAGGAGTTCAGTCCAGCTAAAATTGGACTTGGTGATAGTTGTCTCACCATAGTACTGCCAGCATCCTGTGTCTATCAGGTAAGGAGGCTATTTGTAATTCTTAATGGGGAGGAATCTCTGACCTCTGCAGCTGCATAACACCGAATCAAGAATTCTATGCTGCTTCTTTCTGTGGAGTAGAAATGCAAAGACAGATTCTTTCGGGGTTGACTGGAACCTGTCAGAGAATTTTATAGTAACCTTTAATGTGAAGTTTATGATGATCTTGTCTCACTTGCAAATCTGTTCCTGAAATCATCTAAGGAATGTTCTTTATGCCAGTCGTTGACCCTAGCAGGGACTGATGCTACTATATATACTGAATTAAAAAGATACGTTTCCAGAGATTAAACAGCTGGTAATGGCTAAAACTGGTCAGAGTCTTCATTCTGAATATTATATTGAGGGTTTTTAAAAATGTTTTGATTCAGTCATGATTACTATAAATATATTTGATAGTCTTAAATGTTCACTGAGAGCTAGGATATCACAGGTATTACTGAGCTGCACAGAGGAGTTTGTGAGTTACATTCAAAACAGAGTTATGAAAGTACTGTATATTACAGACAATAATAGTATTCATTAATTGTATATTTTTCAAGATGCAACATGGGTGCATTAATATGTTATCATGTAAGTGCCATTGTTTTCAGAGGAGTTTCTATAATGTTGGTGCATTGATACTACAAAATTGCAAGCATTATTTTGAAGTATCTGTCAATTTAGTTACATCATAACTATGCAAAATTATACACAAAATAAAATTTCATCTATATAAATGGAATCCAAATATAGTAAATATATATTAAAAACACAGCTCAAAACCATAAAATATACTATATGAAATTGTGACCTTGTCATCAGTTGTCTGACAATCTGTAAGCCTGTCACCTCTCTGCTCCCTTTGGCAGAGTTATGCCAGCAGAGAAATTGGACCAGTAAATGTAACCACTTTAATCAAATATATAACAAATACGTGGGAAGTTCAGTGAATATTTAACTGCTTTCAAATCTCACAGGGAAGCAGAATGACAGACCAAGGCAAATCAGAAAGAATGGACCTAATCCTGCATACTTTCCTCATGAGAGTAGTGCCGTTTGCTTCACTAGTGATCTTACTGACTTCAATCGGATTACTCTCATGAGTATTGTGAGCAGAATCTGCCCCAAGGACCAAAATCAGCATATTAATTATAAATGAGGAAGGAAATAAAAACTGTCCAGGCTAATCAGACGTCAACTGTCCCATTCTATACATCTTCTCAGATAAAAATAGCCATAAACAACAACTCACTTCACTGGCATTTTTCGTTCCACTGTCTGACTGTCACAGGTAATGCAGAATTTTTCTTTCTGACTGATCCTCAAGCTGAAGGTAATGTGACAGCAGGAACATTACAATTAGTATGCAAATAACCAAACAGCGGGTTGCAAATTGACATTCTGTTTTTACCACTTTCTTTCAAATTATTTCTGTTTCACAAACATGGCTTGTTTTTGATCATGGCCAGCCTAATTTAATCTTCCCAGCGCAAGGAATAGCTATTTAATTAAACATAGTTTAGATGGAAAAATCTCTGACTTCCTTTATACTCTGAGCAACATCTTCATAGAGACATCATCTTGTGGGCATCTTCTTGGTCTTGAACCCATGTGATCAGCCTGCCGATCTTGGCGAGAAAGGCGGCAAGCTTTCCTGTTCCTCTTGCTCCTCTTTTCTTTTCCTACTTTTTTCCTACCTAATTCTAACTCCAATAAACAAAACAAAACAAAACACAAACCTTACAGTGTATACAACTAACAAAGATGTGCCAATTCTTTTCTGAATTCATTTACTTTTATGTTGTATCTACATCTCCTGCCCTCCTCCAGTCTGTATCTTTTTCTTGTAAGCCCCCAAGACAGGATTGTTCCTTCTGTGTGTTTGTACAGCATCCTGAACAATGGGGCCCTGGGCCTATGTTAATAATGTAAGTATTTAGTCCTACTATTACTACTTCTACCACTAGTAATGTGATCATGCAACATCCCAGTGGCAGCTACTGTAATTTTTTTAGAATCCATCTCTTTTTGACACAAACTCTTGGTGTATTTTAAATGGTGCTTAATGCTATAAGTGTATTTTCTTTCTGGGAAAACTAATTCTACTGTCTCCTGCTTTTCGTGTTATCTGTCCTTTCCTTCTGTTCTTTATCCCCAAGCTTCCCTGCACTTGCTTCATACTGCCTGATTTTCCTCCTCCTCCTGTCGTTTCTCTGTCCATCTTCAATTTTCTCCCCTACTTCTCTGAACAAGTTGGCCTGCAAACTGGTTTCCTTCTCCTCTCCTCATGCTCTCCTGCTGTGTTGTCCCCTACTCATTCTGCCCAGCTGAATGCTCAGTGATAGGTTTTCTTGGGTATATGGGCTATATGAATTAATTAACACTGTTTTGGGCAATTTTTAATCAAGTGAGATCTGCACTAAGGACTGTTTTAAATAAGTAACTCCCTGCATTAGAGACCACTTCAAAGTACTATTATGCAGTTCCCAGTACAATTTTGGTTGACCTTTATTCAAAGACAGATTCTGCTAGGCCACCAATATTTGCTGGTATCCTGGAAAATCAATTGAGATGAGTTTTATTGTATTGACTTTTAAAGGGTAACTGTAGGATGGCCTTAAATAACTTACCTTGGTAGAGATTAGTTTAATATTTTGAGAAGTTTGATTCGATATTCCCCTTAGAAATACTTCAATATTTTGAAAACATTATTAGTTCTTAATGTCTGTTTATTAAAGAAAATTTAAAATCTCAAAATTTTAAGAATTACTTTTGCTAATTGAATTTGTATTAATTACTTCAGCAATACTTAACAAGATCCTCAACACAAAAATATTTGGTATTTTCATTGATAAGAAAATGTAGATTCTTGTCATTTTAATGGCACTGCAAATTAAATGCAAATGTATCTCACACACCAACAAAAATCTTATCTAAAATAATTATAAAATCTAAAAATTCAACATTGTCTAGAAATTCTTTGCAATTTTATCAGTCCAAGACCATATATTTAGTGACTTGTTAGTGAGCTTAGAGAGTATTCTGAAGTATTTTGTTTGTATGAAAAAAGTAGCTTGGTTTCCATGGGTTATTGGTGTAGTAGAAAAAAAATCATTACAATATGTCTTTGTGTACATATATATATAAAGAAAAAGGGAGTTAGACAGTAATTAGGGAAAACAACAAAAATCTTAAGGAAAGTATTCAAATGATATGGATAAACAAGGATTTTCATTTGCTTTCTAAGGCCTATATGTTTAGTTTAAATATTAAGCTTACTTTTAATAAATAAATATTTAAAAATGCTTTACTAAAAACAGACAAACACATAAGTATTTTTGGAATCTCGCCTTGAAGCTCTGTTCTTGGATGTGAACAGTGTAGGGACAGCAACTGAGAAAGTTAGTATATTCCAAAGCTTGTACAGGAGTTTCTCCATAGTTATTCTATTGTCACAAGCACAGTGATGTTTTCTTTAAGGACTTCGGGAGACAAGGGACCAAATTTTGATTACAGTTATCAGTATTGCCAATCCTAAACATTTAAAAATGACTTAGGTGTCAAAAGCATGATACTGGCTTAAATGATGCAATAAAAATGTACATAGAGAATAAGGACATGGGCAGTGTCCAAACAGCTTACTGTTTAATATGACTATGACAAGACAGGGCACTATCAGGCAAACAGATGGGGGGAAGAGGAGAACAAACAATGTTAGATTATGCAGTTTCTTGACTGGCAAACCCTGTAATTAATTTACACAGAGTCAATTTTTCTGACCCCTGTACAGGTGTACAAGTTCTGGGGATAACACTGTCCATAGTATCTGACTTCCACTGAGCACAATGGCTACTTTCTGCCTAGTACTTCTTGAAGCACAAGCTAACCCAAGTGGGTGTGGAGCAGGCATGACAGTGGCTTGACCCCTTCTCCAGTCTGAACTTCAGATCTGGCAGGCTGTGGGAAGAATTTACTGCCCCTCCAATGGAGTGCAAGGGTGCACTCTTTCCTGTCTGGGCTCCCTGATACTCTTGCTCTGGCAGTGCAGCTGCACATTGCTCTAGGTGCAGGCTTGAGGCTCAGAGCCACAATACAGTTAGTGTAAAAGAGCATCATTTATGATTACTTTTTCAGGGAGGCATCAAGTACAAAGCCAAGATTCTCTGCCTAAAATTAGGCTTCTTGGATCTGATTCTGTACTTCGCCTCCAGGAGATGCAACACTAAAGATCCATTCCAATAAAGGAAGGGGGCCAAAGTGATTTAATGCCATCATTGCACCCTTTGGATTCTGGGAAACTCCAGGGAATGAAACTATCGTCAGTGTAAAGGAAGCCAACTTATAGTGGAGCTTTGACAAGAACAGAAGACAGACACTGTCCCCGGAACCCTAAATAAGGTACCTAAATATGTGGCCTGACTTTTAAAAGTGCTGAATACTCAGTAGCTCCCATTTAGCCTACCTTTAGGCATCAATTTTGAAAGTCTTGTCCCAGATCTGTTGTATTGCTGGGGCTAGCTCTTCTCAAACATAAGAATGGCTATAATGGGTCAGACCAAAGGTCCATGTAGCCTAATATCCTGTCTTCTGACTGTGGCCAATGCTAGGTTCCATTCATTCAGGGGGAATGAACAGAACAGTTAATCATCAAGTGATCCATCCCATCGCCTATTTCTGGCTTCTGGCAAACAGAGGCTAGGGACACCATCTATACTGATCCTGCCTAACAGCCATTGATGGACCTAGCCTCCATGAATTTATCTAGATATTTTTGAATGCTGTTATAATCTTGGCCTTCACAACATCCTCTGGCAAAGAATTCTACAGGCTGACTGTTGTTTGAAGAAATACTTCCTTTTTTTTTTTTTGTTTTAAACATGCTGCCCATTAATTTCATTTGGTGCCTCCTAGATCTTTTGTTATGAAAAGTCTTAGTGCTTTCTCCATAGTAATGATGATAGGTGTGTCAGTTTTTAAGCAAAGAATGCTGCTTTTATGTCTTGCTAGTGTTTATTAAGACTAATCTAAATGAAAAGTTAGTGCACAGCAAGCTGGGGTGTAAATCTACTTCCCACTAGTCTACTGCATACAAACTGTCCATGTGAGTCTTTTTGCTGTTCACTAAAAGTTACCTAGTGTACTTTGATCCACTTCTGTTTCAAAGTGGGATAGATCAAAGCATACTACAGAACTTGTGGTCAGCAGGAGCAGAGTTGACACAGTTAGTTAGTGCATGACAGGCTGGTGCAGAGTAGATGTACATCTCAGGTTGCCATGCACTAGCTGTTCTTATAAAGAAGATCTTCGTTACAGTAGAGTCCAATTTCTAATGCATGGGTTTGTTGTTTCTGGGGAGGTATTGTGTGTTCACAAAAGTTGAACCATTATAACTATAATGGTATAGTTAATCAGTGCAACACTCTAATGTCAATGGTTATACCAGTATAAAAGTGCTTAAATTGGTATAGCTCTATGGTGAGCAACCTGTGGCCCATCAAGGTAATCTGATTGCGGGCCATGAGACATTTTGCTGATGCTGATTGTCCACAGGCATGGCCCTCCACTGCTTCCCGTGGCTGCGGTTCGCTGTTCCTGGCCAATAGGAGCTGAGGGAATTGGTGGCCAACACGTCCCTGCGGCCTGCTGGTTCCTGCAGTTCCCAGCCAATGGGAACTGTGGGAAGCAGCGGGCCCACAGAGGGTTGTGCTGTGGACGGTCAACATCAACAAAGTGTCTCGTGGCCTGCAATCAGATTACCCTGACGGCTGCACTCAGCCCGTGTGCTGGAGGTTACCCACCACTGGTATAGCTTATTTCCATATGGAAAAGGGAATAAGCTATAATGGTATAAGCACATTTATACTGGTATAAGTGCATCCATACTAAGGGTTGTACTAGTATAACTATGTTGTGGAAAAAAATCTCACTCCTAATCGACATAGCTGTACTGGTACTAAAGCTGTATATAACAGAACCAATATACTTGATGTGACTATTTCAATTGTCATTGCTACTTTGCTTCTCAATCATGGCTTCCTCCCCCAAAAATTTTTATTCCAGTTACTGTTCATCTTGGTTTAGTAAGATAGTAGCTCTTGTTTCTCAACATCCTGTGTCAATGCTAACACATGTGCACTTTCCCTTTGACAGTAACTTCAAGGCAATTCCTGTGTTAGTTTTGTTATTTTTCATAGATTTGCTTTATTATACAATTTTCATGGATTTCTAGGACTTTAACAGTCCAAGGTCTTTTCTACATGGCCCCACAGTGCAGAATAGAGGCATGTGAGTTGCAGCACACACATGTGCTAAAGGGTTGCACTATGACCGCACTATGTAGACCCTGCTAGCGGAAAATAAAAGCATGCCTAGTTCACATTAATGTAGTCCTGTTTCATACAGGACTATATTAATGTGAATTAGGTAACACTGAATTCTCACTAGCATGGTCAAGATGGGGAAATCACGGTGTAATGCTTTAGCTTGTGCTGCAGCTCATCCCCCTATAGGCTGCTCTGTGGGGCCATGTAGGCACGTTCTAAGTTGCTCTCCATCAATGTTACTTGCATTCTGTGGAGGTCAATATACGTTTGCACTTTAACTGGTTCTTTTTTTTTTAACTTTGAATGATAGGAGATGTCTCTTGTGGAAGCTGGTTAGCATTTTAAGTTAAACTGTCAGCACATCCACATTTCTGCACAATGCGATAGGGTGGGATTTTTGTGCCAGCATAAATGTCCACCTTCTTCCATGCACAATATATACATGACCAAAGGTAGAGCTAGCTTTACATTTGCATGACTTACAAAAGTCATCTATTCAGCACATTACAGGGGAGAACAGTTCCAGTGAACTGAAAGTAAATATTGTTGCTTCATTTAGCATGAGGCCATTAATCCTAATGTTTGCTCACTGTGCTTTTAGGTGCAGACTGAGATATATGGCAGTGTTTGAAATGCTAGGTCTCAAACCTAAGTTCAAAGAGGAAATAGTATGCGATTTCACTATGAGCAGGCCTTCTTCGGAGTGAGATACAAATGCACAGTCCTACACACACATTAGCACTAAAATTGTCTGATCTCTCTGAGGGGTGCTTGTCAGGAATCTGCTGGGTTGTGTTTGTGAGGTGGGAGAGAGGGAAGGGAGGGTCTGCGTGATGATTTTCCTTCCTGATCGTGGAACCGTCTGGGCCATGGGACAGACCTCAGTGTAAATTAGAACAGCCCAGGGCTGCTACAGAATTCACTGGCTATTGCAATATGATATATTGATATGGCAATAGCCAATCAGTGGCTCACCAGGATTCCATGACCATGTCTCCTTTTCCTTTTGCTGGTGGCCAAGATTGGGAAGAGGTGTAGGAGCTACTAAGTGAGCTCTATGCCTCCAAAGTCTTCCCTTACACACTAGCCAGTTAAACTAGACAGTGAATCAAGATCTAGCCCTATAGTAAGAGTTCTGTCTCCTTTTCTTTGTGCATTCAAATGTGATAATACTCTGCATGGAGGGCACATAAGAAGATAATTCTATTGACACTAATGAAAAGCCTAAATAGTGATGAGATGAGCACTCCTCTTTAACACCATTCAGATTGTCAAAATAACTGGAGAATAATCCCTCTGTACAGTCTTCTCCAATCCTGCCATTATGCAGCTGCTGGATAATGGTGGCCATTTTATCTGGGCATCCAAATTTTCTCAGGACCCAAGACCTTCCCATCTGACTATCTCAAAAGCTCTTATCTGGTCAAACAGACAATAGAAAGGTCTGTATTTTATTCAAGGTATTTTTAATGTAATTGTTGAGCTGAAAAGCTCATATCAGAAGCACAGCACTGTGATTTAAAAAAATCACTTCAACCCTGCTTCTGTCCTCATTTACCTTCACGGAACTCAGTTGATGAGGAGACACTGATTTTGGCCCTGTGATTTCTGCTCACAGTGTAGCGCTGTTTTTTATGATATCTTTGCTCAGTAACTACAGCTAATGTTAATAGAACATGATAGGGACCTTTACAGGAACTTTTACTGATCTTGCACAAAACATGGGTATATCCCCCTATAAATGTTAAGTTATTGGAAAATAAATCAAAAGGCAAAGTGCATTCTTACCCCCAACTTTTAAAAAAAATCACTTAATCTGCAAAAATGTATAGGTCCTTAATGATTATTTCATTTCTCAAAAATGATTTAAACAAAGGATCCATAATTAAGCAGACAGCTACAATATTACATAGCAAAATTAATGAGAATTGTTCATCTTGGAAAAAATTAAAATAAATACAATAAATACATTGAAGGTATTCTCAAAGGAAATTGACAGAAGATGTTAAGAAACTAGAGCTACGATGAAGCTAAACAAAGATGAACAGTTAATGTAGGAGTAACAGTGCTTGGGAGAAAAGGATCAGAGAGACAAACTCTTTGCACTAGTTTCTGAGAAGGGAAGTGTTGCCCAGGAGGTGAATGGCTACAGTCTGGAGTGTTTCATTATCTATAAGAATGAATTTTTTGTTAGTGCTAGGTTGATTTAATGTAAGTGGTAACTGGTTTAATGTGAACTGTGTTATAGGAGAAAAATGATGCTGTTACTTGAGATCTCCTCCCTCTTCTCATCCCTTGCTCTCATGTGAAGGACATGGACTCAAATCTGGACCTTTATGACGTATATCACAAAGTGCAGAGTTTGATATGGATTGAATATCTTTAGGGAGGGATTGTATTTTCCCTTTTGTTTATACAGACCCAACCTCACTACGGGTGCTCAATAAATTATTATTATACTTACAGCATGCACAGATGGTGCCTGGAAATTATTAAGAAAAAAATATAAAATGAGCAAATTTCCCTAGCTTCCCATAATGTTTCACCCTTGCAAAAAGGGTTTTCATTTTAAGCATATGCTATCTCAGTCATTCTTCTGCGGAACACCACTTTCTTTGTCACAAAGGTATGTAAGCACCAGGGACCTTTTAGCACATCTTCACTGTAATGATGATGTTAATAGAGAGACCCCAGTCATGTAATTATTGTATTGGTGACAGGTGTTTTCAAAGTTCAGGGTTTCATTCATATAGTCATAATAGGTAAGTTCATCCCTGGCAACATGGCTAACATAAGGCCTGGGTACCACTTAATTCTCAGCTAGTGTGTAAATGGGCCATGAAATGGTGTATAGGCTTTTTACTGGCCCACAGCAAGGAATGATTTTATTCATATAGTGGATAATTAAATGATGTTGATCTCTGTTACATCAAAGCATTACTATTTTCCTTTACATTTATTTTTCTCTTTCTTTATACTAAATATGCCATGTTTCTTTCCTAAAGATACAACTGGTAAAAATATCATTAACAACACACTGGAATGGGAAAAAGCAATTGTACAAACCTTATTCACATTAAAGAATACTTATGTAGGCAAACAACCCAATTAACTTTGAGTGGGACTAATCACACAGCTTAGGTTGCCATGCAGGACCTCGGAGTCTGAACCTTTATCAGACGTGTGTCTGAACTCTGTTGAGTTCAGTGGGACTAATTGTGTGAATAAGTAAGTAAGCTCAGTGTCACTGTAGCAATTAATGTCTTATTTATTATCTGATTCCTATTTTATATCATAAATAAATTCTCATTATGTAGCTTCAGCCCTACTCTGAAGGAAAAGGACAGAATTAATTTGTGTAAAGGCAGAAATGTAGCTTTGGAATTGTAACAGAAGAATTCTGAAGGGAAACCTAGCAAGGCATCCTCTTTACAGGATCTTCAAAAAGAGCGCACAATAGATTATGGACGGGAACAGAAGGCTTTTTGAAAGAAAAGTACACTTTGTAAAATTGCTTGTATTGATTTAAAGCTTCTTTTTTATGTTAGCTGGCAGAAGTAGCAGCATCACAACAACACTGTTGTGAAGTGGCAGCTATAAGACAAAGAGTGGCTAAGTAAAAAAAATCATTTGTGAAACAAAATCTAAAAGAACTTTTCTCTGAGAAGAGAGTTTGATTTTAAATCTAAATAGTCCATTCCCTGACATTACTGATTTATTTCTGACCAACACTGCTCTGTGAAAAAATAAATATTGCTGTTTGTAGAAGGGGCAAAACAAATCAGAACAAAATATCTGATATGTCATTTTGTAGTACTTGTTCTGTTTAATCTCCTACCCCTCTTATCAATGGCACCCCATATGGCAGTAATTAACCAAGGGCTATGATGTCCAGTCACAGAGGACCAAAAGCTTTGCTTCCTTTTTTATTTAAAGTACAAGGAACATGCTGACAGTGCTAATAGCTTTAGCTGTTCCCAATTGGGGGGTTTAAAAATTTGCATTCACTTTAAATCCTGGGTGACTCTAGTTCCGGGTTGAGGCTCCAGTGAGAGAGGGGGGAAAATATGGTAGTCACCCTTAACAGCATTTATGGATACTGTTTCTGGCTAGGCACCTGTAAATAGTAACAAATCTAATTTTCTGACAGAGTGAGAATGAGTTTTTCTTAATATGTCAGTTACTGCTGGACTAGCTCATTATTTTTAACATGATGAAGAATGGAAGTCATCAAGTCAGAGTACTCCATTGAATTAGGCAGTAACAACTCCTTCAATCGATTTTGTCATTTGTAGACTACTTTAGGTTTTCTAATCTTCTGATTTGTGATCCCTGGGCAGCCTTTTCCAGGTTGCAAACAGGAAACTCTGCAAAGCTGTACATGTATTTATTTTTGACAAATTAGCTTTCCAACAATTAATATATTTTTCTTGAAAAAATGTTAAATGGTTAGCTTGCCATAGTTTGGATATTAAGCTATTACATCCAGGGAGGGCAGAGTCTGCTTTTGAAGTGCTAAATGTGTGTGAACAATCTCAGGTGCCTACATGTTTGCAATACATATACACCATGGGGGAGACTTTCAAAAGCACGAAAAGGAATTAGGCATCTATATTCCATTGATATGTAATGAGAGCGCTGCACCTACATGTGTTTTGTGCCTTTAAAAATTTCCCTCCATACTTCTGAAATAAAGCAAAAGATGTTGAATACAACTGCAGAAAGCTTTCTAGGTCTTTAAATGCAAGAGGAAAAACGGAAGAAGCTAGAGCATTATACAAGATGAGATGTGAAATGAAGTCATACAGGATGACAGAACTGCTCAAGCATTAAATAATTACTTCTCAATGCATTTACATGTAGCATGGCATGACACCTGAAGAATGCCTTCTTATGATCAGTGAACTGAAAAAGTTTGATCCAGAGCAATATGTTAATGAATAGTGATATTTAGTGGCCCAGATGCAATTGCAGGCATACTTAATTTAGGTAGTCTTCCAAATAGATTATTATTATTTTTACTTTTTTGAAAAATAAAATGGTGTCATACTTGACTTCACTAATCAGGAAATTTATATCCATAAAAATAATTCTGGTGGCATAGTAACAATGGCTGATGGTAAGTCAGATGCACGTTGTATTCATCCCAATTCAAAGGACCTGCACATGTCCTGTGTACCAAATAAATCCCACATAAACCCTATTTTGAGGTCTTAATTGGTACATAGGACCAATGTGGGTGAATTTCACCTATAGAAAACAACTATTTATATCTGAGCAATCTTTATAATTCCTAATAAAATAGTGTTTTCTGGCACCTGTTATATACTTCATTTTGAGTATCACAGATAGATAATAGAAACCTGTATGACTAGATTGTTTTTTGGGACAGGAATTGTCATTTTCTGTGTTTGTACAACACCTACCTCAATGGGATCCTGACCCATGACAAGTGCTCCTTGGCTCTATGATTCTACTGCTATTACTGATGATAGTAAATGGGTATATTTCATCATTTTTAAAAACTATGGTCATTTCCTTTAATTGTGTGCCGCATCAATGTTGTGCATGCATTGTTATAAGTTTTACCTGCATCTAGGCTGTCCCGTTGTTAATTGTTTAACATATATTTTAAGAAGTGAAGTCAGGCCAATAACATGAGTGGGCATCCACCAAATTAGGTCATCTTAAGTAAAATTAATTAAATCAGAGTAGCTCCTGTAGCTTGTTCCCCAGAGACTTAAGGTTCAGTGAACAGGTTTCTCTCTGCTTGTATGAAAAAGCTTGCAGCGTTGCTGTCTTTAATCAGGCTCTCAGGGTTCAAAGTAAGCTTTAAATCTGCCAA
The DNA here is from genome assembly GCA_007922305.1 of Dermatemys mawii. Lineage (NCBI taxonomy): Eukaryota > Metazoa > Chordata > Testudines > Dermatemydidae > Dermatemys > Dermatemys mawii. The sequence continues at coordinate 8,250,007 of ML677352.1, read as the reverse complement.
TACTTCTTACTGTGTACTTGGAGTATGTGTTGTTTTGTCAATGTGTATCTAGTCAGGGGATGGGAGTGGGGAGCAGAAGAAGAACTTTGCAAATCAAGAACTAAAACATTAGGCTGGATCCATAGCTAGAATAAATTGATGTAGCTCTATTGGCTTCAATCAAACTAAGATGATTTGATTCAGCTGAGGATGTGCATGTCCGTGCGCACACAGATCCTAAACCCCGTGCACATGATGAAACATTGCGCGCACAAAAATTTGCACAGAAGCACAATAATTTGCACAGAAGAAATGTTTTGTGCACATAGCCTGTCAAAAATTAGAGGGAACATTGCCTGCAGTTCAATTGTAGAAAGGGGTATCTGTCCCCTTGTTCCCCACCAGGCTTCTGGAAGTATTATGCCTTTGAAAGGTACAATACCTCTGGCAATCAGTGAATGTGCTTCTTCCCAATCCCAGTGTGGGCACAACTGAGAGCTTAATTTTCAAACAGACTATGCCAGGCTTCATCTTGCAAATGCTTGCTTACATGAGTAGTTTTAGCTTGTGAGAGTATTTCTCTTGATTCAAAGAGGCTATTCATGTGAGGAGGAATTTGCAGGAATTGTCCCTATCTATTTTTTTATTTAAAGAAATGTGAGCACATGCTTAGTTGAAAGAATTGGAAGAATTCAAAGAAAATGAACACAAGCACTGCAACTGTCTTTTTTTCTAAAGAGATTTTACAGCCATAATGGTAGAGATAAGCATTACTTATAGTCTTTAAAAGTATGTAAATTCTCAGACTCAGTCTTAATGATTATTGGGATTGGAGCAAGATTTAAATGCACCAAATCACCTACTACAATTTAAAATACTGGCTTTATAGTTCAAGATGCCTACAATGGATTTTTTCAGATAGTTTGGAATTAAATGCATTTAGAAATGTTAAATTTGTTTCTTTCTCATCACATGATTTTCCATAGTTTTTAAACTTTTCAAGCATCACTAAGGCTATTCCACTGTGAATGAAATTAACTGCACAGCAAATCATCATAGCAGCCATGGTGAGATGCTAATAATCATGAATACTTTGTATAGTGCACAACTAGTTATTTAACAACATTGTATACCTGTTTATAATGTACAGTATCTAAAGTTAATTTTATGAACCAATAGTTCATAAGAACATCATAATGGCCATTCGAGGTCAGACTAATTGTCCATCCATCCCAGTAGCCTGTCTTCCAACAGTGGCCAATGGTAGATGCTTCCAGGAAATGAACAGAACAAGGCAATTATGTGATCCATAATGCAAAAAGGGATCCATCCCTATCATCCAATCCCAGCTTCTGGCAGTCAGATTTTTAGGGATACTCAAACATTTGGTTGTGTCCTTGGCTATCTTTGCTAATAGCCTGATCAATCAGGATTTAACTTCCTCCCTGTCCCCAAAGCTTGCCATATAAGAAAGAAAGTCAATAAAAATATGACTAGATAATAGTAGAAATGTGTTGGATTCAAATCCCAGCTCTGAATACACCTGTTCTGTAGAGTAGTTTGCAGGTGAAGCCCATCTATAATATACCAGTTCAATCATATTTTAACACATTTATCCATGAGAAGTAAGACTAAGAAGAATTTTTATAGCATGGCTAGGTGTGCTTGAGAATCTCTGTGCTTTGAGTCTCATGTCCTTGTTAAACCCAAGCTAAAACGTTAGGAAAGAAAGAGTGATATTAGTGCATTATTTCCTGGAAACATGACGCATTATGTTTTATGAAATATTTAGCTTTCCTTATTGCTCCACTTAACAACTGCTGTATAATAATCAACTACTTTCAAAAATCTTCATTTTAAGTCAGGTGTATTTATATTGCATGCCTAAAAATACTTCTTTGTACTCACCTAGATGAGATGTGGGAGAAGGATCTGCACTTCTTTACTCTTTGCTTTGATTCTTTACCTGGTGACTGCTGTATATTTTGTTTTGTTGGTTTTGGGTCCAAGTGTGCTCTTCTTGCCTAGGTCAGCTTTGCCTTCTTATTAACGTCTAGTTCAAGCTTAACTCTTAACCTGAGCTAAATCCATTCCATAACCAGGGTTGTTTAGATTTGTTTTTGTTTAATTCACATTAAAGGAAATGTTCTGTTTGCCCAGACTGATCAAGTGAACCATGAGACTTTCACTGCCTTTCTTATGCCATTGAAAAGTAAAGAGCCACTACATGCTCAGATCACAGCTAGCATCTTAGCAATGTGGAGCCACCTGCCATGTGGCATTCAAATACATTTTTGTCAAAACACTATGCAAATCTCCATGTTGCAGTTGCACTGCACAGATTGAGAAGAGCAAGGTCAACTTAAAACACTAGTTTTTTTCTGTGGGCATAATTTGCCTATCTTCGGCATGTCACAAAGTACTTTTACATAGGAAAATGAGCTCTTATTTTGCACTCAAGTAATACATGTCCTTCAGGTAAAATGTTTTGAAAGCCAAATGAAAAGAACTCAGGTTTCAAGTAAAATATTTCAAAAAATATTGAGTAGCATTCTCTCTTTGGATGTAAATAAAATAAACAATTTCAAACTACTTTTCTTTGAAGACATATTTTAAGAGAGAATTTGAAAAATTTCCCATAAAAACATGTCATTCAGAATTCTCACTGATTTTCAACTATCAAAATGCCAGCACAGCTCATGCCTACGATATATGCTGTTATTTTTATAGGATGTCATTTAACAATACATGCAATTTGCACAGGAATCTCAACACAATACAAATATTTAGGGTCAGAACGTGCAATTAGGGACAATTCTGAGCAAGATGAAAACTACACGAACCCAGGAGTAGCTATGGGAAGCCTTGTGCCCTAGAAACCTTGCTGAGCCACAATTCTTTCTCTGCTTCTCTCTTGCAGTACTTTGCAGATGATTTATACAGGCCAGGCCAGTTAATATGTGGGTGAGCAAAGCTAAGGTTCCACCCATGCCCCGCCCCTCCCCATCCAGTGCTCCAAAGCCAAGGAACAGTGAGTATATAACTCCCGACTTCTCTTGTGAGCCCAGAACCAAGTAGTCTGTGCAGGGTGTGTGTGTGGTGAGGAAGGGTTCTTACTCATGTCCCTTTACATACATCTTTGAAAATAAACCACAAAGGCTTTGTCTTTGGTGTGTTTTGATGTTGACCTGCTCACTCAAGTGAAAACTACCACCTGCCCTGTCTTCCCTAGAATTTTGCCTCATATTAGTTAACTTGAGTTAACACACCTTTTTATTTTTTTTGAGTGAAGTCGAGACAGACCATCTTGAGATGAGTGATTTCTTTATTTTAGCTAAGGCATTTGAATAGTTTGGAGATACGAGAGTCAAATAATCTAAAAAGAGAAGATAACTAGCTAAGGCAAGTTCAGTCAATGTATGGAGCAGACTATTAGCAGTTGGGATGGATAGAAAGGAGGGAGATTGTGAGGAGAGTCTGGGATTGGAGGCTGAATGATAAGAGGAAAAAATGATTCTTTGATTGTAAGCCTCAGGGAGAATAATGAAGGTACAAACCTTGAGAGGTGAGGAAGAAAGAGGGCCAGGGAGATTTCAGATTTCTTTTTTAACACCAACTCTTAACAGACAGATTGGGCCAAATTAATCTATAGCATAACTGTTGTAAAGACATGATTTTAGCCAGTCGAGGTTTCCTTTTCTTTTGTATTTTTCCACACAATGGAAGTACATATTTAGTACTCAAATGAAAGAAAAAGAAAACTTCAGAAATATGAGAGAGAGGCCTATGAGCTCCTCTACTGTGTAAAACCATGAAGAGGGAAATTAGTTAATGGAATTGTGATTCTAAGAAGTCTCAACCATGAAGTGTGAAGTGCCTCAGGCAGCATTAGTTTTACATAGACTTTACCTGCCCAGAGAAGGGAACTGCTATTTAGCATGGATTTTCCCTAGCTCCTCCTTGTCCCACTTGCCTCTCCTATAGAGATGGTTTTGTTAAGGGATGGAAAATGGATATGCAAAGACATGGGGGAGTAGGAACATGCCACTTGACCACTTGCTTCTCTACATGCTCCTACAGCACAGCTTCTGCAGATTTGCTACCCTTCTTATTTTGGGGGAGTGTTCCCCCTTCCCCCAGATCCATGCAGAGGAGGGACATTCTGTATGTCCGTCAGTTCCTTCCTGTGTGGAATCAGCTATCTGTATGTTGTTGATCCTTCCTCTGTATTTCACAGGGGCTCTGTGGGAATCTGAAGATCCCTGCAGGAGGAGTAGTCAGTGAAGGGGGAGGATCTGATGCACCCTCCATCCCCATAAAACATTGAACACAGCACTGCTCACAAACCAAAGTTATTACAGCCTGGGCTGTGTTACCTGTTACCTGGAGCCCCCTTCACAACAGGGAATCCCTATTAAGTTGGCACAAAGGGAGTTGCTCTTTGTGTTACAGGATCTCTGCATACATGGCCCTGACTTCCCACTCATCCTCAGGAATCTGCAGGGTTTGTGAGCATTTTCCACAGCTTATTCTCCAGGGAGTGTCCTATATTCCACTGTTATGCAGTAGGAAGAATCTATAAAGGCATCCACACAGTTTTCCTCCACTGACCTCCCACTGTGGATTTACCGTGTGGGTGTGAAGTGATCCAGCCATGAGCACTTGGAGAAAGGGCATATATAGGCAGTACACAGTAACAATTTTGGAAAATTTCAAATAATCAAAGTCCTTCATTATTAATGGGAGATGGAGATCTCTGTCTTGTTCTTGGGCTATCACAGGATGAGATTCAATTAATCTTCAAACATTCCCTGCTGTTGGTTAATAAAATAATTCAGCTGCCCATGGTGTACAGAGATTTTAATCAGAACAAATAGTTTTTCAAGTTTAATGTTGAGTCCAAAGCCTGAAAATTGTGCTTGTGTGTCTGTGTGCATGCGTATGAATGAACATTATATGGGACTTTAAATATGTAATTTAATACATTTATTTACCTCTAGGTTTTATAGCAGACAAACCTAGAGGCTCGTAAAACTTTGGGCTGAATCATTGAGAGATCCTGCTGAGCAAATTTCTTCCCAGATGCTATGGATTTTAGGACTTGATCATTATAATGAAATAAAATAAGGTGTTTATTTTAGAGCAGATTACTGTATTTGTGAGATGGTCATTCAAAGACTTTGACCAGATATTTTAATAACAAATCTTCAAAAGGTTATTACAAAAGCTTTTTTAAAAACTAACAAACAAAACAGCACAATGCCAGCTATAGGGTTTTTCCCCCTAAAACAAACAAATACTTGCGAAGATTCAGAGCAAATTATTTTTTTAATTTGTTAAGAATTTTAAAGCTGATTAGGGCTGATTGAAAATTTTCAGTTAATACTCTTTTTGATGGAAAATTGGGATTTGACTAAATTAATTCTTTTGGGAAAACTGCTTTCCATGGAAAATGTTGACAAATATTTGTGTTTTCTTGTCAACAATGTCAGGAATTAAAAACAAATCAATCCTACTCCACATATAACAAATTAGATTAACATTTGAATGAAAGTAGCTGTTTAAATTTGTGCCCGTTTCTTTTTATTTCCACTCCTGTTAAACTGAGCAGCTTGGAATTGGGAGCACAATCCTGCACACACTTATATGTAGGCCTGGCTTGACCTGAGCAAGTTACACGTGGGGAGGCTTCATTTGTTTGGAAGACAGGACTAGGGAGGAAACTAGATCAAAAGGCTGAAAAATATGTTTTGATAATGAGTAAAGTATAGTATGGACAGCGTGTAGACAGCGCATGCTGTACAGAGATGGGTTTCTGCAAAGGAACAAGTCAATCCCAAAACGTGAGATACAATGTATAGTGAATATAATATGATGTGTAAATGTATATAAAGCAAGAGGGTTTCTGTGTAACTCTGGATGTGTGGTATACCCTATACTCAGACCCTATGTTTGAGTACGATCAGCTCAAGTGTAGTTTGATTGTATAGTAATCTTGGAGGCTGCCAGAAATTTATCCAGAAGCAGACATCATTTTCCTGGAAGACTTAATTTTGTTTGTTAACCCTTTGGGTATCTCAATGCTTTTACGAATTTTAACATTTTTTAAAAAAGTTATGAATGTTGTGTATAAATTAATAAATAAGAAGGAGGACTAAAAAGGTGTCCAAAATCAGAATAGTTGGAAAAGACCCTAGATACCTTCTTCAATAATAAAGCAACAGCTAAAGAGCTGTACAGTATTAATCAGTGTGGAGGTTATAGGATTCCTTACCATATAACCCAGAACTCACATCAGGGTTACAGGGCTCTTTACCATATAATCATAATATGGGGAAGGCTCTTCTCAGCCTACTCCCCCCACATCCCAGGGCTTAGCTATCTCAGAGTCCTAACACTTTCTCCTCATGAGGGAGACAAGGGGGTGCAGCGGGGGAGGGCAACCTCAGCCTGTGAGAGGCACAAGGACTGACCTCAGTCCATGAAGGTCACAAGCTCTTGCCCTATCACTTAAGCCCAAGGCCCGTCACCAGAATTCCAGTTTTACTTCAGAGAACCATTCAGTTTATTTTCTTAACTGCATTGGAAACTGGCTGCAATGAATAAACAACTCCACCCCAGTTCCTCAGTTAGGTACTAAGTGTGTTCCTACTTAATCCACTGTGGCTTGAAGGTGCTTCAAGGAAGACAAAAAACCTCCCTTGTCCTTCACCAATTGGCCCATGGGGGAAAAAAATCCTTCCTGACCTTTTAAACAGGCGATCATCTAGACCTGCGGTACCTGTCAGCCGGGGTTCCCATTCTTAGTCTGGGTGGATAGAGTGTAATTGTGGAATGGAGCTGAAAAGGGTTTCCACATGGTCCCTGTGTTAGGCTAAATCCTGGGAGCTGAGGAATGCTGAGGTCTTAAGGAGGAGAAGCAACCTATTGTCTCTTGGTGATTGTCTTACTCTCTTGCATGTGGGACTGTCCCGCTCTCTCCACCGGTCCTGTTAATTTTCCCCACCTGACTTTTTGTACAAACCCAGAAAATGGGATGTCTGGGAATTAGCTCTGTCCACTGCGGAGCGCCTTCAGCTGGTGGTGTCCTGTCAGCTGTTTGCCCTGTTGGGGTCTGGACCCGCATTGCTCCCCAGTCAGCGAAGTCCAGTTCAGGTCACTGCCCGCCAGCAGTGCCCCCTAGTCCATTGTCACCCCCTTCTGGGGGCATCTTAACAACTGTCCCTCTGCTTGTTCTTGCTGCAGTGGCCAACCACAACCCACAGTCTAGCCCCTCACATCAGGGTCTGGTTGCAGTCTGACACAGCTGCTCCCCTACAGTCAGATGCAGTACACAAAGGTGGGGACTCAGGCCCGCCTGCTACTCTGGGTCCTGACCCAGGGACCCTCTAACAGCTGCCTCCCTGCCCTCCTTCTTCCCCCTCTTCCACCCGTCTCCCTGGCCACTTCCTTCTAGGCCCGTCTAGTCAGGGCCTGCAGTCTGGCAGGTAGAGGGCTGGAGCTCTCCTTCTCTCCTCCAAGACTGCCCAGCACTGTGCTGTCCTAGGTGCTGGTGTCCTCATCTCAGGAGACCTTCCTTTCCCTTTGAAGGTTTTGGAGAGACTGCCAGCTCCTCTGCTAGGCAGCCTTTACATATGGCTGAGTCTGGCTCTGATTGGCTGCCTCCTGCTTAGCCCTGACTGGCTCTCCCACAGGTCCTTCTTGATTGGCTGCCACCCTGCGCAGCTGTTCTGCCCTGCCCTAGCCCAATCTCGCATAGGAGTGGGGAAGTCACCTCGCCACAGTCCCCAAACTGATTCCCGCGGAACTCTATTAGTAACTTCCCTCCAGCCTGACAGTTCACCTTTCAGTATAACCCATCAACTTTAATCAGTTCTTTATCCACCTTTTAATTTTCATATTGATCCCCATCTTTTCCAATTTAATTAATAATTCCCCATGTGGAACCATATCAGATGCCTTACTGAAATCTAGGCGAATTAGATCCACTATGTTTCCTTAATCTAAAATATCTATTACCTTCTCAAACAAGGAGCTGAGTGTGGTTTGGAACAATCTTTCTTTTGTAAAACCATGTTGTGTTTTGCCCCAATTACCATTGACCTCAATGCCCTTAACTACTTTCTCCTTCAAAAATTTTTTCCAAGACCTTTCATGCTACAGATGTCAAACTAACAGGCCTGTGGTTAACTGGATCACGTTTTTCCCCTTTCTTAATAGGAAGTGTGTTAGCAATTCTCCAGTCATGTGGTAGAATCCCTGAATTGACAGATTCATTAAAAATTCTTGCTAATGACCTTGCAATTTCGTGTGCCAGTTCCTTTACTATTTTTGGATGAAGATTATCTGGGCCCTCCCGATTTAGTCCCATTAAGGTGTTCATGTTTGGCTTCTACCTCAGATGTGGTAATATCTACCTCCATATCCTCATTCCCATTTGCCATCCAACCATTATCCCTAAGCTCCTCATTAGTCTCACTAAAGATTGAGACAAAGTATTTTTTTAGATATTGGGCCATGCTTCCACTCTAGCCTCAGTGTTTAGAGGTCCCACTTCTTCTTTCTTTGTTTCCTTCTTATTTATATGGCTATAGAACCTTTTACTATTGTTGTAATTCCCTTTGCGAGCTCCAACTCTACATGGTTTTTTGCCTTTCTTACTTTATCCCTACATGTTCTGACCTCAATAAGATAGCTTTCCTTACTGATCCCTCCCATCTTCCACTCCTTGTAGACTTTCTGCTTTTTCTCAATCACCTTTCTTAGATGCATGCTCATCCAGCTTGGTCTACAACTCTTGTCTATGATTTTTTCCCCCTTTCTTGGGATGCAGGCTTCTGATAGTTTCTGTATATTTGACATGAAGTAATTCCAGGTCTTCTCCACCTTTAGATCCACAAGTTCTTCAGTCCAATCCACTTCCCTAACTAATTTTCTTAACTCATTTTAACTTGACACAAAATTCCTGACTCTGAATTTTGCCAATAGATGTCAGTAGTATAAGGGCCCTACCGTCAATCAAACCCTAACCACGCCCCTTGATCCCTTAGGCCCCTCCCCCTGACCCTTAAAGCCCACCCGCCTGTCAGCGGAAGTCCCACCCTAGGGGGTATTACTTCCGGGGTCAAGGCGGCCATATGACCGGAAGCAAGGTGTGTTTCGCCCCAGGGGTGGGGTATTACTTCTGGGGGGTCAAGGCGACCACGTGACCGGAAGCAAGCTGTGTCCTGTGACCCCTCTAAGAACTCTTCCCACCACCCTCTACCAATCAGGAGGGGGTTTGTTCCGATAGGACCACCCCGATAGGAGATTTGGCCAATTAGGCCAGTCCGTGGGCGGGGTGACCCATCCGGAAGTGGGTCGTGTGACCCCTCTAAGAACTCCTCCCACCACCCTCTGCCAACCAGAGTGCATCACCATTACCCCATAAGTCCCAGTGCTGGGCAGAGAGGCCATCTCTTACCGAGCACACGTAGAAAGGCTGCTGAGAGGAAACATGGACTCCTTTACCACACCCGTGAGAACTTCGGACTTTGTTTTAGCCCCAACTACCTTTGGTCTTGTATGGAGAAAGCGCTACACCAGCGACACTTCAGAGGAGGACCCTTTGACACAACCTTTGATGGACACGTCGGAACTCGACCCCGAAACCCTCGTGAGGCACCCCGATATGTGTGATGGCCTCTCATTGTCCACTCCCTTGGGGGAGGAAGGCAATCATGCTATGGGAGAATCACCGGCGGACAAGGTGAATGGAAAAGATGTTGCTCAGGTAAATGAATGTTTAAGAAGCAACAGCCGAGGTTGGGGCATAATGGGACTAAGAACCAGGGGGATGTGTAAATCTAAAAAAAACCCCAAAACCCAAGTAGTTGGGTGCTTACGCTGTTTCTTTTTTCTGAAAATTTTTCAGCAGGTCGACGATGCCTTTCTAGAGGCCTTTGAGAACTTACACATTGGCAGCCCTGTGGGAGCAAATATATCATGCATTAGCTATTTTTGCTCATGTTTGAGACACAGATCTCAAGAGGAAAAGGACAAAATGGAAGAATGAACCAGCTCGGATTCCCTTATGGTAGGGGGTCATGGCGTCCATTTTTACAGGAGGCTGTAAAAGGTTGTGTTAAACTAGGCGATTAATAAAACTTATTTAAATGTGTCAATATGAATGTGTTCCCTCCCATACTTGTGTTAGTAAAAGATGGTACATGACATGTCTCCACAGACGGCTCTGTTAAAGAAAATATACTACACCCCTGGGAAAGTTGCGAACTTTGGCAGGGCAAACCCTCTTTTTCAAGAGGTCAAAAAGCATAGTAAAACTTTAAATAGAAGACAGGTAACAGCTTGGCTTTCAGACCAGGATGCTTACACTTTACACAAACCGGCTTGAATACGTTTTAAAAGAAACAAGACCATCGTTTCAGATGTGGATGCGCAATGGCAGGCAGATTTGGTGGATATGCACTGGTTCTCCAAACACAACGGCGGTTTTAAGTACATCTTAACAGTGATAGACATTCTATCCAAATATGCCTGGGCCTTAGGGTTAAAAGACAAGACAAGTGGTGAGGTAGCCAAGGCCTTTAAAGCTATTTTTAGCGAAGGGCGTGTGCCTCAAAAATTACAAATCGATCGGGGGAAAGAATTTTTAAACAAACCTTTAAGCAGATTGTTAAAGTGGCATGGCGTTCACCATTTTGTTACTAATAATGAAGTCAAAGCAGGGGTTGTAGAGCGATTTAACAGAACTTTAAAAACGAAGATGTGGAGATATTTTACAGCCCGTAACACCTTTTGCTACATCGATGTGTTACCTGACTTTATGAAGAGTTACAACCAGAGCTTTCACAGAACTATACGTACCAGAACTGCTGATGTTAACCCTTCAAATTCTTTGAAGGTATGGAAAACGGTTTACGGAGATGGTTTTATACCGTTATATACCGTTGTATACCGTTGAAAAGATTACAAGCGTGAGACAGTTACTGGATCTTTTTATCCTGAAGAATTACAAAAAGTAAACCCCAAACAAGACAGGGTTTACAGAATTGAAAAAGTTCTAGCGGAGAAAGGAAAAGGGAGAAAAAAGCAGCTATTGGTAAAATGGTTGGGGTGGCCCCATAAGTTTAACAGCTGGGTGGAAGCTTCTCAAGTCTGTGACATTTAGACACAAATAAAACATAAAAAAAAGATTCCTCCTGAAAAGACAGAGAGAGAGAGAGAAAAAAAAATGAATGACGGCAGGTTTTATATTACTTTGCCCAGCAATGCCAGCTCTACGGTTTTCCCCCAAAACACCAGCTCGAACTTTACAATATGGCTAATAAAGCCTTTGGATCTTCCAGGTGCCTGGGAGGTGGGGTTAGTGGAAATACAATATCTGCACAGCTGGAACACTATCAATGAAGACACCCCTTTTGAAATTACTTTTGGAGATACGGTATGGAGTTTTATTCTGCGACGAGGTTATTACACGTCCATACCCGAATTATTGGATCATATGAACAGTACCATGGCTCGTCATCCCACACCGCCTGAGATGGCCATGAACTACGACCCTGTGGGTAGAAAAGTTAGACTTAAATCCACCGATTTTACTTATATGTTTTCTACCAGCGAGGAGCTAGCTAACATTCTGGGCTTAGGCCCCAAGCGTGGCGTCCAAAAATTCTCTTTCTCGGCAGACATCACAGGAGGTTTTAATTCTTTGTATCTGTACACGGATATCGTAGAACACCAGTTTGTGGGGGATTTTTCTGTTCCCCTGTTACGCTGTGTCCCCATCCAAGGAAGGAGCAACGAGTTTGTCACCATCACCTACAATAAACCTCATTACGTCCCTGTCAGTAAACATCACATCGACACCATTACCATTGAAATAAAGACAGATCAGAACAGAAGTGTCTCATTTCGCTTTGGCAAGGTGATCATCAAGCTACACCTGCGTCCCCGGAGAGAGCGAGGTTTCTAAAAAAAAAAAAAAAAAAGCAAAACACTGTTATGGCGATCCCAAAAAATTATGGCGACCCCACCATCTACAGGAACTATTATAAAGCCCAGGCGGGATATGCCCTTCCTGCATATCATGGTGCCTCTGTGATGTATGGGGCTGGCGTGGATGGAATATTCCGCAGCCTCTTTCGAAAAGCTGTACCGCTTTTGAGGAGAGGGCTAGAGATTATTAAACCCCATGTAAAAACTGCCGCTCAAAACATAGCTAAAGACGTGGTAGGCCATGTCTCCTGTGCTGTTCTGGAGAAGGTGGGGAATACAGCTTCACAGGAAGGATCAGGGCTGTTGTACATTAGAAGGAGGAAGAGAAAGAGAAATGCGTCATACCCGCGACACACAGGTCCCCCGAAACCCTTTAAAAGAAGGGTTTTGATGCGCAGGGCTGGCCATAAGTGAAAGTCCAAGAGGAAACCTGGGCGAAAGAAGAGACGCTCTCTGCCTGGTAAAAGAGATCTATTTTAATCAACATGGCTTTTGTTCACTGCGGGTCTGAAGAGTGCATCAAATCTGAACTAGACTTGTTTCAAATAGCCCCTACGCAGACCAGCATTGAGAAAAGCATCTACACTGAGGTGCCGCCTCTATCAGCCGTTATGGAGTCTGCTCCCATTGACTTTTTTATAGCAGGGAATGGCATAGATTATATGGATTTAAACACGCTGCTTTACCTGTGTTGCAAGATTGTAAATGGAAATGGAACTGAACTTGCTGCGGACGCAGAGGTGGGCCTGGTGAATTACCCGATGGCCTCTATTTTCAGTCAGCTGGATGTCATGCTGGGAGACCGCCTTGTAAGCCAAAGCAACAACTGTTACCCTTACAGGGCCTTTATAGAATCGGTGCTCAATTACAGCGACGACACCCTTGCCACGCAATTTTCCGCTGGCCTGTTTTACAAAGACACTGCCGGACAACTCGAAGAAACGGAGCTGGATGGTGAGAATCTAGGGTTTGTGAAGCGTGCAAAGCTGACGGCCCAAAGCAGGACGGTAGAGCTGCTGGGTCATCTGCACAGCGACCTGTTTTTTCAAGAAAAACTTTTGTTGAATGGGGTGGATGTGAAAATTAAACTGACGCGCAGTAAAGATGCCTTCTGTTTAATGGGCAGTGCAGCCGAAGGCTTTAAATTGCACATTGTATCAGCATCCCTTTTTGTGAAGAAAGTATGGGTGGCCCCGAGCGTATGTCTGGGGCACGCAGAGGCCCTGCTTACCGCTAATGCTAAATACCCCGTAGACCATGTGGGAATGAAAGTGTTTAGCATTCCCGCGGGCAGCAGGGTCAGTAACCAGGAGAACCTGTTTTTGGGACAGTTACCCAAAATGCTTGTCCTAGGCTTTGTGGATAATGATGCCTTTAGCAGAAGTTACGCTAAAAATCCCTTTCATTTTAAGCATTACCATATTAATTTTGTGGCCTTATATGTGGATGGTGAACAGATACCAACCAAGCCTCTGCAACTAGACTTCGAGGCAGGACGCTGCGTGAGAGAATACATGAATCTGGTACAGACAGCTGGTAAACACATGAAAGATCGTTCTCTGTTAATCGACCGTGAGGAGTTTGCACAGGGTTACACCTTGTTTGCCTTTGACCTGTCTCCCGACCAGGAATGCGCCGATCACTATTCCCTGATTAAAACCGGGAACCTGAGAGCAGAAATACGTTTTGGGAGGGCTTTAACAGTTACCGTCAATATGAAGGGGTTTTTGACAACGTCATAGAGATAAATCAGAGGAGAAATGTTCTGTTTGACTATATGTGAATATGGACACTGTGCAGCTTTCACGTGTCTTATCAACGGACCCTTACACGAAGCAGAATTTCCTAGATGTGTTCCCTTGCGATTGGCTCCCTGATGGCAAGCTATCTCAGAGACCCCTAGATTTGGTGGCCAACACGCACCCACACAACCAACCTGGTGAACACTGGCTCGCCTTGTATCTGGCGGAGCGTAACCACGGAGAGTTTTTTGACTCATATGGGCACCCTCCAAACAGTGTGTTGTTTCCTAAAAGCATTATGAAATTTTTAAACAAAAATGCCACAGACATTGTGTTTCACAATAGACAATTACAAGACCTCCGCTCCGTCGCCTGCGGCTATCACTGCGTGTTTTTCTTACATTATCGTAATAAGGGTTTATCTTTTGACCAGATTTTAAAATTGTATTCTAATGACTTAGTGCAAAACGACCGGATGGTGATGAATTTTGTAAAAAATAAATATAAATTCTTGGGCATGCCTAGCCTTGCTCAAAACATGTTTCAACAAACCCAGACATGTGTATCTTGCAATGATTTTCATAGCCATGTTACCCAATAAAACACCCCAGGTGAGGGGCTTAAAGACAACTGATGTTTGGTGGGTTTTTTAAAAAAAAATAATGCAAAAAAAACAATGACCAATTCAGAAAAAAGTATAAAAATGTTTTATTTAAAGCAAATCATTAAAAAAAAATAAATTTAGAATGTGAAAAAGCTCACACACTGAGCCATTTGGCTTTCTTAGCCAGTTTCTGTTTTTTAGATGGCAAATAAGGGGTCACGGTTTCTCGATCCACCTCGGTGTCGGCGATCGTGGCCTTGAGGCGTTCCAAAAGATCTGTTGGCCGCGCTGCCCATGACAGAAGATGGTACGTTCAGTTCCGCCATGACCTTCATAAACACATCCCATCCTTTAGGTACATGTCTGCTAGGAACAGAGCATGTCTGGGTGACGGCCCTGACTAAGTCGAGCATGTTAGAACCATTAATCACAGAGTCTTTGTACACAAAAGCCCCTTTATCGTCCCATGAAGAGATATTTTTATCCTGGCCCAGCTTATTTAGCAATACTAATGTATTTTTCTTAAAACATTTATTCACGTTATTCAACACCTCCTGAGCAACAGAGTCTGAGTTCTTTGGTGTTTCTGGGGGTTTGGCGGTCACACTCTGTTCCTGTTCTGGTAGAAACAGACTTATTTTTCCTTTATCTGCATCGCTCTGCTTCACGTATGTTAGGTACCTTTGAAGCACGGCACTGTAATGTTTAGCCTTTTCATATTCAGCTAAGTCAGTTCTTTGAAGAACAGATTTTATTTCAGCATCCAGTAAGCGAGTTGTGGTTGTTCTGATATTTTCCTCTGCTGGAGGTGGAGCCCTTAATTGCTCCAACTGGTGGCTGGGCACCAGGTACATTTTTTCTGCGTACTCCATTATCGATTAGTTAAAAGCCCTGTTATCAGAGGAATATCAAAACTTAACAGAGGTCTGATAAACCCCCCAGACTGCTTCACTAGGTGTTTCTTTCTTTTAAGTGAAACCCTTTTATTAGACAAAGTTTTTATAAGCGTGCGTTTCTTTTTTAGCACACGCACTTGATTTTGTGTTAAAGGTACGTTTCCTTTTAAGGTATTGAGCGCTATTTCTGAGATGGCTGCTACTAGATCATCAGAGGCCGAACACAGTATAGCCCTCCTTTGCTGTGGGGACGATTTGCTAAGTAATTTTAAAAGAACCAGGTTTCTCTCTACGCAGCTTGACATGTTTTCAGTCAGCAGCTCTGGCTGTTAAAAAGGGGTCTGCCAATAGTTCATCTCCTTTTATACCCGGCTGTTGTTCTTTTCAAAGTATAAACCACAGGCCAGTCTGGAGGGAAAAGACCAGTTCTTAGTCTATAAGCTTCTGGTGTGGAAGCATTTAAATCCACCACCAGGTATCCATAAGGTCTTTTGGTAGCATCCTCAAAAGCTTCTAGAAAGAATTGAGCTTTGCCGGGTTACATTTGCCGAGTGAGTGTAGCAATTTGTAATTTATCCCTGGGGTTTTTGAACAGAACCATGTACTTTGTGTTTAGGTTAATCGTGCGACTCTTTTTTCCCTGACAAAATATGTTCTGAACTATATACATAATGCTCAGGTTCCTGTGATGCACATACTTGATAAAGGCTTTCTCGATTTCATCGCTTTCACAAGCAGAGTTCATTAGATCATCTATGATAATCATATTTACTTTATTAATAGGAAACAAACTGTCATCATCAAAAGCATCGGGCAACCCCTCCACAAAATTGATAAAGGGATATTTACAAAGCAGTTCTTTATAGAGAGGTTGCCAACAACTGTAACACCATACACTATTCTCAGGCATAACAGACAGTGTTTGTTTGGCATTATCCAATACATTTTTTATAAAGTAACTTTTCCCACAGTTGCTAGGCCCCGCAAGAATCGCAGAAAAGGGGTGTTTCCACCTCGTATCCATTTTTTTTAAAAAAAAGCCATAGGGCACAGTTTTAAACCCTTCTCCTAGGACCCTCTTGTTGTAAACGACTTTTTGTGTTTTTTTAAGAGTTTTTGTTTCTATTTGCCACTGATTTTTGTTTCTTACAATAGAGGGCTTCTCCACCTTGATCTTTTTTGAAGTATTTTCTTGCAGACCCGTGCAATAGTCCAGGACTAGATCTTTTAAACTGTCAAAGTTGATCTTTTCACAGTTCGCAACGTTCAGGGTAATACCTTTGACTTTCATACAGGCCTTTCCCCCCGACAGCTTATATCCGTACATTTTTGGGCCTGCTGATACAAACTCAGTGATGTGTTGATCTGGTGGGATCTCGCTCGTGAGGTCCCCTAAATAATCCCCCAGAGGGGGATTCCAGTCACCCTCCCTTTTCACAAATATCACCGAGTCAGTGTCGTGATACAGACACCGCTCTTGCAACCTATCTAGGAGGCTGTAAAGTTCTAAGCGGGCATAAGCAGTGGTGAAACGGGCTATGAAAACATTGGTATTGCCAGAGACAGAGTACCGGTCTTTTGCGTGCTTCCACGACACGCACGCTGTTTCATCATCAATAAACTCACAGGATGAAACCTCGTAGTTGGGGGAAAACAGGTATTGAAAGAGCTCGTCAGGGTCTCTCACGATGCTGGTATTGGGTAAGTTAGTTCTTTGGCTGAATTTACCCCACAAAGAATTTAAAAACAGTTTAGCAATTTGGCACTTAGCAGGGTTTAACCTGATCTCATGTTGGTGTAAATGCACGCCTTCTTTCTGGTAGAAATCGTTAACATATTTATTTTGTTTTTCTTCATTTGTGCACCAGCTGGGATACCCGGAAGCCTCTTGTTTCTGGCGGAGGTGTAATTTTATGTACTCTGAAAAAAATTTATCAGATTTTTTATTAAAATGCCAGATTTCATAGATTTTAGCCACCGCATACCCATTTGCTATGGCCGCGTTCAATTCCACTGTGCACCAAGTCCCCAGGATGGCCCTCTCCTCATCAGTATGGGTGCATGTCTCCTGCTGCTCGGTTTCCGCACAGGTTTGGCATAGTGGGAACATAAGCTTGCCACCCACTCTGACAGGTAACAATGGGAAAAAGAGGCCTCGTGGGGGGTACAGTTTAACTTTTGCAATTCCAAAGTAATTTGCAAGGGGTCCAAATTTGTCATACACTATATCAGGGTGTCCGATAGGGTATTCTTTGGTTTTGTTTACAAAAGGGTACAGGCTGGTAAAATCATAATAATGGATTTCTTCCCTGGAGTTAGGTTTGTAATATAGGTTGACAGCGTTTGTCCTCCCCTCAAAAAGAGCATCCCTAGGCACGAGAGGCAGGGGTAACTGGGTTCGGATTAAAAAGCCTGCAAGCTCCCTGTCTGTTTCTTTCATCACCTCTCACTTATGCTCCCAAAGAGCCCTCACTACAAAACCATGTAGTTTCAGATAGTTGGTCTTGAGCTGCGTCTCGTAATAAAGAAACCCAAAAGTTGTCCCCGTCATAGGGTTTTGTGCTTTTTCACAATAACAGGTGACACAACCATGAAAAAAACATCCGTTAAACTCAAAAGCTGTGTGTACCCCATCAACATTGGCATAACCGTCTAAAACGTAGGGGCCTACCTGTAGTTTCCTACCCTGTAAAGCGTGCCGTATTTGTATATTCTCTTTATGAGAAGTATACAACAGCCACTGAATAGACGGAGTTGAATATCTCTTTTTCTGCCTGTGATAGTTGTCTGGAGGAAGAAGAGCTACCGTGTTAGGCTCCAAAAACATGAACCTGTACATAGCCATGCAGACCGATGCCAGTGTAATGTACCGAAATGGGTCTATACACAGTTTTATCTCAGTGAATTTACTAGGTTCTTTCTCTACTATGTCTCTCTTCTCCGTCATTTTCATAATCTCTTTTCTGTATAGGATACAAACCTGTCTCAAAATTTTGACATCCTGCTGACAGTAATACGTGAGCTCTTTCTGCAAGTCAAACGTCTCAGAGCTGTGGTCCCGATACCAGTCAAGAAACTCTATTTTTCCCCGGGCATCATGCTTTCTACACCATAGTGCTCCACACTGGGCATAGGTCCCACGTAATTTTGATTTTCTAAAGTGTTAAAAAAATGTGGAAAATACCCTTTGCACCCTTCAAACCCCATTGCCTGAGGGAGCTTGCTAAGCTTCATGGGCAAGAAGTTTAAAGAGTCTATAAAACGAATGCCCAGGGCCTTGACTTTTACACACATTAGTTTACTACCCTGAGTGATCAGTTCTAAACACATCTTTTCCTTCAGTAACTGTCTAACTATGAAGTACGCATCGTAACCTTTGGAATTGTGTGCTAGGAATGTGTAGTCCTGAAACTCTTTGCCAATAAAGGTCTTAACAAACATAGAAACACACTCATAGCCCGTAAATTCCCAGGATTTTTCTGGCTTTAGGGACATAGCAAAAATGTAATTGGGAGTGTGCAACCCAGTCTCCTGCGTGCATTCAAAAATATACTTTTCTGAGGATTCAGGCTTTCTAATGCTGTCCATAAAACAGAGGTGACTGTCTACACCACCAACGATCAAACCCTGACACTGCTTACACTGCCTCCCTTTACACCTATGCCGCTTGTTCACGTAAGACTGACACTTATCACACAAAGTTTTAGACAGGCATTCAACTTGGTTTTTTGATGCACAGTCGATATGTCTGTCTAAACACTCTTTGGACCGACAATACAGTCTACAGCTAGGGCACCTCAGCTGCACGCCCACACTGTCCGAGCATGTTACGCTCAAGCAGAGGCGGCAACGATACCTGCAAGAGTGGTCGTGACTGTACACTGTGTGGCAAAACTCACAATAATTTTTCATTCCGAACAACTTTTTCACATCCAGAACTCCATAGTAATGCTCATCGTGCAACAGGATGAAATAAGTCTTGGGGTACACTGGGCCCCCCGTTTTAAAAAAGCCCCAACCGCCTTTCGCCTTATACAGCACCACCCGTATGTTGGCTCCTAACTGCTGATCAAACTTTGCTACGTCACTGAGCATAACCTTTTTTTGATCTGACCACCCCAGTCTCTCATGCAACTTTCTCACCTCTGCTAACAATTCCGCATCTGTAAGTTTACGATCAGACACGACAGCCAAGAGCCCACCCGCAAAACACAGATTGGTACCGGTGTAAGTCAGGTCTACTAAACATTGTCTCTTTTTATGAATAATTTGACTACTAAGGATAGAATTTAAAACTCTACGAGCGCCCCCACCCCTATTTTTTACAACTGTCACAACAAGGCGCAACGTCCCATCAATGTGCAACTCTCTATTGCTCTGTAGCAGCTTTGAGGTATGGTTTAAGAAATCCTCAGCAGATAGCTTATCCCTAGTTCTTCTGACTGAAAATAGAGGGTTAGTTAAATTATGGCTTTCTAAACGTAACTGGACATAATCATCAGGGCCTATCCTACCATTAATGTCATCAAGAAATGACTGTATCCCTCTGTGTATGTCTTCAACAACCTGCTGAGCTGAATTTATTTGCTCAAGATTAACAAAATGAAATTCCTCAGAATACACCGTCCCCCCAAACCTAGGTAGTTCACGTTGCCAACTTTTCACTTTTTCCATATACATGTCTGTATTTTCAGGGGTACTTTGGGGTTCCTCTACAGGACCATCAGTGGCATCTTCTACATCAGATGCTATTTGAGAGTCAGATGCTGAGGCGCCCCCGTGAGGGTCACTGGGAGTAGACGGGGACCCATCTAGAGAACCCTCTGGGGAATTTTCTAAACCAGAGTCTGATTTCTCCTCCCCATTTTCAGACATGCCAGTTTGAGAGCCTCCAGTAGGGGACATCTCTTTTTGGTTTTTTCTCCTCATTACCTCGTTAGCCCTTTTTAAAATTTTTACAGCAACCCTGGTTTGGAATTTTTTGGCAGCCATTTGTTTGTCCACCAAGCGCTGTCCCCCCTTTTGTTTACTCGTGAGCTGCTGTGTACCCTTGAGGGTGCCCCTTTTACTCAGGCCCCTTTCCACAACCAGTCCCACCTCCTCAGAGCCACCCTTTCCAGCCCTCCTTTCTTTTAGACCCCCTGAGGACACAGAGTTCACCAGTGTTCTGAACAAAGTGTCATATTTCCCCCAAATCTTTTTAGAATGCCGTTCTTTTAGAACCCCTGAGGACACAGAGTTCACCAGTTTTCTGAATGAAGCGTCAAACTCCTCCCAAATACTAGAATATGGGGTAGCTGTGACGAGCTTATGGTGTCGGGAGAATGGTTTGTCAGGCCTTGTTTTTTTATTCACAACCCCTAGAGCGCATGCTCCGGGTTTATGAATGTGTGTGTTTTTGCGCACGTTCAGAACCCCTAGAGCGCGTGCTCCGGGTTTGTGAATGTGGGCGTTTTTGCTCACAGTTTTCTCAGGGCTTGGTGTGGCAGTGACCGCTGAGGAACTGGAGTTGTGTTTGCATGGTTGTTTTTTACCAGAGTCTTTTGTTTTGTCCTTGGGTTTGACATATATGAGGTTTGGACTGTCCTGATGCTTCATCTGCATTCTTGTGCTGTTTTGCGTTGTGAAAGGTCTCAAAGCAGAGTCCTGGTTCTTTGGTGGTTCTAGTGGAGGTGTCCTTGCAGCTCCCTCTACAGCATTGTCAGAGGGGCTGCACATGCCTGATTGGGGCAAGAAAAAAACATATTACAAAAACTTAGCTTTTACCATCTTTCTTACTCACATCTACCTATTTACATAAAATACAAAACCTCATAAATTAACCAAACCAATAAGCAAAATATATTTACCCAGCTTCATCCATCCACCAGTCACAGATGCTGGTAAATTTTCCTTTTCAGCTGTTGTTAAAGATCTCAAAGAAGATTTTTGCTTCTTTGGTGGTTCTGGTGGAGGTGTCCCTGTAGTTCTGATTACAGCATTGTCAGAGGAACTGCATGTGCCTAATTGGGGTAGGGGGGAAAAAACATATTACAAAACTTAGCTTTACCATCTTTCTTACTCACACCCACCTATTTACATAAAATACAAACCCTCATAAATTAACCAATAAACAAAATATATTTACTGGGTTTCATCCGTTCATTAGTGGCTGATATTGGTGAATTTTCCTTTTCAACTGTCTCTTTCCTTTTTCTTTTAAGCTTGTTTACCCTCTGGTCTAAGGATCTCTCATGTTTTGACTGTACTGTAAAGCAGACAATATTATTATAAATCACATGAAACTGTTTTGTAAACTTAAAATATTTATTAGGGTGTTTTATATTTAAAAAAGTCATTGCTTTAAAACAAAATAATCCATTTTTGACTGTACAACAAACAGGGGCTTAGTTTATTTCTACCACTTAAATAAAACCAACAACACAAAACCCACAAACATTTCTTTTTAAATAAACCTCATTTGCAAAATAAAAACCAAACTTCTTTTAAAAATTAACTTTTAAAATGCACACATTTTGCACAGTAAAATCCTGTTAGTTTGAAACACACAATTACCATCATTTTGCAGCCATATACTTTTTAAAAAACACCTATGTTTTATACACATCAACAGTTTATCAACAGTTTAAAGCACAGTTTACAACAAAATACTTTTCAATACCCCCACCCCCAACCCCAATGCATTTAATAGACCCATGCTTGTTCTGTCCCCCTCAGCCATGTGTGCTTGGGACATTTGGCTTTAAAAAAAAGCAAAACTTGTTAGCTAGTATTAGTCCCAACTGTATCAAATCCCATTTTAAAAGCACATCACCTTATGCACAGTAAAAAACCAAGTACTTTAAGAAAGCCCTACACTTATGTCTTGGAAAGACACACACACACACACACACACACACACACACACACACTTCTGCAGCCATAGACTTTAAAAACCCCATGCTTTACACACCCCAGCAGTTTAAAACACAGTTTGCAACAAACTACTTTTCAATAACCCCCCCCCATGCATTTAATAGACCCATATTTGTTCTGTCCCCCTCAGCCATGTGTGTTTGGGACATTTGGCTTGTAAAAAAAGCACAAATGTTAGTTAGTATTAGCCCCATATCCCTATACAACCTGTGTAATACACAAAGGGTTTTTTTTTAAAGAAAAAAAAATGTAACAGTGTTAAGCACAGCTATAGTTTAAAATGGTTTTTACCTTGGTCTGGCTCCATGCTAAACAGATCACCCTGCAATAAAGATAGAAACCATTATTTTACTAAGACAGCATGGTCAAAAAGTGATATTATATAATATATATTTTCAGAGTTAAAACAGGGAACATACCTTCTCTTGCAGTCCACCAGTCAAGAAAGTTTCTGTTGAAAAGGACTGTCTCCAAAATGCCTAAGGTTTTTATACCATCCAAATCCATTGTTTCAAGCAGACTTCAAAATAGTGGCTAGCAGGTTAATTTGATCACTACAACTCTAAAATAATAGATACTTAAAGACTTTAGGCATCCCTCCCTAACATTGCCTTTTGTGATATGGGGTGAGGGAATTAAGCTATCTCCACAACAGGATGCTTTTGGCTACATTTTTTACCCCTTTTAGTTAAAATCCTTTTCTTTCTTTTATTTTAGGGCCTTTTATTTATTTTTTTTTAGTTAAAATACATTTTCCTGTAGGGTCTTCTTATAGTATTAAACAGTAAACCACCAATCCATTATATAACTGTACCCATTTGCAGGTGGGGGACCCTTTGCAGGTATCAATGAATGTCTAGGGGTTTGTTTTTAAAACAAGTTTCTTTCATGCTTAAAGTTTGGGGCTTGAAATAAAATGCTTGTATCACAGCTATAGCTTTTAAAATGTTTGATTGTAGCTGTACTCATTTCCAAGTGGGGGACCCTTTGCAGATATCAATGAATGTCTAGGGGGTTTGTTTTTTAAACAAGTTTCTTTCATGCTTAAAGTTTGGGCCTTGAAATAAAATGCTTGTATCACAGCTATAGCTTTTAAAATGTTTGATTGTAGCGGTACCCATTTCCAAGTGGGGAACCCTTTGCAGATATCATTGAATATCTAGGGGTTTGTTTTTTTAAAGTTTGGGGTGTGGGATTTTAAAATGCTTGTATCACAGCTATAGCTTTTAAAATGTTTGATTATAGCTGTACCCATTTCCAAGTGGGGAACCCTTTGCAGATATCATTGAATACCTAGGGGTTTGTTTTTTTTAAAGTTTGGGGTGTGGGATTTTAAAATGCTTGTATCACAAACATAACTTTTAAAATGTTTGATTGTCTTTAAAGCAAATGCTTGTTCTAAAGTATGGTAAAGGCTTGAAACATTTCAGTTTTGGATTAAACCTTAATTATTTTTTTTTAAAAAAACTTTTAATGGCTTAAAAGAGTAACCCATAGCCTTCAACCAACTCCTGGGTCATATTTAAACTGACCAATAGCATTCTACCAACCCTCAGGGTTATATTTAAATTGTCCAATAGCATCTGCAAATTCCTAAGGTTTTGTTTCATATGATCAGAACTCACCATCCTTACCCCCACCCCCAGTCAAGGTATGTAATCAGTTGCCTCACTAGTGAGGGGTGTGTGGTTAAAACCATTCAGTTCAACAGGATGAGTCAACTCTATTGTACTCAAGCACATGTCTAAACCTCCCTTATTATGGGTGCATGCCCATCAAGGTAAGTAATCAGCTACCCTCTCTATTCAGTGAGGGGTGTGTGGTTAAAACCATTCAGTTCAACAGAATGAGCCAACACTATTGTACTCAAGCACATGTCTAAAAACAGCCCTGTTTGTTTTATTGTAAACACATTTTTAGAATTCCCTGTGTCCCCTCCACCCTTCCCCCCTTCCCCCACAACATACATTTCAGCTTTTTGCTGTACATGGGTCTGTTTTACACAAAGACACAAGAGTTAGATTCTCATAAAAAAAATGTATTTAAAAGACATACAGTTCCTTAAAAACAAGCCAAAATGCTTCATTAAAACTTAAGGGCCAAAGACCTAACAGAAACACAGACAGTCACAAAACCCTTTTTAACAGATTTTCTTTTCTAAATTTACAGCTACCAAGTTTTATATCGCATGTTTGACCCCTCACCATTCTCTAACTTAATCCTTTTAGATTTCTTACAAATAGTCCTTTTCTTAAGCAGGGTCCTGTAACTTTTTGTGCGGACCAAACGGCCAATATAACGCTGTAAGCAGGCATCTTCTGGTTTGGTTATTTTCTTTAAAACACGACCAGGGTCTCCACTGAATTGCACAGCATTTCTCAAGGTCACCTCTTGTGCTAAATGTTCTTGGGTTAGGCACAGACATTGCATAGCATAACCTATGGCAATGACAGTGTTCAATAAGCTTTCCAAACACAGATCAGCACACAGGTCCCGGAGCTTGCAGTTTATATCCTTTGAAGTCCAAGTCACACAGTCGTGGTGCTGTTGGGCTGGTGCATCTATAACACAGCCCTCGCAATCTTCAAAAAGCTTTTCCCTAAGACAGTGATTAAGAACAGCATAAACAGCAACACGTACAATAGTCCGCATAACTTTTTTATGCTCACGACGTGGCACTGGCTCAGTGAGTTTTATGCCAGGGCTCCTCCTAAACTCCTCATAGCCATCATCCTCAAAGCCCTCTTCAACAATATGTAGTGGCGTTGAGCAAAAACAAGGTGGGCCCGGTTCATCTTCAGTGCTTGATGCAATGCTGTCCAGGGCCTCCGGGTCCTCTAAAAAGGCATCGTCGAGCTGTTGAAAAATTTTCAGAAAAGAAACAGCATAAGCACCCAACTACTTTTTTTTTTTTTTAGATTTACACACACCCCTGGTTCCTAGTCCCATTACGCCCCAACCTCGGCTGTTGCTTCTTAAACATTCATTTACCTGAGCAACATCTTTTCCGTTCACCTTGTCCGCCGGTGATTCCCCCATAGCATGATCGCCTTCCTCCCCCAAGGGAGTGGACAATGAGAGGCCATCACACATATCGGGGTGTCTCACGAGCAGTGGGGCTTCGGGTTCAGGCGTGTCCATCAGTGGCTGGGCCAAAGGGCTCCACTCTGCTGCTCCCTCATCCTCCTCTGAACTGTTGCTGATGTAGCGCTTTCTCTGCAAACGGTTGAAAACCTTTGGGGCTAAAACAAAGTCCAAAGTTCTCGTGGGTGTGGTAAAGGAGTCCATGTTTCCTCTCAGCAGCCTTTCCACGTGTGCTCAGTAAGAGATGGCCTTTCTGCCCGGCGCTGGGACTTATGGGGTAATGGTGATGCACTCTGATTAGCAGAGGGTGGTGGGAGGAGTTCTTAGAGGGGTCACATGACCCACTTCCGGACAGGTCACCCCGCCGCAGAAATTGCCCTGACTGGTCATATCTCCTCTCGGGGTGGTCCTATCGGGACGAAACCCCTCCTGATTGGTAGAGGGCGGTGGGAGGAGTTCTTAGAGGGGTCACATGACACACCTTGCTTCCGGTCATGTGGCCGCCTTGACCGTGGAAGTAATACCCCCTAGGGTGGGACTTCCGCTGACAGGTGGGTGGGCTTTAAGGGTCAAGGGGAGGGGCCTAAGGGGTATAGGGGAGTGGTTATGGTTTGATTGACGGTAGGGCCCTTATACTGCTGATGTCAGTGACAAGCTACCTAACCAAAACTGCTGCAGCAAATGCTCATCTTGTTAAATGGCTCTTAGAAAAGCCTCCTTCTGCTCCAGAGAAATACTCTACTCCCACCTCAAATATCACTTTGGGAAGCATTTGTAACAATATCATTTATTAAGGTATTGCCAGTAATTTATGACTATTGTGGTCTAAAAGTGTCTCACTGATGAAAAATTCTGGAAAGTTTAGAAGATACATGCTTTTCCCCAAATTAAATACTTCATGATCAGTCTCTTTAGTGTTGCAGAAAGGAAGATGCAGACGATGTGCAACCCCCACACCCCTTCAGTGGTATAGTATGTGACTCTGCTGCATGGCCAAAGGAGTTCATATCAGTTTCATTTTGCATTTCATTTACATGTCAGCTTGTCCCACCACTCCACTCCATTTCTTAATTAATCCTTTATCCAGACATATCATATATTTTTGACAGATAATATAGTCAATAAAATTGATAAAACAATATTCTGATGTGCATTTTCAGTGCCATTTATGAAACAATGTACTTCAAAGCATTCTGTGCTACATTACCAGAAGTATAATATGCTTTTATTATTCTAACACTAAAATTATAGTGATATAATTATACAATTATAATTATATAAGAAATATTTATGTAGGTTGATCAATTAGTGTGAAATCAAATCAGTGATGAGTGTTCCTACATGCCCTTTATATGCTGCATTAAGGTCTTAAGTGAGGCTTAAGGAGTATGTGGGGTCCTATGTGGGCTCTCAGCAAGAAAGTTTCATCCTTGAATGGATAAAATATAGATATATTGAACTGAGGAGTTCTAGCAACATAACCAGATACATGTATGTATTAGTTGGTGGTTAAATTTGAGTAAACATGTGGGCATTATAGTGGTCATCACTGTGCTTCACATTGTTTGCAATCAGAGCGTGTCAGCGTGACCAAGACCTGATGGTGCTTAGAGAATGCACTGCCTAGAGAAGGGTGTAGTGTGTTAGCAAGGTGCTCTAGGAAAAGCTTGTACTATCCATGCTAAAGATGCTCTTTGATTCAGTAGACTTTAGTGTCCACTGCTGTAAATCCAGCACATTTCACCATCACGAAAGTCACTTGCAGCATTACAAGAAAAAATTGTCAAATACTATTTATGAATTATATTGTACTTTACAAACATACATTTTATTTCGTTTATAAAAGATTTGGATAATATTCATATAGGACCAGATTGTGAACCCCTTTCCTATGTGGGTGAAGTAAATAGTTTACTCAAATAAGTAAGCATTTACCAGGGGAAGTAAAAGATTGACAATATGGCTGATAGTAAAATTTCAATAAACATCTTAATAAGCATCTGGTATTTAAATACTAACTAATTACTGTATGGCATGGTATTTGTTAATTCTCTGTTAGGTTATCACTTAAGTGCCTGTCCCGTTTTACAAGACAATAATTCTATCTGGAGCTACACAGACTCAGCTCAGTATGGATCCTTTACTCATTGCTTGTCCACATTTTCCTGACCTGCGGGTGGTAGAACCTCAATACTCTGTTGCCTTTTTGTAGGCATCTCCAGGGGAAGCATTCATGCCTTCCTCCCCTCCCCACTACAAAGTTCTTCAGTGAGAAGTCACAGCACACTCTTCTGTGGAGTGAAGGTAGTAGTTAGTGTGTCAGTGATATGATGTCACCCACAATCAGGAAACAGAAACAGTTATCATATGACTTATTCTATCAATCACAATTTTGCAACACAATTCAAATGCCAAATCTTTAAGATGATGAAGAAGAAAAAAGTCTAAATATGCTGAACAAACTATTAGTTGTGAATTAGTTGCTCAGCTCTCTTCTTCTTAAGATATTTCACCTGGCCCTACTTCAGATAAAAAGTGAAGCAGGAGGTATTTGACATATTTAGTTGTGTCATTAAAGTGTTTCATGTAATCAGAAGACCTCTTAGAATAAAGGATAATTTAACACACCATCCATTAAAATATGAAATCAAACAGAACATTCTCATATTAGCTTTTCTGAAGATTTTTGTGGAAGAGTATGTCATTGAATATGATAGTAAGTGAGAGATTATCATGAACATTATCAAGATGTGTACAATAGGTTTTCTATTTTAGATCTCTTACTGAAAAAATTCTTCAGAAAATAACCTGACTAAAAATTTATACATGTACTGAAGCCATCAGGTCTAATTAATTTTTGCTAGTTCAAAATCCATCAGCTCTGTAAGCTGGGACCTCTGCTGTCATGATTAAAGAATTCAGAAATATGAAAGGTCCCATCTACCTTCACAATAGGAGCAAGAAACTCAATATGTTTGCATGTGTTCAGTTCTTTTTTCATTCTTTCACTGAACGATGTGCTTTGTTTCTCCAAGACCTACTGATGCCACCCCTAGATGTCTATACAGATCTCAGAGGAGCAGAGGGAACCCGAGCTATCTGTGCCGAAGCCTCTATGTCTTGAGCTAATGCCCAATTCCTCCATCCCCTTCTGACCTTTTGGGAATACAGGTCCTACAAAGTCATATGGCTAGGAGCTTTCCCACCAGTTACTTATTTCAAACAACTCTAGGGGTTGGATTCACAGGGCAGAAAGGTCGTATTGGTGAATTATTCTGATAAGGACATTATTAACCTATTCACTGAAATGTTTATGGTAGGATACTGCCATGGAGAGCGGCTGTCCCTGCCTCCTCCTCCTCCTCCTCTGGGAAACCCTTATGGAGGTCCTTTCACAGGGCTGGAAGAAAGGCTTAAAATGTTGCATAGACGACAGAGAAGACAGTGTGGCCTTAGATGCTCAAAATTGTGGAAACTCTTTTAAGAGGAAAATCTCAGCTGATGTGTGAAAGTAATAGCTTACACCCTTTATAACATTTCAATTTTGTGGCTACCAGCTATCATCAGAGATTGGGATTAGAGAAACAAATCCCATAATACAGTATATTCTCTGTAAAAGAGTTCGACGCTCAAAGGGCAAAAAATAAGGTAGGATCCCATGCAAAGTAGCAGCAGCAAAATAGTGGAGGAGGGTTGCAAATGAAAAACACTTCCTAAATCTGTGGAAATGGAAATAACTCAGTAATCAAAGCTCATGTTTCAAAGCATAAAGTGGTTGATGTCATAGGGATCAGGACTAAATATTTTTTTCCGTCCAGTATGTACAGCAGAACACAACATTCTGGGGGTATAAATGCAGATTTTTGTCATCTTTCCCGGAAACATCAGATAGCTGGATATGCCGGGGGGTAGTGAGAAACTGGGAAGAGAACCAACTAATAGAGAACCAACTCATGTCTGAGCCAATATCCTGAATTCTGTGCTCCTATTTTCCTGTCCACTTGCATACCACAGTCCTAAACTCCATGGCTTCTGTTCATTAGCATGACTGTGATAAGCGTTTGGGAGGGAGATGGTTACTTCTAGGGTCTCTGCAGTTCTTAAGTTTTCAGAACCTGTCTTTCCAATGAGTCATCTTAAGATGCTGCATATAGATCATGATCTGAATTAAAAATACATAAGCAGTGTAACTATTCTTCTCTATTTCTTTTACAGCAGATTTTTAAATGAATTAATTAAATGTAACAAAGGGAATTGGATTTCCCTCTAGTTCCCCTTTTGTATCAGCCCAGATTTTGATGACTGTATAGAAATTTCTCTCTTCACTTTTATGTTATTACTCAGGGACATCCAAACTAGCAGCATGATGGAGTAGTTATAGTGCTAACGAAATCCCCACTGGAAGTGTGTGTAGCTGTTTCCTAGAGAGGTGTCTTTCCTCACCATTTCAAAGCAGAAACGTTCTGGAAAACTAATAACAGATACAAAGACAAACAAATCCAGGAGGCCTAATTTACAACTAAATCTAACAGAATAAGTATGAAAACTGATGCTAATTGCAGGTTTTTATGAATTATTAAAATAAGGCTAATGAATATTCAGAAATATAGCAATCAACAAAGAAGTAAACTATTGTTATGAGACTCTCCCAGTCCTACATGAGAAGGAAAGAACTGAATAATGGAGAAGAAAATAATTCTCAACAGCTACTGTCTCAGGACTAGGTTTTGTGTGCTCATTTGGGAAAGTAACTTGTCTTTGAAATGAAACCACAAGTCAAAAAGTAGACACAACATGTTGTGTTTAATTTATTAGCTTCAGTATCCAGTGCCCTAATTCACATTATTCTGAGAATACCCTAGAAGGAAAAGATGCTCAGCAGTTCTGACTCCTGATGTGGTTTCTCAGGGCTCTTAATTAACATTTTATAAATCAGACAGAAAGAGGTAATGTGAGGCAAGTTTTTTATTTTTTTAAGATTACAGATTTCTAAATGATCTCTTCTGAATGGGTTGTAAGAGTCAATAATTAGACAGCACACATAACTTAGTATTTTCACTGACCAGGTTCCTTTAATGTATTTGTTATAAATTGCTTATATGTCCAAGAAAATGTATAATGGGTACTTGGATGGGTTTAACGGATTTTTTTAAATGAAAGCTGATCAATAAGAGCTATCTAAGCAAATAAGCGATATGTTCTGCACGTATAACAAAATCAGTAAACTAGTGTCCCATGTACTGGTATAGAAAATGAAAGAGAAAACAAAAGTTCCTATTTGTCTCTTTATGAAAGGTTTTTGAATAATGTACTGACATTTTTCCTGTTACAAAGATTAATTTCTGCCTATGTTTGTTTTAAGGAGGAAGTAGATAGCATCTTAACTGTATGAGGCCAGAATTTCTCATGGCATCAACCCATTGAGTTCATGTTACTTGCTAAGGTGCTACTTAGTGTCAATATGCGGATCATAATATGGCCTTTTGTTTTCACTCATTCCTTATGTTGGCAAATTCCACTGATATCAGTTGGAGTACATCCAGATGAGGTCTGAGTAATAATGGAGTAGAGTCCTCAAGATTTGGTTCATTGTTATTGTAGAAAGCTTGTAACTACTACCATGTATATATACTTATAATTAACTCTTAACCATGTATATCTGCTTACATATCAAAATGTATATATGCTTATAATTAACTTTTACATTAAATGTATCCTGCAGATAAATTCTCATCCAGTACAGGTGGGGAATAGGGATGTGTAAACAATTTACTTGTTCTATATCTTGCAGGATTGTCTTAATCAGGAAAATCAGTAGAGCATTTAACAGGTATTAGCCAATCACCTTAGTTCAGTGACCTAATTTCAATCTGCATTTGAGCACCATGGTTTCACTTTCTGTGAAGACCTTAATTTAGAAAAGGGTAGGACAGGGAGTTTCCTAGATTGTAATATGATCTTGTGAAACAGAGTTTTACAAGTTTTAACAGGGTTAAAACTTAGCTGAAAAACCTAAAATGTACACTGAATTGATCTCATTCTTTACCTGTTAAGGCATGCATATGCAATTTTACTGATGTCATTTTGTTTCACAAATGCACATGCCCCATGGGTTTAAGGATTACTTATAAAATAAAACCCTTGGGATATTTATCATATAAAAGTTCCATTATAACACGCACACTTCAGAATATGCTTTTTCTTTGGTGTAAAGTCCTTTTTCATCTTTGCAATATGGACATACCTTGTAGTGCAATGCAACCAATTCACAATTAGTATTTATTTTTAGGCAACCTGGCAAAAAACCTTGTGACAAGGGAACAGTCCCTCCAAAGAAGAGAGGGGTGTGTACTGATACTGCTTTACTCCATGAGAGTGCAGTACTGCCCATGCTGCACGTCCAGACAGTTCTGTTTGCCATTGTGGAGTGCGGGCCAGCTAACATCACCACTTTTCATTGTCTCCTATCCAGGGTGTCTAACACTTCTTGGTACCACCAGGGAGTAGTCCCTGAATTCAGGAGAGCCCAGGGACTAAAATAACAGTGTCTCAATGAAGTCAGTTTCATATGGTAGTTTATTCTTCTATGAAACAGGAACAAACTTAGGACTATATAATGAATACCCTTGATCTGCCCAGGTAACTCAAACTGACATCAGATTAAACCAGGGGTGGGCAAACGTTTTGGCCCGAGGGTCACATTGGGGTTCAAAATTGTATGGAGAGCCGGGTAGGGAAGGCTGTGCCTCCCCAAACAGCCTGGCCTCACCCTCCTCCCACTTCCTCCCACTTCCTGCCCCCTGACTGCCCCTGTCAGAACCTCCAATCCATCCAATCCCCCCACTTCTAGTCCCCTGACTACTACCTCCAGAGACCCTCCACCCCTAACCCCCCCCGGGACGCCACCCCCTATCTACTCCTCCACCTGCTCCCTGTCCCCTGACTGCCCCGACCCCTCTCTACACCCCCACTCTCTGACAGAGCCCCAGGACTCCCATGACTAAGCAACCACCCTTCCCTGTCCCCTGACCCCCCCAAGACCTTCACCCCTTCCAACCGCTCCCTGTCCCCTGACTGCCCCCTGGGACTCCTTGCCCCCTTATCCAACCCCCCAGCTCCTGCCACTGCCCCCTTACCATGGCGCTCAGAGCAGCGGCTGGAGCCAGACACGCTGGCATGTAGCCCCACCTGAGGGGAGCACTGCCTATGCAGCGGCATGGCTGTGGTGGGACAGGAGGAGAGGGGTCTCAGGGAGCCTCCCAGTTAGCTCAGGGGCCAGGCAGGACAGGTCCACGGGCCGTAGTTTGCTCACCCCTGGATTAAACCCTCATTGTGGCAACATACTGATTGCACAGTAGAGTTGCTTTAAGTGGCTTGTAAGAAACAGAGCATATTCTTAAAGTGGAATTATATGTGTAGGAATGAGTCAATATGTTTTGTCAATTTTATACTAGTACTCAGTTTTGGCAGCATTTTTATCCAACAATTAAAGTGAGCCAAAGCATTTGGAAGGGGAGTCTATTTATTATTCGCTCCCCATTAACACCTTTCAATACAGTCCCTGTGACTGAAAAATAAATTTGCACAGATGGAGAATATTTATGGTGATAGTGAGGAGGAATCTATTTGCTTATGGCCTTTCAGCTGAGGTCTTTCTGAGAAGACTAATGGCTTTTGTTGGGTTACAGAATTCTAAAAGAAAATATTGTGTGGCCACTGAAGCACTGTACTAATGGTCTAGTCAGAGAGTAAGACAATCATTTGTCCTTAGACATTGATGCAGTAGCTCCTACATATCCACCTTAATCACCCTGTCTTTATAGGTCACATTGCTTTACAGATGATCTGTTATATGGGGAGTAGGTTAATGCTGTTGGCTGTTGTTCAGCTCAGTTTTCCAGTGACTGCAGCACAGAGAGTGCTTGCAGTCTATGATAAAAGTATGGTGGATTATAAGAAAGCATTCTTCAACACTTAGCATGCATGAAGACTAGAGTAATGGGTTGCTCTGAGTGGTGGGCAGCTTGGGGAATTGGGGATGTTTCCTCTCAGAAATGATCCACTCTTTCAGCCTGTAGAGAATTGTATATTTCCTCAGCTAACAGATTGCATTAATAATGGATTGCCTGCTTGCATGGGTGCCGATTCATATCAACAGAGAAAAATGCATTGTCATTCTGGATGCTATACAGCTGGCTTCACTTACCAAGACTCTGAGTGCTGGAGGAGCTCCGTTGTGCCCATCATAGCTGGTGACAGCAAGCAGGAGGAATTTGGGACTCATGCTTCCATTTTGGTGGGAATGCGATCAGCTTCTTTAACTGGTTATTAAGTCCCTGCACACAATATCATTAATTGATGTTTATAGTCTCCCCAATTACCACTTAGTCTTATACCTTCCCTATGTGGTAAGGGCATGTGTAAAGCAGGACTGGTGGAATCTGGAGCCTTCTGACTTCCTTGACCCTGTTCAGTGTGGTTTGAGGCAAGAGTATGGTGAAGAGAATGGGTTTATTTTCTGAGTCAGTGATCTTCTCCCTCAATGGACAAATAAGAGGTGTCTGTTCTGAATATGCTATATTTAAGAGTTGGCCGCAAGGTGCACTGTTAACATGCCTACAGAAGCTTTCAGCAGGGCCGGCTCCAGGCACCAGCAAAGGGAGCACATGCTTGGGGTGGCACATCTTAAGGGGTGGCATTTCGGCCAATCTTGGTTCAGCAATGCTCCCACTTCTGCCACACCCCACCCACTTTTTTTTTTTTTTGCTTGGGGCGGCAAAAAACACAGAGCCAGTCCTGGCTCTCAAGGCTGAATAGATTCCTTGTTCAGTGATTTTATTACTCTTGACGAGGTCCCAGAAGGCAATATTGGGAAATTGCTCAGCTGAACTGATGGCTGTTTTGTGTGTGTGCTCCTGTCCTGTTCAACAAGTATGTCATACCCCTGAGAAAACATATGAGAAGTTTGGGGCTGCAGTGCTATTACTGACTTATGTCAGCTTTGTCTCTCTCTTTTTCATAGGATGTGAGCAGCACAGACTCTGCTTTACTGAGAAAGGGACATGGTGAGAGCGAGCTGGCTGTAGAAATCTAGATAGGAAACCAATGATACTATCAGTAGGGAGAAGGAACTTGTTTAGTCATCAAAAATAAAGTCTTAAGTCTAGATTAAGTTTTTGTTCTTTGTGCAGCGCTCCTAATGCTGCAAGTGAAAGCTCTGAACTTGGAGGCATGCTGAAGCATTTAATATTTTCTTTCCCATATAGAATAAGACAATCATGTGGGCCTTACTCTGTTGTTAGTCAGCCATTCTTCTGTGATGGTGTTATCATGGAGAGACAGTAAAGTACACAAGAACTGTGCAGCACATTTTAGGAGAGTAGTGTGAAGGAAGCATAGAGCTCACTTTTGAATTCCCCCATTTCTGGTTTGGCTGTGTGCCTAGCTGCTTCACCAGCATACATAAGCACAGTCTGAAGGAAGACGGGCATCAGGGAACTCAGCCCATGGCCCTTTGCTCCTGTGATGGCATCAGGGAAAACATAATCCAGAGCTCCTCTGCTACCATAGGATTGCCTTACACCGGGGAAAGCTTTCCATTGCCAGTTATGAGATCTTTAAGACCACTTCACCCCAGTGTGGCACTGCAGCATGGGATCTAGACTTGTGAGTCCAAGTGCAGTTGTCATGGTAAATATTTGCAAAGGAAAAATAAAACTTGTTGGCTGTGCCTTGACAATAAACAGAGAAAAGGCAGATCTAGGAAGACAGAAACATCCTGCCTTTTGTTGCAGATCACACCAGGAAGAGAGTTCTTTGTGGAGAAAAAGGGTTCAGAAAGCCACAGAGAATCCCAAAAGACTGCTGATAGTAAACTGAATCCAAGACTTAGTAGGCCATTAGGCAGTTTTACAACACAGATTTCTTTTAAAAGCATTTTACATAAGAGGACTTCCAGTGTGTTGAAAGTGACCATAGTAAGGATAAGACTAGTGGAGAAAGTCTAAATGACTTTAATGGTTACTGGGCTTTTTGTGAGGACAAAACAATGCAGGTTTATGTTTGTTTGCCTCTGGTGGGTTTGTAAAAGCAATAGGGGAGGAATTCAATGATGTGTCACTTCAGGGCTACTGGAGTACTGTAATTTGAAAAACCCAGCACTGCTTGAAGTTAGTGGAGCGCTTGGGTCATCAGAATGTGGAGCAGATTGCTGGAGCTTTGCAAATAACCATTATTAAACATGTATCTCTGTGTGTGCCTTTATTTACTTGCACAACTCACTGCACTGGGGCAGAGGAGGGAGGTATGTGCTGTACCCTCTTCAAAGGAAGTCTAGCAGCTGCACTCCACCCATTCTCCCCTCCCAGAGATACCATTACTCCTGTAGCTCCCACGGGGATGGTGTGACTCCATGGTACCCTTGATGCAGAGCTGCTTCATAAAGGCTCTCTAGAGCCCTCATTCAGAACCTCAGGATTTGACTCTTAGGGACAATTTTGGACCCTATTGTCATGCTGTGCAACCCGATGTGTAAAATCTGCATTACAATTTGTATAATTCTTAAACATTTTATTAATGTTAATGCAGTGGTAATACCTGTACTATCGCAGAATGCAGTTTTATGCATAGCACATTCATGATCACAAGTACTTTTCTACTCTCGGGCTATTCTACTGAGGAAAATAGACAAAGTTTCCTTTAAAACAGGAGACTTCCTGTAACTTTGTTCAGAAATTTCCCATGCACCTCTTTTTGTTTACACGTCATACTCTTTTAATGATGCCTCCTGGTTTGCATAGATAAAAAGATCCCTGAGATGCATACAATTTTAGCAGTTGTTAAAATTGCCGAGTCTGTTCTAAGAGCGAGCCTTAGTGAAGTGTACAGACAAGTCTCTTGAGGCCCAGGAGCTTTAGCTGAGATGTTTTCTGCCATCCGCATTGTCATGGCACTCTGCTTTGGATGACTGAATTATGCCCAGGAGGCTCACACTGAAGAGTGAGCCTGCAGAAAATTTAAAATTTGCACCAGCGAGCATGTGAGAGATTAGCATTTGAGAAGTGGCAAGAGCCAACTGGGCTGCTCAAGTGAAAGGTCATGTTCAAAACAAGGCCATTTCACTGATGGTTTTTGGAAGTGAATGAGGGAGAGATATGTTCTGATGATTGTTATTGTGACTGCTTCAAAAAGTGAAGGAGGAAAAAAAGGCAGACGAATTGACTGAGAAAATAATGTCTTTTAAAATGTATTGCCTTGGGCTCTCGAGTGCAATGGAGGGACAATAGGCTTCTAAAGGGAAAAACGCTCTTTATTGTATAGTTTCTCTTCCCACTTGTGTTCTGTCAGTTACCCTTCTCACTGAGAGATGGCTCATGCCTTAGCACAGTAGAGAGCAGAGTTTACGTCAGTAAACATAACAAGTGCAGACTAGCTTTGAGCAACAAAATAAAAATCCTAGCAACAAAATGTTACTCCTGCCAAATGAGCAAAGTTCACAGTAGAAGGCTGGTATTTCCTCAGTGGACCATTTTCCTGCAGTCAGGGCCAGATGTAGCCAAGCACTTCAGTACACACTTACCTTTATTTTCATGCACAGTCCTAATGGCTTCATTGGGACTACTTATAACTTAAAGTTAGGTCTGTGCTTAAGTACCTTGTTGAATTAGGACCTCTTTATATATTGCTCACCATCTGAGAGAGTATTGCTTAAGATAGCTGTGGAAGTTCAGAGAATAGTGGGCTGTTTTATAAGACATTTATTAGGCAAAATAATCCACTCTCCCAAGATATTCACAACTATTGGAACTTACAGCTTTGCCTGTTGAAAAACTTGCTCAGTTGAATTAAAGGAAATCTGAGAAACTGAGGTAGAAAGAGGCTTAATATAGCATTCCCTTCCCTACTCAAAATAGCATATATGGCCAATAGGGAAGTGCAGCAAATATTTTCACCAGTGTTACCCTCAGTTCAGCTACATCAGAGGTAGTGCCATTGTGAGCACTGGCATAGGGAAGCCTCTGGCAACCTTCAGCATTTTTTTCTACTGTGTGGAGCACTGTGCTGTGTCAATGGAGTTAAAAGGCTTAAAAAACCAATGGAACTGTGTCCTCATTAGGGTTCACCTGATACAGCTATACTGGTGGTTGCACTAATGGAATTTTCATGCTAAAATATTTTATTGTGGAAAGATCACCTAACACAAAAAGAAGGGATGAATTACATTTTTAGGGTTTTGGGGGGAGATTTTTTCTTTAAATGCTTGAAAATGGGTACTGTAAATAATTTCCCAATAATGCAAATTAGTAAATGTCCAAGATGTGAGAGAGACAAGGTGAGTGAGGTAGCATCTTTTAGTGGACTAACTTCTGTTTGTGTGAGAGACAGGCTTTGGAGCTTATGCAGAGCTCTTCTACCACAACACTGCACACAAGATATGTTGGTTAATTCAAAACAATTTAGTCTAATAAAAAAATCAAAAACATTCTTTTAGAATTCTTATTCAGGGGCTAATTATTTACCTACAAATGCAATTTTCAGCTCAATTGGATTGAAAACATGCAAGTTGTTATATCATTGAACATCCTGGTTTCTACTGGAAGCAACAGCAGAAGTTTTAATTTTGCTCAATGCTGCTACAAATATTGAGTCTGTAATGAATGAGGTTTGTTGGATCGATAGTGTGTGACTTTTTCAGGCTGGCTAATAAGACAGCAAGCAAAACATTTCTGATATTAGCAACTGTTTTACTGCCCACAGGGCAAGTTCAAAAGCATTGGAGTTGAAATTCTTGGTTAAAAACTGTGGTGTTTTTTTTGTGTGCGTGTGAATTTAAAGGTGGAGAAAGGTGTTTTCTTGAGCACTCTGGAGACTAGCTACCTCAATCCACAAGACCAGGCAGAACGGACAGAGTGTGTAGAAGCTCATTGCCTCCCAAATCTTCTTGTAGTCTATTCTGGAGAATGGGCTACCTCCATAAGATAAGACGACAAGCCTGCTTAGTGATTCAATGCTTAGCTTTTGGTGAGAATATGAAATCAATACCACGTATCCACGTAGAACTGCACTGGACCACTAGCTCATTTTGAAGGCTGAATAGTTATCCAGGGAAACAGCTGGAATTTCTAAAGCAAAACTTATTGGGAACTCTAGTTCTTTAACCTTAATCTTTTGATATTTTGGGGAAAATGATGTTAGTGTAATGGAAAAATTAACATTTCAGTGGTAGCTAATGGGTATGTGTAACATCTAATTGCATTACACGGTCTATTTTATTAAAGATTAGAGTTGAACAAATAATGTATGTAGTGGATTTATCTTCTTTTTCTGCTTTTAGAATGTCCACAAGCACATTGTGATTCCCTCAGATTTATTTGAAATTATTCAATGATTTCTTTCCCCCAACATTTTGGGTAGACTAATCATGGATAATTCTGAGTACTCAATATTCAAACTCTCATTGTTTAGTAGTGATTTTGGGTCATGATGTATAGTTTCAGTTATGGGGTTATCTGATCAGGTGATGACATGGAACCTAGAAAACTACTCTGTGCAAACATTTGTGACAGTGAGACCCAACTTCCCAGAAAGTTCATGGAAAGCAGACATAAAAGCTGTGCAACTACGGTGGAGTAAATTCTATTAAAGTTTTATAATATGTGCATAGCTTAGCTAAGCATGGTGCTGCTACCTCACTATAGCATTGATCCTTCAAAGACTTTTGCACATGCTTAACTTTAAGCATCAGAATAGACCCTAATGAGAATCTACTCCAATGCTTAAAGTTAAACACTGTGCTTATTCTTTGTAAGATTAGGGTTTTAGTCTGATAGATTAAGGCTTCCTGAACACTCTAAAAGCATCACAGACTTCCAATAAGTCTGGATTGACGAAAGGAGTTATTTCATATGCAGAGTTATGACAGTGGGCAGTTATGATAGTGGATTAAGAAGAATCTTTGGCTTTTTACAGAGAAGAGAATGAAAATGAAAGATAAGAAAACTCAGTTACTTAATAGAAGCCATCCAGTATTTAGATTGTAGACATAGTGGTGAGACAGAACAGAGATTAAATGTATATGCACTCTTTTGAATGAAGGAATTCGTATTGTATCTATTTCACATTCAGTTCCATCAAGCTATGTTGATATTCAGTCTATGGATTCAATTTAGGACTATATGATCATCGTAATTAGAGCTGGGAAAAAACTATAAAAACTATTTGTCTTTTCCCGCCTTACTTGAAGAACTACATTTTAGTTCGAAAATTTAAAATCATGCATATGCTATCTATTTGTTAAGTTAAATTTACCTACTGAATGCAATAATCAGGTTAAGATTGTGTGCTAAGATGATGAAAGGCAGTATGTTTAAGGGCGATATATTCCATATGCATTCCTTCTGCCATCTACATTCCAACTGACTCGCACATTCATGGGCATTGTTTTTGTATCCAAATACTTTGGTGCTTCAACATAGGAGGTATAACTCTATTGTATGGTTTTCATTCTTATCACCTGAGATCTTTCTTTCTTTCTTTCTTTCTTTCTTTCTTTCTTTCTTTCTTTCTTTCTTTCTTTCTTTCTTTCTTTCTTTCTTTCTTTCTTTCTTTCTTTCTTGATCTGAAACAAAATGGTGTTTCTACAGTGAGTTCATTACATTGCAGGAATATGTTCTGACTTATTTATGCCTGACATGTTGTAGCATTTGTATTTATGGGTTTATTTCTCAAAGATGGAATTGTCCCTCTGTTGAAGAATGATTCCAGAAAAACAAAAGCTAAGCAGCTTTTTTATGTTTATTTTAAATGAAGGCACTAAAACTTCCTTTAAATAATAGATATAAAATAGGGGAGATCAAAGTTTCAAAAGGTAATTTTATTTTGAAGCCACTGGCTCCTGGTTTCAGTTTCTATGTGTAAAAGCATCCTCTTCAGGTAAAGACTGTGCTAAACAATGATGTCATTCCACTTTATCTTCTCACACTCTGCTTTCCTTCCCCTGGATTTATATTGACTTTGCTCTTACAGTAGCTCCCTTGGCATTGGTTGGCTGTGGACTCAGTTATGTCTAATAATTATCTTCGAAAAACATACATGCATAAATAGGTACCAGTAACATCTTGTTTGTTTAGATTATACAACTTCTAACAGGGGTTAGTGTTGCCAGTGTACAAAATAAGAGTTCTGAAGGCCTCCCTGGGGAAAAGCCAAACTCTCCACTGTTAACATCGGAAATGAAATAAAAGGTGTCTGCTGACTTCTACTTCATATTATAAGCACTTTATGACTTCAGGGAGTTGTTCTTTTGCTTGACATAGTTAGGTGATTGGTTTATTTTTCATACATCATATTGTTTCATCAATATTTATAAAAACCTTAAAAAAACTGTTTTCATTTTTTTATTATAATAGTAATAATAAAGGTCCAGATTCTCAAGTGGTGTAAGTCAATGTAACTCCATTGAAGACAATGGAGCTGCACATATTTGCACTAGCTGAGAATCTGACCCAAAATGTATAAGTTTTATGTCTCTTTTTATACAAGTTGCATTCAGAGGACTCAAAGGTACCATCTGACGAAGATTGTGCATGCAGCAACTTGTATGGAACCAACCTGCATGGAACTTAGAAGGGAGGAGAACATACTGTGAGAGGGAAAAATTTTGAAGAGGCACCAAGAAGTCAGTCTGTATGCTAGCTGCAGTTGCATCAACTCTGTAAAATTGTTCCTCAAATGAAGAATCAACTTCGTTTTAGAAACAGGGAAGCCTCTCACGTTATTGTCTAGCACATGGTACATGAAATAGTCCAAATCATCTCTCTTGCCTTAATTAATATACTCTATTAATTCTTTCATGTGTGATAGCGGAGAAGTCGCTTACAGTCTTTGGAGGGACAGTGTATCATTGGGAATACATCAATCAGAAGTCCAAAAAGTAAGAGGAATTTAATACTTTATTAGGACTTGATCCAAGCCTAATGAAGTCACTGGGAGTCTTTCCAATAGGAATCTATTGGCAGTAACCCCGTGCTGCATTTTGAAATACAAGCATTTGATTAAAAAAGAAACCTAAATTAAAGTTGTCTTTAGGTTGATTAAAGATTACAAACTTTTCTATGTATGATGACCTACTTGAGAGTCACATCAGCTTCCCTGAACTCATCACAAAACTAAATCCCCTTC
This sequence comes from Dermatemys mawii, assembly GCA_007922305.1. NCBI lineage: Eukaryota > Metazoa > Chordata > Testudines > Dermatemydidae > Dermatemys > Dermatemys mawii. Next base: position 8,208,611 of record ML677352.1, on the reverse strand, counting down.
ATTTACTAAGTGTTAACATTGCTGTGTTTTTTAAAAAAAATCTTTTATTTTACATTATTTCAGTGCTTTTGCATTCTCATTTCACCATATTTCCTCTGCTATAGCATCTGTTAATGCTCCACTGGAGTGAATGGAATGTTAGCATGCACCTAGACCATTTTAGTTGCATAACAGGTGTGTTCCATCAAGGTATATGGCAGCAGTCCAGCTGTTAATTACAAAAAGCAACTAAGTGTAAGATTGATCAAACTCAAGGGGAAAACACCTGTGTCTTATCAGCTAGTTAATCATGTTATCTTCTTAAATATTACTGTGGCTTTCATCTTTCTTTTAAACAAATAAAATAGAGGATAAATGTATTGCATTTGAAAGTGATTTGAGAAACAGCATTGCACAGAGTCAGAAAGAACCAGTACATTAGTGTTCTGCTTCTTCGTGGAGACAGACAAAGGTTGAAACCTTTGTTATGAGACATTTGAATTTGTTTTCACTCGGAACCCAAGATAAGATATGAACCCAGCTCTCCAAAGATGCCTTGCAGCTTGTACGTTTGCCTTGTAGCTAGCCTTGTAAGCCTTGTAGTTAGCCTGGTAAGTTTCCAGCCTTTACCACCCATCTTTCTATTGTACATCTTAGATGTTACAACAATGATATATGCATTGATTTACTAAAATTATAAGAATTGTAATTTTGTAGTCATAAAGTATCATTCATGGAAGATTCTCAAAGGGTTTTACAAACCTTTTACAGCTTGAATTAACCCTCATTACCCGCTAGTGGTAGGTGGTATTATATGTTTTTTTTAAAAAATGAGATAGCCGAGATATAGAAATATTAAGGTCAAAATGTCATTAATTTGGAGCCAAATTCTGACATTCATAATTAAGTTGACTTTTCATACAGCAAGGAATTGTTCAGGATAAAGTTATTAGAATGTGACCCTAAGTTGTGTTAGAAATCCAGCTAGGGATCTGCCCTATGTTGTCTTAGGATTGGTCAATCAAAAACTGAGGCACACAAAATTAGTGAACGTATCTGAAAATTTGTTACTTGCCCAAGTTCACATTGCAAGCCAATGGCAGAATCAGTAACAGATCCAGTCGTTCTGATTCCTGGCTCCCTACTCTGTCTGCTAGATCAGAGGTTCTCAACCATTTTTTTTCTGAGTCCCCCACTTCCCCAACATACTATAAAAACTGCATGGCCTACCTGCCACAACAGTTGTTTTTCTGCATATAAAAGCCAGGGCTAGTGTTAAGGGGTAGCAAACTGAGCAGTTGCCCAGGTCCCAGGGTGCCCCACTAAACTGAGTTGCACAGGCTTCTGCTTCAGCCCTGGCTGTTAGGGCTCAGGGCCCCAGGCTTCAGCCCTGCATGGCAGGACTTAGACTTTCTGTCCTTGGCCCCAGTGAGTCTAACAGTGGTCCTGCTTGGTGGACTCCCTGAAACCTACTTACGGACCCTCATGTTGAGAACCACTGTGCTATATAGCACTCCGAGTTGAATTACAGTGTGACACACAAGATTTGAAAGGCTTGATTACTAAATATCAAAGCTCTAAGTAACACATAAATGTTGGTATCAGTTACAAGTCTGTGAGTAGGTGGAATTTTGTATAACTTGCATGCCACAGGAATGAAAGGAACAGCAATTAGCAAGTGTTTGTAAAAAGATGTAAAATAATTTAATAGCGAGCTACTTTGCCTCTGTCAGGATTGCCTCCCCACTCTGAACTCTAGGGTACAGATGTGAGGACCCGCATGAAAAAAGAAATACCCGCCCCCAAGCTTATTTTACCAGCTTGGGTTAAAATGTTTTTCCCCAGAACACAACTTCTTCTGTATCTGGACCTGGTACACTGCCACCACCAAACTAGGTCTAGGGTAGTTTGGGACCCTTCTTTCCCTTTCCACTAACCCCCCAAACGTCTTCCTTCCCTGGGAAGCTTGAGAGAAAAAAAACAAACCTCGCCTGCTCCTGCGAGACGTGCCCAATCCAAAACCAGGATCTTACACAATGAGAAACAAGCAGTCAGCTTCTTAAAAGAAAGATTTTAATAAAAGAAAAAAAGAAAGGAATAAATCCCTTATAACCATCAATAGAACAGCATCTACCATAATCAACAAAAGGATTCAGAAACCAAATCTCTCCCCCGAGGCAACTTTCTCCCACTGTTGAGATCGCTGCTGAAGCTTACAATATCAAGAAGCACCCAGCCAACACTCACCACTGAGAACTCTCCAAGTGATAAAAAGAAGGTAAACTTACTGACTACAGTACTTGATAGAATCTATAGTTACAGTGAAAGACATAGCTGTGTTCATCCCATAGCCGAGGTGAACAGAGAGAGACCCAGAGAGAAACTGAAACTTAAAATCCTTTGTCTCCTGAGGAATTTCTCATTGGTCAGTTGTCCACCTCTCAGGTTACCTTTAGCTTAACCCCTTACAGGTAAACACTAATTCTAGGCTACTTCACACTTATGACAGTCTCAGTACTCTCCTGTTTACTGTTCATCCTACAACTTCGCTTTGTATGGCGTGCCTGGTGGAAACTAGTGATACACGCCTCAAGCAAAACTCCTGAGAGAAGGAATCTGCAGGTGGTGAAATAACATACCTTTGACACATCCCTGGGCTACATGTATATATCTGATACGCGTAGTTTCATGTACATTTCCTTTGCAGCACACGAATGCATCAAAATATTGTAGCTGTACTTGACCATCCCCAGTGAAGTAGGTATGAGTAAGGGGGAAAACAACCAGTAGAATTCCTTGCACAAGCTGAAAATGAAAATTTAAAAAAAGTATTGCAGATTATCTAGCTTTACCAAGTCCCCAGGCTGTATCTGTATACCCATATACCAGAAATATCTCATGTACATTTCAAATAAAAGTCCTCTCATGCTCATGTAAATTGGGAGTTACAGTAATTTACTGTGGGGGCAAATGAGAAGAGAATCAGACTGAAAATATTTAAAATCTGTATGTTATGATGAGACCCAGTAGGTCACAAGACCTAATTAGAACCAGGTGTTAGAAAAAAACTTAGAGGTCATTTGCCATTATGGAAATTTTGTATAATGCCTAAATGTTATTCCAGTATATCTACATATACATGAGGCGGCATTTGGATATTGCTTGATCACAATATTCATAACATTTCTGACCACTGTGCTTCACATAGTCTTGTTGACAAACACACACAAGAACTTTGTGCCAAGTTAATTCTATAGTCTTCCATACTAAATCAGAAAAAAATATGTCCTTGGAGAAAGACAATGTATTGAATATGACAGCACAACCTGTAAAGTATCAAACGCAGAAACAGTGAAAACTTTCTCAAAAGTTGGCAGAAGTAGTTTATGAACCAAGACGCTGCAAATACAAAATAAAATATCTCTTTAATTCTGCAAAAATGAGGTTGAAAGATTCAGGCCAACACAATACATTAGCATTTTTTATTAATGTGCATCACAAGCTACATGAGTCATTTGAATAATTTACTAATTTCAAAATAAAGTTTATATGTTATTTACTTCAAATGTTAATTATGAATATGCATTAGGCGTTGCTTTTCCTCTTCTGTTAATGTAGGTTTTTTTAAAAAAGTTCATCAATAGACTTATTAGATTGTAAATGAGTTTCTGTTCTTTCTTATAAATCATAGCTTCTAAGATAAGTAAGCAATGTTTTTGTTCTGTGAACTTGAAGCCCATCAGTATGAGATTTTACATAATGCAGATCTGAATGGCCCTTCAAGCTGGAGAAAACTTTGCTGAAAGCCTCGGTGAGGTTGGCAACCAATGACCTGCTAATCTTTGGACTTGCAATTAACAGTTATTGTGTTAATGATGTCTGACACAGATAATATAATTTTAAATAATTTCTTTGAATCTTATGAATTTATTTGATTGCAATTAATATTTTAAAAACATTTATAAAAGCAAATGTTGGAGATTATCAATTTTTCCACCTTACATTGTATATTCTGATATTACCACAGTATTATTGTTATCCTTTTACAAGGGCAGATCGTCAGTGGATGTAAATCAGTGCAGCTCGACTGAAGTCAATGGAGTGATGTAAATTTACACTTGCTGACAATCTGGGCTGTATTTGTAGGACATGTTCTACTTGTATTTAGCATACAGCATAGCTGTGTGCCAAATCTTGAAGACCCTACTCTGTCTTTAAACCTGCAAAACTCTCATTAATTCAATTTTCAGTTACACTTACGTAAATCTGGAGTAACTTCACTGAAGTAATCAGAGTCCTTTGAGTTGACTCTAGATTTGCAGTGGTGTAAAAGAGAATAGAATTTGAATCTGATGGAGTTTTGCCTGATTATATCAGGTTTTGTCCCTGATATAGGAATTCTGTGTGCTAGTTAGAAAAAAATTAATGTAATTATATATCTAGTGACTTATAATTGAGCTAGTCATGCTGATGATAGCATATAATAAGCTGTATTTGAGCTAGTCGTGATGGTCCTCTCCTGCATGGTGGCCATGCTTTGCCATACCACCTGCAGAATGGTTGGGAATGAATCTGAGCAAAGGCAGTAGATTTGAGCAGGTTCCGATTTTTTTAGGAACCAAGACATCCATGTTCAGTAAGGAGATATTACTTCTTTCTTTGAAAAAGGTTTTCGCTCATATCCTTGGCTGGAGCCAAAGTACAACTCAGGAGTGTATGCAAATGTGATTATAAGACAGCAATGCCCTTCTCCAATTCTGGTCAGCTTTGCACCAGGAAGGTGCTTCAGCATAAGTCAGAGTAGCTTTTAGATTTCCCTATCTGTTTCTGTACCCAATGATGGGAAGATAGCTAATATAACACCAATATTTTAAAAGGGCTCTAGAGGTGATCCCGGCAATTGGTAAGTCTAACATAAGATTGGTAAGTCTAACATCAGATTGGTAAGTCTAACATCAGTACCGGGCAAATTAGCTGAAACAATAGTAAAGAATAAAATTGTCAGACACATAGAAGAACATAAATTGTTGGGCAAAAGTCAACCTGGTTTCTGCAAAGGGAAATCATGTCTTACTAATCCATTAAAGTTTTTTGAAGGGGTCAACAAACATGTGGACAAGGGGGACCCAGTGGACATAGTGTACCTAGATTTCCAGAAAGGCTTTAACAAGGTCCCTCACTAAAGGCACTTGCGTAAATTAAGTTGTCATGGGATAAGAGGGAAGATCCTTTCATAAACTGATAACTGGTTAAAGGACAGGGAACAAATGGTAGGAATAAATGGTAAATTTTCAGAATGGAGTGGGGTAACTAGAGGTATTCCCCAAGGGTCAGTCCTAGGACCAATCTTATCCACCTTATTCATAAATGAACTAGAGAATGGGGTAAACAGTGAGGTGGCAAGTTTGCAGATGATGATAAACTGCTCAAGATAGTTAAGACCAAAGCAGACTTTGAAGAACTTTAAATAGATCTCACAAAACTAAGTGATTGGGCAACAAAATTGCAACTGAAATTTAATGTGAATAAATGTAAAGTAATGCACAGTAGAAAAACTAAACCCAACTATACATACAATATGATCGTGGCTAATTTAACTACAACTAATCATGAAAGAGATCTTGGAGTCATTGTGGATAGTTCTCTGAAGACATCCACACAGTGTGCACTGGCATTCAAAAAAGCAAACAAGATGATAGGAATCATTAAAAAAGGGAGAGAGAAAAAGACAGAAAATATCTTATTGACCTTATAAAAAATCCATGGTATTCCCACATCTTGAATACTGCATACAGATGTGGTCTCATCTCAAAAAGGATATACTGGCATTAGAAAAGGTCCAGAGAAGGGCAACTAAAATGATTAGGGGTTTAGAATGGGTCCCATATGAGGAGCGGTTAAAGGGGCTAGGACTTTTCAGCTTGGAAAAGAGGAGACTAAGGGGAGATATGATAGAGGTATATAAAATCATGAGTGGTGTGGAGAAAGTGAATAAGGAAAAGTTATTTACTTGTTCCAATAATGTAAGAACTAGGGGCCACCAAATGAAATTAACGGGCAGCGGGTTTAAAACAAATAAAAGGAAGTTCTTCACACAGTGCACAGTCAATCTGTGGAACTCCTTGTCTGAGGAGGTTGTGAAGGCTAGAACTATAACAGGGTTTAAAAGAGAACTAGATAAATTCATGGAGGTTAAGTCCATTGATAGTGATTAACCAGGATGGGTAAGGTATCCCTAGTCTCTGTTTGTCAGAGGGTGGAGATGGATGGCAGAAGAAAGATCATTTGATTATTACCTGTTAGGTTCACTCCCGCTGGGGCACCTGGCATTGGCCACTATCACTAGACAGGATGCTGGGATGGATGGACCTTTGGTCTGACCCAGTATGGTCGTTCTTATGTAAATTACACCTACTGTTATTAGCCCCAAAGAGCCATTATGGTACTTGGTGATTGGTGGTGTAGAGGGGAACCCTGAACAACTCCATTCTCCTAATCACATTCCCATCACTGGGCTCTGTAATAGTGAGATTGGTGTAGAAACTCCACGCCACCAGAAGTTTCTCCTTATATTGGGCTACCCTCCTGGGCAATCTGTGGTTCTGGCATTAAGGTCATTTTTATTCATGTGCTATTACACAAAGCAGCCTGAATGCATGGGGAAATTCTTAAAAGGTTCTTTAGTTTCATAATACAACTCTTCTTGTACTTGCCCAAGTAATGTTAGTGCATGAATGCAATTAGCTGGTATTAACAATTCTGAGTTAAGGAAATGGACATTAATAAGTACGATTCTATTGTGTTAGGTTTTTCACCACCTTTTAAGAGCTCTCATTTTATTTTATATGGTGAAAAACTAGGTACTGAAGAACATCAATGAACATCATGGAGGCACCAGTGTACTAACTTTTTCCAGCCTGGATCCTTACATGATTCTCTTTTCTATATTGCATATTTCTGAATTCATATGATGTATCAGAATCATCTTTTTGATGGCAAGTGCTGCTATGCTATATTGAACTTGAATATTGATACATTTGTTTTCATTAAACCACAAGGGTGGGGGGAACAAAAAAAAAAGGCAAAACAACCCTCTCAATCTGGGGGTATATTTTTCTGGTTAAAAGTATATAAGATCTAGTAGTACTGCATGGGTACATGAAACTCAAATATTGTATAACTGCATTTATTGCTTTTTCCATCTAATACGACTAGATCGTATAACTGTTCTGCAACAGTGTGAACAACATTAGGTTTTAATCATGATAAGACCTTCAAATCTTCATAGCACTTTACATAGCAGCTTTTTATTACAACACTAACTGATGCTTAAGGACATTTCCAAGATAAAGATGTAAGAACATAGTACTATTTACAAAGAGTAGTGGCAATATGACCATCTAAAACTCATTCTTTTCAATGTACTAGTTTTCACAGGACAGCATCTAATTGCTTCTTGAATTACCTTTGCATTTTTTCTAGTAAACCATTAGGAACATTTGTTATATTCTGGAAGGAGGAGTGCTTTTCTAATGCATCTACTGAAATTCTTTACCTTTAACTTTCTTCTTCTCTGATTCTGTCACATAATGCATTTAGATTAGAATATTGCCATGAGTGATATTGCTCTGTGCTGCTTAGTTGATTATCTGTAATATAATGTTTAAAGAAGACAATTTCACTAAACTGGATGTTAGTGAATGGTCCTTTCCCCTTTCATCTTTTCCCATATGTACTACTAGCCAGATTCCCATAGCAATTACACAAGTGTAAATTCAAAATAACCCCATTTCCTTATAGTCACTCCAGGTTTCCATTGCTGTAACTCACAAGAGAACTTGGCTATATGAAGTAAAATCATGCCACACCAAAATCAATGATAAAACTTCTGTCAATGGACAGGATTTCACCCTAAGACAGGGGTGGGCAAACTTTTTGGCCTGAGGACCACACTGAGATTCACAATTGTGCAGAGGGCTGGGTAGGGAAGGCCCTGCCCCCTGACTACCTGCCTCAGAACCCCGACCTGTCCAACCTCCTCCTTCCTTGTCCCCTGATTGCCCCCTTCAGGGACCCCCCACTCTATTTGCTCGCCAGGATCCCACCCTGTATCTAGCCCCCCTGCTACCTGTTCCCTGAGTGCCCCCTCCCGAGATCCCCCACACCTTAACCACCACCCCTGGCTCCACCACCCAAGCCACCCCCTCCAACCGGCTTACCTGCTCAGCTGGGTGCAGGGCCCCATGGCTTGCAGTGCTCCGCCAGCCGCGCATCTTGCTGTGCTTGGCCCGGGGCTGGGAGGGCAGGGCCACTGGCCCCGCCCCCTGGCCCAAGCTTGCGGGCTGGGTAAAAATGGCCAGCGGGCCGTAGTTTGCCCACGTCTGCCCTAAGAAATGTTCTATAGTAGGATCAGTAGAGCATACCACAAGAGCCACCTAATTGTTTAAAGTTTTCCCACTGTCACCAAGTTCACAAATCTTTTAAGTGAACCCACACAGAGTTCCATGTGAGCCTGTCTGAGTTTTGAGAGCCACAAGCTGTCCCTCATACTGGGGATCTAAAATTCTGGTGACTGGGCTGCAATGAGTTTTGCTTTGAATGTTTGATTTCATTCAAACTTGAAATCCAAAACCAAAATTCAGTTGGTGCTAAATCTACACACCAAATGAAAGAAAAAGGTTACTGAACCTTCTGTGAATGAAACCATTCAGTCTTACTCAGCACTGCTTTGAATTAAGTGTTAAGGAGCACTGTGATTTTTCTGCTGTTGATAATTTTTCCAGTAATAAATGGAAGAGGAGATCGGAAGCAACAAGCCCCATAGAACCATAACTGCTGTGTTTATGATGCAATTGTTTTTTAATTTACTCTGTGGGGACCATGGAAGCTGCTTCAGGCTTTGCAACTTACTTGAACCATAGTTAATGGAGCTATCATAAAATCTGCATAGATATTGGAGACTTTAAAGATGAATATGACCTGAATTTTACCTGTTGTAACATAGAAGGTAGAATGTATATTGAAGAAAATGCTGCAAAAGCTTGTTCAGTTTTATAGGCTGTAGCCTATATGGGCTTGTAGCTGTGTTCAGTACTGTAGCAGATTAAGATATTACGCTAAACGGTAGCCGATATCAGTGTGAGTCCAATCCCTGATCTATGCATTCTTTTCTCTGCTTCCTCTCTGTGCATTCTGCTGCTGCTATTGTTTGAGCAGCTCATTGCTAAATAGTGCACATGTAGTAGGTAGATGTAAGGCCCCTCTGACTCTCTTCTGTCCTGTCATTTCCCTCTCTTTTCCCTCTTCTGTTTGCAAACCATGTGATGAGAAATGAAATGATTCAGTGTGCTCCAAAATGCTATCTTAATTCACACATTAAAATGGCATCACAGACACCAGCTGAGACCTTGATACACCTTAAATTCTACTCTGGTGCAATCATATTGTGATGATATGCACATATATTACACAGACAAACAAGGCTATTTAAGTAGGGCTGGATTATGCTACCCTTACTTATACTGAGTAGTGCCATGTTTCATGAATAGTTTCATATGTTTCAGTGGTCCATAGAAAGATTAAAATTTTACTCTTGTTATATTAGAACTACAATATCGCTGATCTGTTGAGTCAATAGAGAACTATAAAGCTAGATTGGGCAGGTTAGTTCCAGTGCCTGAGATTGTCTCTCTATGATCATTCTTGTGCCCAACATAAATAAACATAATTTATGTAAAACACATATACTAGGAATTCTCATCAGATTAACAGTTAGGTGATAATTACTTTCAGTCATAATTTACATAAATTAGTGATTGGTAAATGGAAATGGGTGAACTATTTATAGCAGATGATTTAGGGGCTTTGTGCGTTTGTGAACAACATGCAGTCTTAAATGAAGTGCCCGTTGAACAATTTTATATGAGAAAATTTGTGAAAATCAAAGTCTGTTCATGAGGAGTGCAATTTGTTTTGCTTTGAGTCACTTGATTATGTGTGCTGGATGACTGATCATCCATCTTATATGGCATTGTTTTTGCTAGATGATTGGATGACAGAGTCTATTGTAAACTGAAGGAGGGAAATCAGAGATGTGATTGTACTTTTTAATTTCTCATTTATTTCAAAAGATGATCCTTAGAAAATATTGGCTGATGATGAGCAGAGATACTATACTTTCTGAAGGCTCACTATTCATATGGTGTGGTTGATCACCTAAATTACATGGTACTGTTTCTACCATATGAGTGGATGACTGAACCATTTAACCCTAAGAGTAATAAATAGGAAATAATGAATGAACACCTTGGTCTGAACTTTCAAATGAATGATGATCATTTGTATTAAAATTCATGACACTTGCAAGAGTCAGAAACACTTTCACAAATACCGACTGTTTATTTGAATAGTCACAAATAATGTGAGTCTACTAAATTTGGCACTTTTAAAAACTATGCAGTCTCTGTCAGGTATGCGCTAAATATCCACATTTCTTATCAGCAATGTCAATTGTACCTTTAATTCCACACAAACAGAGACTGAGACTTCATGTCTTTCAGAATCTAATGAGCATGGAGTTTTTTAAGACCTTTTTTATGGACTCTACTAAAATATCTGCAACACAAGTTAGAAATAAGATTGGTTTTGCAATAGCAGGAAATCAAGCAAACATTAGTTTAGATTGATAGAGTAGATTAATATTGCCCACAGTATTTTGTTTCACGAAGCCTTAAAAATTTAATATTTCCATTTCACTTGTATATAATTTATTCATAAAGAATGGGGTCTTACAGAAGGAAAAGTATGTAGCTTAAATAAATCACCATAATTAATATCATAATAAAAGCCTATGACTTAAAACAAAGTCCTTTCTAATCCTCCTAATGCTTTTGGGATCATTTAATAATTGCTCCCAAATCCTGAATAAAAAATGTAAGAATAATAGTTTCCTTGTAATCAAAAGCTAGGTATTCCTTCTCACATTAGAACAAAGATTTTTCTATAGTTGTTTCTTCAGAAACACCATGTAGGACTACCCTGTGTCAGCAGGCACAGCACTGCACAGAAGGTATATGTAAACGGCATGATCCCAAGTGTAGTCTTGGAAGGCATTATGCTTTGGAGGCACACTCCTCTGAGGCATACTTCTTCCCCTGTTTCCTCCTTGCTCCAAAGAATATAAAACTTCTATGAGCTTGTAAGAACAGGACATTTCCTAGCCCTACTTCTACCCACCCACTCATCACCATGGTAAGGTGTGTAAGCTAAGTTTCTCTTCAATCTCCATCCTATACTCTACACCCACCTTCCCTAAGGAGGGAATAAGAAGTGTAAGGAGTAACCCCACCTATTCCTTCATGTGTGGAGCCAAGCCTGTGTAGTGCTCATAAAGGCACAAGGGTGTAGGGGAAATTCTTACTCCATCTAACTCCCTGGAGCAGGTCCATAGTACAAGTCACAATCCAGCCCATAGTAGCTGAATGTTTTCCTAATCAAGCGGCCTCATATAGAACACATTCAGAATGTTGCAAAGTGGAAGTCAATGATCAGGAAGATTTCCATCAGCTGCTTCCAGTGTGTTCCTCATATGTAGGGTTTCCAACTTTCTACTCATAAAAAAAACTGAACACCCTTGCCCTGCCCCTTGCACTGCCCCTCCTCCTAGACCCCACCCATGCCCTGCCCCTATTCCGAGGAGCCACCCTCTCTCACTCCATCCCCCTTCCCTCTGTCACTCACTCTCCCCACCCTCACTCACTTGCTTATTTTCACTGAGGGTGGGGAGGGGGGTGAGGTCACTCAGGGGGCTGGGGCATAGGAGGGGATGAGGGCTCCAGCTGGGGGTGTGGACTCTGGGGTGAGAACAGAAATGAGGAGCTGAGAGTGTGGAAGGGGGCTCCAGGCTGAAGAAGTGGGTTGGGATATGAGTGCGGGGAGGAGCTCTGGCTGGCAGTGCGGGCTCTGGCTGGCAATGTGGGCTCTCAGGAAGGGGATCAGGGCTGGGATAGGGGGTTGGGGCCAAGGAGGTGGTCAAGGGTGCAGGCTCCGCTGGCTCCTACATGGAGGCACGGCCAGGTGGCTCTGTGTGGTGCCCTGTCCACAGCCTGTTCCTGGCCAATGGGGAGCAGCATTTGGGGCAAGGGCAGCATGTGGAGCCCCCTGGCTGCCACTACACATAGGAGCCGGAGTGGGGACGTGTTGGCTGCTTCCTGGGAACGCACGGCACAGAGGCTAGCGGGAAGCCTGCCAGATCCGCTGCATGGCGCCACCAGTTGTGCAGTCAACAGCCTGGTTGGCAGTGCTGACCGGTGCCACCAGGATCCCTTTTTGACTGGGTGTTCTGGTCGAAATCTGGATACCTAGTCACCCTACTCAGGTGTACAGTATAGTTCTTTTGGGGTTTGATTTAAATTGTGCCGCAAAATAGGATAGGCAGGAAAGTAGGAAGGAGATAACAAGAGGAAGGCAAAAAATTAATTATGTATGGTAGGGGCCCAATCCTGTGACTTAATGAAGGCCTCAGTACCCAAAGGTATATTCAGAAACTCACAGTACTGGCCTTCAGGTGAAGCCAACAGAATATTATAGGAGCATATTATTCATAAGGACAGGTAGAAATATAGATACTTGACAATGCAACAGAATTGTAATGAATAGATGGCCCTTCGATTCCATATTTATTTTCTAATGTACTTGTAAACAGTACGACAATTAGGGATGTTTTCTAGGGAAGATCAGTAATTAGTACCAGAACTTATTAAAATTTGAATGACAAAGGATATCAAATAGGAATGGCATTTGTTCTCTAAAATTAAAATACCTTAGAGAAAAATATCTCCCTATTATCCTTATGATTAATATTTGATGAATTTCAGCCTGCGCACAATGAGACATGACGTTCTTATTACGAAAGCTAATTTGACCACACACTTAATTTTTCTAAGATAAATAGTGATATGTTTTGAATATTATTCGTTGTCAATTGTTTTCAAAATTAAGCGTTTTCTCTTTAAACTGTGGGTCTAATATCATTGGCTAGAACCAGTCATACTAGAGTCATGCAACATGAAAGATTCCCTACATAGCTCTGGCATTGCATCTCAGTTCTGAGTTTGTATTAGACCTTACCCCTCCAGTCCTGAGCTATTTGTTAGGGACTATGGATTTTCATGCTTATACAGAGTCCTGTTGAAGTCAGTGGGAATACACATGGGCACATACATCTGTGGATGCAATGCCATGGGCCTGCTTGGAGGATATGGGGCTTACTTAAATAGAGAAATTATTCAGATGCTTTGACAGCTTTGCAAAGTCATCCAATATCTGCAGCTCTTTTGTTTTCATTTTAAGCTGTCAGGATCAATCATTAATTTCCTCATTTACTAATTTTCACATATGGCTTGTATTATTTAAACAAATGTTGTAAAATAGAACAATATATGGGCAATTAATATACTTTGAATTTGTATGACTATATAAACAGAATGTGTTACATGGTGGAATAGAAACTACACTGTGAAGTTCTTCAGAGTGTCCTCTTGTGTCCTCTATAAAATCTGATCCATTTAAAAATATATATGGAACCTGAAAATAGCTGAGTGAATAAAACAGTTAAGTACAATTTTATTTGCCAGCAGTCAATGGAGAATATTTAGGGGTAACTCATGGTAATGCTGTTGGGACTCAACATGTAAATGTTCTTCGCATGGACAGAAAATACTATAAAATCGATAATATGTATCTTTATCTTTTGTGATGACTGAAAATATAGTCAGCCCAAACATGCTGTACATCACTGTGAAGTTTTGAGCAAGCAAATTGGGTAAAATAGAGGAGAAAAGTCCCTAAAGCAATAGAAAAAGTAAACATTCTCAAAAATAACAAGCTTTCTGGCCTGAAGCCTCTTCACCAACACTGCAGTTCAGTGCATGGAGTCCCATCTGCTCAGCTACAGGGGACTAATATTTGGTAGGATTTCAGGGGGCATGCTGGTGTCTGGGAGAAGTGGAGCCAGAAGGAAGCTGCATAGCTTGAACCCTTCAGGCCCCAGTGCATTTTTATTTGAGTTAATGGTGCTTCTACCCATCTGCAGTACGGGGCCATCCAGTTCCAGTGGAACCATGAAAGCATTAGAAGGAAATTTCAAAATTCATATTCTTGGGCCCTCTGTTGCAAACATGGTATTGCCTGAAGTCAGGCCAGTACTTAGGTTAAAGCAAGAAAATAACTTTATTCAAACTAGAGGCACACGTGGAAGGAAATTTTAACACTGTTCTGTGGAATAGGAACATAAAACTTAGAGCCTGATGGAATTCCCTTTTTCTTAATAGCGCAACCTGACGTCTCTTACAGCAGTGGAAAATCATTAGATCTTAATTCAGCTCTGATATACTTGGAAACTACAGGACTAATGAAATCCTAATTCCCCAGGGCTGTGTCTCTGTGAGCTATATCAGTAGAGAATCTCACAATGGCTAGAGCAGGGTTAGATGATCTAACAAGACTTTCCCATCTTTCACCTTTAGGATTCTGTGGTCTGTAGTGCTTTATATGGAGGAACAGGGCAGGCTTAACAGACCTCATCTAAAGGTAATGGAAAGGCTTCTATTATTAATTTTCAGAGGCTTTGGATCAAGTCAAGTTTTTATGTCTTTGTGATTTTTTTGGAAGAACAATTACATTATCCAAAACATTAATTGTCATTTTTTATTAATGGTAGAATAATTAGTTTTGACATCATAGGAAGTCTCTGTGGACTAAGCCTGTATTAAAACTTCCCGTACATATCACCTATGATGTGCACAACTGAAGGTGAATAGGAAGCTAGTGATTTATTTAAAATGTTATAAAAAGTAACTAACAAGTAAGTTCATAACTTACTTTTCAAAGTTAATTATCTCCGCTGTTTAACCCAAGAGAGGGTGTTCCGTCTTTATTGTTTTGTTGCTGCTGTATGGATAAAATAACTTGCCTCAGTTTGACTAGCACCTTAGGGATGACATCAGTTAGACATTTTGCAGAGTCAGATACTATTCAGCACAATTAATGCTGGCTGAATTTTGACCCAATGATCCTAAAGTTTGCTTTCAATTACAGATGGAAACCTATTAAAAACTGAGTTTCACAAAGAAATTATTATTATTACTTTTTGATATTAGTGTTGCGTTAATGCTAAAAAGGTCTCTCAGAATTGGGACCAACCCATGCTGGGTGCTGTAAAAAAAAAAAAAAAAAAAAAAGTGCATTAGGAAGATGAGATCCTTGGAGAGTTTGAGAAAAAAGCATTTAAATCTCCTTTACTTTTTAATACAGAGCTAATATACTACACTAGTGTGTCTTGGAAATACATGAATTCTATTAGCCATTGTCTGTCCAGTGGGTGAATAAAACATTCAGGCATTTTGTCACATTCTTTTCTTCACCCCATGGTAGCAAACATTGAGGAAGAAATTCCTTTTGTGTTTTTTTCCAGATGAGAGATACTTGTGGAGCTGCACACTTACTGATAAATATAAGAACATTCTAGAACATAATAACAGTACCAATGTGCTGAACAACCATACATCCCTCTAAATTAAAAATCAGGAAAACAAATGGGAGGAGGTAAAAAAATAAACTCAGAATATGAGGACAAAGAGTATAAAAGCTATAAAAGTAAACAGCTTTTGAAAAGAAAAATTTTCTAGTGCTCTCAAAATGAGGAAGAATGTTAGTGCAGTTTCTGTATAATATATAATTTGTTACTGCAGTTTTGTTCCATTTTACTGAGAAAACAATTTTTTCACATCACATTGGAAAGGGAAGATGAAGACCATTTATTTTGATAGTTTCTGTGAACATTACTATGACCCAGCACAGAGGCCAAAGCTATCAAGGGCTTTTTACTCCCAGAGGCAAAGAATGCATAAAGTTGCATTTTGAAGTCTGCATGTAGTAGTAGGAGGCTATTTGTGCAAGAATGTGTCTCCCAGGTTTTACTGCTGTATAACAGTATGTTCTGCTCTCAGAAGTCTGCTACAGCCATTTAACGAGATGAAACACTGACAGTGGGCATAGGGAGATGGACACATGAAACTCCTTTAGATGCAAATCCAGCATTAAGAAATCATTTGGATAAAGCTTGCTTCAGAAATTAGAAGGGCCAATCCACAGTTTATATTCAATCATGCCAAGGGAGCTGGTTTCAACACAGTTATTCCCTGACCTGATCACGTTGCATTTTACATTTTTTGCAGATGGGACTTTGGTCCATAATGTCCTGTTTTTACTACTGAATGTAACTGTTTGGTAACCACAGTTTCTGAATCAATTGTATCCTGTTCAGTGACATTGGGGATTTTCAGTGCAGGTTTCCACATTCCAAAACAGTCATGCAGAGAGAAAGAGAGGCAGTGTTCAATATAGGGAGACAGAGAAAGAAATGGAGCTATGATTATGAAGGTAGTCTAGAAGAAGGGGAGAAGAAATAGACTCAACGTCTTCAGGGCAAGAACTGTATATGGTGCTCACCACAATGAGGCCATGAGCCATGACTGGGACCCTTCAATACAAATAATTTTTAATAGTTATAATAGACTATTATTAATAGTTATAATAGTCTTGTCCCAATTCATTGGAGTGTTAGGGCTCTTGCTCTGATTGGCCTCAATCCAGCAAAGCATTTAAATACATGCTTAACTTTAAGCACATGGAGTAGTCCAATTGTCTTCAGTGGGAATACTCATTCTTAAAATTAAGGGCATGTTCAAGAGCTTTGCTGGACTGGGCCCTGAACAATGATTCAGCTCCGTGTCCATATAGTTAGAGAATAGTGTCTTATCGAACCAGAGATTTAGGGAGCCATATTCAATAACAAGTGCTTTGTTTGCTCAAGGTATGTGTCATCAGTTCTAACAGAAAATAAGATCACGTAGATACTGTATACTGTGTAATTAGTGAAAAACAATATTTTCTATGTTTTACAATAGTTTCATTTTCAGTGATAACCTCATTAAATTGGATGCATGCCACTTCTTAAAATGTTATAATCTCATTCAGTATTTCTAATGCTGCCTCTCTACTTCTGTTACACTTGATGGAGTATACACAGATTAACAATAAATATAATTATGTGCAGAATTAAAAATGAGTGTGGATTAATTATATTCATGTATTCCTGCACACTACCATATGACAAGCAATTAACAGCACATTACCATATATACAGTGGCCTAAAAAGGAAAGAATAGGGAGTTCTAGATGCATTCCAATTATTCCAGCATGATTTAATTTATAGGTTCACAGAAGATAGCAAAGAAAGATGGTCCCACCTGGGTCATTTCCCCCAATCATCTCTACTAAACAGGAAGGAGTCCATGATTTTTCTTGCCTTTCATTTGGAATCTGATATCAGGGAATTCAAAGAATGTGTAGGGACAGATCCCAATACCCTTACTTGCAATGAATAGTCCCTTACTCCATGAATGCTCATTGACTTCAATGGGACTCAGTGAGAAGTAATGTGTTACTCAGCATGTGTAACGGCAGAATAATCTTGCCTTCAAAGTAGAGCAGTGGATCCAATCTGAAAGACCTCTGTTCTGACCTAGAGTTTGTAGTTTGTTTATTGCATAATGACAGCCAAGTCTTTTAGGGTATGTCTACGCTACAATTAAAAACCCATGGCTGGCCTGTGCCATGGGGTCATGAGGCTCGGACTCGTGGGGCTATTTAATTGCAATGTAGACATTTGGGTTCGGGCTGGAGCCTGGGCTTTAGGACCCTGAGTGGTGGGAGCAGGGGTTCTCAAACTGGGGATTGGACCCCTCTGGAGGTTGCGAGGTTTTTACATGGGGGAGAGGGGTCACAAGCTGTCAGCCTCCACACCAAACCCCACTTTGCATCTAGCATTTATAATGATGTTATATACATTAAAATGTTTTTAGTTTATAAGGGGCGGAGGGTCACATCCAGAGGCTTGTTATGTGAAAAGGGTCACCAGTACAAAAGTTAGAGAACTGCTGTCCTAGAGCTTGGGCTGCAGCCTGAGCCTGAATGTCTACACTGCAATTAAACACCCCTTAGTCCAAGCCCCAGGAGCCCAAGTCATTTGGTACAGGCCAGCCATGGGTGGCTAATTACAGTGTTGATATGCCCTTTGGGCTAGAGTGACTTCAAAGGGCTAGAGTGACTTCAAAGGGAGTAACTGTTGTGCAAGATACAATTCAGTGAAGAGTGTCACAACCTGGTCCTTTACTGTCTATGCCTCTATGTGCACATTTGTAAAATAGGATAACATATTAAATTACACATCTAACCTTTATAGCTTCATCTGCTCTTAACATATAGTCTTTTACAAGAGTCTGGCTGTAGAGGTCTTTTACAAGAGGTCTGACTGCATGTAGAGGTCCATTAAAATTAAAGAGATGGCACATAGCTTTCTTTTTAAGAACAAAAATGTGAAGGTGTAAGTGTTTGTGTGCATTTGTGGGAGCAAAACAAAGGATGGAAGGACAGGAAAACAGTACAAAACTCTGTTCAAGATATTGCTATTTCTCTGCTACAGAGAAATATCTTCTCTGAGAGAATTCTCCACATTCAAAAATGGAGGAACAACATTTCCATCTTGAAGAAAAATTCAAAAATGGTCTTTGGTTGTGGTTAATGAATCACACCATTTGGAGTCATTATCATCATATACAATTTATCTTCAGGTTTCTCTTATTTTCCATCAATCTTGGGATTTTGTCCTTAAATCATGAGAGGGGAAGGATGGAGTAGGGGAAGGGACTGAGATAAACAGTGTCTTTTTTGGCCTTCAGCAGTACTGCTCTAATGGATTACAGAAAGTTCTGTATTTAACTATACTTTCTGTAGCCACACACCTTGTCTGTGCTGTCCAGAAAAGAGATTTCCAAGATCTCCCCATAACTCATGCTGGAGAAGAGCTGAGGTAGTGGAATCATGAAACTCTGGTTAAAATCATATGTTGTATCTAGATTATTATTGTATGTGAAAAATGAAAACTTCTGAGATGCATGCCACAGACTTACACCATTGCCTGCAATTTGTCAAACATGCAAGGCACAAAATAGTTCTCAAGCTGAAACATAATCCTGTTCTCCAGCCTCCAAAGAAACCTAACCTGGATATAATTAGCATTTGCTTGAACAGATTAAATGAAAATAAGAGCATAGATTTTTTTTTTTTACTAAATGTATTCAATGGTGTAAAAGTGGAATCCCTACATGAAATTCTTTCATCCTCACCCAGTTCATGATTACAAGTCTCCCATTAAATAAATTCCTAAACGCCTAAACCCACCTTTCCCATCATGGCAGCAAACCATAAAAATGCTTTTGTAGTTTTCATATGAAATAGTTTGAGAACCAAAAGAGCCAGAATCTTTCACATAGCAGCTGAAACTCCTGTTAGGCGTTACTGCAACCCAGGAATTATTTAGAGCCAGCAATTCTCTGGGTTTGAATGAGAAGAAATGATGACCTACTGTTTCAGAGGTTTGGTTTGAAATCCAATTCAATGAGAATTTTCCTGCATTGTGAGTGTTGCATTGGTGGTTCAAATTAAAGTTTCAATTTATCTGAATGACCAAAGTATGGTGCGACTGGTGATGTTTCCATCCTGCTCCAAGAAAAGCCTACACATGCTGAATGTGATCAAACTCGATCCTTCCTGTGGGCTGGCTTTAATGGGAACCCAGATAATATTAACAGAATGTAACTGTCAGGGACTCACAGGTCATGACCATTTTTGGATCCCGGTGACCTCTCTAGCCAGTTCCAGCCAGAGAGGGCCAGAGGACATTGGAAAGGAGGGGAGGCCCAGGCGACCCTGTTTACCTGGAGAGAAGACAGTGGACAGAGGTGGTGCTTGGGGTCAGTGATATCAGATGGCCAACTGGGAAGCAGGAGGGCTTTTGGGCTGAAGAGAGAGAGCAGGCATAGCCCACCTGGATGCAGGGGAGACTTGGATGTACCATGCTGAGGGAAGGCCAGGCTTGAGGACTCTGAGAGTTTCCAATGCTTTGTCTCAGTAACCTTCATCCTAAAGTTTCTTCCTAAGCTAGGCTGCTCCTAGGGTTTCCTGCAGGACCTCCCTGTCTCTCTTAGTTCCTTCAACTCCACCTTTTATAGTCTGCATTTAACAAGTAGCACATGACAGCATGAGTCAGCAGTTCTACGCAGGATTCTATCTCCTGTCAACACACTGATTCAAAAAAAAAATACATTTCCACGTGGAGTGATAGATCTTGTTGCCTTAATACATTGAGGTTACAGATAAGTGCTTAAAATGGGCCAGAAGATGGAATTCTGTTCCACAACAAATTTCAAGGTTTTTGTTTTGCATTGGAATAAAAGCAAAACCTTTCAAACATTTTTGTAAATTGAGATTTTTGTTGAATGGGCAGTGTTAAGATTGAAAACTTAAGTTCTTGATTTGGGTCTCTCTTGCTCACTCTTGTCAGAAGTGACTGGAGAGCCAGGGACATTAAAACCTTCCTGACAAAACTTCATCCAAACTTGTACATCTCTGTAAGACATTTTGGCTTCTTCAAATGATATATTCATATGAAATTTCATTAGTCCAAAATATTCTGACCATCTCTAATAGTTATGCAGAGCCTGAGCAGTTAGTGTCTGATCATTGCCAAAAACAGTGTGGTTCTGATCCTGGTTCCATTTTCTCTGAATCAAGTGTTGAGTGGGCATCAGAAGGGAAATTTGATGAAAGGTTCCCTTTTGCTGCCATCTTTACTAAATACATGCTAATACCTTTTAGCATTTGTCATGAAGTGGTGTATAAAAACAGATATTAGACATCTGCAATGGAAAAATCATTCAGAACTTGACTCATTTGCATTAATTCCAAGAGAAGGGATTTTACAGAGAGCAAGAAGAGTGTTAAATGTGATGTTTTGCTGGCATGTTTGCAGCTGATGTGCTACCAACTTCCCTTTTCAACACGTTATCTTGTTTCACTTTACAATGGCACAGCTGGGCTTTTTGCACTCTCTACACCTTCCATTTTATATTGCCAATTCTTTCAGACAAACTAAACCAAAGGCGTAAGTGATAAATCGATCACTTGGAATCTAGAAGGGCAAGATTATGTATGCATCTAGTTATCAATAATAAATATAAACTAATTTATTTTGATGTCTTTTGTTACATTGTACACGTTGCTTCTTTTTTCATTAACTGGTCTTTTTATGCTCCATGTCTAATGGGACAGAGCATTGAGTTTAGCTTACTTTTTAATGTTCTGCTCATAAAAATCACCACCGTTCACTAAAGTTCATGATGATCTCTCAGTGGTTGTGCAGATTTCTTTCAGCAATATTATACACTCCCCATAACCAATTTAATTTAATTTCACAGTTATGTCACACATCTCATTCGAGACTCGTATCCATTAGCTGAGATATCTATCAACATAAATACTAGGTTACAGAAATCAAACTTCTAGATGGCAAGATTGCATCAGTTATATAATGTCTGTATTTTGCATGTGGTGCACAAAACTACTATTAAAAATTCCCTGAAAAAATTATAGTTATAAGCTTTCTTTGAAAATCACCATGTCAGCTGAACTGCTGCTAGAACTGGGTGACCTTGCTTTTCAAACGGGAAAAGCTGAAAAGTTTAATAATAGGGAATGGAAATTACATGCAAAAATATGCCATATGTAAGGCTATTCTGCCATCCTTATTCATGCCAGGTAATACTTTAATTCACTAGAATCAATGGTAGCAAGGCACTACTCATCCTGAGTAAGGGTGGCATAACAGAACGTATAGCATATTTCAAAATTTTTGCATAAGATTACTAATTAATCAGAATTAAAAAGCACAACAAACTAATATCCCTTTCTTCTGGTATAGTATGAATGATGGTGACTTCCGTTGGGAGAAAAATATATTTAGCTTCTTTCATTTCATGTCTGATAATTTTTGTATGTGTTTTTTGTGGAAAACTCATTTTCTGCCACAGAATAGGCTTTTGAGAGCTATGGGAACAACAGAGAGTGAATACCTCCTAATCAGATAATGAATTAAAGGAAGCTCCCTTCTATACAAGGGAAACTAATAGCATCTTCACTTTATAATATATCTACAAGTAGCCTAGCAGCTGTAATACCAGCCAGCCAAGCTATGCTATAAGCAAGCTAAGAAGTGAAGGAAAAGACACTAATGTTACTACATCTGGTTTTGCATCTGTCAGACATACTCTTGGAAAACACCACAAATGCCGGAACAGATCTTACACAGAGAGGAGTAAGCATGAAGAAAATAAGATGCAATTGGATTAGTAACTTAACTTGGCAAGGCAAGGCACACATGCTGTAGTAGCGTGTATAGGAATTGTCTTGGTTTTCAAAATGCTGGCAGCACTGGTTTATTTATCTGCTAAGTGCTATACCACATATCTCAAGAAGATATGCTTGTCCAGTGAATCTGTACATTCATACTATTTATTTGAATATGCCTTGACAATCCATAACATTTACAATAGTAAACAGCTTACATAGCACATTTACATTTTGGAAGCAGTAAATTTTAAGTAGTTTGTCTTGGCATACCATGAAAATATTCTTGTTTTCACCCTAGGGCCTAAATAAGTGTGATGATTATTATTATTAAAAAGAATATACTATAGGTAGGGTTTGCCAATGTGTAGATTTAGAGAAATAATACATGTGTTTATGCAGTCAATAGTGGATGTGAAATGACCATTCTTTTTTTAATTTAACTCCAGGCCTCCCATAACCCAGATATTTTTATCCATGAGAACAGGTTCCCAAAATAGCAACTTTTATGTTTGAAACATATGACAATACATATTTTTACTCATTTTAATATAAATAGCTTTTGTGCAGAATTGTGAAATTCCCTTTTTAAAAGCTGATTTTTTTCTTGAAAATAACACCACTTTTAATATAACTTTATTTCATTTCTAAAGTCATAGAAAAATGGTATAGAATGGAATAGCCCCAACTCACCTCTGATGTCATCAGACAAGGAGGCAAATTATATTTGTCTTAGAATTCATATAATTCATATTCCTAGAAGAATATAAAACCTAGAAGGTAGACAAAGCTAAAAAAATGCTAATTAGATTTTTGGCTATTTGCTAGTTGTTTAGAGCCATCCTGGGCAATCATTTCTGATGTTTAGAGTATGTTGATCCACAAATAATCCTACTGAAATCAATGGGACTGCTGTCAGAGTGATGTATCTCTCAGCCTGAGCAAGGGCAGCAGAAGCAGGACCATAGCAGAGTGCTAAAGAATACCAAGACTTCAGTCACCAGTGTTTGTCTGCAAAAATTGCCTTTCCTTTGAAAAACAAATAAAATGAGGCTGAACTGCAATATTATAATTTCTTGTGAAACAAGCTAAAATGGAAGTTAATAGTTCCTTTTACTTCACTAGCAATGAGGTTTTTTTCCCCTTTTTTGCACCTCTTTTAAATATTATTCTTTTTTCAAAGAATAAATGGAAACAAAAGACTTTAAGAAGGTTACAGAGGAGCTAAAAAGTACAAAAGAAATAGTTACAGAAGACAAATAAATTCGGTGAGTGAAGCGCTTTTGGAGAAGAAGAGAACTTCCTGAATCTTCTTCTGAGGCTCAAACTAAACTGAAAATGACCTTTTTAATTTTGTAATGCTGGGTTCAGCTCAGAGCTGAAAGCAGAAGTACTGAATTGTAGCAAGGAAGTATGTGTTCATAGGTTTCAGAGGGATAGCCATGTTAATTAGTATCAACAAAAACAACGAGGCACCTTAGAGACTAACAAATAAGTTTTCACAGGCTATAACCCACTTCATTAGATGCATAGAGTGAAAAATACACTAAACAGATATAAATATATACAGCACATGAAAAGATAGGAGTTGCCTTACCAAGTCTGGGGGTCAGTGCTAACGAGGCTAATTCAATGAGCGGATGTGGCCTATTCCCAACAGTTGACAAGAAGGGGTGAATATCAACAGAGGGAAAATTGCTAAAGTAAAAAGGCTGTCCCTTCCTAAGGGAACTCCGAGAGCAAGGGACACCTTGGGTGAGGAGAACTCCAGAGTTCCTTTCATGCAATTTTCCAACAGTTGTTCTATCCATAGGAATACAATTTGTCCCTCTTCCTCCCTTGCTGAAAAGGCACTGAGGTTTAGTTCCCCAAACCCAAAGGCTCACCTGAGATTCACACTTAACTGCTAGGAGCACAGGACCAGCTTCACTATAGATTGGTTACTAAAAAGACGAAAGCTTAAATTCCATGAAAGATGATTGATTATTCCAGTCACACACACTTATTAAATCCTGTAGTCACTGAATTATTAAAATTAAAACAATGTTTAATATTTTAAGAATTGCCCTATGCTTCAAGATATCTTCACCAGAATTCTCCAAGCAAAAAAGGCTTGACACATGCCAGTGATGGGGCTGTGAATGGCTAGAATAGTAAAGATTTTAAAAGGCAAACTCTCCCTTCCTTCTCTCATTTCCCTGTAGAGAATATATTAAACAAATGACCTAACTTAACAAGAGAAAGTGCATCCCCATCAAGATCTCCTACTTCAAACTCAGACAAGTCTTGACTGTTATTCTTAAGATTACCCCTTCAAAATAAAAGGCATAGGAACTTAGGGGCAGATTTAAAAAGATGTTAAACACCTAAAGATGTAGATAGGTGCCTAGTGGGATTTTCAAAAGTGCCTAAGCAATTTGAGCACCTAACTCCCATTGAAATACCTGAAATACCTCTGAAAATCAGACCTTTAGCACTTACTAGCACATGGACTCTGTGAACATCTGATCTTATTTCTCAGTAAGAACTGATTAAAGTGATTTCACTGTCATCCCCTGACATACTAGCTTTGCAAAAACTTGTCTCCTCAAAGAAGCCCCTTAGAATAGTAAATCAGTATAATTTTTCAATTAGGAATCTGTCCTTTGGCCATTTATTTTTATTTGTGTAGTGTGCTCTCGTCTTGTGTTAGCCAGGGCTCTGAATCTACAAGCATTTACACAGATGAGTAACTTTAGGGATATGAGTTGGAAGCAAGTGCCTCTATTCTGTTCTACATAGGTTCTTATGCCCCACATCATCACAGGACTTAAGTGCCTTCCATTAGTGCATTAAGCAACATGGCTAACATCTATCGTATTTGATTCAGTCTCTTTCCCTCCATTTCAACGGCACTACTTACGTCTCTAAATTATTTACGTGTGTGTGCATGTCTGCCGAATCAGAGAACTACTGGCAGCCTAGCGGTACTTGTGCTAGTCTGCCAGTTACCACTACAGCAAGTTATGCAAAGCAGTAGTGAGACACCTTGTCCAAGTCCCTACTATAAATGAAGACTTTTCCCCAAAAGGAGTTTATTTAATAAAGATTTTGAATGAATGGAAAGATTTTGCACATAGATCGGAATTGCAGTGGTGGAACCAGCAGCTCGATACAGCAAGAGAGATCCAGTCAAAGATGTTCTGAGTCTAATTCTGAGAAGGGCTGTCTCCCAGAGAACTTCCCCAGTAAAGGGGCAAACACCAAGTGGAACATAATGGTCAGGGAGCAAGTGTTTGGGACAAAAGTGCTATAGGTCCACGACCAGTAACACCCCTTCTATATATAATAGTCCTGTCTCTGTCCCTGATTCAACAAAACACTTAAGCACATGCTTAAAAATATGTGTGAGAGACCCATTAAAGTGCATAATATGAGCTTAAGTGCTTTGCTGAATGGAGGCCTGTATGTCACTGACCTTATAGCTATAGCATATCCCCACTTAGGTGTTATCCCAAAGTGTGCCAGAATTTGTCCCTCAAAGTTTAGCAGACAAGCTTGGATAACAAAATTTACAAATGAATGGCAAATTAAAAGTTCATTCAACTGGTATTTAACGGCACAAAGATGTACTAATTATTTAGCCTTGTCCTTTTATTACTGTTCATTTAGCTGCAAATAGTATAATACAAATATTTGAGTGCAAAGGCTAAACTATACAGCTTAACTTAAAAAGAGAGAACAGAGAAATGTAATAAGAAAATACCATAAAATGTAGTACTATAAAATTAATTAAATAGGCATTTTCCTATTAAAATATGCAGTAGTTAAAGTTCTTCAGTTATATAGTGGCTGTAGTTAAAAGTCATGACATTTTTACCTTTTGCTTAATTAATGTTTCTGTGTGCTTGTGGTACAAAACCCTGTGCTTAGTGTAGAAGCTATTGCAGTAACATTAATTATGTGCAAATGATAAGTGTAAAGATTTTGATGGTGAAAGCATTGTGTTTTCTAAATATGATGGACCCAGAAAAGAGGACGAATTTTGTAAATGTTTTTTTAAAACAGTATTTTTAGATAAAGTTTAAAGTTCTTGCTGTTAGATATGATTTTGTGGAAAGAATTCATATATTCTCCTAGTTGAATTTAAAAGGCATAATATCTTGTCTAAATACATTACATCTAACACATCTTGCCAATATGATGCATATCTCTTTACAATAAGTTAAATGAATCACTGACTACAGCTTTCTGAGCCAGGTCCTTCAGTGGGGTAAATAGATGTAAGACCATTGAAGCCAATGAATCTATGCCCATTTGCACCAGCTGAAGGTTTGTGTTTAGGATGCTGTATATTATAACTTGCTACATTAGTTAGAATCTGAGGAGGTTAACTTTTTTATAACCAAATGGTAAAGTCTGATTGCACATCTTGGAATTCACTGAAGGTAAAAGAGCGTGATCGCCTTCTAAGAGCAGGATGGCCAGAGTGCTCCCTTCCCTTAATCAGATCTAAATACATGTCAGATTTCAGGAAGCGGGGATAACTGTCTTGTTCCATCAGCCTGTAGACTTTGGCTTGTGCTGCATCAAAGCTGTCAAGTGTAGGGTGAGTAATGTTCTGAGCGGTAACTTCTTTCGTGTGAAAGTCAAGGTTAACCTGGAAAAAGCCAAAAAAGCATGCAGTACATTAATTCATTTAATATATTGTTATTAAAAAGAATAATAGTTTACTTGAGATACCCACTTTCTACTAAAAAATACTTTACATTGGATATAAGTATTGTGAAATCCACTGAGTCAGCATTTGTTAACTGCTACTAAAGAATCACCACAGATCTCTACTAAGAACAGGGGAAAATGGATAATGAAAAATATGTCACATCTTGGTGGTACCTTTTCATTAGGGCTGACTTTTTAATGGCATCCACTGTACATTTGCTGCTGACACTGGCACAGAGAGATTTTGGACTCAGTCCTGCAAAGTACTGAGGTATCTGAATTCCCACTGAAGCCAACAGAAATGAAGGACACTCAGCTCTGGTTGACACTGTGGGGGGAAAGAGGGGAGGAGATCGACCTAACATACGCAATTTCAGCTACGTAAATAGTGTACCTGAAGTTGACGTATTCAGGTCGACTTACCTTGGCATTTTCATGGCGCTGAGTGGCTCCCCCGTCAACTCTGCCTGTGCCTCTCAGGCATTGAAGTTCCAGAGTCAATGGGAGAGCGCACTGGGATCAATTTATTGCGTCTAGACAAGATGTGATAAATCGATCCCTGAAAGATTGATCTCTACCCACCGATCTGGCAGGTAGTGTAGACCTGGCCTTGCAGGCTCAAAGCTTTATACCATCTGAATTGACCAGTTCCTGTTTTAATCTTTCATATCTGTGGAGCATCTTAGTAATAGGAAGGTTAGAATATTCTAATAATTAAAGCATGCAGCAAAATTATTTTCTAATGGATTTTTGGCTACTTTGGAGGGGAAAAAGGCAAATTCAAGAGTTTTTCGGTTACAACTTAAAAACAATTATATATATATATATCATTGGCTATTCTCCTGGAGTGGTGGTTTAGAATAAGGATTATGTTTAGATCCACAATTGTAAATTCCATATGGCTTCCAGAATGTTTTCTATAACTTATTTATTTTACATTTTTCAAATTCCTGTTGATGCATTTACAAAAATATAACAACACATAGTGTGTATGTGAAAATTTAAAACCAATGAATGATAATTAAACAACTGAGTCCCCAAATTTTCAGAACCTTCCTACCTATCCTCTCAGAAAATGTTTTTCAATGTGCCCTGCTGGATAGGAAACTTAGTTTCTATTGGTAAAAACAAGTCCAAAGTTGAGGGTTCTTTAATGTGAGAGTTCTCAACACACCGACGAACAAATCTACAGACCATCAGCTTGCTCACTCCAGCTGATCTCAACAGCTGTGTCGAAGCATGACAAGAGGATACACAGGGCCCAATGTATAAGGGATAGTATAGCACAGAACAACAATCCTGTCTTTGCTCCTGTCAAAGTAATAGCATATCAGTTAACTAGTCAGTATGACACTGTCAGGCAATGTGTGATTTCCACCACCTGCGCTCTAGGTTCCTTCCTTTCTCTGTTCATCCCTTATAGGTCATCAGGGTAGCAAGATAACCTATAAACAATATATAAAATGAAGGGAGCTTTTAGGGATGCTGTATCAATAGTTCTTACTATAGCTTGGTGTCTACCCAAACAGTTGGTAGAATGGCACACTGGAAAAATAGTATTCCTCTTCAGACAATTAAAAACTCCTTGGATTCACGCAGGGTCTGATCCTGCAGGGTGCTGCATGATAGAATATAGCATGATAGCATCTCATAGGACGGCCATTACTCTTTGAGAGCAAACCAAACAAATAGGTTCTCTGCCTTTGCAGTAGTAGTGGTAACCCCCAAAGTCACGCAGAGGGAATTACGAGCCTAATTTGTACCATTCTTTAAATCACTTGCTTGGACTGAGCAGTGATACTTTCTTCTGCACTACAGCAGCAAATGATTTTTTAGATTTGCCAACATTTAACATTTCCTCTACCAACAATAAGAAAAAAACGCAGAAAATAGGAGCACAAGCAATCCACCTATTCTTAACCTGTTATATAGAATTATAGGTAAATAGAGATGCAAAAGGCCTATTCGGGGCCTGATCTTCTAGTCATTACTCAGCCAAAGCCTCACTGACTTTAGTGGGAGTTTATCATCTGCCAGTTAGTCCATCCTCCTGCTACTGCAAAGAAAATAATTATTACATTCATTTACACGAAGGACACTTTACAACACTCTGACAGTTTAATATAATCCACATCCTCTTTAAAAAGCCTTTTATACTTCCAGAGCAGTGTAAATGAGAATCAGTCCTAATGTATCTTATGTTTGTATGTGTTTGTCTATAACATACCATATTATAGACTCATCACTCAGAGATTCCTTCAGAAAAAAAATCCCCAAACCTATGACAATCAAGTCTTTTCTCTGCTTAAAATGTTATAATTATTACCTTGAAGGGTATGTTTAATTTATTGTTTTTTTTATTAATTTGGCATATTAAAGAAATCATCTGAAACCTCAGCAATATAGTAATTTTATCTGTAATGCTGGTTTAGCAGACAGAGAATAATTCTACTGTTCTGGAAGCAGAATGAACTGCACACAAAACACTGTTGGACAAGTGGCTGTTACTATTGGCGGTGTGCATTATTATGACAACAGATCTTAAATTTCAACATGATGTTAAATCAGGTGTTTATATATAGCAATGAGAAGTTTGAAAATTCCCTTGACTAGCATAACAAATTTACACTTATGGTCTTTTTTTGTAGGGTTAAAAGAATAACATGGGGGTGGGATGAGGGGAGAGAGAAAAAGAAAGTTCTGTGGTTGTTGGGTCCCATACTTCCTTTCAAAGGAGTGATTTAATATTTAAGATGCAGCATTCCTATAGCAAGGAACACATGATAAACTGCTGCAACTTCATCAGATGTTGACCTTCATTGCTGAATGGATGATGTTTCTCTGTGTGCATTTATGAAAGGCAGATTCTATCAGAGGCAGCTGGTGTCAAGCACAGTATATCTTGTTTTTACTGTACCTCTTTTGGAGCATCTTTCTTTATGAATGTCTCATAAATTGTCTTGGCTTTAGGAAGAAGTTGATGAGATGCTTTGTTCTTCTTATAATCCTCACAGGCTATCCAAAACTCAATGTTCTCCTCGCTGAACTCAGTTTTCAGAAACCTTGTAAAGGCATCCAGTCCAGCTATAAAAGGGAGCATTGCATTGCTTTGATTCACAGAAGCATTAAAAGACCATCCGTCTTAGACTCTAGAACATAATTCCTCTATTTAAACTATGCAACAATACGTTTGATCTCATTTTGAACTATTCTGTAACTTCACATTACAGATTTTTCTTTTGCCTCACAAAATATGTGTAATTTCATTGTTTTGCAGTCAGTCCAGAGGAAATGATATCAGGCTTTAGGCATACATTTTAAATATGGCCTTTGATTTTGGATGCCCCCTTTGGGATACACTGGGCCTAATTTTCAAAATACTGACCCACCCAGCTCCTTTTGATCTTAATGGCAACTGTGGAGGCTCAGAATCTTTAACAAATAGACCATACATGGTCACAAATTGAGCACTCAAAAAACAGGCACCCACAAATGTGACCATTATTGACCATTCTGGCCTACGTTTTGCTTCCAAATCAGCCTTAGGATGCCTCAAATGCAATTTAAGTCTTGATTGTATTCACAAATAGGCTGTTTCCCAGAAATGAGCCCAATTCAGAAGATAGTTTAAAAGGTAATGTAAATAGAACCTTTACAATTTTCTATACATATAATTATCATTGCCAAGTTGTTCATGATATCCCCTTTATTAAAAACATGTAATGTGCAGAAATAACTGGAATGTTATTACTGTCAATTACCTGCATTGAGAAAATTGTAAAGATTGTAATGGTCACCACCATTATACTGGAAGACACATTTTTGCTATGTACAACATTTATCTTTAAAGGGAGGAAATGAAACAAGCCTTTTATCAGTAACTTGATTTTCAGACATTAAGCAATTATGTGTGTCATGGGTGGCTGACCACTTTTGTTTATATCCATCCCTGGGCCTTTGTTCTTGTCCTCAATTTGAGCAATTTTGCAATGAAAGATGTCATTTAATGTAAACATTGGTATTAACACCTTGGTCATGTCCAGCCAAATCTGTCCTGCCAAATCTGTGGACAAATCTTTGTCTTCTACACCTCCATTGTAGCCTAAATATGCCTCAGGGTGCCTTATCCAGCCTCATGTATGTGGCAGAATTCTCCAAGCATCTATTTGACTTTTGACCAGTTACTCTAAAATGGCTTAAGACCATTCAAACTCCAGCTACAGTGGTCCTAGATGACATAACTACTTGAAGGTGTGCACTGCAGGTGTTATCACCGATGATGGTCCTACTTTAATTGCCTGACATTTCCAGACTTCCTGGCATTCTAAGATCCACTACTTTTTTCTGCTGAGATTAACAAAGTACTTGAGTACTTTAACCACCACCTTAAAATAAAGATTGGCTGCTCACTAGAACCAGTGACTCCCCTTTTGCTGATGTTAACCTAAAAAATTATTTCATAGGAAAAATCTTTCCTTAATGAATATTTCACCCAGCGTTAGTCCTTAGACAAAATCCCCATCAATGGTCAGTGGGCTGTTGGACTAAGTACAGACAGCAGGTTGAAACCCAAAGTGATGCACAGAGATAAAATACTGACCACTCTAAGTTTTCACCCAAGCTTAGATACTTTGCTTGTTCTCAGGTTTTAATTCTGATAAACATTCAGAACCATTTTACCACATGAATACATTTGCATTGTAAATTGAGTTTAATAGTCTCCATGCCTCAAACATGGCTAGTAATCTACAGTATACAAATAATCATAACAAGACATTTTAGCACAAAACTAGGTCTAATACTGCATGCAAAAAGAAAGAAACATTATGTAATCCATATAAAGTATGCACCCATAAGGACTGGGATACATTTATGTTTTACTTTTGGGAGAGGCAAAATAGCAGGTGATATTGTCAACCCACTTTCAGTCAATTGTCAGCTCATTGTAACACAGTGATCCTTCTGCGATAACTCTAAAAATATACTCCAGAGTCGAAAAGACAGACCTTTGTTAATTTCAGTGTGCATTTTTCTAAATAATCAGTTCCAGTATCACAATGGAAATAATGTTATCTATAAATACTAGATAAGGTGAATATTAGATAAGATTAATATTTATCTAAGTAGTCCATGATTATTCATTATTGTTAAATATTCATTAATGAGTAGCTCATTATTCCTTACCGAACAATACTTTAATTACATCATATCACCTTTTTTCTGTTTATTGAAGGAACCCTTCATTGTATCTCTTATGGTTACATTGCTCTTGTTGAATGAATTATCAAACTTAAACTTACAAATCAATTCTTAATTTTCAGTGGTTGATGGCATGGTGCTGCTTAAGCACAGAAGAAGAGTGAAAACTCATACTGTTATAAATGACCTATTATACTGAATGTAGATAACTGCCAAATGTATTTAATTGCTCACCTCCATTGGGTCATTTTCCATCATGAAATAGAGCGAGGAAAACACTACTAACCTTTCTGGGAAAGCAGTTTGTCAAAGAATTCACCCCATCTTACTGCTTCTTCAGGGGGCACACTGTACAAGACACAAAGTGTTTCTGATGTGTTTGTTTTGTGTATTTATTAAGCTATTGTAATATATATTACCAGCTATTTCTCTCACTTATTGCACAAGGTGTCTGATTAGATTACTTTACAAAATAAGCTCTTTCTGCTAGAGACCTTCAAAAGTAAATACTTTTGATGTTTCACCTATTGAAATAAGAGTTGTTAGAGAAAATGTTTAAAGCAGAGCATTATGCCTTGAGTGTTTGTTTGCATTGTGCTCCAAATCTTTAAGGAAAATTGCCATCATGCAAGGGTAAAGATCATAAGCGAACCAGCTCAAGTACCTTTTTAACTTTGAAAACAGAATGGCTTAGTAACTAAACTGACGTACTCTTGCAGAGATGTGGTTTTGATTGCAATCTGTCTGAGGCTGTTACCACCGTCTATTTTTAACAGAATACAGGAAATTCAACAGTTTGAAAATAAAGTCACCACAACATGGTAAAGGCAATAGTCTCATAAGATAATAACACACGTAGCCTGGTTTGTTTACCACAAACATTTTTCAAATGTCATGTTATTTTGAGAGACTGGGTTCTTTTTATAAAACTCCATGTATTCTTTATCGAATATGTCAAGTTGCATGTATTCTTCATTGATCTCAAACTTTCCACTGTTGAGGACAATAGAGAAAAACTATTTCACATCTCTGGATAAAAAAGTTTGTAAAATTACTTTTGTAACACTTTATAGATTAACCCTGAACACACAGCTAGGTTGTATTTTTATTTCTGAAAAAAAAAGAAATGGAGTAGGGTCTAAGGCGCTATTGTACCAGGACTCTGACCTGGTCCTAAGTCTGAATCTGGAGATAATCTACTTAGTCAATTTCTGAATCATATACTTACATACCAAATAGCAGTTTTACTCTGTAGAGCTAAAACCATGTACAAATGAAAATAGGTCTCATTATCCACAGATAGAAAAATTGAGCCACGAAGAGATGGAGTAACTTGCCTGAAGTCACACACAGTAAATTAGTGGTAGAGCTAGAAATAGAACCACATCAGGTCTCCTGACTCCCAGTCCAATGCCTTGGAACCAATAGTGTAGATAGAATAAACTTAGATAAACTGAGTTTACCCACGTTTCATTTGGGGAATATGGAGTTTGATTTAGGTTAGTCTACCCCCCTTCTTTTTTTTACCAGTACAACACTGAACTGCACCCAACTTCTTCCTGATAGAGAATAAAGTTTGGACTTCTTTTGACCTGGTCCCAAATGCTGTGGAAAACTGAGATGGCTTCCAAAACTGCTTGATCCTTTTCTAACTTAAATCTCTTTAATACTAGTTTATATGGTCTGACTTCCCTGGCAAATTGTGTGGATTCAGAAAGACTGGATGAGGTGAAATTCCAGTCACATTGGGAAGGAATTTAGGGTAATGACCACTCTGGTCTTCAGAAAACTTAAAGGAAGATTTGTCATAAATATTACTCACCTTTCTAGAGCAAGTCATTGCAATTAAATAGGTAATTTTTAGATACAAAGAGCAGAACAGTTCCCAAGAGGTGCAAGCACTGAAGAAATGAGTCTTGTAAGAACTGAATGCAAGGCCATTCAGTGGGGGATTATATAATGGAGGAAATAGGTAAGTGAGCTCTTAAGGAATTTTTCAATTGAAAATACAAAAACTGCAGATCCTTGACCTATATGTCTGTCTTGTGGCAGAGGGAGGATAAGTTGCTATAGCTGCTGAAGGGACTTAATAATAGTAAAAGATAGACAAGACTTCTGTAGACCAAGTATGCAGGCCAGAAGGCAAGTAATACCAAAAGATGGTGAGTTATTTTTGGCTGGTTGAGATATGGAACAAGTCATTCAGATCTGAAGACTCCCTGGGTGAACGTAGGTCAAACCAGAAAAGCTCACAGGTCCAAACCTTTGGAGTAGCAATGAGTGCTTTCACAGGAGAGAACTGAGGAGAATAGACACCAATGTCTGTTAGGCTCTGCCATGTTCAGGGCAGCAAATTGGTTAAATGTTGTGTTGGCTTGTAGTGATCTTCATGGTTGTCAAATCGTTCAGCTGTGGAGTTCCATAAGACCCACTTCTCTTCCCATACTATTTAAAATTGATGAGACATGGACTAAGTGCCAACAATATAAGGATGTCATTCAGCTTTATACTACAACTAATCAAAAGAGTGAATTTTCTCACACACACACTTGAAATCTGAAATTTTAGAAAACTTTGACCAGCTGTACTTCACATAGAATAGAAACAATACCACTTCTGTCATCCCTACTTGAGATCAGCACTTGGATGAGAGGCAGTTGATCCATAACCAGGCAAGGACATAGTGTTATTTATCGGAAGAAAGAAACACTTCAGAGAACTATCAGCCACTATTTTGACATCACCCACTCTTGAGGTTTTCTGTCCATAAATCATTAAGATGATTTGATGCCTCAGTTCCCTTTACATTAGATACCCAAATATGATCAGCTACCCACATAATCATGGCTGCTAAAATACAACCTTCTAGCTACAGATGGCTTGGAAAATATTCCTCATCCTGCTACTTGCAGATTTGACATGGTTTTAGGTCCACGGGGGAGAAGTTTAAAAGAGTGGTAGGAGAAGTTTTCTAGGCATCTGGGTCACTTCTGCAGTTAATTAGAATGACCCTGGATTTCTGAATAAAGTTCAAAACTCACTTTTTCAGCTTAGCCTTCTCCTACCAATAATGAAAGGGAGGCAGGGAATATAAGCCCAAATCCAGCTAACAAACAACCCACCCCACCAATTCTTGTGTGAAAAGGAAAATATTTGATTATATCCTGGATTTTATTCTTTGGATTTTTTAGGTGGCTGGATGTTGTAGTAGTAAATATAGAACAAATACCTAGATGGAGAGATTCAAGAGCTTAGGTCCCAGTACTGGGAATCTTTATTATAGACTCAAAAACAAGAGTTTAGGCTTTGAGATGAGAGCCTCCTTCATAAAGATACTTTTCAGCCTATTTCCCCCACTCAGTATGGGCTTGAAAGGTGAAGATAGCAGTTACTCAAAACCTTTAGTGAATACCCTCAAACAGGCAATGTTCTGGTCACAAAAGGACAATTTCCCCTGGCAAGTTATTCACTGCTGGAAGCCTGAATTCTTGTCCAAACTGGTTAGGATTAATAACCAAAAAAAAAAAGGAAAAGAAAGGAGAGAAAAACAAATAGAAATCATTAGATGCTCTGAAACTGTCTGTGGTGGAAAGGCTGGAACTTTTTTTTGGCCATGGAGTTTTTCTGGTTTCTCAATGGCAGGGAGCTGCAGAGGCAATTCTCAAAAAATTACCAGTGAAACTCTGTCAGAAGTGTAGTCACTGGCAAACTTCCCAATGGCTTTGTTGAAACCAGGATTTCATATTAGGGATTTGTAAGGGAAATAGTACAGCATGATATTGTATACTCAGAGCTCTTATGAGGAAACTTTGTGGCTTATGTCAACAGGTCACTGGTCATGAAATGATTTCTAAGGAGATCTTTCTCAGAAACCATAAGATTTCCAAGAAAACAGAAATGTTTGTCAACTACAATATGGCCTGAGCGTGCCACCTTGCAATCAGTGGGGTGACTTTCAAACTAAGGTGCTCATCAACATGAGTAAAGGTGGGACTATCTGGTACTACATATAAAAAGAAACACTAAAAATAAACTGGCCCATAAACACTAGGTACACAAGGACAAATTCCACTGAGACTAGATTACATGAAAATTATTAATGATATGAAGAGTACATTGCCCTTTTCCCCTTTCTCCAATTGAAGAAAACTTGATGTATCATAGAGTTAAATAAACCTGTGGATTACATTATGGCCATATTCATTCTGAATAATATTTTATACAAGAAATAGTCCTTTTTAAGTCTATGAGACTACTGGGGACTAAAGTACTATTCTCTGTGAATACAAGTATCACAGTCTGGCCCACTGGGTGCAAACACATTCTTTGTTAGCAAACTTTATATATATTGTATGTATGGCAGGTTACATAACTTGCATTTCATTATGCTAAACTTTAAAATAACATAGATCTTAAAAAAGCATTATTGGATGCAAAGCTTGAATGTACACAGATACATGAATCAGAGACGGCCATTTTCTGATAGGAATTCTTTGTATTTTACAATGCTTACCTTGAAGCTTTTGTCAAGTTCTCAAATTTCTCAAGATTGACATTTTCATGGAATTCAGCCTTTTGCAGGAGAAGGCTCAGCCTATTTCTTTTTTCCTTAGACCTGCAAGACAGTTTAAGCAGCTTTAAAGCAACCTTTGTGAAAGTTTTTTTTTTCAAATGTTCCCTGTTGACTAATTTTTCTTTCAGCATAGCTGATCATTTCCTCATACACACAGTTACACTAATGTTAGTGCTATTTCTCTTTATTTGTCATGCAGATTAATGAATTTCCTCCTTATAGCTTTCCGTACATTCGCATATTGAAGCATATCAAATTATTTCCATATCAAAGGGTAATGAAAGTCTTCATTTTCAGGTTCATTTTTCCCATTTATTTTGAAGATAGTTTTTTTGTGGGGTGGAGGGGGTTTAATGCTGATGAACCTGTAAGAGTGGGTAAACATCTTCTGTTGTTCACTCTTAATAAAGTGTGAAAAAATGATTTTCCTCCCATCAATTGTAGCTGCTAAAAATAAAATTTCATGGATCAAAGTTAGTCAGATTTTCAGAAATCATTTCTGTAAGCTTCACCTTAATGACTCCTTTCTCTTATTTGTTTTGCTTGATATATTATTTGATTTGATTCTTATTCTTGCCCTTAAAAAGTATTATCTTGGTAAATAAATATTTTGTGTACATTTCCAGTCTTGCAGTTAGTTAATTTTTATAAATATCTGTCACAAATAAAAAGAACTGAGCCTTAAATTTACACTTATCAAGTACGCAATAATAATCCCTTGTCTGCATAGAACACTTGAGAGTATCAGTAAAACCATGGAACTTACCTAGTCTTGATTTCTTTGTTTGTTTCCTCTTTATTTGTGGATTTCATAATTTTACAGTGGGTCTTCTCCTTCAAAGAGGATATATTTAGATGGGGAAATAAAAACAGTGGATTCTCCATCTTCCTCAGATAAGGATTCTAATGATCTCAAAATGCTTCTCTAGCTTACTTGCAGCAGTTCCATCTATTGTACCTTGTATGTTTCAGTTCAGGAGGGCACACATGCACAGAATCTGACTCTGAGTTGCTTCTCAATTGGTACTTGATAGGTGTCCTAAGCAGGTAGCGGAAAGGAGGGGGTTCTCCACTTCCTCTGTAACGAAAGCTGCTCGTACACAAGTAGAGCTCTGTCTTACAGCCGTCACTTAGGGAAGTGAGATTACAAATTTGCAAAATGGCTGTTGATCAGGAGGATAAATACAGTTGTTACTCCAGTGCAGTTTATGGTTAGTGCTTGTGGAACATGATATTTTGCTATGTGACAGCATCATTTCCCCCTAAATACTTTCATAAAAATAATATAGAATTTTTATTTTTAAGTAAAGAACGCAGCAGAGCACCATGTTTCACAAAATAAAGCATGACATTATCTTAAGATCATAGAATAAGTTTTAAAGAAACCGAGACCAGTATTTTCCATCTTCGGAGCCTAACACTAGACACATAAATCCATTTTAGTTACTAACTGAAAGTTGCCTGATACTCAGAGGGGCTGAGAACTCCCATTGAAATCAATAGAAGCTGGAGCTGCTCAACATCTCTGAAAATACAGATTTTTATTTTTGGGTCACTTTTCAATGAAGTCAATGGAAGCTAGAAGTGCTGAGCTTCTTTGAAAAGTAAGACCTGAGTGCCTATGTCCTCAAAGGTATTTAGGAACATAGCTCCCATTGATTTCAATGGTAGTTAATCACTTAAATACCTTTAAAAATCCTTAGTACCTAAATATAAGCTTAGATGTCTAATTTTATACACCTGTATTTGACATTTTTGGTTTTATGGCCATCGTGGCAGCCCTAGGTAGGTGAAATTCTCTGCTGAGCTACAGCACAGTCTTCCATATGCTGGCTCTGCTGTATGTTAAGACTCCATGCTCAGACAATCATGGGCTTTTCTGCTGAGAGTGACTAGAGGGTTGGGGTGGTGCTTTGCTGTTTTGTGAACTCATGTCCTTCAGGAGCTAGCTAGAGATGACCAGTTTCACATGAACACAAAAGTCACTGGTTAGAAAACAAATTTTGGTAACTAGACATCTAGGTCCAGGTGTGAACTAGTTATCTGGAGCTAAAAGGCTCTTACTCAATTCCCAGTCCCTTGGTCCATGCACTATAATAAACTAGATTTGTTTTTTAAAAAACAAGCCTCATAGAATCTTATGGCAGATCAGGAATTGAGATTTTATACAATTGAACAGTTAACTGCATTCCTGATAAATGTAACAATAGCTTCATTGAATCAGTTTGGAAAATCCCAAGCCTTTCCCATATATCTGTCTGTATTAGCAGTTCTGATCAATTGCTAACTGCATTATAGAAAATCTCACCTAATCGCATTAATAGTTTTTGAAACGATTACAGTTAAATGGATTGCTGTGCTTACCATGCGGGAAAACACCAGAAGAGAAGAACTAATAGTCAATTGATCAAAATGTGATGGTGGAAGAAGCCTGGAACAAAGCATTCCAATATCGTATCACAGAAGTTAGAGGTGGAAAGGACCTATTAATCCCCCAAACTGATTCTCCTACCAATCCAACTTTGTTCTCTACTATACATTTTCCAGTGTCTCATCCAATCTTCTTTTAAATAAGGCTTTTGTCATTTCCTTTAGGAGTGAGTACACTATTTACACGTCTAAGAAAACACGGTGGTTTTTTAAAAACTGATAAGGAAATCTGTGTTGTGCATTCAGACCTGGTGCAGCATGGACAGCTGACCTGGAAACCAGATGCTGTCAAAAAAGTGAGTTCTGCTTAAGTCTTTGTAAATGACACAAAACCCTGGTAAATGGGTGACCCATTCAAACTAGGTTGAGCTTTACTAGTAATATTCCTGCAGATGGCTAGATGGATCTCTGTGTTACCATAAAGTACCCACAATAAATCAGAGAGATTTTTTTAAACCAGTGGATATTTTTCTATACCAATTAATATGCTTGTGGAGGAATACAGTACAGGCCTGTTTATGCGTGAATCAGCTTAACAGGCAGTAGCACCATGCCTCCAAGTGCTACATATTTAACACGCGAGACTCATTAACACGTGGTACAGGAACTTGCTATGTAGTGCTACAGATTTGCTCACTAACTCACTAACATAGAAATTGACAGGAAGTGTGGGGTGGAAACATGTTGTAGGCCTACTGGTGTTTCCTCTTCCTTTTGATCGCCGATATTGGTAAAGACATATCATGCACACTTAGTCATTGTCACGCTAGAGATATGTAATATATAGTCTGTGCTAATACATTTCAAAATTATTCGATTCTCATTTATTTGATTCTAATGGAAACCTTTCTTTCGCAAAGGGAATGCCACTTTCACATTCTTTGGGTGAAAGGAAATTCCTTAGCAGCATTCCTTTCGCCTTTCTTTCACGGAAAGGAATGCCGCTAAGTGGGCCAATTCTTCAAGGCCAAGCACAAAATTTGGAAATTTAACAGGGAATGAATCATTCCAAGCCATCAACAGATTTCTAAGTCATTTCAAAAAGTGTCATGGCATACCACAGGTAGTGATTTCTGGAGAAAGCCGATCAGCCAATGAATCGGCCACGAATATGTTTCCCACCGAGTTAAAATCCTGCAGTATTTGGGATGCCGTGAATATGTATGTAATCCTATATAATTATACATGTACTGTATGTGTAAATATCGTAACATATTTCAGCATGGCCCTCTTACCCCACGGTCCGTTAACACATGGTTGTGACGACTTGACTCCTGACATCCGCACATTAGCGGGTCTCTACTGTATTTGTCCTAGTCTCCTTGGCAAGGATGCCATTGTGGTGCAGTCCATCTTGTAGGGAGAATTTGATGAGTTTCTGCTAGAGATCCAGTAATGGCCCACCTTTGCTAAATCGGGTTAAAATAAAAACAGAATTATATGATCAGGTAAAACTCTGGTGACTTTTCAGAAGAGAGACTAAGTCAATGTCTCAAATAGTGGCAGTACACGAAACCATGTAGTTTATCCTCTCACCCTTGGCCTAAGCTAAAACAGATCCCATGGGAATGTAAGTAAAACAGGGAGGTTATCAAGGGAAAAATCTACCAAAAATTTCTACAAGATACAGTTAAAAATTACACTGTAGTGTGAGCTCATTGGTCTACTTCTAGTTCTCTGCACAGCCAGGCAATGGAGCCAGGTTTAACACCAGGATTGTGTGTACTGTAGAGACATGCCAACCCTTGGGGAAAAGATAGGGCCTCATCATCACTCAGTAACAGCCTATTGGTCAGTAAAGAGTTTTGAAGAGATGTTCACCAAAGGCCCCCTTAGCAGGTTTGGGATGGTTTGAGGTAATCAAAGGGGATTACCACTTTGGAAAAGGACAACATAGTTCCATTAGGAATAAAAAGTTCCCAGAAAGGGGAAGAAAAAGAGGTTAGCTTTTGTGATTCTGCATCATACTGTGTATTGCCACAGAAGTATTTAATGTGAAATGTATGTCACAAAAGTTGGGTGGAAAATATCTAGTTAGAAACCACAGTCTAGTATCTATGAATCTTTCTGAGAGCCAGTTACATTTTAACATGTATTTCTAGTTTCAGTGTTAGTCTGTACATCACATCCTGCTTATTGTAAATTAGGTTTAAACCACACAGCAGCCTTTAGTAATGGCTTCTGCCTTTCACAAAAAAGGTCATTTTTTTTTTCTAATTGTCTGAGGTAACATTAGTCATTTTAGTTCTTTTCCACCAATTAAGGAGTGTGTAATACTTTGTGTATATTAATCTGTCACAATTTTATTTCATGGTAATTTAAATTAATGCATAAAAATGCTGGCAACTATAGACTTAATAGTTCATATAGATGGATTTAAGAAAGGTATATAAGATCAAACTCCATCCATGACTAAATTTCTTTCTGATGGCCTTATCCATTGGGTCATCTGTTCCAAGCCCAACCCAGTGCTGGTTTCTCCCTATGGTATATTTTGAATGGTTTGTCGAAAGGACTTTTAAATGACTCAGAGCAATGGGGGTTACATTGTAGAGTCTTGAAATTTTAGTTTAATAAAGCATGCCAATAGCATGAGTACCATACACGGCACTGTAATATGCAGCTCCTGAGAATTCATTCTGAATTCTTGACAGAAACCATGGAATAATCATCAACTCTTATTTTTAATCCATTCATTAACGGAAAATTAATATTAAATCCAGCTCCATGAAATACCCAATTTGCATACAGCCCAGATTGTATTTTGTTAACTGCAGTCCAGGCAGTGGCTGCAGAAGGGCTGCCCCATACCTGGAACTTCAGGGGAAATTCTGGCACAACCTGAGTATCCTGGGGAATATCTACTGCAATGGCAGTTCCACCACCCTTTGAAAGGCTCCAGTGTATGCTTCCCAGCTGTCCAATCAGTGTGAAAATGCAATTCTGTTGCATTTTTCTTCCCCTCCCTTCCTATATTCTGCCCTAAATAATAGGGGCTGATTTTGGCCCCCTGCTTTGGCTATTATAGACTGCTCTAATGGTGGATAGGGGCTGTAAAGGAGTTGCAAGGCACTAGGGCAGAATTCCCCTAACACAGAAGCTGCATTGGGTGATGTAAATGGCCTTATGCTGCTCTCCCTAGGAAACTCCAGGGTGAGAAGATGTATGCACATAATCCTGACTGCTATAAGGATTCAGGGTTGCTTTAACCTGCCCTGAGGGCCATTTCAGCCTCAACAGCAGTGAAGAATCCACGGGGCACTAATGTGATGGAAAGCCAGCTTCGTGGATTC
Organism: Dermatemys mawii; assembly: GCA_007922305.1. Lineage (NCBI taxonomy): Eukaryota > Metazoa > Chordata > Testudines > Dermatemydidae > Dermatemys > Dermatemys mawii. The sequence goes on along the minus strand of ML677352.1, from coordinate 8,166,131 downwards.
GGGCACCCAAACACCAAAAGACATTTCTGAAAATGTGGGCAGGTTGTCTGTGCTCTTGTGTATGTCATTCTCAGCAGCAGCAATGAGGAGGAGTGTCTAGATTCTATGCAGAGACATGCCTTAAATATTTTCTGAGATCAAACATGTTAGCAATAACCAGGCTGGTTTATGGAGACAAAACCTCCCCAAATTCACACTACTTTGTATTCTCTGTCTGTTCTTAACCAGCTGTTCTCATTGTTTTGGAAGCACCCTTAGATGGTCACTATATTTGTTCAACAGAGGCCTTAGGTAAACAGACAGTTTTCAGAATAAGGTCTTAAAATATGTTTGATCTAGTTTTCTTTCTTTCTGGGAGAGGTGAAGGATAGAAAATATATATCTGCTGGTTTGCTTATGGTACAGAAATAAAGTGGTGATGGAAGAGGGAGAAGATCAGTACAGAAACAAAATATTTACTACGTCAGGAAAAAAGGGAACTCACATACACAAAGAAGAATGCTGGCATGGTTAAGCAACATGTGAAGCTAATGTTTAGCATGCTTGTTCTAACATGTTCACAGGAAACAGACTCAGGGGGTTTTGCTTGTGGTATAGATAAGTCAGAGGCTAACACTCCAGCAAGATCGCATGTCTTACTTTTCATGAACCAAAATAGCACACAGTCATTTGCAAGCAAAGAGTTCACTTTTGTTTATTCAGCCCAAGTATGTTATGTGCTGTTTATTGTGCACCTTGCTTTGGCTCCTAATTAATCTATCCAAGCCTCAAAAAGCTGCTAGCTCCATTCCTACTAGTGCACCTTTTCCCTTTTCTTACCTCCTAAAAATGACCTACAACTACTCCAAATTTTTTGATACATGCAATCAGGGCAGGCCTACAACATTTGGCAGCTGAGGCGGGGCGCACAGATGACGCCCTCATGCCCCCAGGCCTGGGCCAAAACTTTGAAATGTCTCAATTATGCCTTCTTCCTGTTCTACTCCTCGCATGGTACTGCTCTGCTACCTTCCCCAATAAAGAACTAACAACTTAAAATGCCTTGTTCAAAAATTAAGTAACACTTGACTTTCAAATGCCTGACCAGCAAATGTAACTTTTCTTGTCTGCATAGTAAACACTGGCATTTTTGTCTGTTTACATAATCAAAGTGGTGCTTTCCGTGCCTTCTTGGTTGCAAAGATCTGAACTGATTCTGCTTCCTGAAGGTCCACTGTCTGGGCCAGCTATTGCTCTGTTGAGATGATTGCAAGGCCAACCAGCCTTTCCTGTGTCATTGTGGAGCATAGATGTGTTTTTATTAACTTCAGCTTTGAGAAGTTGCATCCTTCACTGGCAACTGTTACAGGAAGTGTTAGAAGTATGCGCAGAGCAACAAAAGCATTTGGAAAGAGGGTGGTCATCTTATTTGTGCACATATATTCCAGAACAGCCCTTGGAGTTGATCCTGCTGAAATGTATCTTGAAACGGCTTTCAGTTCATCAACTAAATCACTAGCATCAATATTGCACATATCATCATGTGTCAACACTGTCTCTAGTGCTCTGCATTGCTGGCGTAGGCCGCCTTCAGATATAGTGAGGAGTTTTGGAATATCTTACAACATCCCAAATATAGTGCTGTGATCCTTGAGCTGCATGAAACGTTCTTCAACTGACTGTATTGCACAGTCTAGCACCTGGTTAAAGAATTCAACTTTGAATTGTTGTTTGGGATCAGAAGTTACAAGATCACAGGCCCTGGTTCTCATGGGAGACTTCAGTCACCCAGATATCTGCTGGGAAAGCACTACAACGGAGCACAGACAATTCAGGAAATTTTTGGAAAGTGTAGGGGACAAATTCATGGTGCAAGTGCTGGAGGAACCAACGAGGGGCAGGGCTTTTCTTGACCTGCTGCTCACAAGCAGGGAAGAAATAGTAGGGGAAGCAAAAATGGATGGGAACCTGGGAGGCAGTGACCATGAGATGGTCAAGTTCAGGATCCTGACACAAGGAAGAAAGGAGAGCAGCAGAATACAGACCCTGGACTTCAGAAAAGCAGACTTTGACTCCCTCCGGGAACTGATGGGTAAGGTCCCCTGGGAGAATAACATGAGAGGGAAAGGAGTCCAGGAGAGCTAGCTGTGTTTTAAAGAATCCTTATTGAGGTGCAGGAACAAACCATCTCAATGTGTAGAAAGAATAGTAAATATGGCAGGTGACCAGCTTGTCTTAACAGTGAAATCCTAACTGATCTTAAACGCAAAAAAGAAGCTTACAAGAAGTGGAAGATTGGACACATGACAGGGAGGAGTACAAAAATATTTCTCAGGCATGCAGGAGTGAACTTGGGAAGGCCAAATCACACTTGGACTTGCAGCTAGCAGGAGATGTTAAGAGTAACAAGAAGGGTTTCTTCTGGTATGTTAGCAACAAGAAGAAAGTCAAGGAAAGTGTGGGCCCCTTGCTGAATGAAGGAGGCAACCTAGTGACAGAAGTTGTGGAGAAAGCTAATGTAGTCAATACTTTTTTTGCCTCTATCTTCACAGACAAGGTCAGTTCACAGACTACTGCACTGCACAGCACGGTACGGGGAGGAGGTGATCAGCCCTCTGTGGACAAAGAAGTGGTTCAGGACTATTTAGAAAAGCCGGACGAGCACAAGTCCGTGGGGCCAGATGCACTTCATCCAAGGGTTCTAAAGGAGTTGGCAGATGGACACTACATTAGGGAAGCAGTAGGAAATAGAAAGCTCCCTGAGAAGCTGGTGTTAATCAGTCCAGGCTCCTGGGGTGCTAGAGTGGTACCTACAAGGCTCCTCCTCCTCTCTCTCCCTGCAGCTCCTGCTGCTTTCTGTTATTCCCTCTCATCTTTTCTCCTGCCTCCCTGTTATGTCTCTTGTGTCCTCCTTCTTCCAGCACAGCACTCCACCATATCTATGCATCTAGAGCAGAGAGATTACATATGCATGAGCAGCAGTCACAATTTTCTGCACTCCGGGTCCTAGTGGTGCCCCCCACAGTCTGGGACCTGAGGTGGCTGCCTCAGTTCACCTCATGGTAAAGCCAGCCCTACATACAATTTGATATTGCCAATTTGGTATTTGGGCACCGAGCTAGCGTTAACCCTCACCATTAGAAAAATAAATTCTGTGTATGTTCCAGTACTCTGATGACACTGACTTCAGTGGACGTTGGCCTGGATATTTATGTCCTGATTCAGCAAGGCTACTGTTAAGCATGTGATTGAAATCTGTACAGCTAGTTATCCTGCTTAAAGTTAGGCATATTCTTAAAACCTTGATGAATCAGGTTTTATTTATTTATATTATTTATATGAATCAGCCCTTTATTATCTGGCACATACTTGGATACCTTCTAAGAGCTGTCCTTCCTATTACCTTTGTAATTGTGCATGGAGTCAAATTTTTCCTTTTGTTTACCTGAAAGATACAAACCTAACTTCAATAACAGTGTTGAGTAACTAAAATCCTTGAGTCCTTGTGTCAAACTGCCCTCTGCATGTATCTTATCTCATTTGCACACTTAAGGTATTTGCACATAATCTAATTTAATGACTATAATACCAAAGCTCACTGAGTAAATGTGAAGAATACATCAGTCCACTTCTGAACATGTGCTACTATAATACTTGATAGATTCAGACAGCATGCCTGTTAATTTTTGTTCCTAACCATTAATGATTTCGAATGATGAAAATTTGGTTTAGAGGGGTATTTTAGCACCCTATTCACAGTATTATAGGTGTCACACATATCCATTTGTCTCAGTCTGATAGTGATCTTACTGAGAAATGGTCCATAGCTAAAACAGACATTCTCTCTTCATATACACAACATCAATTACAAGGTTCTTGTCAAAATTCTGGAAGGTAAATGAGGGGGGGAAAATGCCTTTTTAAAGCTAATGCACAAGATAGCGATTTAACAAGAATGCAAAGCACTTATTATTTTTAACTTTGTGTATCTGACTAGATGCTCAGGAAGACTAGACAATAGGGATCCCCTGCAAACTAAAGAAACCCGATGAGAAGCTTAGCTTGCTAACTGATTTTCCCCACATATACATACAGGGCCTTAGACCATTGAGATCAATGGAAGTCTTTCCAGGAGATTAGGCCCATACAAATGATCCTTTCATTTAATTTGTTTCTCATCTTTATCTTCTCATATGCAAGTTATTTGACAGATTTTAAAACTTAACTTCCTCTCAACTTCCCCATGGCATTTACTGTTAGAAGCCAGGCTAACCACAGCTTAGCTAGACAATGAGTATATGCTTAGATTTGAGTAATTCTATTGGCATTGGGAATATACATAAAAGGCCACAGGGACTGAACCACATACAATTACTGGAATTTATTCATTTAGGATGCATCAACTAATTGGTGCACTTTTGCTTTTCCTGTAGAATCAGCAGCTAATGTGGGCAACCAAGACAAATCTTATCCAGTAGCAGCAAAAGTTAGTGTGGAGGAAAAAAGACTGACACATGGATAATAGTGCACATTCCTATTTTGTGCCATAAAGATACAGTTTTTATTTTAAATGTATAGGCCGGTAGCCTGCTTAACTTCAGTTACCTGATAATACTTTGTGTTTATATAATAACTTTATTTCAAGACCCTCAAAATGCCATATAAAGGTGGGTAAAGTATTATTATACCCATTGTATAGACAGATAATCTCAGGCCCAGAGAATTAAGTAACTTGCTGAAGGTCATATACATACAAGAGCAAGTCAGTGGGAGATTTGGGCATAGAACCAAATCTCCTGACTTCTTCCAGTCCTGTTCTCTAACCACTAGACTGTAATCACAAACCCTTTTGTGAATAACGCTAATTATTTAAAACCCTTCAAGTTGTACAACACAAAGCCAGCTCTGCAAAGTCAAAGCAATGTTTCCTTAATGGTTTATTATAGCTAGAAGAGCACAAATACCCTTGTCAAGCGATTTCATGGATAGGGACAAATAGAATCATGGAATCATAGAACTGGAAGGGACCTAACCTGGAGGAATCTTTCTCTGAAGACAAAGCAAAAGCTTCTGAAGATCCCACGAATACAGGAAGTTCCTTAAGACTCTCTTTTAGGGTCAAATCATGGTCCATTTGGATTTGTGTTGTTGTTGATAGGAGTCTTCCCATCAATTTTAATGTGTATTGAGTTGGGCCGTGAGAGGCAATGGCAAAACTATAATTGATTTCCACAGAACCAGAATGTTGCCTTTATTAAATAATAATTGGCAGATAACAGTAGTATTGGAATATGTGGCTTAAGTTCTTGATTTGAATGTGTTTCTTTTTTATGCTACAGCTTTGAAACCAGCAGAATTTTTATTCGCTCTAGGTACACGCACAGCTCTGATTACATGAATGAGTTCAGTTAGGCACTGGGAGGTACTGTGGAATAAGCAATTAAAGCAGTCCCTTTGAGTCTTTTGTGTTTTTAATCATTCCTTCCTTTAATGGTTTTTATCCCATTTGCCAGCCAAAATGTTAACTTTGCCTACTTTACTCTAATGCCTGTGTTGCTTCACCAGTACAAGTTTATCCACAGGGGGATCCTGCAGCTGCTTCCATTCAGATCAGTTTGTACCAGCTGCATGGCTTGCTTGACTTTCAGTGCGGGGTGTGTGTGTGTGTTTTATCTGCCAGCATAGGAAACAACGTTCATCTGTTGTGCCAAAACTTGAAAATTCTCATGCCACCAAGTCTTGGCTATACTGTCAATGACAAGAATGGAAAGAAACACTCTGAGGAGAATAGACTGACAGAGTATTCCATGTCTTTCTTTCTCCTCCTCCCAACAGTCTTCTTCACCTTCCTGATTTTGAGAGGAATGCAATTAGCAGCCAGGAATTGCTGTTTTTTTTTAAAGCCAAAACTTAAACTGACTTTGCATTAAGTATGTCTTTCTGAACCTTCCCATGGTTTAATTTGAGAGTGTGCATAAGCTTTCAAACTTATTATAGTTATTTGGAGATTACAAAAAAGCCCTCCCATGCATAAATTCACCATCAGTGCATAAGGATTGAATGAATAGAAATGAATGCATATAGCAGTTGTTCAGCATGCTGTAGTTGATTTTCCTTCAAATTATGTTATTCAAAAAGGTACTGGATAAAGAATTGAGAATTCATCCTATAATTGCTCTATATTTACAGCTGCTTGTGTCTCCAAATGACTTTATCCACAGGAGACAGTTAGAGTGGAGATAGCTAAAAAGCAGTATTCAATGGGTTCTTTACAGCCTCAAATCAAGGAGATCACCACTATGTCAATGCTGGGTTCACCAAAGAGCTATTGAGAGGGTATTGTTTTCTTAATGATAAATGAGTTTGCATTTATGTTTGCAGTTCATCAATAGTGTACGCTGCTGGGGCAACAACTGTATCATCCTCTATGCTTTTATGATGACACCCTACCATTGGTTGTCAGTGGCATTTCAACCAGTACCAAAGACATAAGCCTCTGACACTTAAGTAAAAGGACTCCATTAATTAGACAGTGCTAGAAGCCTCATATTCTGTAGGAGAGCCACTGTAGGGTGACATGATCAGATATACCTAGCCAAAATTCTGACAGTGCTGAGGACTGACTGAGGCCCCATTCTGCAATGAAATGCATCTGGGTGGCTCCTTGGAACCATGCACAGGCTTATTGAAGTCAATGGGTTTCCTTATGGGCACTGTGTAAAGTGCTTGGGGAATATGCTCAGATTACAGAGGCGGAGGCATGTCCACTGCCCTTTGACAGAGTGGCAAACTAATTACAGCGGACTCTCGATTATCCAGGACTGGGTTAACCAAGATGTGGATTAACCAGGATGTCAAAAAAAAAATAAATACACACAACTCACAGGGCCGGCTCTGGCTTTGTTGCCTCTCCAAGCACAAAAAAAACCCCAACCCACCGGGGCGCAGGGCAGCCAGTGAATTAACACCCCCTGTCCCTGGTGCATGGTGGCTGGTGAACCAACTCCTCCCCCACCCATATTTCCTATGGATGGTGACTATCCGGGATTTTATTAACCAGGATTAATTTTTTTCCCTATCATCCTGGATAATTGAGAGTCTACTGTAGTGAGTTTGCATTGATCAAGATGGTCTTGAGCAGTGTAAGGGTATGTCTACACTACCCACTGGAGAGTGATCTATCTATTGGGAGTCGATAAATCACATCTACTTTAGACATGATAAATTGATCAAGCGCTTTCCCATTGACTCCGGTACTCCACCACTGCAAGAGGTACAGGCAGAGTCAATGGGGGAGTGACAGCAGTCAACTTAGCACTGTGAAGATGCCATATTAAGTCAATCTTAACTAAAAAAGGAGATCTGATTAACTTATGATTAGAGTTGTCTGTAGTAGTTTAATTTTTTTCTTGTTGATCATAATGTTCTCTTGTTGAGTATTATTTTTGCAAGGTCCAGGACAACAGAATGGTGGTTTGTTTCATAGTGCAGAATCAGAAGAGCTTTGGAAGCCTCTTAAAACTGAGAGGGTCTCTGGAAGGTGGGAGCTAGTCCCTTGTCAGCTGTCTAATCAACTTTGATTCTGTACCCTATATCTTCAGACAGGATCCACACTGAGGATCTGGGCACTTACCCCTTTGAAGAAGGGAAAATTTTCAAGTAAGCAACCCCAAGTTGTCCCATGTCAAAAGGGAATGTGTTCCACGCACACTATATTAAATGCTGAGTTCTTAAAGAGAGAACACGGAGACTTCTGATTGAGATAAGAACCTTCATTTAGAATGTTACGAAGGATGATCTTAAAACCATTCCCTTTTCTTTTTACTGCAACCGAAACTGAAGAAATTAAAATTACATGTTTTGAATGAATTTGCTTGGGGAAAATAACTCTACTGCTCACAGGAAATATTTCAACAATGTATCAAATATCATGAATATTTATTATGAGTTTACTCACTCTTGGAAACTGTAATTGGACTAACCATTTCATAATGATATGATAGTGATGAAAAGCCAACATATGGTTGTTTTATTTATCTTCAGATAAAAACCCATTTTTGCTTCATGAAACAATACCAGAGTGAAAATAATTTTATTGTAAATCTCAAGTAGAGAAGCTGCAGTTTGGTAATTCAGTAATTTTCTATAGATCAACTCTTAAGAGACTCATTACAATGAAGGAACTCAACATGCAGGATTCTTCAAAGTTAATATAAGAAATGCATTAACTTAACTCAACATAGTTCATTTTGCAAACTTTCTTTTGTTGCTGTTATCTAAAATAAGAAAACAAAATTCCATTGCTTCATTTGCTTGGTATTTACAAAAATATAATTGGCTGTTCACTCTCTTCCAAGGATCTCAAAAACAGCTGTGCAAAAAAACCTAACCACTTCTCATCTGGTCCTGTATTTTGTTGAAACTCAGGCAATGTTTGTGGACAAACTTTACTTTGGGCAAACCTAGACCCAGTTTGAGAGAGTATGGGCTGGATTATGGTATTTTAAGGCAAAGGATCCCACTGCTTTTCTCGGGACTACTTACATTGTAATAAGCAGGAAACAGTAAGTAATACGTGCATAGTAGTAAGCAGGTATTCGTAAATAGTTGGGTAGTAAGATGCTACCCTATGTGGATAAGGGTGGCAGAGCCCACAGCACGCACATCTCATTGGTTTTGTGTGTTTTGATCCTGGAAGCAGGTGAAACTGTCAGCAGTTGTTACGGAATTTTTAGATTCATTCAAATAAGAGATCTGTCTATAGGACTAGGTACATACATCATGGCTATCTGAGCATGAAATTTGCAAGATGTAACCATTACAGGTAAATAATCAAGAGGGTTTGTATAAGAACTCCTGTAAAAGAAAACCTGCTGATCCTTTTACTCAGTCCACTATTTTATCCACTTGACCAAACTCCTCTGTTAATTACAGTCTCACTTGGATTTATACTTTCCTTGGTTTAAGGAATGCTGGTTTTTAAAACTCTCCACCTCACAACTTCCATGTAAGTTAATTTGACAGTATGATACAAGTAATGTGTGCCAACTTGTTTTAATGTCATAATACTAGTCCTTGAGACTCTCCTGGTTGTCTTTGTAGTTTCCAAGAGCTCTGAAACAGAAAATATGCAAAAGCTGGATTCACTTTTCTTTAAAAAATGTTTAAAATATAAAATAAGACAATGAGTCTGCAAAGTATTTAACTGTGTTCATTTCCTGTATGCCTCATATTTATATTGCCTATGTCTCCAATTAGTTCTAGATATGTGGTTTACATATCAGTTTGCCAAGTTATCTACAGGAAACTGAAGTTTCTCAGTTTTCCTGGCTATCACATGGTTTACAAATAGGTTTTGTCTTACACAGAAGAGTGAAATGAAGTGCTCACCTACCAATCAATATTTTGATATACATCTAAGGCCCTTTTAAAGCCCACTGAACTCAGTGGAAATACTGGCATTGAATTCAGTGAATTTTATATCAGGCATTTAGTGGAAGTAGTATTATAATATAGCTTTAAATAAAATAAGATAGTGATGTGTAGACTACTTGGCTGACACAATGGGAAAGTTAATTTCTGTTCCAACTGTTTAGAGCATGGACAATCCTTTTACATTTCTTGATTTTTTGAACATGAAGTGAATTACACTGTTTTATAGCATTACTCTTTTTGCCTAAAAATGTCCTAAGTGCATAGTTAGCTGTCTGGTGCAACCTGTGCTAAGATTTAGAGTGGATAATGGTGATTTCTCTTAAGAGCAGCAACAATTTTGATATAAAAATGTCAGAAATAACAGTCTATCTAGCTCTTAGCACTCTCTAAACATAAAATAATCTTCAAAAATCTCTCCCCATCACAAAATGAAGGCAACTTTTTGGGGCTGTTAAAGCTACCAATTACTTTCTCTTCTATTCTTTTCTTCAGTATCATACCTGAGAAAGTTCACCAGAGAAAATTATATATAATTTAACAAGAAGTATGGGCCATATTTGACCATGTGTCAGATCTTCAGAAGAATTGAAGAATATTCCAGGAAGGTTCAACAGGTTATCTAAGGACCAAGATAAGCTATATTCCAGAATAGAAATAGAGGCAGTTTTACTTCCTGTCTGATTCAAGTTTAATAGAAGTAATTTCCCCTATCACTCCATAATCTGCTATATATTCTTTATGAAGGAGAGGCTGGCTATCAGGGCAGACTCTGGATTATGGTGCAAGCCATACCTGCTAACCAATAGCAGCCCTACATGGTTAATCCCAGCGCTGCTAACAAGTGGTCTGAGAAGTCAGTAGTTAGGGTAATATCTCTTTTCCCCATATTAGGAACCAGCCTGCTCTGCACTGGATTTGCAAAGAGGGTCTAATTCTCATGAAAATCTCACTGGTTACTCCATGCAATAGTGTACATGGGGCTATGACCTTAACTGGGTCTGAGAAAGGCATAGCTGAGTCTGGATTTTGGAATAATGCAAGGCATCTAGGGTCTTAAGTTTATAGCCCCACTCCAGCAAACCACTTAAATACATGCTTAACTTTAATCATTTGAGAAATGTCATTGAATTAATATACTTTGCTTGATGGAGCCTATGTGAGCTGTGTTAAACCCAGGACATGAAAGAGTGCTCTGGATCTGAGCATTGAAAGGGACAGAGGTCAGTAACAGCAGGGCTCAGCTGTTACTTTCTTCCTTTTTGCTGCTGCCAGATCATATTACCTTTATAAATTAACTTTATTGAAGTTAAAGGTATAATAAAGTTAGGCCACTTGACCAAAAGATTTTAATTTCTGTTTCCTTTCTCACTGACCCCATGCCATTCACAAGGGATAAAAATTCTAAATACCCTTTAAGTAAACACATGACAAACAATCTGTTGGATATTATGGGATCAATACTATCCCAGATGTGAATTCAGTGAGATAATTTTTAAAATACTTTAGAACTTCTATCTTTCATTTTCTCTTGAAGCCATTACTTAGGGAAGACTCGAGGAAAGAACAAGGTAAAAATTACTTAGATAAGTTAGATGTTTTCAAGTCATCAGGATTTGATGAAATGTATCCTAGAATACTCAAGGAGCTGACTAAGGGGATATCTGAGTGATTAGAGATTATCTTTCAAAACTCATGGAAGGTGGGAGACATTCCAAAGGTTTGGAAGAGAGCAAATATAGTGCCAATCTCTGAAAAAGTATATAAGGATAACCCAGGGAATTATGGACCAGTCAATTTAACATCAATACCCAAAAGGATGATGGAGCATATAATCAAGCAATCAGTTTGCAAACACTTAGAAGATAACAAGGTGATAAGTAACAATCAACCTGGATTTGTCAAGAACAAATCATATCAAACTAACCAAATAGCTTTCTTTGGCAAGGTGACAAGCCTTTGGATGGGGAGGATGAGGTATATGTTGACTTTAAAAGGCTTTTGATACTGTCTCATGTGACCTCATAATCAAACTACGGAGATACATTTAAATGGAGCTATTATAAGGTAGGTGCATAACTGGTTGGAAAATCATTCCCAGAGAGTAGTTATCAGTGGTTCATAGTCATGCTGGAAAGGCATAACATGTGGGGTCATGCAGGGTCAGTTCTGGGTCCAGTTTTGTTCAATATCTTCATCAATGATTTAGATAATGGCATAGAGAGTACACATAAAGTTTGTGGATGATACCAAGCTGAGAGGGGTTACAAGTGCTTTGGAGGATAGGATTAAAATTCAAAATGATCTGGACAATTTAGAGAAATGGTCTGAAGTAAATAGGATGATATTCAGTAAGGACAAATGCAAAGTACTCCACTTAGGAAGGAACAATCAGTTGCACATACACAAAATGGGAAATGATTGCCTAGGAAGGAGTACTGCGGAAAATACAGTGGATCACAAATACGAGTCAACAGTGTAATACTTCTTCAGAAAAAGCAAACAGCATGCTGGGATGTATCCACAAGAATGTTGTAAGCAAGTCACAAAAAGTAATTCCTTTGCTTTACTCTGTGCTAATAAGACCTCAACTGGAGTATTGTGTCCAATTCTGGGCACCACATGTCAGGAGGAATATGGACAAACTGGAGAAAGTCCAGAGTAGAACAACAAAAATGCTTAAAGGTCTAGAAAACATGACCTATGAGGAAAGATTAAAAAAAACAACAACTAGGTTTATTTAGTCTGGAAAAGAGAAGAAGTAAAGGAGACATAAAAGTTTAAGTATATAAAAGGTTGTTACAAGGAGGAGGGTGAAAAATTGTTCTCCTTAACCTGTGAGGATAGGAGAAGAAGCAATGGGCTTAAATTGCAGCAAGGGTGATTTAGGTTGGATATTAGGAAAAGCTTCCTAACTGTGGGAGTAGTTAAGCACTGGAACAAATTGGCTATGGACGTTGTATAATTTCCATCAGTGGAGATTAAGAACAAGTTAGACAAACAACTGTCAGGAATGGTTTAATTATTACTGAGTTATGCCCTGAGTACAGGGAACTGGACTAGATGACTTATTGAGGTCCCTTCCAGTCCTACACTTCTATGATTCTATGAGTCCTATCAGTAACAAAGACAAACAGGAAAAGAAAGAAATCATCTTATGTATATACAGTAGGCATCCAAGTTTTCATTTAATTTAATTTAATTTAATTTTATAAACAAATCATTGAATGATACAGGAGTAACAGCAAATGGAGAAACAAATTGAAACAATCATAGACGCTGAATGAAGAAACCAAAATGAGAGAGAGACAAATTATGATTAAGGCTAGTCAGATAATGTAATAGCCTACTTCTGTATAGTTCAGCAAATTGGAAACTTAGTTTCAATTCAGTTAGATCATTTCCCTTTGTCATTCTTTGTTTATCCACATTCTTATGGTAAAAGTTTTGGTCATCTGAGTGTTTAAGAGTAATATATTTCAAGCTTGTAGCCAAAATTAATTCATTCAAGAAACCTAATATGTACTGTGACAAAGTTCTGTCCTTATCTTCGTGGATCCTGCGTTTCCTGGCAGATTTTTACTAGCTTCAGTGGCTCGCTGTGACCCTCCATGGAGCCCTTCTCTCTCTGGAGACAAGGTCACAGCCTATTGAGCCATTTTCATCACAAGCCAGTGAGAAGAAGCTATCCTTCCTGGCACAGTCTCTATTTTCTCCCAATCTCAGAGACTAATTAGGGGAGGCAAAAAAGGGGGAGCCCAGGCCCGCCCTCTACTCTGGGCTCCAGCCCAGGGACCCTAATAGTATCAGCTAAGATGGCTGACCTTTTATCCACAAAACACAATACAATTCCCTGGGCTACTTCCCCACAGCAGTCACTGCTTCTTCAAACTCCACTTCACCCTTACCTCAGGGCCTCCTTCCTTGCGTATGATATGTTGTCCACCACTCAGTCTCACCAACAGCATAACTTCCTCTCACAGCTTCTGACACCCACAGCCCACCTGACTAACTGGGAGGTTTTTATCTGGATTCAGCCAGTCCCTGATTGGCTTCAGGTGTCCCAGTCAGGCTAGCTGTTTCTACTCCTTTCTAGAAGGTTCTTAACTGGCCCCAGGTTCTTGATTGGCCTGGAGTAGCCTTTGTTTGGCTATCCAGGGAACAGGGAGCTGCACATCCTGAGACTAATATACCTGCCTTCCAGCACTCTCCTATATCCTTCTGGTCTGACTCTGTCACAGTACTAATTAGAAATGCATCCATTGGTATAGAAACAGCTTAACTCTGCCATATAAAAGATCAAAATATATATCAAAAGAATTACCATTAAGTCATTTGTATGCAGTAGAAAAGGATAAAGCCTGTGCTGTGTACTTGGATCATGGTACCATAGTAAATAATCAACATAATTTAGAATATAAAATTTTATTAATATTACAGCACCTCGGGCTCAGTGCTGTGCAGGAACATAAGAAGACACTATCCTTGATCCAAAGAACTTGTCATCTACACCAAATGAGTGTAATAGTCACTTTGCAATGGTTATTTTTCTGCTACATGAAGTAATAAATAGCACCAGAAATGAAGAATTTCAACATGAATTCATTCTGTTCTTGATTCACTGAGGCTAATGAACTCTTTCCTTAAAACAAACAGATCCCCGCTAAAGAGTATAAATCAACTGAAATAGTCATTTGATGTTGTTTTATTGAGCCTTTCACAGTTACAGGTCGTAGGAACAATACGAAGAATGGAATACTGTTGCTACAAGGGTTTTCTTTTTATAGTCTGGGGGCAAAATTTACTTCTAGTGCTAACAAGTATGTATTGAGGGTAATGGAGCTGTATCCACCTACACCAGCTTATCAGTATGGCTCTGGGATTTATTTGAAGTAAGCACATAATCACTATTCTTCATTCATTTCAGAAAAAAATGAAACAAAGATTACATAAATTTGTTGTACTGAAAAAATGTTGCCTATAGAATTCATTTGAAAATTACTGTTGTTAATTTTTTGTAGACCTTGAAAGTATTCTCGCATATAATTTATTCCATGTTTTAGCAACTCAGAGTCATAAATAAGAATACCAAAGATGACACGTGTACCATTAAGAGCTTATGTATAGGATGAAGACATTGTCAACATGGAAGCAAAACATGTGTGCTTCTGCTCCATTTCTGCTCCATTACTAAATTCCCCCATCTGAGAGTGATGCAATCTTCCAATGTCTGTATATTGTCCCACAGAATACAAATTATAGGGACACTAATTCAAGACAATCTTAAATAACCTTCCTTTTACAATGTTCAAGGTAGACTTGAGCTGATTTTACTGATAGTTATCTGAGTATTTTGAAAGCTTTGGGGATGATAAACTAAACAAGCCTTCTCTCATTCTCCTGAGACATGAAAGACGTTACCTCTTGATTAAGATTTTTCTTCTTCAAAAGTTAATGTGTCTTGTTTAATGAGTAGGCTTAATTACAGTGAGGAAGAAGCTAATCTCTCAGGGTCTGAGCACACCAGGGGGTTGATTCTTGTCTCATGTACATTGATGTAAATGAGGAGTAACCAAAGTCAGTAGAGTTAATCCAGTACAAAACAGTCGTAAAACAGAGGGAAAATAAACTAGAGATTAATGTAGGCAGCTTTTGATGTTTGGGTTTTGCCTAAGGAAATATAATTTGTCCATGAAAGACCAAATGCTCTCTACTGTTTGCACTGTACTGGACAGGAGACATGGAAGGTAGATGGGAAGGATCAGAGACTGCAGTTTATTTCTCCTTCCCCAAGCCTATAGAAGTCCCTCTTCAGGGCTACTGTTAAATTGGGATTCTGTGTCCAGGAACACCCGTATCAGTGAGCAGCCACTGTGTATGAGTTGTTCCTCTTTGAGCTTGGTAGATTTCCATATGCTGGTACGAATCCTTTGTTCTTTCCAGCACCTTCGGAGAGAGAGGTAGGGAGCAGGAGTAGAGGGAAAAACAGGGGCAGCATTGTCCACACATGAATAAGAATGAAATAGCTGTTAAATGTTTAAAATTTAAGATTGTTTGCTTCTAGCAAACTCCCTTATTCCTTCTCTCTTTCTTTGTATGGTATTTTTTCTAATGTCTAGGTGGCAGTAAATGTTTTTGTTTGCAAAATCAAGACAACTTAGTTGGTTGCTTTCAGCCTTTAGATTTTGGTGTTAATTTTTGAAACTTTTTATTTCTTATCAAGTAAGAACACAGGACAAAGAGTGGTGCGGGGGGAGGGGGGGAAGGAGGCAATACATAGGCAAATGCTGCTTCTGCATCCATTGCATTCAGTTAAATTACTGCAAGATCTCAGGGATAATATGACCCAATTAGCCGTCCTGGACCTGGAGTGAGCATGGCAGCTCTCTGCAGATTCCCTGAAGAAAACTAATGTGTTCTCAGGTTCGTAATTCTCCAAGGCTTCAGTTCAGCCAGGCATGTGAGCATGCTTAAGTACATCCTGTTAAACTCTAACACGGTTAAATTTAAGCATGTGCTTAAGTGTTTTACTGAATTGGGGCTCAAGCGATTTACCATTTCTCAAAGTATGTACCTTGTAAGTTAATTTTGACTGCCATTTTAAATTGATTTCTTCAGGGTTGAGTAGAGTGGACTCAGTATAACTTTGTGAAAAAAACATTCTAACTAAGTTTTCAAGATTAACTGGTGTCCTCAAGTGACATTTAAAAACCCATTTTTTAAAAAAACCCACACTTTTAGACAAGGTTATGCCTTGCCCTTACCGATGGAACAAATTTCTCTGTCAGAATCATTTTCATAAATCATATACAATGGGTTCCTTAACATGGAAGAAACATAGGATAGAAAGGACTTTACTTCTAATTGCACTTTCATCATGCAGTCCACATTTGTGACAGATAACATACAGAAATAAGTAATATTGGTAACTTCATGAATTTGTTTGTTAAAAAGCACAAAAGCACAAGCTATATGTATAACTTAATTTATCCAATAATAGCCATCCACTATTTAATGTATAATTTGTGACAGGAAAGATTTACTCCAATTCAAGCACAAGCTATAGGTCTCAATAATGTTACCTTATAAAGAGCATAACATGAGTCAGTAGTGTACACTGTATGCATAAGGAGAGGAAGGGGTTTTCCTTGCTTGCCAGATGTAGCAATGGTGCCATATTTGGTACTGAGATCCACCAAACCCTAGGTCATCTAACACTACCACTGCCTGCCACTCTTGTTATGCCAGTTTAAGAATAACAGCCGTTTTAGTCTGTATCCGTAAAGAAAACGAGGAGTACTTGTAGTACCTTAGAGACTAACTAGTTTATTTCAGCATAAGCTTTCATGGGCTATAGCTCACTTCATCGGATGCATAGAATGGAACAAACAAAAGTAAGATGCATTTATACACACAGAAAGTAAAAAAGAAAAAAGTTGTAAATTACCATGCCAATTCTAAGAGGCTGTTAAATTTGGATGGGCCATTATCAGCAGGAGAAAAAAAAAATTTTGTAGTGAAAATTTACATTGTTTCTTATCAATGTCTGACAGTTGATTAGAATCTGCAAAAGAGACTGAACTAGGAAAATGCAATAAATTAGTACATTGACAAAGCCACTCAACGTCCCTGTTTAATCCTTGGTTGACAGTGTCCAATTTGCAAATTAATTCCAGTTCATCAGCTTCTCTTTGGAGTCTGTTTTGGAAGTTTTTCTGTTTTAAAATTAACACCTATAAGTCTTTCATAGAATGGCCAGTGAGATTGAAGTATTCTCCTACTGGTTTTTGAATGTTATGATTCCTGATGTCAGATTTGTGTCCATTTATTCTTTTGCGTAGAGACTGTCCGGTTTGGCCAATCTACATAGCAGAGGGACATTGCTGGCACATGATGGCAAATGTCACATTGGAAGATGTGCAGGTGAATGAGCCTCTGATGGTGTGGCTGATGTGATTAGGTCCTATTATGGTGTAAGTTGAATGGATATGTGGACAGAGTTGGCATCGGGCTTTGTTACAGGTAGGTACCTGGGTTAGTTATTTTGTTGTGTGGTGTGTGGTTGCTGGTGAGTATTTGTTTCAGATTGGGGGGCTGTCTGTAAGCGAAGACTGGTCTGTCTCCCAAGATCTGTGAGAGTGAGGGATCATCTTTCAGGATAGGTTGTAGGTCTTTGATGATGCGTTGGAGAGGTTTAAGTTGGGGGCTGAAGGTAATGGCTAATGGTGTTCTGTTTTTTTCTTTGTTGGGCCTGTCCTGTAGTAGGTGGCTTCTGCGTACTCATCTGGCTCTGTCAATCTGTTTTTTCACTTCCTCAGGTGGGTATTGTAGTTTTAAGAATGCTCGGTAGAGATCTTGTAAGTGTTTGTCTCTGTCTGAGGGATTGGAGCAAATGTGGTTTTATCTTAGAGCTTGGCTGTAGACAATGGATCGAGTGATGTGTCCTGGATGGAAGCTGGAGGCATGTAGGTAGGTATAGCGGTCAGTAGGTTTCCAGTAGAGGGTGGTGTGTATGTGGCCATCATTTATTAGCACAATTGTGTCAAGGAAATGGACCGCTTGTGTGGATTGGTCCAGGCTGAGGTTGATTGTGGGATGGAAATTGTTGAAATCATGGTGGAATTGCTCAAGGGCTTCTTTCCCATGGGTCCAGATGATGAAGATGTCATCAACGTAGTGCAAGTAGAGTAGGGGCATTAGGGGACGAAAGTTAAGAAAGCGTTGTTCTAAGTCTGCCATAAAAATGTTGGCATACTGTGGCGCCATGCGGGTACCCATAGCAGTTCCACTGACTTGAAGGTATACATTGTCTCCAAATGTGAAATAGTTGTGTGTGAGGACAAAGTCACAAAGTTCAACCACCAGGTTTGCTGTGACAGTGTCAGGGATACTGTTCTTGATGGCCTGTAGTCCATCTCTGTGTGGAATGTTGATGTAGAGGGCTTCTACATCCATAGTGGCCAGGATGGTGTTTTCTGGAAGATCACCAATGGATTGTAGTTTCCTCAGGAAATCAGTGGTGTCTCAAAGATAGCTGGGAGTGCTGGTAGCATAGGGCCTGAGGAGAGGGTCCACTCTCCAGAGGCATACACAATAGAGGACCTCCTAATGAAGACAATAGAAGAAGTTCCATTGACTTCAATGGGCTTTAGTTCAGGCCTAAAATGAGCCATATTGTATTGGTGAAATAAAAACTTAGCACAACTCTACTAATGAAGAATACAGAGCTCCACCATGGCTATATTTACTACAAGTATTCAGTGTAAGGTAGCCCGATGTGAAGCAAAGCACACGATGGTCTAAGGTCTAAAATTCAGTGTAAGAAGTCTTTAAATGTTTGATTTGCAGATAAAATGAAACACCTGTCTTGGGTTTCACTTGGACTTCTATTACAAAGTGTCACATGGCAGATGTGTGTTCTACATGAAACATGTATTGAACTCCCATTTTAAAAAATACAAATAATATAAAAAAGCCAAGGAGAAGCCTCCTTGCAACTAGAAGATACTGGAGGTGAAACGTTAAAAGTTGTTAGAGGGTAAAAGCTTAAAATGCTGTAACTGAAAAGTTTGTCAGTCTCTCTGAGTGAAAACATTTTACATTTGACTCAGAAGCTTGTGGGTTCTTTATCCCTTTTATCTAAGGATATTATCCTGAGATTATTTGAGCTCTGGAGGAGGAAGGAATTTACACAGAGGAAGGCACCCTTTGTATGTCTGTCTTTGCTGTCTTTACCTTAAAGATGATTGTGTGTGATGCTAAGCAACAAGGTAGCAGTAGTAACAGGACTAAGTAGCAGGGATGTTTATTTGGAGAATGACTTTAGACATATATCTTTTTACGAATATTTATTGCTTACAGTTGATGGACCTCTTATAGCTCTAAAAAGAAATATATCAATTAATGATGGAAGGGAAATGTGACCCCCCAAATTTGTTTTATATTTAGTGCAGTTTTGAGACCACTTCAGTAGCAACATTAAGGTGTGCCAAACATTTCTGTTGCTCTTATGATGGCTTTTTAAAATGTTTGCAGTGTATTGAGTTAGATGCGAGGTTGATGCCAACTTCAGAGCGCACTGAAGTCAGTGAGAGTCTTTCTGTTTATTTTAATTGGCATTGCCTGAGGCCCTTGGTGTGAGAGCTAAGACAGTGAGGTTGCGCTGTATGCCTATGACTTGTGATACTGTGGATATGTGTTGGTGCTGACAGTGTGGAAAACAGCAGGAATCAAGTGCCCTGGGGATTATTTTTTGTAAATATAGCTTTATATCATCTTCTAGCTGGAATTGTTGCATACATTAAACACAATATGCCCTAAACATGGATGTCCCCTTCATGCCAGGAGAAGACCCAGACTAGCACAATATCATCATGCTTCTTTAAAGTAGAGGAAACAGCAGTAGCATTAGGTCAGAGATTTGAGTAGGCAATCTAAAGGCAACATTAAACTCGTCTGGAACTTTTCTATTGTATGGTGCCATTTTCTTTGTTACTATAGAAACACTCTAAAATGTCAACTATTTTTAGTTATGTATTCCAAAAGTAAAATAGCCAGGCAAGTTACTGAGGTGCCCCAAGGTACCAGAAATACAAGGTTTATAATATGCAATATTTCAACTCTGATTTTGCTAATATTATAAATATCAGACTTTATTGTAACAATCCCAAAGTGCTTTTATGTACATGGAGCAACACAAGAATTATAGATGTAACTATTTTATTTCTTATAACCTAGAATCTAAGGTACTACAGTTAATGTTGTCAGTTAAGGTCCAAACATACCTCTTATTTACACAAGTGAACTAAGTTGACATCAAATGGGTGTACACCAGTATAGTGGAGAGATGAATGTTGATCTTTCTTTCCAGATATAAATATAGTTTTAAGTGGAATTAATGCTCATCTTTAGATCTAAATACAAATGAAACCTACTTAAGCTTTACATTTCAGGTAATGATATTTTGTTAAAGCTTTATTTTTGTTGTATTGCTAAATGAACAGTTTATCCAGTTTCCTAGTACATGGTTATTGCAATGCTTTTACCTTTTCCTCCTGAGGTTAAATTTTGCCCTCAGTGATATCCCTGAAGCCCTGTTGACTCCCTTGATTGTGAGTGTATGGGGAGGAGGGGAGTAGAATGAGGACCTAGAATTAAAAATCATAGTGACAGTAATATGAAGTCTAGAATTTGACCATTTCTGTTTGATCCTATGTAGTCAACAGTGCTATAACCATCATCTCATTTTATTTCCTTGTGATTTGTTTTCAATGTATTTTCCCAACCAAATTCTGTTCTCAGTTATACCCAAACAGCTCAGTTGTAGTCTACTACCAATAACACTCAAGTCTCAACACTCACTCTGGAGCTTCCAGCTTTCCATTTGCTTCAATCCAACAACAGTTAAAGCATAAAAATACCTTAGAAGATGTACCTCTGTGACTGAGAACCTGTTCTGAGTTTAAGCTGAGGCTCAATTGTCTCTAGCCTTTTCTTGGAGTTCTTCTTGGAGATAGTTCACAGAAATAGATAGCAATTGGAATTTGGCTTAGAGAAAGCAAAGTTTATTGAATGGAAATAAAGAATCAATGGACGTAAGGGTAAATTGCATAGCTGTCTACCACAATCCAGGGTTATCAAAAGCTTTGGTAGCTATAGAGGAAAGTTGTTTTGTGTAGAACAGGTGAAGTTTAAGTAGTAAAAATATTTGCATCCTAGATTCAGCCAAGACCTTCTTGTTAATTTGCCTCCAGTTTTCATGTTTATAGATGATGACACAGCTGGTTGGAGTGCCACATGTGTTGCTTCACATAGGACTAACCCTATTTTCCTTCAGTCAATACTGCGAGGGACTGGTCTTGTTCATATGATGTTCCTCTTCTGCTTGATGACATGTAATTGTTAGCAGGTATTCCAACAGGCAAATATATTGGCTGGTGTTCTGGTGTATATGAACTGCCAGAAAGTGGCTAATCTACTGTAGATATTTTTTTTTCTACTGCTGCTGCTACTCTTCTTCAGGAAAGTAATGAAGTTTCTCTTTTAGTTAAAGTAGGAGAGCCAGGCCTCTGTTTTTTCACACCTATGTTCTACCCCAAGGCCTGTTAAGTGACTTCCAAGGCATCTCTGTGTGTACAACACATGGATTTGTTACAACTGGAGGAATGTAGACTTTTTAAGTATGATCTTTATTCATAACTATTCCGCAATGAACATTTAGATCTGCATGCAAAGCTTCCCAGAGTCTGGCATGGTAGGATCTGGGTTTTTAATTTATTCCAATTCACAGATAAGATCCATCTGTAAAATTTGGATCTCGTTTACAATCCAAACTTCCCCAAAGATCAGGACTTTTGGTTCACAACCATCTCTTTTCAATGCAAGAAGAAGAGCATTTTTCTTTAGTAGTATGTGGAGATGTTCATAACATATAATCATACAAGACCTTGTTTAGAAACATCAGTTTAATAATCTTCTCACAATTTACACTGTCAGGTATTGTTCAGACTGGGGAAACCATAAATGAGAATGTCCCCAGCTATATGGTGGAATAGATCATCTTAGTCATGATGGTGACAGAAATGCTTCTTGGCACATTTCAATGTAAATTTTGCATTAGTGTTTTACACAGATATCAGACCTCATATCAAAGTACACTATCATTTTTTACCCTGATTTTTATCACCACGGTGGGGCAAATTATATCCTCAAATGCATGCTTTGATTTGTCTCTTTCAGATTGATATAAAAAAGAGAAGAGACTATGCTTCAACTTATTGAAAATGTTTTCTTGTTTTTTATTATATGGATTTATAGCGAGATTTAGGGAATTCCTCATTGTTTTTCTTTTATTGCTTTCATGATAGCAAATATGTTAAAAGCATTCCTTTGCCTATATCCATATGACTTTGAAAAGGACAGAGGGTGTTAGTGAGAGCTCACTGATTTCATATGTGTTTTCTTTGTGGGAAACTCACTAGATTTAAAAATAATTAGCCAAAGGTATTTGTTTTTCCCCTGAAAACCATTCATGGAATTGCACATGACAGGAGTCCTTGTTTTACATGAACACTGGAAATAAAAGAGGTTTCAAAGAAAATAATAAAAAGCCAAAGAAGCTCATTTTCACTGAGGAGAAAAAGGACTTTGGGGCAAACAGGAAATAGGGTTTTCATCACAATATCAGAATTTAGACTCAAATCAAGCATGCAAATTCAACTCTTTTCACAAAGAATTAATTTAAGCAGGATTCAAAGAATGACCTTTTCTCTCCACCACTAATAACAATGAATATTGTGACAAAGCTCCAAGTCTGTACTTGTGGGTCCTGCGCTTCCTGGCAGATTTAGGGGCCTCAGAAACTCATCTAGGCCCCAGAGTGACCTCCCTTTCTCAGTATAATTGGCAAGAGTCACCGCCTAGTGAGTTACCTTCATCACAGGCCAGTATGGAAGATGGAAAAGGGGGGAGCCTGGGCCCACTCTCTACTCCGGACTCCAGCCCAGGGACCCTAATAGTATCAGCTAAGACGGCTGACCTTTTATCCACAAAACACAATACAATTCCCTGGGCTGCTTCCCCACAGCAGTCCCCGCTTCTTCAAACTCCAGTTCACCCTTACCTCAGGGCCTCCTTCCTTCTGTATGATATGTTGTTCACCACTCAGTCTCACCAACAGCATAACTTCCTTCCACAACTCCTGACACCCATAGCCCACCTGACTAACTGAGAGGTTTTTATCTGGTTTCAGCCAGTCCCTGATTGGCTTCAGGTGTCCCAGTTAGGCTAGCTGTCTCTACTCCTTTCTAGAAGGTTCTTAATTGGCCCCAGGTGTCTTGATTGGTCTGGAGTAGCCTTTGTTTGGCTATCCACGGAACAAGGACCTGTACATCCTGAGGCTGATATACCTGCCTTCCAGCACTCTCCTATATCCTTCTGGTCTGACTCCGTCACAATATTTACTAGCAATGGGACAGATCTTCATCTGATGTAAATCTGCATAGCTCTAATGGCTTCAGTGGAACTACACTAATACAAAAATATCCCAATGTGCAGCTAACCCAGTATATATTTTTTGCAGTAAATTTTGAAATATTTTAAGTGACTTTAGCATATTTTGGAAAGAGCAGCTTTGTAGAGCTGAAATCCTATATTTAATCCAGTTACTAGGTAGCATACCATACAGCAGCAACAACACAATCTTTTCCACATCTCTGTTCAACCTGAGGAAATGGATCCTAACTAAATGTAAGAGAGCGAATTTCGATTCAACCATGTTTGTGCTCATTTTGTTCTCTAATAAGCTTGAAGGTTCACCCCAAGAAAAGTTCCTATTGTACTTTTAATGAAAATGATCGATTTTCACCTTATTGATGAGTAATATAAGTTGTTGCACCAAGGAATGGTGACCATGTCGTGCAACACATACAGCTAACAAAACCACTGTACATTTGGAATAATTGCAAAGTTCTATTAACAAGATATTCGTGGGGGAGGGGGAATCTCATGAAGAAGTGTGCTCACTGTGTTGCATAACAAACTTGAGATTTTTGTATTTTGTTTGCAGTGTTTTGGAAGCAGAAAAGACAACAAATTGGACCTATTTATTATTCACTCAGCTCTAATCTCAAGCCTGACTTTGCAAGACCAACAGTAAGGAGGCAAAACTAGGTGGAGTGCCTACAGAGCTGGTTTCTGAGTGTGCAGTACAGCCCACAACCCCACATTCTGTGAATCATCTAGGATTCTGGTGTAATGTAGCACTCACAGACACTCCCTGCAGTGGGGATAGTTACAATATTTTTGTACCTACCAGTATAAGAAGGATTAGAACTGGCTCTGCAACCTTGAGGTGAAATTATCTATCACATTACCCCTTTCAGGAATCCAGTCTCCATTGATGGGCTTCTCGGTCTGAATCAAAACCATAGGTGGGCAAACTACGGCCTGCAGGCCACATCTGGCTCATCTGAGTACCTGGCCAGGAAGACTTCCCCCGGGCCTGCCCCTACTTTCCCCCTCCCTCCTTTCCCAGAGCCTCAGCACGCTGCATCAAGGAGTGGCCCTGGACAGTGCTGCAATGGCATGGCTCCGGCGGGGCCTGAGCTCCTGCTGCTCGAAGCGGCATGGTATGGGGATGGGGCTGCGAGCTCTGGTCGGTCAGGCGGTCTCCAGGCACTCTGCTTCAATGGCATAGTAAGAGGGCTGGGATCGGGGCAATGCGGGGGTGTTGGATAAGGGGCTGGGAGTCCTGGAGGGTGGTCAGGAGACAGGGAGGGTTGGATGAGGCAGAGGTTCGGGAGGTGGTCAGAGGATGGGAAATGGGGGGGTTGGATAGGGTGTGGGAGTCCCGGAGGTCTGTCAGGAGGTGAGGGGGATGGATAGGGGTCAGGGCAGTCAGGGAACAGGGAGTAGGGAGTGGGGTCCCAGGGGGTGGTTAGAGGAGGGAACGGTCTTGGGAGGGAGTAGTCAGGGGACAAGGAGCAGGATGGGTCGGGGATTCTGATGGGGGCAGTCGGGGCAGGAAGTGGGTGGGTTCAGATAGGGGTGGGGTCAGGCTGTTTGGGGAAGCACAGCCTTCACTACCCGGCCCTTCATACAATTTTGGAACCCCGATGTGGCCCTCGGGCCAAAAAGTTTGCCCATCCCTGATCTAAATTGTTGTATGGGTAACATTAGTCTGTCTTGCCTGAGGTTATGAGCAAAGAAAGGCAGTTAGGGATAGTCTCATCCTTTCCATTATCCCCAGCTGTTTGAATATCCGTGTTGGTAGTAATGTGGATAGTGTGGAGAAGCACTTAGTTCTCTTATGTACATCCTGCCATTGGCAAGGTGCTAGTAAGAGAGCATGCTGCTGCTTTTCAGAACAATGGTAAAATATATAGTGGAACCCATTGTCCCTGGCCTCCATGATCCATTGTGATCTTTGCATGCCACTCAGCTCAGAGACCCTCCTCTCAGAAGCTACCATTCTGTTCCAACAACATGGCACACATCTGGGTCAGTCAGTGCAGCGCTTGGGTAGTAATTTTCCCTTTCATCTGTTATTTACAAATTGGACAGTGATTGCAGAAATTCTCAGTAATATTTTAAAAACTTAAATGATAATGAAAGTGCATTTGACTTTTCCATCAGATATCACCTGTAGGTCATTAGTCTCGTTTCTAAGATTTCATTCATGTACTGGGTGTAATAGCTCCTCTCTGTAGGGACTATTCCAGTGGCTCTCCTTTAAATGAAGATTTCAGCTTCCTGCCTCCTACTTGCATCTTTTATCAGCTCCAGTAATGTTCTGGACTGGGATTCTCTGGAGTTCCTCCTTCTCAAGATCTTGCTAAATTACTCCTGCCAAAGCTGACTGATCCTTGGGGCTCAGGCTCATAAAAATGCTTTTGAAGAACAAAGTTTTTGCCTTTGAAAATGAATCTGGTTGCACTCACCTCCCAGTGTTACTAGGTCACATGGCCAGGATTCAACTTTCACGAATGCAAAAAGCAATGTCCATTTTGCTTCCTCTGTGAAGACTACGACGACATTCTTTTTGCCGTCTGCTTATATCTCCAAATTCATTGTCTTTGCATCCCAGAAACAGAACAACCCACTATTAGTCTCCAGTATCTTCCCATCCCCGTGTTTATTCCATATGTAGATTTGGCTTACCATGTTTAATTTACGTTTGACAGAAAGATACACCTCTCCTTGCCTGTCTGGAAGAAATCCTTTTGTCAGCATTGCCTTAATACAGACTTTTCATATATTTTTCAGTACATATACACAGCTCCTTAAATATCATCCCTATAAGTCTCATGCAATGATATTAATGACTGGCATGATCCTGGCTTTGGTTTAAGATCTCAAATGACAGTCTTTAGGAATAGATACTCTGAAAACAATCTGTTAGATATAGTGAGTTTGTCAGGCTGATTAAGAGTTGCTGACTCAGAGGAGTGAATCCTTTGCCAGTAGGCACCAATAGTGTCACAATCAGGTGTCAGGTATTTTTGAGAAGTTTTCACAGACTCAGGGCCTTCTTTCTGATCCAGCAAACAAGCACATTCTTCTGCCAAAGGGAGGCTGCAATCCTTTGGCCTACTAAGGTCCCATAGGACTGATGGGGGATCTCTGGTAAGTTTGTAGCATATGTTTAGGAGCTTTTATTGGTTTTTAATATGTTTTCTCCGTAACCCTTTCTCCTTAAGAATAAATGTGCTTGCTTATGCAGGGCTGTGTGGTAACTTACAACTGCTAGTGATTAAGGCTTCAAAGAGAAAGCAAAGTGCAGATGTTGGACTGCTGAGGCAGTCTAACTTGCTGGGGTTATCACAATGAAGGCAGGGAACCTTGCACTCGGGAAGAAACCCCGGTCAGGAGGGAAAGAGATGTGGGCCTCTACCCAAGAATGGGGATAGCTGGGGAGCCAGGAGGCTAGTGTGAATGCCTTTGGTGTACCATAGGGGTATACAGGCGCAGTTGTCCTGTATAACGAGAACTTCCGCTGATGCTGATACAATGTTGCACTGAAACTGTTAAACAGCTGACCATTCAGGGAAAGCCCTTAAGCACAGGATAGAGGACACATCAAATAGAACTCAATCCTTTAAGAGGCAAACATGGCCAGCAAAGTTGCTGTTATTCAGAGCTAGATGCAAAACTCTTCTCTTTGACTTAGCTTCTATAAGCTCTTGGAACACATAATGGACATTCAAGACACATACAAATGTACTTGCATCTATGGAAATAAAACATTTCCTCTTGATGTTATTCCTTTGAATAAATTCCTGAGTATGTGGGGGAAAATGCGGACCAGAAGAAACAACAGCGTATGCCACTGTATTAAAGAAAAACAGTTCCTGCACTATTTGTATTCCTTCTGAAAGTTTTTACTTCTCATACACCAGAATGAAGACTTGGATTTTCCTTAAAATAATTACCTAGACTGACTAGTCCTAACTGAATGAAAACAGTTGATGAGACTGAGTTAACAATGAGATGCAATCTGCTTGGATGATTCCCCACCTGCTTTGGAATCAAAAAGCCAGACGGGGTGGGTTGAGTCTAGAAGTTTTTCTGGCACTTGTGTGTCCTTTACATATGCTCCCATTGCCGCCTTCCATAAATCTGATTAATTCACTTTTAAATTTGCATTCCAAGCACTATTTAGATTGGACAAATATAATTTGTATGTCACCATCTGTGAAGAAAGATTATTAAACAATAAAGCATTGAGAGACAAACAGTGGTGATGCATCGAGTCCAAAAAATAAGTGCTGAGAAGAGCTAGAAGATTTGTTCGACCCGAGTTTCTTAATTGTTTTAAGATGCTGACTGTGTTACTGGAGATGAAGTCCAAGAATGAGAAAACATTTACTGACGCTGAAATATGAATTCTAGCTGTTAAGCTAATTATACGATGAATATCAGACTTTAGTTTCTTACATCCATGCTGTGCCGTTTTAGTGACTGGTTTCAGCTGACCCATATAAATGTGTTTCTGTTTTTATACAGAAATATATGAATGTCTTTTGGTATAGCTTCTAGTTACAAAAGGAATATACTTGGGTACATTTTTAAATTACACTTCATGGGCCTGATATTTTGCCCATTGAAATCAATGACAAAACTTCTGTTGACATTAGTGAGCCTAGAATAAGACCTCACCTGGATTAAGAGTGCTGTCCCAAAGATGGCAATATTATAAGCAGCAGGAGCGTACAGTACAACCATCCTATCTCTGTTTAGATGGTTGCTTAGAATGATAAAAGTGTGGCAAGTGTAATAGAAACTGTTTTGGAAGATGAGTCCCATGTTTGCTCAACAGCGCACACATTTGGCCCAATTCTGATCTCATTTAAATCAGATAGGTGCAAATCAGCATTAACTCAGTTTCAGATGAACAGGGACTGGATGGTGGAGTTGTGAATAGGCATTGAGAGGATGTTCTGGGCATAAGGGCAGCATGGCATAGACAAAAATCTGTGAGTAAGGGATGTCAAGGTGTTGCTGAGATGGAAGAAGTAGAGGGAACAGGATGAGACAAAATCAGGTATGTGGATCATGGTAGAGAAAAGGTGAACTTGTTCTTGAAAGCAAGAACAAGGTGCTTGAACTTGATATGCAACGCAAGGGGAGCAAGTGAACTTTAAATAGTGTGACCAATGGACAAAGAAGCATTTTGAACAGATTGTTTTGGAAAGCCAGAAATAAACCAATCATGTGGAATTAGCTCTGGAAATTGCTTGGGTTCCAAGTCTAGGCACAGAGGCTAGGTGACTTACTGAAGGTCACACAAGTAGTTTACTGCAGTGAAGAATAGAAACCACACCCTCTGAATCCCAGAATCACGTCTTACTCACAAGACTGTCTTTCTCTATATTGTGAATAAGAACATAAGAATGGTCATACTGGGTCGGACCAAAGGTCCATCCAGCCCAGTATCCAGTCTGTTGACAGTGGCCAATGCCAGATACCCCGGAGTGAGTGAACCTAACAGGTAATGATCAAATGATCTCTTTCTTACCATCCATCACCCCCCTCTGACAAACAGAGGCTAGGGACACCATTCCTTTATCCATCCTAGCTAATAGCCATTAATGGACTTAACCTCCATGAATTTATCCAGTTCTCTTTTAAACCCTGTTATATTTCTAGACTTCACAACTTCCTCTGGCAAGTAGTTCCACAGGTTGACTGTGCGCTGTGTGAAGAAGAACTTCCTTTTATTTGTTTTAAACCTGCTGCCCATTAATTTCATAGTTTCATTTGGTGGCCCCTAGTTCTTATATTATGGGAACAAGTAAATAACTTTTCCTTATTCATTTTCTCCACACCACTCATACTTTTATATACCTCTATGATATCCCTCCTTAGTCTCCTCTTAAATTCACAGCATCAATAAAAAAGCTAATCTCCTTTCTGCCTCTAGCTGGTCTATGTAATAATATTTGCTAATCTAAACTAACCATTATCTCTTTCTTATGTACCATTTATTAAGGTAACTTCTTTCATGACAGTGCTGAAAATGTTGAAATAATACTAGGATAGATTTTTTTTTTTAAAGTGTGTAGAACCATATGTAAAATTTGTAGACACTTTAGGTGTCCTGTCAATTGTGTAACAATTCCTGATTGAGCTGCAGCGACAGAATTTGTCAAAATGTCAGCTGAATCAAGAGGGTTTCCAGTTGTTGGAATTCTATATAAATGTTAAACAGCAGACTGCATGCTAGGCATGCTAAGAATGTGGCACAGACCAAATCATGATGATTGTGCTACTGATGCTTTGACCTCCCACAGTAGCTTCTATAGTTAAGCTATACTATAGAATACCTATTACTCTGGCACCACCTGCTGGCTAAGAAGTAGCCTTGGGTATGCTTCTCACTTGGAGCATGCAAGTCCCAAAATGGGACAGCAGACCAAGAGGAAAGAGAATTGGAGTTATGCAAAACCACAAAATCATGAGAAAAAAGGACAGCTTTCCCCCTATGTAAAATACTGTTTATTGTCTTTAAAAAAATCAACATGACAAAAAACCTCTCTCTATCTCCCCCGCCACCATCTTTTCCCATGAACACAGAAAATACCTGTATATTTTCCATACTCTTCCGGAACTATACATCTGATCCTCTACATATAATTTCCATACAAATAAGAAATTAACTTCCATTAGGTGCCTTTGACAGTTACAGTTAATTAAAATATGGTGTTAAATTGAGTCTGAGGTCCAACCACTTACTTGAGTAACTAAAGGTTTGTAAGATTGGGCTCCTAAATAGAAAGTTAATTGCTATCCTATTATCTTATTGTAGTCATCTTGTTACCCATTACATTTCCAAACATTCCTTAGAATTTAATGCATCAATAAGTCCTGAATTACTCTCTTCATCACTGTAAATTTATAGTTAGTTACACAACTAGATGTGTCTGTTCCTCACCAATCAAAGCACAATACATGCTCTAATAGCAATCACTATTTGTTTAATATATACATACATAATAACACAAGTAACAGCAGTGTATTTGCTGGAGAGAGTTAGCTGAAAGTTTCCTATATTAAAAGCATCACTGCACCTCTGATGAGAATAGTGTGTCTTCCATTGACATAGAGATTGATAGTTTCCTTTACAGAAGTCTCCTGGGCAGAAAACACAGGGAACTTCTACCAATCTGTAAGTTCAATTACAATGATGAAGCACCACCTAATGTCATGCATACTCACTGGAGTGCAAGTGAGAGAGTGAATACCCGAGAATAGACTAGAGCCTGATTTTATAAGTCACTGGGATTTATGCATATGGAGGACTTTCAGATCTACACCCTAATTACTAGGCTTACTGTCACTATTGTCTATGTTGGGAACTTTTTAGCCACCAAAAAAAAAAAAATTATACAGAAAAAACTTATTAACTTTGGCCCTGATCCTGCAAACACCTACTCATGTGTATGACTTTATGCACTGTGAGTACAGAAGTCAAAATGGAGATGTGAGTGGGAGAAGGACAGGAAACGTGGCATTGAATCCAGTGTCACTGGGGGGGAAGGAAGACACAGTAAGAGATCTGAAATATAGGCTGGGCAGAACTTTGAGGGCAAGGACTCAGAATGGTAGGCAATGGGGAGCTGTAAGGGGAATAAGTAATGCAGAAGATAATCTTTGTAGTAGTATTTTGGACAGAGTGATGACTGATGTCATGGAGTAGGCGGTAGAGATTGAGTAGGAGGTGGATTATTGAGTTGGAAAAGGAAGGGCTAGATTTTCAGGGTATGTGGGGAGAAGGAGAGGAGGAGTTGAAGATTATGTCAAGGTTATAAGTCTAAGGATAGGTGGCTGGTGTTGTCCACAGTAATGTAGAAGGTCATAGGCAGAGAGACATTGGGAGAGAAAATAAGAAACTTTGACCATGTTGAGCATGAACTGGCATCAGGCCATCCAGGATGTGTCTAGAAATGGTTATATATCACGCATTGCCAAACTGTGGCTCGTGAGCTGTGTGCAAGTCATTTACTCTTCAAGTGCAGCTCCTGGAAGGCCCCCTCTATATTTCTCCCTATTCTTCACCTACAAGATTGGGAAGTGGGGAGCTAGGAGCTTCTGCCCTGTAGGAGGGTGGTGGGAGTAGGGTCTTCTGCCCTGCGGCGGGATGGTGGGACTACAGGCTGTAGCCCAGTGGTGGGGACATCAGGGAAGAAGTACCACATCCTGGCTGGTGCTGGTGCCACCCCACGGGGCAGGCTGTGTCTTGCAGCTCTCGAATTTCTGAAGATTACCGTATGTGGCTCGGCAGGTCAGTAAGTCTTGTCATATATAGTGATCAAGGCCAACAGAAACACAGTAGATTTATGGATCTCAGTAGAGGTGCCTTTCAATTAGCAAGGTGTGATGGAGAGGCTATAACATGTACTGTACATCACAGTATACGCAACATGATATTTTAGCTCTTCATAACAATGCAAAAAAGTTTTTTTAAAAAAAGAACTCCCCCAGCTTTTATTTAACAACTCCCTTGTTAATTTACTGCAAAAAAAATTACTCAAAATAAGATGCAATAATATAATGTAGTAATAAATATTAAAAGTACCAGGAAATAAAACATATTTAACAAGTATATACAGAAAAAGGAGCATTCATAAGTATCCTCAATATCATCCTATTTAGGTGGTAAGGGATTTTAGCTTAACTTGAATGACTATGAACTCTCCCCCACACTTTTATAGAGCTTTAGACACAGCAATTTTTCTGTCAGACATAATTGGTTCAGGAACATTTAATGTAATCTCAAAAACAAATTGGAGCTAGGATAAGGGTATTATCATTAGTCCAAAACATCTGCTTGGATGTATCCCTGCCAACAAACCTCAGATGTTTTTTGGCTTATCCACAAAGAACTAGTTATGCTGCATGAGATTTTCAAAAACATCTAGAGGATTTGGGTGTCCAGAGCCCATTGAAAGGAAGAAATTTGGATGCACACTTCCCAGTAGGAGGCTTTGAAAAATCTCAGCCTCTCTACATTAAACTGCGCTACACCATTTGTTTAGACAGCATTCCGGCATACTAAACCAATGTTAGAGTAGCCATGCAAGTCTTGCTTCTTAAACAGAGAGGCATCCTGTTTTAAAACAGGTGAGGAGATAAATGTACTTTACCTCCTTAAGAGTCAGTAAATTCCCCATGTACTAAGAGAATTAGGCTGAATATAACCTTAGTCGGAAACTGGTTTAACATGATACATATTTTCTCTAAATTGTTTTCTCTCAGCAGTATTTAAAATAAAATTCAATTTTTAAGCTAGTTTGATTCTATTTATCTCTATTCAGTCATGTCTATGGGCATTATAACAAACTCATCTATTCAGTAGTTACAGTCTCTTCAGAACAAGCCTTGTCAATTTCTTTTCATCAAAGCAATGACCTGAGTAGAATCTGACATTGGGCTCTGTGTCTTCTCTTAAACACTGTAAACTTCAATTTAGACCAGATGAAGGTCCTATCAGTCTGGTTTATGGAAACATAGCCCTTTTCCTCCAGGGAAACTTGCAAATACTCCACAGGAAGATGGTGGTCGGAGTATAATTAACAGGATTTCTTCTGCTCTGAAGCTGATGAAAGGACTGTAGCTCAGCAGGGAAGTTTTAACTTTTCTTAAGATTTTTCTAACCAGTGTAATATGTGGGCATCAGAATTTTAATAAATTGGGGGGCGGGGGAGAGAAAGCCAGACCGAAGTGAGGGGAAGAAGAGACCAAGTTTAATGAGAGTTTAATATGTAAATTTAAAGTAGATTGGGCAAAAGGAGTTTGATAATGGGGCAGTGCTTAAAGAGTTTTATGTATGTTGTTTCTCTATCAAGCAGCTTTCCATTTGAATAACTGTCAGGTTTCCACCCCACTCTGAACTCTAGGGTATAGATGGGAACCCGCATGAGAGATCCCCTAACTTATTTCTACAAGCTTAGGTTAAAAACTTCCCCAGGCACAAATTCCTTGCTCTGAAACAGTATCGTTGCCACCACCAAGTGATTTAGAAAAAGAATCAGGGAAAGGACCACTTGGAGTTCCTATTCCCCAAAAAATATCCCCCCAAGCCCACACCCCCTTCCTGGGAAAGACTTGAGAATAAAACCCCCACCAATTGTTACAGGTGGAGCCTGATCCAAAACCCTGGATCTTAAAAACAATGGAAAAATCAGATTCTTAAAAGAAGAATTTGAATTAAAGAAAAGGTAAAAAAGAATCACCTCTATAAAATAAGGATGATAGGTAACGGTATAGAGTAACCAAAAATATAAAGAGCACAGAGGAAATCCCTCTAGTCTTAGTTTCAAAGTTACAAACAAACAACAGGGATAAACCTCCTTCTAGCAAAGGGAAAATTCACAAGCTAATAAAACAAAGATAAACTGACAGGCCTTGCCTGGCTATACTTACAATTTCTGTAATATTGAGACTTATAAGATGGTTTAGAGGAGGAGGAGTTGCTGACCTGGTGTTTGTTTCTTTTTCTCTCTCTCTCTCTCTCTCTCACACACACACCCACCCACCCTTCCTAGATTTGAAAGTACCTTCTGTCCCTTTTGGTCAGGTGACAACAAGGTTATTTGAGCTTCTTAAGCCCTTACAGGTAAGGAGGAATTTTAGGCTACCCTTATGGTTATGACAATAGCATTAGCAAATCTTTAGCTCTGCACAAACACATAGTAAGGGAGTCTCTGATTCAAAGAGCTTACAATCTAAAGAGACAGTGTGGGAGAGGGAACAGAGGCACAAAGTGACTTTCCCAAGGTCACAATGCAGGTCATTAGCAGATATGGCAACAACAACCAGGCCTCCTGATTCCCTATCCGGTGTCTGCTCCACTGGACTATGCACCTGGTCTCCCTTTCTTCCTTCTGCAGTCTTTTTCTCAAAGCATTCAGTTGGAAAATCTATGAACTTTCCCCAGTTCACCTTGCAAAATTACATTCAGACCACGTGGACTTCCTTGCCTCATGATTACTCAGACTGCATAGAATCGTAGGACTGGAAGGGACCTCAAGAGGTTTTCTAGACCATTTCCAAGCACTCAAGGCAGGACTAAGCATTCTAGACCATCCCTGTAGGTGTTTGTCTGACATATTCTTAAAATCTCCAATGACAGGTATTCAGCAACCTTCCTAGCCAATTTGTTCCAATGCTTAATTACCCTAACAAGTTTTTCCTTGTGTCCAACCTAAACTGGCCATGCTGCAGTTTAAGTATATTGCTATTTATCTACCCTCAGAGGTTGACAAGAACACTTTTTCTCTCTCCTTGAAACAACTTTTATGTACCTGAAAACTGTTATCATTTCTGCCTTCAGTCTTCTCTTCTTCAAACTAAATAAACCCATTTTCTCCCGTCTTTCCTTATAGCTCATGTTTTCTAGACCTTTAATCATTTTTGTTGATTTTCTCTGGACTGTCTCCAGTTTGTTCATATTTCTCCTGAAATGTGATGCCCAGAACTGGACACAATACTCTAGTTGAGGCCTAATAAGCATGTTATTACTTCTTGTGTCTTACTTACAACACTCCTGCTAATATATCCCACAGTGATTCTTTCTTTCTTTCTTTCTTTCTTTCTTTCTTTCTCACTGTTGACTCATATTTAGCTTGAGATTCATTATTGCTCCCAGATCTCTTTCTGCAGTGCTCCTTCCTAGGCAGTCATTTCCCATTTTGTATGTGTGCAACTGATCGTTCCTTACTGAGTGGAGTACTTTGCATTTGTCCTTACTGAATTTCATCCTGTTTGCTTCAGATCATTTCTTCAGTTTGTCCAAATCATTTTGAATTTTATTACTGCCCTCCAAAGCACTTGCAACACCTCCCAGCTTGGTATCATCTGCAATTTTTTAAGTGTACTCTCTAATTCTTAGCCTCTGATCCTACCTCATTTTCACTAGATGCCCAATCACTACTAAATGTTTTGGTGAAAACTGAAACAAAAATGTCATTTAGCACTTCTGCATTTCCATATTTTCTCTTATTGTTTTCCACCCTCTCACTGAATAACAGTGGTCTTTCTTGGTCTTTCTTTTGCATCTAATGTATTTGTAGAATGTTTTCTTGTTACCCTTTATATCTCTAGCTAGTTTAATCTTGTTTTGTGCCTTGGCCATCATGCAAACATATATCGTATATTAAAACCTCACTTCATATTTGGTGATGGAATATTAAAACTATGTAGATTTTCAAATCTGAAACATTTCCTAGAGGACTTGTAGGTATATTAAGGGTATTTAAGACAGCTGTTAATTTTATCAGCAATAAACAGCAAGTATCAAATATTTCCCCATGGAATGCTTTATGCACTGCAGACTGTGGCTATTCATGTATGTTTTCCGAAGTATCGTGAAGCAAGATTCTTATGAAATCTTTGGAGATTCAAACTCTAATTACCATAATTACATTACTGCACCTTCTTATTACCCAAGAAGCCAGGAGTGATTTTTAATTTAAATGTTAAGTCACTTTTTGGCTTTCAGAATGATCTGTAATTTGGTTTTTTTAGATGAAGCTTAGAAACTAGAGGATGAATAATTAGATGAACAGATTAAAATTAAAGGTATAAAGGATCCTCTTATGGAAATTCTCCCCCTGGACTCTTGTAATGCCATTATTTATCCTTGCATATTTCCTGTTCTTCCTACTGTAGATGTGTATCTTGTTCAAACAGCAACAGTAACAATGCTTCCTACTATTTCACACTGCAGAGTGGAACAAAGAGAGGAACTGAACTCACTGAGTTCAGGCAAGCATATTCTACCACCTTTATAAACAACCCCTCCACCTAACTCCAGGATGCTATTGCTTTCAGCCAACACATAATGCTGTTATCCAAAGCCATTTTTAAAGGACACTGTCAAGCATCAAACAACTATTATAGCTTTCCCAGGATGTTCACCCTTCCTTTTGAATATCTTCTCTTTAAGGACAATAATTAAAGTTACTATCAGTAGTTAATTTTAACAAACTAATAAACAAAACTCTGACCCATGAGTACTGTGGTTTTGATTTTCAGAAGAACTCAGCACTCACAACTGGGATCACATTTTCTAAAGCACTAAGTAGTCATATTCTCAAATGACCTTTTTGAATATCTGTCCATATGAAAAAAAAAGGACTAACCAGGGCCGTCCCTAGCTATTCTTGTGCCCTACGCAGCTCCTTCCCCAACCCTGTGGAGTATGTGTTTGGGGCCCCAGGCCTCTGTTGCGGGAAGACAGGCCTCCAAGAGATGGGGAAGGGGTCTTGCAACACCCAGGCTTTTGCAGGGCAAAGCCCCAGGACTCTGAAGGGGGGCAGGCAGAGAGGAACCACCCCAGCATTCACCAATGGCGTGCTGGGGCTGGGTTGTTGCACTTCCCATCACTGATGAGTGCTGAAGGATATCTATAACAGTATGCAAATGCATACATTTAAATGTAACAGTATTGCAATATGCAATATATATATATATATATATATATATATTTAAATGTTGCAAGTTGATTTTTGCACCGATAACGGTTATACATTAAGCCTTTAAGAGCTCGTTCCTATAGTGTAGAAAATCAATATTATGCTTTCATATATTATTTCAGATATATGTGCACAGAAGAGTATAATTCATAGCAGATCTTTACAATATCATATATTATGGTATTGTTCGCAATCTCATTATTTTAATTCCATCTGCAGAGTTTCAACTTTGCAGACATAAAGGCAAAAATCTGGCTCTTACAACTGGTGTTTATGCCCTAGTAAACATAATTTACCCTCATTTGAACACAATCATTAGCACAAATTAACTTTAATGCACTGCAACATTAGACATATTAACATCACTTGGCAGAACACAATTAACTCTTTGTATACCACACTCACCTAAAGGCCTTATCCAAAGCCCTTTGAAGTCAATGGAAGTCTTTCCATTGACTTCAAAGTGCTTTGGATTAGGCCCTAAATGGGCTAGTAAAGTGTTTGTTCCTTATAAGGGGAGAACTATTCCTCCTAGAAGACTTTTCAAAATATGGGATAATGGCATTTTCAGTTCTCTATTTCGTGATCCTATTTAGGCCTCTAAACTGGAAGAAAGTAACTTGGAAAAGTGTCATATATTAGATACCAGTATTATATGGGTAAGATTTTCAAAGCTAGCAAAGGGTTTCAAATGCACAGTTTTCATTAATTGCACAGTGTCATTGAAAATGCAGCCATAATGTGGGGGCAGCAGGAATTTGTATTCCGCTACCATATAGAGTTGTGGTAATGTTTCTGAAACTTGCAAACCTGATGTATGTGCACAGAAGAGTAAAATTCATAGCAGATCTTTACAAGTGGAAGTTATTTATTATTTAGACCAGCTACATACCACACATCTGTACTTTGAATATAAAATGAAAAGACAAGGAAGAGTTTAATTATTCTCAACAGATATTATGCTTGTATTTGCATAAGAAATCAATAAGGATACTTTATTATTAATTTATATAGAGCCTTTTGCAATCTCAAAGCACTTTGCAGAATTAACTATATATTGTACAAAGAGGGATCACTTTCTGTTATTGCCCCTGCAAAATGTAGGCACCTCTGGTGAACATCGGTTCAGAATGATGTTGCATGACAATATGAAATACCTGGATCTGTTCTAAACTATTAATAAATGATACTTTTTGTACATGGCATCTTCTCTACTATTTTTCAAATACAGTAGCATGGAAGGAAAGATCTTCAGCTGTATCAGACTCTGTTTTCAGTTGCTTATAACATTGCAAAATTTTAACTGTTCCTGCTGAAATTTTCCATACTGGGAGTCTGCCTCAGGCTGAATCCTTCTGGAACATTTCAGCTAAAACAGTCCAGCTTTTTCTCAGAACAAGACTAGGGAAAGAGAAATTGGACAGTGTGTGGTGACTTAAGCAGGGAATGGCAAGAAGAGCAAGAACAGTCTCATGGTTAAGACAGTTGCACGCTTGTCTTGGACAACTGGATTCTATCCCTGCCACAGAGTTCCTTTACGATAGTGGGCAAGGGTCACATAAACAAAATTTTTCACTGGTGGCCACTGTTTGTTCTTCATTTTCTCTGTACCCCACTTAACACTTCTGGGGTCTGATTTGCAGAAGCGCTGTGCACTTACAGTGCAACTAAAGTTGACAGGAACAGTTCTTTGAGCATTAATAGTGCTATAGTACTTTGAAAAATCAGGTCCTGGGTGTCTCAAATTGGGCACCCACAATTAGTTGATACCTTCGATAGTTTTTATTTTTAGTGTCTCTGTTCTCCATGTGTAAAACAGGGATAATACTACCTCACTGGATAGGGATGTTGTAAAGATGAAGTCATTAACATTTATAAAGGACTAAGTCCTAAATCATCAAGCGTATTTAGGTGCCTAATATACTATGATGAGAAACCAATAGAAAAATCCATGAGA
Source organism: Dermatemys mawii (assembly GCA_007922305.1). NCBI lineage: Eukaryota > Metazoa > Chordata > Testudines > Dermatemydidae > Dermatemys > Dermatemys mawii. The sequence continues at coordinate 8,127,287 of ML677352.1, read as the reverse complement.
CAATTAATAATTCTATATTCCATGCAGGATTTGGATGGTATATGGTATATAAGGCATGGAGCCACACATTGTACAATGGGGATAAAACAAAATATTGAATAGCTGCTCATTAAGTGAGCACTATCTATACTGTGAAGTGAATGAGACAACCCTGTGGAAAACGTAGTGCTTGAGCATATAATTAAAGATTATGCCTCAATGCATATGCACAAGAGGGATAATTAATATTGCACAGACAGCCTTAATTCTGGCATTTCCTAAAATCTGAGTGCTTGACTTTGCCACCTTAACATTCTTTTTAAAAAATGTTATATGGTGTTTATACTGTGGCAGCTTCACCGACTTTCATGGAGTTACTCCTTTACATTGATACAACAGAGTGTAGAATCCAGCCCATAACCTTGAATTTGCTTCCTATTCTCTGATTTTCCATTTCAGCCCGATTATAACTAATTTCTAATGTTTGAGGTGTTCCTTCCCAGACAAGATGGAACATGCTGTCTTGATAGGAGAAGTGCTGACTCAATTTTTTACAGCTCTTATCAAAGTTGAAAGTGTATGTGTGGGGGAAATCTCAGCTTTATATTGTGCACAGCTTTGTATTGATGATATTGTCCACATTCATGGGTTTTATCTACATTTAACTGCCTCTACAGTACGCTTAGTGAAATATCAGAAAAGCCACTTTAATGACTAATGACAAGAAAGGAGTTTCAAAATAAATATCTGGAAATTCCTTGGACTCTTTGTCAAATGGATATAGAAATACTATTAGTGCTCTTTCTCTCTCTCTGAACAAGGGATTGAGAGAATTTCCACTACCACCCACCTATTTTATAGCTCTGCACATACATTGGCTTGCCAGTTAGGGGGTGTCTTTTCCCTATCTCCTCCATAGAGTCTGTGATTTGCAGGATCATATGCTAAACATTACAACACATTCTTTAATTCAAGCTGGAAGGCTTAGATTTTTGTGTTGCTTCTTTAGTAATTTAACCTCCCCTCTCCCCCAAAAACAAAGGTATAATAGGTTTTGTTTGAAATTTGTTTCATCTATATTTGGCAATGCTCACACTTACAGTGCACCATCATATTGCTTTAATTCATTGTGACCTATTGAGAACACATTCCTGATTTACGGGGATTTCTATTCCTCTAGTTATATTAACTCTTCTACTCTTACTAATTTTCCCTTTCCTGGAAATTCATCACCTTATGTCTCCCATACCCCCAAAATAAATAAAAATAAAACCATCACCAACAAAATTTGCAAATCTATCCCCACTTTTCACCAGGTTCATTTTCTTGGATGTTATATCCCTGTTCCCGGTCCATCAGCCATTTGTGCCTGTTGCACTGAAAGCCCCCCAGAGCAGGAATTGCTTCTTCATCTCTGTTTGTATTTCACTAGCCACAATGGAGTTCTGGTCCCAGTAGAGGCTTGCAGCCTCCACTGTAATATCAGTGCTTTTTAATAGAAGAATAGAGGTGTTCAGTACTTTCTGTCCACATACTGCTTTGAAAACTTTTACTAGAATGTGAATGACACTCATTCATGTATATTATTTGCATCGCCTGCTTATTAAAAAAGTTATATTAATTTCTTGATGTCAGGCTGTATAGCACTATGCAAAATATTGGGTAGAGAAATAGAAAAAATCCAGCAAAATAAAACTGATTAAACTCTTATGTCTATCCCACTTGGTGGCAATGTTTAATGAATAAAAATCAACAGTACTTGCTGTTAAAAATGTGTTCAAAAATACATTTAGAAGAACTACCTACATATCACAGTGCTTCATAACAGAATGGAGCAGAGATTAATAAGGCATTTCCAACTATATTTTTTAATATTACAATTATTTAAAAAAAAAAATTAAGAAAATTCACTTAAATATTAACTGTTTTCTTTAACTTTTGAATGGGAGACTGGTAGAGGAGTGTCTGAATTACAGCCTGACTTTTGTCACCCAACTAATTAGAATCACGTTCACCCACAGCAACATGGTATCAAAAACTTGTAGTAAATTAGACCCAGCTAATGAAAAGTGTCCCTTTTCATTTCACAGTGCCACAGCTACATGAGTAATTAATATATGATATAGCACATAATAAATGTAGTTTAAAATTAATTTTTCAGTTTGAGGTTTAATATTAGGTCTAATGACTGCAGCGTATGATAATTCACCTAGTTTGGGTAAGTAGAATTTAATAGTATCCATTTTATAAATAATTACACATGGGTTCTTAGTTCACAATTGCTTAATTAACAATGTGACAAATATATGCAGAGGATCTTCAATTCTTCTCTGTGCTTTTAATTAACTGTTGATGAATCTTGCATTTCAAGTTAAAGCTTCCATTTTAAACACTAGGGATAGAAGTTTGGTTTGATGAGGCCTCCACTGTTGTCATAATAAATGAAGGGTCAAGGTCTTCTGAGGCCTGAAGACTGAGTGTAGTAGAGATGAGTTGACCTGGTCCCACTAATGTAAACAGGACTATTCTGCATATATTGGCATTAGAAAAGGTTCAGAGAAGGGCAAGTAGAATGATTAGAGGTTTGGAACAGGTCCCATATGAGGAGAGATTAAAGAGACTAGGACTTTTCATCCTGGAAAAGAGGAGACTAAGGGGGAGGGAGAATATGATAGAAGTATATAAAATCATGAGTGGTCTGGAGAAAGTAAATAAGGAAAAGTTATTTACTGGTTCCCGTAATATAAGAACTAGGCACCACCAAATGAAATTAATGGGCAGCAAGTTTAAAACAAATAAAAGGAAATTCTTCTCCACACAGCACACAGTCAACCCGTGGAACTCCTTGCCTGAGGAGGTTGTGAAGGCTAGGAATATAACAGGGTTTAAAAGAGAACTGGATAAATTTATGGAGGTTAATTCCATAAATGGCTATTAGCCAGGGTGGGTAAGGAATGGTTTCCTAGCCTCTCTTTGTCAGAGAGGGGTGATGGATGACAGGAGAGAGATCACTTGATCATTACCTGTTAGGTTCACTCACTCCTGGCATTGGCCACTGTTGGTAGACAGGATACTGGGCTGGATGGACCTTTGGTCTGACCCAGTACAGTCATTCTTTTGTTTTTATGTGTAATAAAGTTAAACATGTGCATAAGTGTTTGCTGGATCAGAGCTTTAGAGAACTCACGATATTTTAGGATAGGGTGATGCAACGGTTATGTTACTATCAGTCTACCAACTACATCCTCCTACCTCTAGATATACATTTACAAGACAGGACAGTTTGTGTAAAATATGGCTCACTCCCATAATTTTGCAGGACTTTCTTTAGGCTCAGAATTACCTTCCTCTGTCATGAGGTGAATTCTCTGAGCAACAATTGTAGCATTCAGTTCTTCAAATCCTTCCATGCACACACTTATCTTTACACACTGAATAATCTCCCTGAAATCCATATCATAGTGAAATTATAATCACAGTGCACCAAATTAAGGGTAAGCATAAGTATTTGTGTGATTGAGGCCTCAGTTTTTGACTAGGGAGGGAGAAAAGGTAATTGTGGACTGGATCAACAGGGTCAGTTCAGGGCCCAAACCAGCTCATGGACAGTAGTGGAAAGAGGGTTATACTTCTGGCATTGAGGATTCTTTGGGTATGTCTACAGTACAAAATTATGTCGCATTTATAGAGGTTGATTATTTGGAAGAGATTTTATACAGTTGATTGTGTGTGTCCCCACTAAGTGCGTTAAGTCAGCAGAGTGCATCCACAGTACCATGGCTGGCATCGACAGTCTGAGCAGTGCACTGTGGGTAGCTATCTCACAGTTCCCACAGTCTCTGCTGCCCATTAGAATTCTGGGTTAAGCTCTCAATGCCTGATGGGGCAAAAAAACATTGTTGCAGGTGGTTTTGGGTACATGTCATCAGTCGCCCCTCTCTCCATGAAAGTAACAGCAGACAATCATTTCGTGCCTTTTTTCCTGGGTTACCTGTGCAGACGCCATACCACAGTAAGCATGGAGCCTGCTCAGCTCACCGTGAATGCTGCTGTTGTGGGCAACTCTGCTCTCCTGCGAGCAGGAGGCTTCTTTCTCAGGCTGCTCTCCCAGCTGGGAGCACCTCCCAGTTGCACCCACCACAGCCTGACCCTTGCTCCAATGACTCATGAGGCCTGGGCAGTAGTAAGAAGCAGTTCAACAATAGCCTGAGCAAGTGCAGAATGATGGTAGAATGTGCCTGTGGACTTTTAAAAGCTCACTGGCGCTGTTGGTCAGACCTCAGCGCAACCAACATTCCCATTGTCATTGCTGCTTACTGAGTGCTCCATAATATCTGTGAGAGTAAGGGGGAAACATTTATGGCAGGGGGTTGAGACAAAATGAATGGCATCTGATTTTGAGCAGTCAGACACCAGGGCGATTAGAAGAGCACAGCAAGATGTGCTGCACATCAGAGAGACTTTGAAAACCAGGCTACGGTGTGACTGACCAGGCTATGGTGTGACTGCTGTGTGTGTTTCTCCTTGATGCAAACCCACCCCCTTTGTTGATTTTAATTCCCTGTAAGCCAACCACTCTCCCCCTCCTTTGAAATAAAGTAATTATTGTTTTGAAACCACACATTCTTAATTAATTTTAAAAAATGAGTTAATGGAAAAAGTAGCCTGGGTAGGGTTGGAGAGGGACAAGGCCACATTGCTTATTGTAGCCGCACTAAAAATCAAAATGCTTAAATGACAGCCTTCTGTTGCTTGGGCCATCCTCTGGAGCGGAGTGGCTTGGTGCCCAGAGCCTTCCCCTCCACCCCCACATTCTATGGGTAAGGAGGTTATGGAACATCGGGAAGAGTGTAGATGGTTATACAGTGAATGCAGCAGGGGTCTGTGCTCTTGCTGGCTTTCCTGCAGCTCCAACAGGTGCTTCATCATGTCCGTTTACTCCCCCATTAGCCTCAGCATCGCGTCCTGCCTCTGCTCTTCGTGCTCACTTAATTCTTTCCTGGCCTCTGCTACTGAATGCATCCGATGCATTAAGCTGTGCTCTATCAGTGTGGGAGGACTTCATGAGCTCAGAAAACATGTCATCATGAGTGCATGTGCGGTTTTTTTCACCTTCTAATCTGCGATAACCTCAGGGACAGAGATGATAGTGGGAGTGTAGAAACATTCTACGCTCTACGATTCTGGGGGGACTGCATGGTCACCTGTGCTGCTGAGTGCTACTGAGTTCACCATGTTGACCAAACAGGAAATGAAAGTTCCAGAGGCTTTTCCTGTGTACCTGACTAGTGCATCGGAGTGCAAAGTGCTGTCCAGGGCAGTTACAATGGAGCATTCTGGGATAGCTCCCGGGGGCCAATAACATCGAATTGTGTTCATAGTACTCTAAATTCAATCCAGCGATGCTGGTTTTAGTGCTACTCCCATTGCCAAGGTGGAGTACAGAATTTGACTTTAAGAGCCCTCTAAGTCGACAAAATGGGGTGGTTGTGTGCACGGATTGAGTTTTAATTTGACATAACGTGGCTAAATTCAACCTAATTGCATACTGTAGACCAGGACTGTTACTAGTGACGAGGCACAGATTAGTTGGTGTTTTGGATCCAGATTTAGGACTCAGTTCTGCAAGGTGCTGAGCACTCTTGGGAGTAGCTGATAGCCTTCAACTGCCACTGATTTCAGTGTGAATTGAAGGTGTTCAGCACCTTGCAGGATCAAGCCAATAGTCTGCCCATGGTTTATGAGCCAAAGGCAGTACATGGTGCCAGGAGGACGTAAGCAAATGCAATTAAACTAAATTAAAATGTGGAACTTTGAATATAAATATTCTACCTCCACCTTCCATGTCAAGTGACCCAACCAGAAGGGGTGAGCCTACTATTTTAAAAGATATTTTTGGTATTTACAATTTTTGTTTTGTTCTGTTCTCCTTCCTTGGATGTTTCACCTTCCCCAGCTTGATGCAGTACCTTTGACAGGTGTCTCACATGCCTCAGTTTTGGGGTTCTCTACCTGAAGCCTGATTTTCGAAGGTGCTGAGTCAACTGAGTCATCCCCATCTGGAGTCAACCGAGTCATCCCCATCTGAAGTCAACTAGAGCTGCATTTCCTCATCATCTTTAAAATCAGTCCTCAAATGTTTCAAGCTGGTCTCCTGGAAATGGAGACACCCATAACTACTAGTCACCTATGCAAATGGTGCTTCATATCAGGGAAGATGGGTGCTCTCCAAGGTTGGAAAGCCATACTAAAATATAGATCCAAAATATCTTGATTAGGACATCTAGCTATCCATTCATCTGCATGACTGGTGCTGCTTCTCTCCCCTTCCCCCTGCTGGTGTCTGGTTAACTACAATCGGAAGTAATGTAGAACTTCTGTTTGCACTGCCTTAGTCTTTGTGCACTGGGTAAAAACAGAATGTTTATTTCATACATCATTTACAATGTGCTGCAGCTATTCCACAAAGTCAGTCGACATCCTGTGTCCTAAAGATAAAGGGCTGGATTCTGTGCTGGTGTAAATCAACATGACTCCATTGAAGTCATTGGAACAGCACTGATTTACAGCATCTAAGGTTCTGACCAAAAGTCAGTAAGAATGAGAAATGTTTTACCATTCCCCCCATATTCTTAAGGGCTGCTGCAAAGACCCAACGAGCATTGATTCCATTCCACTCTACAATGCCAAACTACCTGGAGCTATTGGATACAAACATAGAGCTGTGCCAATGCTAACCTCATCTAGAAGCTAAATTCTATTTATATGATGTCTGTTCTTCTGTACCTCATTGAGATCTTGTCTCCCCAGTCTGCTGCTGCAGAATGGTAATCTCATAATAAGCTCCATCTCTATACATGTCAAATCTAATGGAAAAAAACATTAAAAAGTTAACTACTATTTCTGTGGTTCCTGCTCTGAGAAGTACTTTTTCAAAGTGGCGTGTGCCTGCTTTATTGGCATGACTTTCAGTGACCTCAATGGGGAGGCATGCATTTATGTCTCACACATGCTGCTTTGAAAACTTTCCCCTTAGGGTATTAGAATATTGGCAGGTTATTTCTACAATTCAGCATTGATTGGTGACTGGGAGGCTACCGTTATTTCTACTAATGCTGTTTTTATAACTGGGACACAAATAACACAAGAACACATTGAGAGAAAAAATCAGTTACACTTCAGTTAGAAAATACTAAATATCTTCATATGAATTTATAATTGACTTACAACGTAGGTACAGGACACTTTTATCCAGAAGAATCTGGAGACACTGGGTCTGATTTTGAAAGATAATCTCTAATTTTCTGGGCACAGTTTTTCAGCAACAATTAATTGTACCCACAAAATTGCAGGGGAAAATGTTATCACCTACATAAAAGGGACAGGGCAAGAGATGTGAATATTTTCTTCTCCTTTTCCTTTCCTCTCGTATTGCTGTGCCTTAGTGGCATGATCTTACAATATCAAAAGTAGCCAATTGAGCGCTACAACAGGAGTCTTGTCACTTGGCTCCACCTGTCCCTGGAGTCCTTGTTTTCAAGAATCTTTCTTCTATCCATTCTTGTGGATTCTGTCCCTCTTATTCTAGCCAACTCTTACCCATTCATCACTGCTTAGTTCCAGCCCTCAACCACTAATCTAGCCTTTAGTTTTGTTCCTTGCCAGGGACCACCAGACCATCTAGTCTGAGCTGTATATGACAAGCCAGAAACACCACCCAGCACCCACAAACCATACCCAAACAATTGAAATTATATCAAAGCATTACAACGCACAGTAGACTAGACTATTATGTGCCATAGGCAGAGAGCAGGAGGAATTGAGGTGCACAAGTGCTTGGGACCCCACAATGTCAGGGAAATGAGCTAGTCCATTAACTAATCTCACGTTCCCAACCACACTGTCACCTTCCTGGAGTCTGGAGCTGCTGATGTCATATAGGCTCATGAAACAGTAAAGGCAAGTCCTGGTGCTCCATAAGCTAGTGCTGTTGGCTTTCTACTCAAAGGGAGTAGCCACTATCAGCTGCCCCCGGAAAGTCCTGATGGGATTCTGTCCCCATGTTGCACTGCTGGCTGCACATCAGGGGCCATTGGAGACCCAGGGTAAAATTCAGGATTTGTTAAATGGCATAACTCCCATTGACATCAGTGGGGGAAGGATTTCACCCCCAATGCCTCCATAATTTGAATCCCTGGGTGTTGTTGTAGAGGACCTAGTCATTCCACTCACTTCAGTCTCCTGGTGCTCCTGGCAGCTGAGGATATTTGAGAGTTGGCAGGCTGCTGGTAGGGCTCTGGTCTCTTGTGCATTTATGAGTGCCCAGAAGCCGCCCTAGTTTCATGTCAAGTCATGTGCATTGGGTATAATACTCAAGATTTTCCCCCACCCATGATGTCCTACAGCTCATCTGAACTCTCACACGTCCAGCTGGGATGCAGATTTTGAGCAGAGTTTCCCTTGTACACACCTATTGTACTGGGATTGCCAGCTCTCCTCCCTTGTTTCCTTGCTCTCTGCTCCCCCTGCTGGACTGCAGACAGTAAAACAGAGCCATTGGAGAGTGGAATTGGTGGTGGTAGCTAGCACTAAATGTTGCAGTACTGATGGGCAGGTCAGATGAAAATAACTGGGTATTAGGAAAGGGGAGTAAAATTGTGAAAAATGGAGCACAATTAGGGGAAAGTATAGATGTTGTTATGTTGTTCCCAAAAGGCATTTCTGTCCTTTCCGTTCTCGCTCAGGGAGCTCATTAAAACTTGACAGCTTTGCTCTTCCTCTCCCCACCTACACTGTGTCCACTCCCACTTCACTTATGGGTCCACACTGCAGCAAGAAACAACATTTTTTAAGGTTGGAACAGTGCTGTATGAACAAGGATTTTGGAATATATTGAGCAGAGCTTAGCAGCTCAGGGGTACTTTGCTAAAAGAAATGGGACCTCTTCCTCACTCAGTGTGCTTGTTAAAACGAAAACAAACAAAAATATGGATTAACTGGTAATGGGAAAATTCCCCTTTGAATAGATGCTTATATGTGTTGTGACAAAGCTCTGTCCTTATCTTCGTGGATCCTGCGTTTCCTGGCAGATTTTTACTAGCCTCAGCGGTTCACTGTGACCCTCCACGGAGCCCTTCTCTCTCTGGAGACAAGGTCACAGTCTATTGAGCCATTTTCATCACAAACCAGTGAGGAGAAGCTATCCTTCCTGGCACAGTCTCTATTGTCTCCCAATCTCAGAGACTAATCAGGGGAGGCAGAAAGGGGGGAGCCCAGGCCCGCCCTCTACTCTGGGCTCCAGCCCAGGGACCCTAATAGTATCAGCTAAGATAGCTGACCTTTTATCCACAAAACACAATACAATTCCCTGGGCTACTTCCCCACAGCAGTCCCCGCTTCTTCAAACTCCACTTCACCCCTACCTTAGGGCCTCCTTCCTTCTGTATGATAAGTTGTCCACCACTCAGTCTCACCAACAGCATAACTTCCTTCCACAGCTCCTGACACCCACAACCCACCTGACTAACTGGGAGGTTTTTATCTGGATTCAGCCAGTCCCTGACTGGCTTCAGGTGTCCCAATTAGGCTAGCTGTTTCTACTCCTTTCTAGAAGGTTCTTAATTGGCCCCAGGTGTCTTGATTGGCCTGGAGTAGCCTTTGTTTGGCTATCCAGGGAACGGGGATCTGCACATCCTGAGACTAATGTACCTGCCTTCCAGCACTCTCCTATATCCTTCTGGTCTGACTCCGTCACAGTATATTATTTAAAAGTACAGGAATCAAAGACTCTGAGCTCTGGAGGAGTTGAGAAGGTGAGCCACAATAGAGACCATGTTAGTGAAAATACAAATGATAACTGCTGTCCAGGAAAGGAAATAAAGGGAAGGAAAATTAAAGTTACACTTGACATTTGCACTACACAGTCACATACAGATTAGAATAATTCACCATCTTCTAACCTATATGGTTAATTTTTCACATGGTCCTAAGAGAGAAGAGTGTTACCCGCATATGCTTCCTAAACAGAAGTACCTCCATAGTGCCAGACAAGAACAATCGTTACATTGAAACTTAATGCTGGGCTCTTCTAGCTCTTTCCAAAAAATGGATTAATTAAGTACTCGCAGCAGTCTGTGAGGTGGATAAGTCCCTATTACATCTATTTACAGGTGGCTAAAGTGAAGCACAGAAAGGTTATGTGATCTGTGATGCTTTGGTAGTGGCTGAGCTGCAACTATAAATCAGAAATTTTGACACACTGTCTCTTGGTTTACCCACACAACACTTCTCTGTATTCTGTGCCAAATTCTGCTGACTCACACCAAATATGTGGCAGAGATGTAATGGAAAGCAAAAATTAGCTCAGTATGTTCAGCTCTGGTAATTGCGTACAGCCTTGGAACACACCAAATGGATTGGGAGGAAGATTCATGAGAGCAAATCACTTTAGAACACAATTTGAAGATTTATTTTCCCCTGCTGTCCCTTTAAAATTCCTCTTTATACTTCAAATCCTTACAATACCCTCTGCCTGTACACTAGAGCAATTAGGTCTGCTGAAAGCTGATCAGATACAATCTGTGCAATCCTGGACATTTTTCTAGAGGCTGTTTTTTTATAGTGTGCTAATATCCCAGCCAGATTTTCCGGGACTGTAACAAATGGGAGTATGTCACCAGTTAAATTACAAAACTATTTTGCAATAGCAGTAACTGAGTTAGAAATTAGATTAGAGAAGAAGGATAGTCCAATACTTTTAGGACACTAGGGTCAAGAGACCTGGATTCAATGTCCTGCTCCACTCCATTCTTCCTGAATGACCTTGGGCAAGATATTTAGACTCTGTGCCTCACTTTCCTGTCAGAAAAATGAGGATAATCACATTTCCCTACCTCCTAGGGATGTTGTGAGGATAAATATATGAATGGCTAGGAAGTATTCAGCTAAGGTGGTAATGGGGGGCATATATGTATGCATATAAGGTAGATAGAATGGCATATTTCCCCCTTCCAGTGTCCTTGTTATCAAAGATGAATGGGATCCTCCATCTTTCGGCACCTTATGGACAGGGATAATCAGACATGGGTAAAGGTAAGTCATCAGCTGTCAGTTGGGTGAAGCATTGTAAAAAGTGAGAAGGAGAGAGGAAGGAAAATGGCTAACCAGAAAAAAAGGTCCATTAAAACTAGGAGCAGAGCTCAATGAGGCCATGTAATGAGCTTAGCTGTCAGCAATTTCATAAAAACCAAGCAAAGAAATATGTGTGCAATTAAACAAACACAAGCTTCTGTTCATAACAAACACTCGGGCACCAGGTTAATTCTGTGGTTCAGTTTAGCAATCAGTTAGAAAAATGCTGCAAATGGAAAATGCTAGCCCTTGCAATTCACAGGCAAACTGCCAAACAGTGTGAGAAATTTTGAACCCACCCTGTTTAATAGTAACATGTTTTTTTAAAGTCTGCTGGAGCTTCTGGTCAGGTGGAACTATAATGCTTATGTACAGTTCCAAATGAAATTATTCCCTTTCAGTGCCTGGTTTACTGACATTTCACCTGTCTGAGTAGGTTTCATTGTTGTGTTGGGAAATATTGAAGAGAGGTCAGATTCCAGAAGGACTTCTCTGGAAGAGTCTCCACTAAGGATCTGGGAGTTCCAAACAGTTCCAAACTTTGGTCCTTGTTCTCAGTTCAGATAGTGCTTTTGTTCTGTGCTAAACACTTAAGGTTGGTTGCTGCTGAATTTTCTGACTGTCCTTATGAATTAGTTAAATTATAGAAAAAGACTTGTGTGTCTTTCTGTAGTTGAAATAAGACTCAGGCATATCAGGGCAGAGGCAATTTTCATTTTATAAAAAAAATCTATTTTGCCCTATGCATCTGTCTTTTAGGCATCACTTGTCTGTTACTAATTTCTCCCTTCCTGATCATTTGGATGGTGTAGTTTTGGGGGAAATGCTGTTGGGGCATACGTGAATACATATGCCCCAACAGCACATCAGGATATGTATATAAGAGGCTAGTTATAATATGATAGATGTTGCTGTAGCCTGATCAGTTATTACACTTACTTATGAGGCTGCAACATGAACTTGTCACAGAGGACAGGTTCTTTTTCAGGCAGCTACTTAGAGGTAACTGAGAAGATAAAATTCGGTGAAACACACACACAATCTTTATGAGCTTTTTTATATAGATGCAATTAAAATGCTAGAAAACCAGTATATGTAAATATAAGAACTGTATGGAGACCACTGGAAATGAAGATAGAAGGAAAAGTAAGTGGAGCCTATCAAAAGGGAGGTCCTCATTCAAATTACACAGTCTTGGGGACCCAATGAATCTGAGAAAAAAGAATTAAACTGAACATTTTATACCCCAAATTTATGTAAGCTTCCAGATATATAGCCATACTTGATCAATTTCCATGACCATAACAAGATTAATACCCACCCATTACCAAACATTCCAGCTTTCCATAGCTACATCTTTAATCATTAATATTGCTAAACTACATCACACATTTCTTAATAATTCCTATATGTTATTGTGATCTAAGCACCCTGTTACTGCCTAGCAACCAAACTGTTAGCCTCCTAGGAGAGCGCGTAAAAGATATGGTCCTTGAAGAAGGACCATATCTTGTTAAACTAAGTTTTAGATTTTTAGATGTGACTTCACTGTTATGTGCTTGTAACCACCTCTAGCTTTCTCTCTCTTACTTGGTATCACTTAATCCATGCTCTTTTGTTAATAGCAATTTTTCTTTTTTTACTATTTTTACTAAATAGGCCCTTATTTTACTTTTTACTATAAACCAATTCAGTGCTGTGATTGAAGGGAATGGTGTATTTTTCCCATTAAATTAATGAACTGTGAGGTATTGACACTTTAACAAAGCAGCACACTTAATGTCTTCTGTGAATGCATAGTGGCAGGGGCTGTGCATTGTAGAGGTGTATCACTAAGGAGCTTGGCGACTCAAGTTCATTGATTGTTACCTATTAAGTGAAGTTTGGGCTAGGAGAGCCTTGAGGAGTTTGCAGGTGAGGAAGACAGTCACTCTATTCACCAGCAAAAATCACTCTGGCTGAGGCACTGTGGTATCACCAGCAGTGTGTTACAACTTGTTAGAGCCATATCCTCATCTGGTGTAAATTGGAGTCAATCAATTGACTTCAGCTGAGGACCTGACCTGGTAACTTGTGTCCATGTGGAAACACCTGGAAGGGACCACGTGGGGCACTTAATCCAGTCCCTTGCTATTAGTGTGCTGATAAACGGCATAGTTAATTGCTTGGCCATGCTTTGGTTCATTATGAAATATACTCAAGAGACCAAATAACTAATGTCAATCAGGTTTATTAATATGGTACAAGGAAAAAGTTCTATATAATCCCAGTCTCTGAAGAGCAGCGTGCAGCGATGTTACACTCACTGTACACAGGTGTGCTCCCCGAAGTTACATCCCTAAAAGCCACCTGTTTATGCTCTACTTGTTTACCAGTAAAAGATACCATATGCATCACCTGAAACTGAACTTTAATTAATTACCTTTTTACTTGTTTGTTTCTGGTATTATGATGTATCCCTATATCATTTGTTCTGAACCCATGCATTCCAGGTCATGAAACACTCTTATATTTGTTCTGAGCACTTGGATTTCAGGTACCAAGGAGCAGGAAGACATCTCGTAGGTTTGTGTGACTAACTCCTTTCCTATGCTATGACGAAATAATCATATGTCCTGATACTGACAATTTTCCTCTCTGCTCTAGCCAAAGCTTATTTCAAATAGTGCAAGGTGTTGTGGGATACATAACACTTGTGATTTCTACGGCAGTAAGGAGTATGAGACCTCATACAATGGAATGGCAATACTTTGGATTATTTTTAAGTGTATCATTCTAGTCTATCATATTTCACAATGACTGCTTTTAGCCATTGATTTATCAAGAGCCTGGTCCAAAGTCATTAAATAAATGGGCTTTGGATTAGGCCCCAGAATTGCAACATAGATTTCAAAATGTGGAACTCTTTTGACTAAGATGTTATAAGAAAAGATTTGAAAGATGTTTTGTTGTTATTAGTTGTCAGGTTAAACCATGTCTGAATGCTGACTTGTTGCCAGACTTACCACATCTATTTGTCTGCTCAGTTATACTTTCCTCATATATTAGTATGGAAGAACCATTGTCCTGTTCAATTTGCTCACCTTCTTCATGGTTCTACATTACTTTGATGTGAATTTTACATGTCCCTGCTTTACACATAATGAAAAGACTAAGGTCAGGATCCAGACTGTAGACTGATAAATAATGCAACAGTTCATCTGTTGTTGGTTCTGCCTATCAAAAAGAACACTGACATTTATTTATTTTGAGACTCACTGTTCCTAGTGTTTCATTGAACTGATATTTTCTTTTCTTGAGTTGTTCAGACAGGGAGACATATACAAATACTTTTCATATTGCTTTTTTTTACTAATTTCAGACAATCATTCATAAGTGTTCCATAGTAAATTTCTTAGAAAAATATTTTCTCCTGGTTCCCTCTACCACCCCAATCTCTTGTCCAGGCCACTGGAGCAGCCACTAGTGGGAGGAACATGGGTGAGTTGGGGTGGAACAGCAGAGTTTGGCAGTCCTTCTTGTGGGCCACAAACAAATGTTATAAATGGAAGGATGGATCAGTCACCAGGGATTGGATGTGGGGTTGAAGCCAGAGGCAAGCAAACACAGGTGTATTGTCTCTGGCTTGGGTTCCTTTTCTTCTTGCCTCTCCTGAGATTTGAACAGACCACCTGTTGTGTGCGGTGCCTGTTCTGGACCAGCCTTAAGGAATGGGGTGAGAAGAAGAGTAGAGCTTCAAGGAGGAAGAAATTAGAAACTTTGGTTGAGTAAGACAAAATGAGGAAGATACCCGGGGGTGGAGAGGACTCACTTAGATTGATGCCAAGGGACCCATCCAAATGTTGCTACTGCTCTGAACCTATGACACTTCAATAGAAGTTGTGTGTTTAAGGATCTAGTCAATTTTAATGGTTTCATCATCACTTCAGCTTCTGAAAAAATTAATACTGATCCCTACAAGAAAGATGGTGAAAACTGCTGAAGTCTTTTCAATCCCCTACTTTTGTATTGAGACTTGTTTCTCAAATCCTAATAATATTGTCTGTTGTCAGATCAGCAATCTCCTGTTATTAAGCACTGGTGGATCATCTAATCAAAAAGAAACATCTTATTACTGGGTGGTGAAGACTGATTGTAATTAGTTATTGGCTTCAGTTCATGCTTAATAAATTTGGGCTGTAAAGATCACAAGTCTTTCCCACATACCCACTGTGTGCATATTTTAAGTTCTGAACATTTGATAATGAGCATCATTCATGTTGTTTAACATTTGGAAGCATAAGTGCAGGAAAACAGAATTCTCCTGACAATTTTCTTTAGCATGAAGGGGAATGATATTGTAAATTTTGTGTGAGTGTTTGTCTTTAAAGAAGAGCCCATGACAGAAGCTAAGATTTAAATAGGAAATTTAAAACACAAAGAGCTTGAGCACTCAGAGAGAACTGTGGCCCACAGGTAGCAAAAGAAATAACATCCCTGGGTCAAATTCTGTCCACTTACATTGATTTTCTTTCTTTTAATTAAAAATTACATTACTTTGCCATCGCAGTAAGTGAGATCAGAAGGAACTAATGTAAGCATGGCAGGTGAATAAGACACAGCACACAGTTGGTATGGCTTAAGATTTAAACTGCAGGTTTATTGAACTCATCTGTTGAGTAATTCTATATAGCACTGTAAGGGGATCAGAATGAGACCGTTCTGATAATTGAATTTGAAAGAGACCTCTCCAGGAAAATAAGGAGCCCATAATAAATACATTGACCTTTTCATCCACTTTGCAGATATTGTGAGTGATGTGACTTTAATATTAGCAATGACAGTTCGTTGTTCAGGTGTCTGGGAACGTATTTTCTTATTTGGGTCACAAGGAGTAGGTGTTAATAATGATTGATAAATCTGGATTAAAAACCAGTAAACAATATACATAAACTATGTGTTTGTATGACAGTTTATTTAATCAATACCACTCTTTATCCTATAAAAGCATTTATTACATTACTCCAACTTCCAAGAATGTACTGGATAACCATTGTAATGCTAGTCTAGCTTTTGGTAGTAGAACTTGAATATATGATATTTCATAGGCTCATTAAATATTCCCATTAATGACTTCTAAATAATAGCTAAATCAAAATATGAGACAAACAATTACAGTCTGCTTTTTAATCATCCTACTAATTCTAATATAAACCGACAAGGCATTTACTTATAAGTTGCAATTTCAGAGAACTGATTTTAAACCCATGAAAAGTGAACGGGAGATGAAAAACAGGTCATCACTTTCACTGGAATTTGAAATGAAACACTAGTATTCATCACTATCCACATCTCAGCAAAAAATGGTTCATTTTGTTCCTGACAATCTGCTTGCTCCACTTAGACTTATTTCAATTTTATATCTTCCAGCCCTATTTAGGGCATAATCAAAAGGGAGATTCAATTGTGCAGACCACCTGGAAGCAGAGGATAAAATTAACTTGAAGGTCTATAAGTAAGATCCACCTGTAAAGTATTGCATTCTTTGCAAGAAAAAAAAATCTAATTAGACCAAGTATTCTATTTAACTTATTTAGACTGAAAATTTTCTTTAATGGTACTAGAAAAAGTAGCTTGCATGACTCAGAAAGAGTAGACTGTGTTATGTGGCTGCTTGTTCAAGGTAACCATCAGTGCCAGGTGCATGTTAAATGTATGCGAGTATATTCATTAATTTTATTACCTCTGGCATAGATTAGATTAATTTAATTCTACCACATGTCGATTGTATTAAAACAGATGAAGAGGCTTTTTAAGTTACTCATGTGACTTGGAACAGTCATACAAATAACAGATTATAGCACCACCCACTAGCACCATAATAGCTAAGGGTCTGTCACCGTTTCCATATTACAACCCCCTATCATAGTCCTAAATTTCTCTCAGGGCTGAAATTTGTCAGATGAGGAATTTATTTAATTTTTAATGGACATACTCTTTTCAAAGCTATTTGTATTGCAGCAATCACAGTTTTCCATACTATTTTTGAATGTATTTCATGAAAATGTAAATGTTGCATTTTTCTATGAAAAGCTTCTCTCCCTTATAAATATACATGTTTTTAGCTCACCAGGGAAATGCAGCTTTCTTGGGTAACTGTTTAGCACAGCACTATAAACAGCAAAACTACAGGATGATAGGATAAGAAGGATGTTTTACCCAATTGAAACTGCAGGGGGAATTTTAGGTTGAGAGAATGTACTTACTTGATTTGTAATTTGACTGGGATACTAAATTTAACCTACCTAATCTTACTAACAGCTCTTTGGGGCTGCATAAATTCCGACCTGCTGGCGTCTGCCCATAAAGAAATATCCATTAGTTGGGTACTGTCAGAAAGCAAGGTGCTCTGGACCCATTTATCCCCTGCCCCTTGCCCTAATTTGTCCTCTGCCAGGAAGATGGTGATTTAGGGTCCAACTATGATAGCTTCATATCCGTACAAGTTGAGACAGTTTCCATTTATTTGCAGCATTTCAGTGATGCAAAAGGAGCAGTTTGGGCCAGAGGATGTAACCCAATATTGCTGGTTGTAAACTTAAAAAAAACCCAGAGATTAAAATTCAGGAATGTTGGTTAATATTGAAACTCCATTATTAACTCATTCTGTGCACTCAGATTGTAGGTTATGTATCCTTGACCAGGGCTCCTCTGAACCATAGTTGATATTTCTTTCTATAATTTACTGAAGTAATATTTAAAGTACGATAAGGTGATTTAAAGACAGTATTCAATCTGTCTTCAGTCTGAATTCCCTGGCACAATATTTTGAAAGAATTTGTGTGCACAAATAATGTTTGACATGGAATCATACTTAATCGTGAACTAATCTATGCCTTTTTAGGGATTACACCAGTATAAATCCCTGTATTTTCCCCTTCCCTGGAGCACACAGCTCAAGGCAATGTACTTTGGAAATGTACTAGAAAAGCTAAAGAGAACATGAAGGCACTTCAGAAATTGTAGCAACTCGTTATAGATAATTTCTATAACAAAATGATCAATTTTCTGTACATTTAATGCTTTGACTGCAGCTGGTGAGCCTTACTGAGTGATGCAGTTTTCCTTGGCTTTTACCTTCTGTCATTAGGTTCTTATAGTTTTTAATTCTATACAGCTAATTATATTTAAATAATGTAAATCAGACTAAGTAACACCAAATTAAGTGTGGTATACTGTGACTGTCACCATGTTTCCTTTGTTTTCTTAGTTATGTTTTCATAGACTTAATATCTGATTATCGGTATCTTTACTGACGCTGTCAAGTGACTGTGTTTTCATATAATGTTAAAACAAAGTCCAGTTATTAAATATGTTATAGGCCAGACTGTGCAGTCCTTACTCAGGCAAGTCTTATTAAAGCTAGACTAAGGTTTGCAGGATTTGAATCATATATAATAATAATTATACATAATAAATGATTAATTATTAAACAGTGTTCTGTACTGCTTTTGAAAAAGTGATGAACATCTGAGTGGCAGAAATGCTGAAGTCAGCAACTCTGAAAATCAGCCCTCCTCTTCTTGGGTGCCTCAATGTAGATTTGCTGTTGATGTCTCACTTCAAGCATCCAGGCACAGAAATTATGGTCTGCCTAATCCACTGTGTGTAAACTTCCTCTTATTTGAAATTAGGATAATATTTTACCTGCATTGTAGAGGTGTTGTGAAGATTAATCTGGTGTAAAACACTTTGCAAGCAGTATTAATTGTCTAAGTGTATATTATTAGTAATGGACTAATTCCTGGGCAGTGTGAAGCACCCATCACAATTCCAATGATGGCATGATGATGATCCAATTCCACTGAGGGCATTCAGCATCTCCTATAGTTTGTGGTGTTGTTAATTATTATACGGAAATCTCTCTCTCTCTCTCTCTCTCTCTCTCCGTATTTAAAATCTTTGAAGGACAGCAACTGCACAGTGCTTTATAGAATTAATATTTACAGTGGAGTCTGTTAAAAATGAACAATTAGGGGAGCTGTGAATGCTCAGCTACTCTGAAAATCACTCTTATCTCGTTCTCTAAAATTGACTTATGTGCCTAATATTTGGCAACCAATTTTGAAAATGTTATCATAAAAATGCACAATGAACCAATGCGACAGCCATGATTATGACTTAATAGATGTTATTTTACCAGACCTGTGCTCATTCCATAACAAATAAACAAAAAGACCCCCAAACCCTGAAATCAAATAAAGTTTCTTTTGGCCAGATTTTGACTTCCTTCCCCACACTGGTGGACATTAAACATGTGGTCTCAAGTCAATCCAACCACTCACATAAGTGATTATCAAACATAAGTTTATCAAAATCTGGACCTTGGTTGTTACAATCAAACATTACAAAATACCTCTTGTTTATTATTTCAGGTTGCCTATTTCCTATGCCAAACTTCTGTTGCCCATTCAACAACACCACATCAATTCTTAGTTCACCAACCTCCACCCTTTCCACATCCATTTCCTATCCTTCTCCCCCAGAAAAAGCCTCTCTCATTTGTTTCATTTTGCTTTTTACAGTGGGAATAGAGTGTAATTATTGTTCTGATTCAGCTGGTTTATCAAGAAGTAAGTGTAGATGGAGAATACTGATGAACGTCATATGAAATGCTGCTTAGAGACATTGCTGAGAGATGCAGGCAAAGGATAGCTTCATGACCACTTCTTTCTTCTTTTTCTGGGAATGCCAAGCAAAGTCCTAGCAGCACAAGGGGTAGCGAGGCAGCAGATGTGCATAGCCTAAATACCATTCTCTTTTAAGATGATTACATTTTAAGGTTAGACTGAAATTGCATTACAATATGGATAAGTTTGTATTCTAAATAGTAGTTGCACAACTAAAGTTAGAAGAGAAAGTCAGAGCACCCTGACAGAAAGCATACTTATTCTTTTGGTACTAGATACAAAACTGCATGAATTAATTCCGTGTTTAATTTGATCCAACAGCTGTTTGTGGGGCTGTGTTAACACATTTTGTGATGGTTTTTCAATGAGCAAAAATAGTCAAACCATTACATGTAGCTAAGATATTGCAACAGTTAGACTCATAGTGTATAGCCAAGATAAGATATTGGCCATTCAGAAGGCAGAATTTCCCAAAAGCAGGGAGAACTTTAGACTCAGAATTTAGGTCATTTAGATATCTATGATGTGCACTCACAGGTACTTACATGTCCATTACACATTGTTTATAGGCATAGATAACTTCAGGTGCATCTTTGTGCCTTCAGTTATCTGTGCCTGAAAAATGTTATGTGCAAGAATAGAAGCTCAGTGAAGACTAGGCTCAAAATTTTAGACTAAATATTTAGTTATATTCTTTTTCTTGATGAAGGTGAAAATTCAGACATAGAACTTTATATCATTGAGCAGTACTTTGGTCCTGCCATCTATTTCACTGTGTGACTTGTGGAATTTGAGTCTTCGCCATTATACATGGAAAAAGGAGCTTCAGGTCTGGACTGCTAAATTTTATTCGTAGTCAAAATGACTTTTTTCTTCACAAAAATGATGTATACAGAAAAGGAGAGGGTAGATGTGCACAATGAAGATAAGTCCTGAGTGTCATTTTATTTTTAAAATATTATTGTTATTCCAGCTGTGTATCTACTTTTAAAACTCCATCTGCTAATCTTTTGTGTTAACTGCAAACTAAGTCTATGCTTCCCCTTAGCTCCAGGGCAGAAGTAAGCTGTGCTAGCCTTTTACCTGTTACAATTTATATTGTTCTATGTACTGCCTCAGGCCATGGTTACACTTACAGGATTATAGCAGTATTGCTTACAGCTGTCCTCATAAACAGCTATAGGGATAGCGCTATAGCGTGGCCACACTGACACCCACCAGCGGTATAACGAGGCCACATTTGCAGCACTTCAGGTGGCATTGGGAGCAGTGCATTAGGGCAGGTATCCCAGCATTCAGCTGGGTGCAACGTGCTTTTCAAACAAGGGGAGTGAGGGGGGACGTTTTGTGTGTATGTGGAGGGAGCGAGCCAGTGGTTTTTCCGTTCTTCTGAGAGCCTGTTAGCACGTGTCCGTTCACAGAGGGCTTTGTTTTCACACAGGCTCCCCCTCCTTAAACATTTGCATTGCTTATCTGCCGAATTAAGAGAGAAACTCTAAAAAGGTACTTCCGCATTCCTCCAGCTGAGTTCAAAAGAAAGGGAAGAGACGTCAATTGCCTTAAATGGCTCTAGGCATCTCAAGAGATCACTTGTAGTGCAGTGGGTGTCCACATTCTCGCCCTAGCGCTACAGTGGGAGTGCTACAGCCCTTATTCCCCATGCGGAGGTGGATTACCAGTAGCGTTATAACTCCGAGGTTATAGTGCTCTACGTGCCTCGCCAGTGTGGACAGGTAGGAGGTTATAGCGCTCCTGGGGGCTTTATAGTGCTATAAAGTGCCAGTGTAACCAGGGCCTCAGTTGCAGTTGCCGGTGCTTTGGAAGATGGGGAATAGATCAAGAATCTACCCGTTCCCTATGTTTGCCTATCCAATGCAAGTAGTGATCAAGTAACAGTTGTGTTCTCTCCCCGATACTACTATCTGTGACACAAATAGTTCATGTACCAGAGTAAGGTACTCCCCTGTGCTAGAGTGGACCAGAGTCATAATGTGGCTCATATTAAATAGTCCATAGCTCTATTTCTGTGGAAATTCCCCCGCTGTTGCCTTGTGTAAAGCCATTGTTACCAACCTAAAGTTCTTCTGGGGGGGAAAAAGCATTCAAGAAATAAGAACTGTCTCAATGTGGATTTTTAAGGGGCTGCTCAAAGATTTATGGATAAAAGAATATTTGCACTAGAAGCAGAGAAAGAGGAATTGGCAATCAATATTCAGTGACAGTTAAGAGCAGCAAGACTTTTACAAAAGGAGGACATGGGAGAATATAGACAAAGTTGGCTGAGAGATTGAACTCCTTATTTAAGTCAGGCTGCAACAAGAGAAATAGAGAGGAGGTGTTTTAACAATTAATAAATTTAGAGTGTGTAAATAGTAGGTGAAGGAAATACTTGGACTATACTCCTGATTTTGCAGCAGGGCACAGAGCTACTTGTGGGGCCAGAATCTGGAGTTCCTTGAAAGGATGAATGAAGAACAAAATAAAATTAATTGTATCTGAGGGGTGATAGGTGAATTACAGAACAGGGAAAGGATTTTCTCCTTCGCTTCCTACCACACAGAAAGGGTCTGTCCTCTCCACCAGCTAACAGTTTCATTTTGAAGCTGTTAGTTTGGGCCACTGCCTCTGTGAAGCACTGACCCATTCAGTCTTCTTAGCTGTCACCCAGATTAAAAGAATTCACCCCATCCCTGCTGTACTAGCCAACAACATCTCTGTGATCAGGATGTTCTGAGCGGGGTGGGTGGAGCAACAGGTTCCATACCCTGTAGAGAGATTAGGTTTAACTGGGCTAATATGAGCAATGTAGCTAACCCTCTGCACTTCTGTTGCCCCCTTGAGTCCTATATGGGTGCAGAGCAAGGCGAGGGTCTCACATTTCCATTGGGATTCTAGCTACAGAGAGTATGACTAAGCCCCATGTGATATGCGTTAGAAGACAAGTTTAAGCCGGAAAATCCCTGAGTTATTTGTACAGTGGTTACTTTCTCAGATAATAAAAAGACAAAACTCAGTTTTCTCCTGTCAAAATGTTTGTCTTAGAGCATAAATTAAGAGCTCAGTTTTCCAATTTTAAGTTACCAGTATTTCCTAATGTGAAACACCTAGAGTTAATAAGAATGCTCAGCTGCAGGCATGCACCCAGAAAAAACACTCGTAACAATCCTAAGGAAGGCATTATTTTGTCTTAATTGCAGGTGAGGAGAGTGATGTTGTAACACGCAAATTAAAGAGCCATGAAAAACTACAAAAAACAAGTTTGCATTGAACAAAAATAACTGCCACAATTGAGACAGTGCCACCTGCTTCTCATTAGGCAAACAAGTGATATGAGTGTCTGAAAAGATTATTATGTATTACTGGGCCCTCACAGTGAAACATTCCCAGTTTGATTGGGATGATCATCAGGGAACAGTGTACCATAACAGTTGCTTTCATAATCTTCAGTGCTGTACAGTGGGGTTCTTAAATACAGGATCTATCCCTCTGACTCTTTTGGACATGGCTCTGGCTGAAAACTGTATCCAACAGAGAGAGCAGGCCTTGCTATGTGCACATGATTACAGGCTGCAATATACACGGAAGTGGTGGTTTTAAACCACAGATATTGTAGGTTGTGAAATAGGGCAACACCTTCAACTTATCCCTGCAGGCAGGCAAATACAGATCCAGAGCAATGAAGAGGGCCAAAGTAAGGAAGAAACTAAGGACCAAGTTCAGTGGGACTACTTACAAAGGAAGATACTACTGAGACTGAGTAAGAGTAGCAAAATCAGTACCTAAATAATTTGTAATATAATAATAGTTAGCATAACCGTTCTTCTAGAAATATTTATGTGAGTGTTAATGAGAGGAAAGCCCCTTCCATGATCCTCTTCTCTTATATAGTTGTGCAGTGGACAACCAGAATCTGACTCTGTATTAGATAGACTATTCCAGGTGAGACGTCTGCTTGTAAATTAAATCAAATGCATCCCTTATTGTAGGCACCTTGGGAAAATTCTTTGAATGAAAGCACTCCCCAATATAACTCTCATTAAGCATCCATCTTCTCAGGCAACTCATTTCCTAAATAATTAAGAAATCAACTCCTTTGAGTAACTACAGGTACAGGATAAGGTTATAAAGCACTTTCTGAAATCACTGCAGTGTGTGAGGGTGTAACACAGTAAAATAAGATGCCTGCCCTACTAGATGGATGATACAATTAAAATGGAAAAGATAAATATACTATACAAAACATGCACTTGAATGAAGTATTTCATTTTTCTTTTGCTCTTACAAACTTTTTCCCCCCCATTAAGTCACATGTGTGTAAATTACATCTAAAATTGCTGTGATAAAAAAAGAGTGTTTACAGGAGTTCCAGCTCCTGTCTACCGTTTCTGATATTCAAGCCTGAGCAAAACAATAAGGTACAATAAGGGACATGGTGTTTCCTAAGAACCAAGCCTCATAGTAAAGGGTGGCCCGCTGCTTTGCTGCCCCATCTGCAGGCTATGAAAAGAACTGATGCTAGGGATCCACAATCTTCTCCCTGCTCCCCTCTTGTTCCAAGGCATGAGTAAATTGCTGCTGGCCTAGAGCAGCAGAAAATTACTACGCTCATCACCCCACTTCAGCTCACCTAAACTGGTCAAAGGCTCCACCCATTTCCTGAGTTCCTCCCACCCACACACTTCTACTTTTGCAGGGAGGGAAGTAAGCAGGTGGGTAGCATCCATTAGCCTTTCTCACCCAGACTTGAATTCCAGCTAGTCCATGCAGGGAGCAAGGTGGAGGGTTTACACTTCATTTTGATTCTTCCAAGAGTTCACATTGGATCAGAATCTAGGCTTAATGAAAGCTCCTACTATCCTCTGCTTTGCTACTATGCCTGTTTCTCTTGGGTATGGCAAGGTTTAAATTTGCTGGTGGCTCAGTGCCATGGCCTTTCAGCTTCTCGGTTTCATAGTAAAGTATACACATGAGAAAAAGCTTCAATTTCAACCCAATAGCTCACAGCAGGCAAGGAACTGATTTATCCTTCATCTCAGCATTTTAGGTGTCCATCTATTCCAGTGAAATCCCTCCCTGGGCAAAACGAAAATGACTGCACAGGATAAAACCATCATTAGAATGAGTGTCACAGAGCTGTTTCTTGTGTCAGCGTTCCTACTACTTAGGTGAAAAAGAGTATTCATTTGTGATACAATAAAAGAATGATTAGACACAAAATATGAGTTTGCCAAAAGCACCTGGACTGTGTTTGCCAACAGCACTTCAACAACATGTGCTTCCTAATTGCCCCAGCTCAAGATTCTTTGAAGTGACACAAATGATTCTATGATTGATTAAGCCCAGTTTTATGTAGACTATCCTAACATGCAAATGTTCTAGAACTAAACCTCATACACATGTGTCATAAGCATAAGGGTAGCCCAGAATTCCTCCTTACCAGTAAGGGGTTAAGAAGCTCAAATAACCCAGCTGGCACCTGACCAAAAGAACTAATGGGGGCAAAAGGTACTTTCAAATCCAGAGCCGTGAGGAGAGGCTTTTGTGTGGGCTCTTTGTTTGTGAATTGTTCGCTCTTGGATTTGGAAGGAACCAAACAAACATCAATGCATATTCTCCAAATCATTCTGAATCAGTAAGTTCAGCCAGGCAAGGTGGGTTAATTATCTTTGTTTTTCCACTTGTGAATCTTTCCTTTTTAGACGGACTTTTTATTCCTGTTTTTCTCTGTAACTAGAGGGGGTTTCTCTGTGTGTTTTTTAATCTTTTTGTGACTCTGTAAAGTAACTTACATCTGTATTTGACAGGGGTAATTCTCTTATCTTTTCTTTAAAAGACTTTTAAGAATCTGACTTTCTTTTTACATTGTTTTAAAGATCCAGGGTTTTGGATTGGGCTCATCTGTAAAGATTGGTGAGGGTTTTATTCTCAAGCCTTTCCCAAGAAGGGGCATAAGGCTTGGGGAGGATTTTGGGGGAATAGAATTCCAAGTGGTTCTTCCCCTGAGTTTTTGTGTAACTCACTGCAGCGATACTGTTCCATTTAGTTGAGCCTAGGGAAGGTTTTAACCTAAGCTGGTAGAAATAAGTTTAGGGGGTCTTTATGTGGATCCCCACATCTGTACCCTAGAGTTCTGAGTGGGAAGGGAACCCTGACAATATGTGTTGTCTATTGACTTCAGTAAAACTACTCACATGAGTAAGGATTACACAAGAGAATGAGTTTTGTAGGGCCAGTCTCCTCATTAGGGGATATACTCAATCTTCAAACTTTCCCAGCAAAAATCCTATTTATATGAATAATGTCTTCGTTTGTTCACTGATGGTAGAATAGGCCGTGTGACTATTGTGTTATAGATAATGTGTAATTTCTTTCACTAGCTGTATTCCGTTTATTGTTATATTGTAGCAGCCTAATGACATACTTGTCATTCCTTAAAACATTTCACATTATTTTATCAAGAAAAATGTAAAGATACCTTTCTCCCCTTAAACATTAATGCCTGATGTGTTAACGTCTTCTTAATATAATCGGATTCAATGATATCCAGCTGTCAAATGTAATTCTCCACCCCTATCTAGTGAGTTATATACTCTCTCTTAGCTGTTAGGCTCAGAATAGCCCTGAAAATATTGGGCCACTGAAAAAAAACTATAAAGAAAAATGGCAAGTACAGTGACTGTACTTGTGAATGTCTCTTCTTTGGTGATTCAGAAGCATTGATCTAAGCACTACAAAGTGTCTCCCTCCTTGAATGTTAGCAAATCTCTAATTAAATTAATTCTCAGCTTCCATGTAGTATTAATTTGGAAGGCTTGGTTGGTTGGTTTTGATTTGTAAAGCAACCTACCTCACTTGGCAGATTTCCTGCCACTCTGACAGAACATCCAGCTTCACATTTGGATTTGCGTTTATCCTGCTGTTGTGTACAACACAATGGCAGAGCCAAGAAGCTCAAAAGTTCTGGAATACTGGAAACTACAGCTAAAGTTCTGAGAGTTTAAGTAAAACTGTTACTAGGTACAGAGCTTGAAATAAAATTTATTCTAAAATGATGCACAGTACCAGTCCTTCTGCTTACAGAGGAAGGGATGGTGATTTTCATTTAATCAAATTCCATGAATTCAAAATCAGAGTTTGCCAATCTTTTCATAAAATAGTACTTTGTGTTAGATTATATAGCAAACCTTATTTGAAGATCTCAATTCACATTATGCATATTAATTAATTAGATGATCAGATCTTTGAGGCTGGGATTGTGGCTTCCTATCTGTTTGTACAGTGCCTAGTACAATGGGGACTTTATCTTAACAAAGGATAATACGTTAAATTACACAAGCCTTGCGCCCTTGTGAGGTAGATGAGCATTATTCTGTACATTTTATTAAAGGGTAAACTGATACTCAAAGCTAACAGACTTGCAGCAGACCACAGAGCAAACTAGTGACTGAGCCAGACACAACATTTAGGAGTCCTGATTCCCAGTCTCCTGCTCTAATCACTAGATAACTGGCTCCCATAATAATGATGTTGCTTTTTGTAAAATTAGGCATACTCCATCTCCAGCTGTTTTTGATGAAAGAAAATGTTGTAGGTTTACCATGTGTTTAATAAGACTGTACACAGCAAACTTATTTTTTTTCTCTCCTCATTTTTGTGAAACGGATGAAAACAAAAAAATGGTGTGTCTATGAAGTTTTTCAAACAGGTATATTAGTGACAAATGTGAATTTGATGCATATGAAAAAAAATGACTCCTTTGCAGCTTCAGGACACAGAAGACATATCAAAATGAAGATAAATAAGATAAATGAGAATAAAGACAAAGGCTCCAGTCCAACTCCTACTGAAGCCAGTGGTCACGGTTTCATTGGCTGCAATGGAAACTGAATCACCCCAAAGTCATTTGAAATCCTGAGTGTGGCACTTTAATTCTTGAACTACATTTAAATATCTACAAGAATCAGAAGTTAATGTAAGACTAGTATTATGTGCTCCCCTCCCTTACACAATTTGGAAGGAAGCAAATGGACAGAAGTCATTTGGGCAAAGGCATGGAAGACTAGGCAAAGAGAAAATACATTGGTGTATCATATGACCCTTTCAAAAATGGTGAGTGAACAAAGCCAAGATTTGAGAAGGGACAAGGAAGGGGAATCAGAGAACGCCTTCCATTTTATAAATCAGCATCTATTACACTATCACCCCTACAGAAGTTAATGATGCTCTGAGATGTATTAACTCTCCCTAAAAAACCTTTGGTCCCACCTGTCAGCAATGGAGTAACTTGGAAATGCACTGAATAAATGGCAAAATTCACTGAATAAATCATTCGTCATGAATACTTTACCAAACTTTAATTATTATCATTTTATTTGTTACTCAGAAGTATGTTGGGTGCTTTACAGAGGGCAGGAAAGACACAGTCCCTTCCCTGAAGAGCTAACAGTCTAGTGCCCAGACAGCTCCAGTTAAACACCTCAAAAGATCCCCATTTTCTTCAGCTGAAAATGGATCAACTCTAAACACAGACCTGACATTAGTAGGAAATAAAAGTTGGGATTATGTGGCTTCTCATTTGGGGACTATGCCTTTTGAGATGAGTAGAGCTGGAACGATTCCTTATAGCATGTACTTACCTTGATTGGTCTGTTGTTTGTTTTATTTTATTATTTAAACTCCCTTTGTGCAAACAACATGGCTGAATTGCATTAGTAAGAGGGATTTGAAGTAGGACAGGGTAGTACCTTAGCAAACAGGTTTAGGGGACCCTAATTATCTCTGTAGAGGTAACACCAATATGTTGTTGCATATCACTATTTAATAGCTGCCACTTCACAAACACAAGACTCGCTAATAGCTTTCTGGCTCCCTTTCCAAACTCCAGCCATTTACCCTCATTGTATAGTTTAAACAACAATAAAAGCATCTACACTACATTAACACAGCAATTCAAAATTCTATGACCTTGGAATAAATTGCCTCAGATAAGCACAGGTACTTTGTAAGAAAATTGTCTTTGCCTGAAAGAGAAGTGACTTGTATTAATTTTGAGTAGTAGCTATTGCAGGAATGACTGTGCTATAACCACAATGGATGGCTGTACTTATGGGTTTAAAATTGAAATATCAACCCCATTAATATAAAAGGGTCACAGGAGGTGAATCAATATACTCACCTTTGACATTTGTGTTTTGTTTTATTGTTAGGTGCATTTTCTCTTGTGATTTGTTTTTACTTTCAAGAGCAATGAAGTAGTAGTATTGGCACACTATTTATTTCACTCGTCAGCAAGGTAGAGGTAGTCATGGCATTTGATACTTTGGATGCATCTCTGTTCTCACCAGGGGGAAATTACTACTAGAACAGAGAGAGTGATTCAGTCTCTAGGCTTCACAAGATTACACAGGAATTTTAGACTTCATTTGGATTTATGTGGGTGCATTAACATGTATCTTTGGCAGTCCTGCACCATCTTTTCTAATATCCATTATGATATTATCAACACAACTATCAAGTCACTTTGGTATAAAGCAAGTGTAGCTTCATATATCTGTGATATTCAATATTCTTTATCTGTCATTTGGGTTCAGAAACCATCAGCCTCTTCACCAATCATGCAACACATTTTCTGAGATGTAAAATGCTATCCCTATCAATGGTATCATAATCTTTGAAAGAGAAAATTACTCATCTGAAATTAAATCTCCCTAAAAAAGTATGCCACCACAATAAAGACACAGGAGTCAAGTACATATGCCAAACTGGCTTGGCATTTCAAGACAAATACTTTCTTCCAGTCTCAGTTTAATCTTTTTCTGTACTGAAACAATATGAGATCAACACAATTATGATAAAAATATGCACAGAGATGTTGTTTTCCGACAAGCAGAAATGCAAGGTTTGGACTGGAACAACTGATCTGTTGTGGATAAAACAACAACAGACCTAAGCCCTTCCCCAAACCTTGATCTGGATTGCAATCAAATCTTGATGTGATTTAGAAATGTTTGGATACTTTTATTTGTTTTCAGTTTGTTTGTTTGTGAAGATCCATTTGGAAAATGGAGAAGTACCTGAATGTCACTGGAGTGATCTCACAGTATTTCTGACCAGATTAGACACAGCAAGGCTTGAAATTTTGGATGGAATGTTGAGCTCTCAGGAATGACAAGTAAATTTTCCATTTGAGGCAAAGGGCTCTTATAATTTGCATATAGTTCAGGCATACCTCCATACTATGGGTCCCCTACCTAGAAAGAACCTCTGAAACGATTGTGGTTCCTCCATCATAAATGCTGAAGAAATACTAGGAAAAGAGCTCAAATAAACCAAGCAAGGCACAAGGTATTAGTGCTTATAGTTTCAACATAAGGACTGTTTGTATGTGTGAGTGAGGTGGAAAGGGGACTTTTCCTTTCTTTTGTGCAAGGCCCTTGTACAAGGGCCAGTTGCAGTTCTCAAGTGGAGTGACTGCCTTCTCTCTCTCTCTCTGCATGTCCTCATCCAAAAAGAATGGAAAAAGAACAGCATGGTCCCACCCTTTCTGTGCTGGTCTGAAAAAAATGGGCCTGATGCAACACGACACAGCATGTAACAACATCCAAGGGAGCTTGTGGAGGTATTGTCCTTCCCTGAGGCACAGTTCCTCTTAAGATACCCCTGGGGAGCCCTATGCAAGACAGTACCTAGATGGCACAATTTGGCCTCAAATCCACATGTCCATTTTTTAATGTGTCCAATACATAGGAGGCACTATACCAGCACCAGGATTATTTTGCTGAGTTTTCAATAGCAGAAGAATCGAGGTTTTCCTTTGTTGCCTTTCAGAGGCATCATCTAGCCACACGAGTGGAGCTGATTTAACAATATGCAGGGAAATGTCTGTAGTATCTGGTTGATACTAGTAGCAGGTCTTTTATTTTAGTAAATGTAAGAGCTGCCTGATGACTTCTTTCTACTGGTAATTAAAGAGAGGTCTTGTGGAATATAGGAAATGTTGTTATGCTGAATGAGATGAATGGCCCATTTAATTAAGTATCCTGTTTCAGAGAGGGGACAATACTTAAAAGTTCCATACAAAAGAGCAGTGAGGTTCACAGGCTCATAATATACTGCATATTGAGTGCCCTCTCTGTACTATTGATTCGTTTAATCATCTCTTATGATTCGTCTTCCTCTTAATCTCTCCATATATGAAGCATGAGGTTCTGTGTTGCACCTCTCCTCTCAGGAAGCTGAGCACCAAAAGTGCAACCAGGGAGGAGTGGGGAGGGAGCGTTGACATTTTGAGTCTCCTACCCTGCTCCAATTTATGGTAGACTTCCCATGGCTGCCTTGGGGCAGCTCTCCATCCCAGAACAACTGTCATTCTTTGCATTATGGCCAGTTCCCAGCACTCCCACACCAATCATACACCTATACTGGGAGCTAAGAAGAGGAATAATGTAGGTTTGTGTGTGTACACTGCCCCTATACTGCTCCTACAGCAAGATAATTTTCTCCATTGCCATTGTGATTAGTTTATGGCATATCCCTGCTGCCAGAGAGGCAATAAGGAGTGGAGTGGGAACCAAAGCCTGGCTCTGTGTATCTCATAACAATTCTTATTCTCCTCTAGATCATTATTTTTTCTAATTGTTTTTTTTAATGGAAAGCAGCATTAAAGGTGAGGACATTGATTTATGCTACAGACTTCTTGTATTTTCCAGATTATTTCTTTTCTCTTAACACAGCCCAACATCTCACTTGCCTTTTCATCTATTGCTGTACACTGAGGAAGCATCTTTATTAAGTTCACATAAAGCTTCACCTCGTTCTTTTTCTTGACAGGTTGCAAACAGAACATGTTCTATCCCAGCAGATTAACTGGCACCTTTCAGTATATTTCTTTATGCTCATTACCTTGTGCTATCCATGCTTCTTGCAACTGTGTGTTCATTTTTAGGTGGCTTTTTAAAAATTCAACACTTAGCTAAGAGGGGGAAATGGTGGACTGATAAAAGCAATAAAAAAGATGTAATCTTTACCTAGACCTTCAGGAATGCTACACATCAGTTATTTCTCTTGGCGTTATCTCTGTTATGTCGGTAATAAACACTCCTGTTCTTTGGGGATATTATATAGAATCCCTGTTGTTCCTCAGCTATATAAATGACTTTTCAAATTCCTGACAGCCTGTCAAAGTATTAATGCACAGAAATGATGTATTAATCTCTCTCTTTTCCTAATCACAATGTAAGCAGTCTTAATAGAGATCAGAATGGTAGTTGGCTAGTATGGAAAAATGAGTTGGCATTTCAACAATCACTTATCAAGGAAATTGAAAAAAGAGTGTATTCATATTTTTCTTTTCTGGCAGCAATCCTCCCAACAGATTTTGTCTTAAAGTTCCTTAGGTTGCAGCAATGGAACTAGAGTTTTATCCTTTGAACATCTTTGGCTTCACATCAGACAGCTGTTCTGCTCATAATCAAGTTTCATAATCAAGTTTCATCAAGTTTTCTGGAAGACAGAGTAACCTAAACCCCTTGGAATATCTCTGTCCTTAAGCTGTCCTACATCAAATGAAAGCAAGTATAATAATCTTTGGTTCAGTGTAGTGCTAAACACAGTAGGTTCACTTACTTCATTGGAAAAAAATAATATATATGTAGCCTTACTATAATGTAGGGATTTTCACTTTGCCACATCAAAGCACTGAATTCACTGGACATGTTGGGATACATAGATAGACTGTATATTGTATCTGGACTAGGGATAAAAATATGGACACCTAGTATATAAGGAATTAGACAGAATTACAAAAAAAAGATGCTAGCTCAAGAGGCTGCTTATGGAACCTTTTCCCTATATTTCACTTGATCAAATCTTAGGGTTCTACTGCAACTGTGAACCAGTGTGGAACTGTGATGCCTCAGTGAGCAAACCAGTACATTATACGTTGTGTCCTGGAGCACCCAGGTCAAAGATGAGTACCCCGACTGCTGCATTCCTTCAAGGTGTGTGTGTGTGTGTAGAGAGACTTTTGTGCCTCTTTGTGGCTGGCCAGATCCACTGATTGGTGTAGAGGTGGGTTGGGGACGGTCATGTTCCTGCCTCCTACTTGCCTTCCTTTGCCCCAATTCCAGTGGCTAGCATCTGAAGAGGTGCTAACAATGTTGAGCCTCTATCTCCAGCAGAAAGCAAGGCCCATGTTCTCAACTGTGAGACAAGGGGCAGAATTCTTGCACAGTCTTCCTCCCTGGTATGCTTCTAGAGGGGACGACCACACACCAGCCTTTAGCAAGGTTCGTAATGCCATGCCCCTAGACTTTCATTGGCCTATATCAAATCAGTTGATGCCGTCAGACCGGTTCTCAATGGATAGACATTCACACCCTCTTTTGCACTGTTGGCAATCCCAGCAGAAGCCAAAGACTGACCTATAGTGTGTATGTGGGGGGTCCTTAATGCTGGACATTTTACAGTGCTCTTGTTCTGTGGATTAAAAATGGATTGCCTCAGACGTACCATAAAAGGGTATTATTTAATGACACATTTAAATAATATCAGATTAAGAATGTACATTAATATATTAGAATATTCAATGCCTTTTGTATTTGTAATAGTTTAAACTTTAAATAGTTTAATTGTTTAATGAGATTAAACTCTGTATCAGCAAATTACAAGGTGAAATTCTCTTAAATGGTGCAAATGCTCCCTGAGCTTCATCCAGGAACTAAACACATTTTTGTGCGTGGAATGAACTGTAGCAAACACTCACTCTCTTAAAAGAACAATACAAATTTACTGCTTCTAATGAAAAAGAATGTACACAATCATAACTGCTGCAAAGTAAAAGGGAGTGAATTATTAAATATTATGTTGCTGACATTCAGGGACAAATTAATGTAATATTTGTATACCTTCAAGCTTGATGATCTGAAGAGGCTGTGTACATCAGGGTGAATGATAAACCAAGAGCTCATCTGGGAGGCTAGGAAGGGAATATCAAAGAGTTCATTGGAGATTATGAGAACATGGGAAGAAGCATCAGTCCGCAATGTGTTTGGGAAGGAAGATCAAAGTATCTTGTTGTAGGCTTGTGTGTATGGAGGAAAGAGGGAGTGGGGACAGCAATAAATTTTAAGAAAAAGCAGGATTCACATTTTTTGGTAAATCCAATATTATTTCAGCTCCTTCTGACACTAAAATGAGAGAGGCTACAGGCCAGGGGTCGTCCTCATGCACCCCCTCAGGGTCCCTGTTTGGGCACCACTTCTGTTGCCTGATCTGTTGCTTGACTATTGGTTATATTAGTTATACTGATTACTTAAAGATTCACAATTCACAAATTGATGGAAATCAGAGGTTCGATATGGTCTAGTCCCAGAATCAAGCACAGGAGTAATAGAATTGCTGTTTGAATGGGAACATTGACACGCACAGTTGCAACATTCAGACTTAGAATTATTGAAAATTCAATTTTTTCCTATTAACACTGTTGTAAAAACACAAATGTTCTGATCCAAACAAGAATATAGCAGTAGTGCAGTATTAGATGGATGTCCCATGTCATATCATAGGTATACTCACACAGTTCTTGTGGAGTTCTAGGGAAGGCAGGTTGTGGTTCACTGGGGTCCTATCCAGCCTCTGGTATGTCAAGCAAGTCCAGTGATTTCAGTCTAATCGGCCTAGATCTTGGTTGGCTCTATTATAAGGTCTCATGGCAGCTATGAATATTCATAAGAGTGTTCTGCCTCAACTGACCATAATTAATTTCCTCACCTCAATAAAGTTGGGCATATGTCTCCCATAGTTTAGGATATTAATTGTCCCAAATGTATTAATATATACAATAATTGCTTACTGTGGTAATCTTGCATTTATAAATCTTCTGACGTTCTACCTCAAAATACCCCAAACTAGTAACAACCTGTCAGCATTCTGTGCATGAGCTCAGTAAAGTTGAATATTACAAAATAAGCAAAATAATATCTTGTGCCATCTTGTGACCTAGGGTCACTGCTGGCAACTTATTTATGCTAAAGCTAACAGGTATAACTGCCTTATTCTGACTGATTAAGGTCATATTTTGTAGGTTTGTCTCTATAGGTTCCTTGCATTACTCCTGAATATGATATCTCATTTTAAGTTAATTTAAAATCTGTAATATACACCATAGACTACAGAATGCATTACCTAAAGAGCTCTCAAGACCACTGGAGAGAAGTTAGCAAGCACTGAAAAGATTATTAGTTTGCTCTTAGCAAAAGCCAACAGGTTGTCAGTGATCGACATACAGACAAGGGTGATCATGAAAATAAAGAAGATAATAAGACTAGCTGGATAATATCAAAATCTGAGCCAAATTATGGAAGATCGGCTTCAGACCGTAGTCAGGAACAGCAAGCAATAGAAGAAACAGGTAAACATTTAAAAGGCCAAAGACTCATTTTCACTGTTTTTCTTTGCTGTTTAAGCAACGATGATTTTATTTTCCACAAGAAACTACAAAAGTGACATTGGTACACAAAAGAAAAGGCTGCTCACTAGCAATGATCTTCAGAATGAAAGGCACTGAAAAGGATATAGGGCCAGTCAAAGGAGTCAAGTTGAGCTTTTTTTTACAGCACATGTGATTCCCTTTTCTATTCTGCTAATCAGGAGAATGGTGAACAAAAATAAATTTAATTACAGGTGCATTTGCAGTCCTCTCCACACTCTAGAGTGATTTTTCTTCTAACTCTCCAGCTGAGAAGCCATCCAATATGCTCAGGGGATCTAATTATACTAAGAAGCTAGCCTTCCTGGTGGGCTCTAATAAGCACAGTTCGTTCCAGAACTTTACCAGTGCAAGTCAAAGGCCTGCAACTGTGTGGGACTGATGCTGGGGGCATGTAATGCATAGTTTAGTAATATAATTGTGCTTCACAGTTACATAATTACCAGGGTGCTGCTGGAATCATAGCAGCAGCTACAGTGTATGAACTATTAGTTACATTAATGCCAATCTGTAGGGGTCAGAGAGTTAATTAAGGGACTAAAGGGATAATGATCCTACCTACCACAAACACATTTCTTACATAACTTATTAATGTAGGAGCTTTATGGTGGAATTTGTGTGAGCCATCTGTTTACTGAGCTACCGTGGCTGGTAGGAGGGTATTTTATTTAAACCTGTAGCAGTTGCTATAAAAGTTCTCTTAAAAACAATACTGACTCAAAAGAAATTGGATAGCATCTCATTTGCTGTTTTGAGAAGTTAGCAATATGGAAAGAATGAGGACAGCACATATATTAGTCATGTTATAGTTCCAACCATCACTAGAATGGCAGAATGGTACATATCAAATCTTCCCTGCCTTGCACATATAATCAATTTGGTGCTAAAAAGCTGGAGCTTGATTAAAAGAGCATTTCTACAAGGGTCTTATAACACAGTCCTTATGAAAAAGTTGCAGGTGGAAGCAAGTAATGGGAGTAGACAGTTTATGCCTGACTCTCTGGGTTTTAAACATTGCCTTCCTTATTAGGAGGCTATCCCTGAGAGTGATGGGCACTCCCAGTGTGTCCATTGCCTTGAGGAGTCACAAGTCCCCCAAAACAGTAATTTTGCCTGGAATTCAAATAGAGAGCCAGAAAGAACAAGTAAATTAAACTGTGCGTCCTCATCTTAAGAGCTCCCACCATCTGACTTCTGATCCAGGCCATGGGATTCCCTCCATATGCTGGTCTCTAAGGAAATCTAGAACCTGAACCATTTTGGCTCAACACTCCCTAGACCATCTAAGAGGAAATCTCTAGGATCATCTCAAAAAGATTCTAGGAAACAGCACTCAGGTTCCCCAAGTAGGGAATCTACCTCAAAGAAATCTGTCGTTAACACTGGTCTACAATTTTTTAGAAGTCGTCTGCTTCAGAGATAATGTGTGATATTTATTATGTATTTTGATGTGCTGAATTGAAATATGACAATTAAAACAACTGATTGGCTACTGTTTCTAAGATATTTAAGTGTTTACATTTTATGTCTATGTATATTGTGTAGATAGTAGAATTTTAATCATAAATTGTAAACCTAAGTCTTTTCATGTGGTGTTTATGGTTGCTTTACATGATAATATTTCACCTGTCCTGTTTATGTAACACTTTAAAAATCAGCAAAAGGGTTATAGAAATAAAATGTATTATGAAACAAAAGGCAAAAAACTATTATGTACATAGTTTAGTCCTATTCAGTGTCTACTCGGCGCTTCTTGGCTTGTCTCTTGTATTCATTAAATGGAGCATCTCTTGTCACTGTCCAGCAATAGTCTGCAAGCACTGGTGGGCTCCATGTGCCCTGACAGCATTTCTCCATTGTTGTAATGTCCTGGTGGAATCGCTTGCCGTGCTCATCGCTCACTGCTCCGCAGTTCGGTGGAAAAAATTCTAGATGAGAGTGCAAAAAATGTATCTTTAGTGACATGTTGCAACCAAGGCTTTTGTATGCCTTGAGGAGGTTTTCCACCAACAACCTGTAGTTGTCTGCCTTGTTGTTTCTGAGAAAATGTATTGCCACTGACTGCAAGGCTTTCCATGCCGTCTTTTCCTTGCCACGCAGTGCATGGTCAAATACATCATCTCAAAGAAGTTCACGAATCTGAGGACCAACAAAGACACCTTCCTTTATCTTAGCTTCACTTAACCTTGGAAATTTTCCACGGAGGTACTTGAAAGCTGCTTGTGTTTTGTCAGTGGCCTTGACAAAGTTCTTCATCAGACCCAGCTTGATGTGTAAGGGTGGTAAAAAATCTTCCTTGATTCAACAAGTGGTGGATGCTGAACACTTTTCCTCCCAGGCTCCAATGACTGTCGGAGTGGCCAAGCTTTCTTGATGTAGTGGGAATCTCTTGCATGACTATCCCATTCTCAGAGAAAACAGCAGTACCTTGTGTATCCAGTCTGCAGACCAAGCAAGAGAGCAACAACCTTCAAATCGCCACAAAGCTGCCATTGATGTTGGTCATAGTTTATGCACCTCAAAAGTTGTTTCATGTTGTCCTAGGTTTCCTTCATATGGACTGCATGACCAACTGGAATTGATGGCAAAACATTGCCATTATGCAGCAAAACAGCTTTAAGACTCGTCTTCGATGAATCAGTGAAGAGTCTCCACTCATCTGGATCGTGAACGATGTTGAGGGCTGCCATCACACCATCGATGTTGTTGCAGGCTACAAGATCACCTTCCATGAAGAAGAATGGGACAAGATCCTTTTGATAGTCACGGAACATGGAAACCCTAACATCACCTGCCAGGAGATTCCACTGTTGTAGTCTGGAGCCCAACAGCTCTGTCTTACTCTTGGGTAGTTCCAAATCCCTGACAAGCTCATTCAGTTCAGCTTGTGTTATGAGGTGTGGTTCAGAGGAGGAGGATGGGAGAAAATGTGGGTCCTGTGACATTGATGGATCAGGACCAGAAGTTTCATCCTCTTCTTCTTCCTCGTCTGACTCAAGTGAGAATGATTCTGGTGCATCAAGAACCGGCAGTCCTTCTCCGTGGGATATTGGGAGTATAGCTGATGGAATGTTTGGATAATGCACAGTCCACTTTTTCTTCTTTGAGACACCTTTCCCAACTGGAGGCACCATGCAGAAGTAACAATTGC
The DNA here is from genome assembly GCA_007922305.1 of Dermatemys mawii. NCBI lineage: Eukaryota > Metazoa > Chordata > Testudines > Dermatemydidae > Dermatemys > Dermatemys mawii. Next base: position 8,088,871 of record ML677352.1, on the reverse strand, counting down.
TGGTATGATCTGTTGGCTCTCTCCAAATCATTGGCACTGCAAAAGGCATAGATTTCCTTTTCCTGTTCAACCACTGGCAAAGATTTGTTGCACAAATGTTGCAGCATATGTGTGGGGCCCACCTCTTGTCCTGATCTCCAATTTTGCAGCCAAAATAAAGGTGATAGGCTTTCTTAACCATAGTGGTTATACTGCACTTTTGTGATGCAAAAATCACTTCACCACAAACATAGCAGAAGTTATCTGCACTGTTCACACAAGTATGAGGCATCTCTGCTCACTTTGGCTAAACAGAAATGTGTCCCTTTGCAAAATCAAACACTGACAAATAAGAGAGCACGACACTGTATGATTTCTAGAGCTGATATAGGGCAATTTGTTCAGCAGAGTGATGTAAGCTTCGTTATGATTGCATCATCCATGACTTCTAGGAATAACATGATGCAATTCATATCATGTATGATGCAATACCAGCTTCAGATTGCATCATTCATTGTTTTGCCTAAAAAGCAAGTACTATCCAAACCCAGTCATAGATTTATTCATAGATCCAGTCAAAGATGTATTTTAGTCATTTCTGGTTTAAATTGAGATCCCTTCCCTTTATAACTCACTTATCCTCCGCCATTCCCATGTCAAGGGTCGTATATACTGACCCAATAGCATATCTTGAAAACTAGAGCCAATCAACAATTTTAAGCATCATTTTCGTTCTCAGTGACCCAGAATTAATAAAGTTTGACTACATTTATTTCAGAAGCATTTTGGCTGTAGAGCAGTGTAATCGAGGCAAATATTTTAACATTTGCTAGTTCCCAACTTGTTTCCCATGAGATTGCAGGTTCCTCTAGTACTGCAGCTACCATTAAACCCAAAGAATCTAAGAGTTCTGGCTTCAGAAGATCATAGATACCATCAAGGGATAAAGGAGACAAGGAAAAGAAGAGTTCTGCTTCGAAGTCAGTACTGGTAGAATCAGCCAGGCTCTTAGTTTTTAGTTTTTCTACAATTTTGGTACCACAGAAGACAAGACTGTCATCTAGCAGACATTCCTCAGAAAACAAAGTCTATGGTACCATCTGGTCCTTCTGCTATAATCACCTCTGCTCAGGTTGCTGCCTTTTTACCGACCACCATTTTGGTACTAGAGGAGTTTAGATTTTTTTGAGACCTCATGGTGACAAAGATGTCTGACTCCCCTTATATCGGTACCAATTCATTCTTGGTATCAAGGTTCTCTAGGTCTCCAGATAGTCACCCGGCACCAATGGAATCACGACCTTTTTCTGCTGGTGCTCCATCCCTACAAAGTGATGTTAAAAATGATGATAGTAATGTTGATGGGGAATACTTATTGAGCTCTCAAATTTTGGTTCAGGGCTCCCCTTGTCACTAGGGACAGGGAACATATTCAAGAAAGACCCTGAATCTCCATTCTGGTGACACAAACACTCTTGGATGCCCCCATAAGTACCATACAGGCCCCCACAATGTCTGTACTGGGATCCATGGGTGGCATTCCACCAACAATTCTTTAGGACCGTGAACATCAAACGTCACCACAATATGAGTACAGATCCACAACTATACCCACAACTTGAATATTTGACTTGAATATCTGTTTCATGATGATGAGACAGCTGCATATAGTTGTTTTATGCAGTGCAGAGATTGCTGCGAAGGTCATCTGAGAACAAACTAGTTTGGTTATGCACTGTGATTGTAGTCTTCCGATGTCCATTAAAAGGGGCATCAGTTTGCTTGGAAAAAACACAAAGACAAGTTGAGCCTTCAGGGTCTTTTACAAGCATCTGTCTTTTTGGCCAAAAAAGGTCAAATTTTTCTCTTACTTATAATTGTGCAATCCCACTGAAGTCAATGGTACCTGTAGATGAAAGAAGAATTTAGTCTGGATACTTTTCAGTTACTTTCACTCTGACCGTAGTTAAAACTGATGGCATGAAATACTGAATAAAAGGTGTATTAGCATAAAGGGTAGAGAGAGAGAGGGAAAGAGATTCAGTAAGTAGTTTTCTGCTGGGATGGCATTTTAAGTCAATCACTTTGTTAATCAGGGATTAAATGATACTCTGCACCAAGGAAGGGCTAAGCCACATCCCCATTTCATTTAAAATGAATCAATGTGTTTATCAGAGTGGGAATTCATTTTCTGGATGGAAAAGGAGGGCAAACATATCCTTTTTTCAGACCTGTGATTTAAAATATGCTGTAGAGTATTGACAGAGCAAGAACTTCCAAGCAGGCTCAACAAGGGAATGGCCATATTTCAAAGTAGCATCCACTAACTTTAATTAGGCTCTCCTAAGGCCCAGCAGTTGTGGAAAAACAGCCGCTGGTGGGATTTGTTTTCTCACAGTGCAGTAGAATGCATAGCACTTGAAATGATTTCTGTGTTTGGGTCTATGCACAGAGCACTGGGCAAGGCTAAGGCTTTGAGCAGCTGTACAGCCTAGTGAAATAGAAACTGAAATACAGCAGCCATACAGACACCACTGCTAGTAAATCAGAGGAGGAACCTTGTGATTGTCACAGGGGTACCAGCAGCACATTTCCCTCTTCATGTCAGAATGAGGGAGACCTAACCCGCAATTGGCAGTTCATGAAAGGACTGCTTCACCTGTGCAGAGCCCCCACTGAAGTCACATAATCACAGCAGTTCATTTCTGTCTTGCTAATTGCTGGATAGGGGATAATGTGCATCAAAGTATTACAAACGCCTGGTCTACACTACGACTTAAGGTCGACTTTAGCGCTGTTAAGTCGACCTAAACCTGCATCCATCCTCACATGGCAGCCATTTCTGTCGATTTAAAGGGTCCTTAAAATCGATTTCTGTACTCCTCCCTGACAAGAGAAGTAGCTCTGAAATCGACCTCTCTGGGTCGACTGTAGCTTAGTGAGGATGCATGTAGACTTTATTGGCCTCCGGGAACTGTCCCACAGTGCTCCATTGTGACCACTCTGGACAGCACTCTCAACTTGCTGCTCTGGCCAGGTAGACAGGACAAGCCCCAGGAACATTCAAATTTCATTTCCTGTTTGGCCAGCGTGGCAAGCTCACCTGCACAGGACACTCACCATGCAGAGCTCCTCAGCACAAGGCACCGTGCAGAGCTCATCAGCACAGGAGACCAACCAGCGCAAAAGAGCTCCAGCATGGTCCACACGGGAGGTGTTGGATCTCATAGCTATCTGGGGAGAGGAATCCATGATGGCAGAACTCCGTTACAACAAACGGAATGCCAACAAGTTTGCAAGAGTCTCCAAGGCCATGCTGGATAGGGGCCACAGCAGGGAGGCACAGCAGTGCCGCGTGAAAATTAAGGAGCTGAGGCAAGCGTTCCAGAAAACAAAAGAGGCAAATGGACGCTCTGGGGCACCACTGCGGACATGCGAATTTTACAATGAACTGAATCAAATACTGCGGGGGGGGGGGGGAGGGAGGGGAAGGGCACCACCATTGCACCAATGTCCGTGGACTCTGCCGATGGGGTAGTCATGAGACATGAGGATTCAGATGATGATGAAGCTGATGAGGAAGATAATACCACACAGCAGCAGGCAAGCAGAGCGACTCTGTTCCCAGACAGCCAGGAACTGTTTGTCACCCTGGAGCCAATACCCTCAGAACCCTCCCAAGGCGGTACCCCAGATGGGGAAGTCAGCGAAGGTACTTCTGGTGAGTGTCCCTTTAGGGATAAGATAAGGCATGATTTAAAAGGAAGCTTTTATTAATGATTAACTTGGAATGCATGCATGGCTAGAACAGCTACTGGAAAAGTCTGTCAACATATTCGGGGATGGAGCGGTAATCCTCCAGGGAGATTTCCATGAAGCTGTCCTGCAGACAACGTTGAACCTTTTGCGGGAGGTTTCTGGGGAGAGCAGCCTTATTCGGTCCTCCATAGTAGGAGACTTTGCCATGCCACGCTAGGATCAGGTATTCTGGTATCATTGCATAACACAGCATGGCAGCATATGCTCCTGGTGCCTGCTGGGATTCCAGCAACATCCGTTCTTTATCTCTCTGTGTAATCCTCAGCAGAGTGATATCGTTCATGGTAGCCTGTTTGAAATAGGGGACAGTCATTTTCGGACATTCCCGCTAGGCTGCTCATATATCTGACTGTGAAGGAATCCTCCCCACAGTATCCCAAGCGGCATGTGTGTGTTTGTGCGGGGGAGACAAATCGCACTGGGCTGCTTGTGGTGCACTAGCAGGGAACCTCCATGAGAGCAGCCACGGGGTATGGGGAAGGAGGGAGAGAAATCGTGCTGGGCTCTTGCGGTGCACTAGCAGGGAGCCACGTGGTTGGGGGAGGGGTGTTTACTGTGGGAAAGGAGAGCACTACTGTAAAGAATATGGATCAAACCGAAAGAATGTGGCTTACCATGGCTGCCTGCATGGTGATTTCTGTTGCCTGGCCCTGGGAGAGGGTGTCTGATGTGATGTCTTTACAGGAAAGCTACAGGCACTCAATTTAAGGTGCAAAATGCGACCTTGTACAGAAAGCATATGTACTCTTTCACTCTGTTTCATCGTGAAAGACTGTTCCCATTGTGCTGGAGAATGTATCTATCTTATAACTTTTTCCCTTCTTTCCTCCTACAGCTATCACGGTCCTCCCCCCACTTAACATGCCCATCACAGAGGCTACCACAGATAAGAAAGAGAAAGAAATGCACAAGAGATGAAATGTTTGCAGAGCTTATGCATTCCTCCCGCAGTGAAGCAGCTCACCAGAGCGCATGGAGAGAAAAAATGTTAGAGTCCCAGAATACGTGGAGGCAAAGCCTTTTAGACTCCAAGCACAGCCTTTTAGAGTCCAGGGCAGCAGCAGCAGCACGGGAGGAGAGATGGCAGGAGCGTGAAGAAAGGAGGATGGATGCAATGCTGCGGATAACGGAAGATCAAAGTGTCATGCTCCGGTATCTGCTGGAGCTCAGCAGGACCAAAGATCACCTCTCCAGCCCCTGTGTGACCATTTCCCCTCCTACCCAAGTTCCATTGCCTCCCCACCCAGACGCGGGGTGAGAACGCGGGGCGGGGAGGAGGCTCCAGGAACCGACCCATTCTACCCCACAATACAACACAAGCAGCAGAAGGTTTAGTTTATCACAAAAGTTTTAAAAATGTGCTGTGTCTTTGTCCCCCCCGTCCCCTCATCCACCATGCCGATTGCTAGTTTTCCTCCTCACCCACCCATTCTGGGCTATCTTGCCAGTCTTCCCCTGTGTTTGTGAAGAATCATTGAAGAATGCATCCTTTTTAAAAAAGTGAATTTATTTACTCTGCAAATGTGGGGCAAGGGAGGGAGGGGATAAGGAGGGTGGGAGGCTTAACATTGAGCAGAGCAAGGAAGCGGGTTTTCAAAAGCTTTATGGGGCCGGAAGGTGGGAGGCTTAACGCTGAGCAGAGCAATGGAGCTGGTTTTCAACGGCACTTTGGGCAGTCACAAAACTGTTTCTCAAGGCTTCTCTGAGGCGCAGCACTTCCTGGTGTGCTCTTGTACTTGCCCTGGTGTCTGGCTGCTCGTAAGTAGTGGACAGGACATTTGCCTCTGCCTCCCACCCCGCCATGAACGTTTCCCCCTTGCTCTCACAGAGATTGTGAAGCACACAGCAAGCAGCAATAATAATGGGCACACTTCTTTCGCTGAGGTCTGAGCGAGTAAGTAAGGTTCGCCACCTCGCCTTAAGATGGCCAAATGCGCACTCCACCATCATTCTGCACTTGCTCAGCCTATAGCTGGACAGCTCCTGATGCCTGTCCAAGGATCCCGTGTATGGCTTCATAAGCCAGGGCATTAAGGAGTAGGCTGGGTCGCCAAGGATAACGATCGGCATTTCAACACCCCCCACAGTAATTTTCTGGTCTGGGAAGAAAGTCCCTTGCGCCAGCTGTCTATAAATCCTAGAGTTCCTGAACACACGAGCGTCATGAACCTTTCGCGGCCATCCCACGTAGATGTCGGTGAAACGTCCTCTGTGGTCAACCAGTGCTTGCATGACCATTGAACAGTACCCCTTGCAGTTTCTGTACGCTGAGCCCTCGTTGTCTGGTGCCCAGATAGGGATATGAGTGCCATCTATAGCCCCCCCCCCACAGTTAGGGAATCCCAGCACAACAAAGCCATCTACTATAGCCTGCACGTTTCCCAGGCACACAACCCTGGTTAGCAGCAGATCAATGATTGCCCTGGTTACTTGCATCACAGTAGCCCCCACTCTAGATTTACCCACTCCAAATTGATTCGCAACTGACCGGTAGTTGTCTGGCATTGCACGCTTCCAGAGGGCTATCACCGCTCGCTTCTGAACTGGGAGGGCTGCTCTCATTTTGGTATTCTTGCACTGGAGGGCAGGGGAAAGCAAGTCACAAAGTTCCATGAATGTGCCCTTTCACATGCAAAAGTTTCTGAGCCACTGCGAGTCATCCCAGACCCACAGCACTATGCAATCCCACCAGTCAGTGCTTGTTTCCCTGGCCCAGATTCAGCGTTCCGGAGCATGAGCCTGCCCCATTGCCACCAAAATTGCCAGGTTATCGGGCCCCTTACTTTCAAAAACGTCCATGTCCATGTCTTCATCATTGTCGTCACTCTCCTGATAGCGCAGTCGTCTCCTGATCGCTGCCTTCTGCATACGATGCAGCATAAAGTCCACAACAATGCGTGAGGTATTCACAACGGCCATTACTGCAGCGGTTACCCAAGCAGGCTCCATGCTTGCACTGCTATGGTGTCAGTGCAGAGAAAGGGCACGAAAAAAACTGTTAGCAGTTGCTTTCACGGCGGGAGGGGCACTGCGGGGGTGGGGGGGGCGGTTAGGGAACGGAGAAAGCTATCCACAATGCAGTGTGTAAAATGGTGCCTGCTGGGGACTCCGGGAACTATGAGATAGCTACCCACAGTGCACCACTTGCTATGTCGACGCTTTCCACAGTACTGTGGACGAATGCTGCCGACCTGCTGTGTTTTGTGGGGATGCACAAAATTGACCTTATACAGTCTGCTTTAAAAAATCAACTGGAAGGCAATCGACCTAACTGTAGTGAAGACATACCCAAAGTGGAGTAATGTATTTTGGTGGATGATTTCTCTTCCATCACTTCCATTTCTGTAAAGATCATCAATGTGTCTCCAAAATAACTCTGAGGGAATAATTGCTGTGTTATCCATTGACATATCATTAATTACAATACACTTGTTTGGTATTATTCTGCTCCAGCACAGTTCTACACTGTTGTCAATCTGGAGTAACTCTACTAAAGTCAATGGAGTTAGTCTGAATTTACAGTACTGTAATTCAGAGCAGAATCTGGATCCGTTAAGAACTCACAAAAAGTCTCAATAATTTAGAGAGATCTCTAATAACCTAGCAATTAACAGCCAATTTAGAGTCTGGAAGCAAATGTTATTAAATAGGGAACCTGCTTGGGAGGGAAACTATATTACCTTTTAGAGAATTCAATTTAAGCATTAACTTCCCAATTCACACTTCTGCATTCTGCAGCTAAGGGCCTGCAGCTACTCATGTAAACATGCAATGAAGAATGGTGAGGGTGCACTCTGGTATCTGGAGAAACCTACCACATTACCTTCTGCAGGAGACAAATTAGGAGAGGGACCACACTAAATGATTTCACTCTGTCCACATGAAATCTGGCTGCTTTTGTGTATCCTCTGACCACTCCTGGCAACATGGCTATCTCACGTGGTGTGATGCAACTGACTTTCCCTCTGGTGGCTGCTTATTTATACCCTTGTGAAATTATGCCAGAGGAGGAATTAATGCTGACATTAACAACATTAACTTCCCTAGCTATGAGGTGCATGTACTAAGCCACTTCTCCATGGGAACTTGCAGCACAAAGTAGCTTCTCTTCTGCCTTCACATACTTTTCTCCTTGGTGCAGATTTAGGGCCTGATCCAAAGTCCTTTGGAATTAATAAGAATTCCATGGAGAGATTCCTATGTACTTTGGAACAGGCCCTTAGAGCAGAGAAGCTAGAGTGGATACCTGGTTGTAAGATCTAACCACACCCTTGTTATCTCCTATGTCCCTTTTGAACTGCCTCAGAGAAAGAGAGGCGGTAAAGAACTGCCTTAAGGCAGCAGCTGAGGATTTTCCTGGCATAGGCTTAAGGGTTAGCGTATGCCACTATGTGGAATATTGGTGGTGAGGAGGGAGCATATCAGAGCTGAAAGGGGGCAGTCCTGAGGGCTATTATGTGCTGCAGAAGGATAGTTGCTCTTGCATAGTGGGACAGTAGCAAACCCCTGCCACAATGCAAAATGACCAGTGTTCCTTTCCCTAAGTGTGTCAAGCTCAACTTTTTTCTCTGAGCAGTTCTTCCCTGTCCTCTCCTACAGATGATTTCTGAATGACATGTGCTTTCCTCCACACTCCTGAAGAGCAAATCAAAACAATATTCTTATACGTTAAGCTAAATTATATTCATTTTAAAATATCTTTTCAAATTATTTATCATGGGCACTACAGCAGCATGCAAAGGCCCCAGACAGGAATAATTATTATTTTATTATTTTACAGAAATCCAATCAAAACATTTCTGTGGTAAGATGTAGTAATCTTCCACTGACATGGTATGTTTTTGGCATATGTTGTGGAAATGTAGAGTGATACAAACATTTCAGAACAAGTTAGCCACTAATTGACAGGACATTTTAGAGATACAAAAGGGTTATACTCCAAGAATATGCTTAATTCATGATTTATTAGCAGTGGGAATTGATAGGTGCCCTGCCACTTTGTCAGTGGCACAAAAGTTATTGCAGTACCACAATACTCAATAAAATAAGGGACATTTTTGCAGAGAGTAATTAGGTTCACTAGGGATAGTACATATATAAAAAACATACCATGATGTGTGTTGAAATACCTCAAAACAATCAATTGTAATTTAGTTAATTGCACATTTTAAAGCTCTACTGTTTAACCATCTGTCCAGGTGGGCAAGAACAAAACTACCCAGATTTATGCCTGCTAGTTCAATTGCAGAGGCAAAAAATGATTGTGCAAATTTTTGTGGGTTAAATTTGGTCACCACTATTAAAAATTGTCCCTTTATGTATAGTGTTATCCCTCCCCTGGGAAGAAAACCAAAGAAATTTTTCAGCAAAAATATTCAAAAGGAAACAAAATACATTTTGGCTCAGTTCATCCCATTAAACTGCGTAGAATGCATCTGAGTTGGTAATTACTTACTGAGACCTGCCAAATGCACAAAATCAATGTGTCAACTCAAATGCAGATTTGTACTTATTGGCATTTGTTCAGTTAATTTACTGGCATAAAGTTAAGTGAGCTTTTGAGACCAAATCTTTATCTGATGTTAGACATTGAGCATACCAATTACCTGTTATGACAAAATCATGACATTTTCAAATCTGGGTACCTAAAGTTAGATTCTTGTGGGTGAGATTTTCAGAAGTGTTCACTGGCAGCATAATTCTGCTCCCACTGACTCCTACGGTAGTAGTTGGTATTGGTCCATCTTTGAGCAGAGGATTGGACTAGATGACCTCCTGAGGTCTTTTCCAACCCTAATATTCTATGATTCTATGATTCCTATTGGCTTCAACTGGAGCAGAAGTGGGCCAATGTTGACCACATCTGAATATCACACCTTAAATTTATATTTTGGTAACTAAATATAAATGGCCTGATTTTGAGATGTGCTACACCCACGAATTCCAGTGAAGATAATAGAAGCTGTAAAATTTAACATTTTTGAGAGTGGGACCTCTTATGTTTAGGTGTTTAAATGTGGGTTTAGGAGCCTAACTTTAAGTTTAAAAATTTGGTCCTTAGTTTTTGTATTATCTTGAATATGACTAATTTTTCAGTTCTCTCAATATGCTCAGTAGTACAAGGTACAAAACGAGGTTGGCCCCTTGCCCTGAGTATCAGACAACCTAACTGCAAATTTGAATATCTAGTTCCGCTCCCACCAATCTAAATTTTTTTGGAATTACTTAGCACTGACTTCAATGCTCTACTACAATAAGCAAAACTTTAAATTGCCCCAGACAGTATTTGAAATAGGATGAAGTGAGTTCAGAAATATGGTGTTTTCAGTTCAGCTTTAAATGAAGAAATGTCCACATCATTAAAAATTCCAGGAAGCCCAATAAGCCCAGGCGAACAAGAATGACTTAGACTATCCTTTCTTCTTCCAGTCACAGACACAGCACTTTGGTGAGACAGGGTAATGGTGAGTAATGCTTGCATTACTTTTACCCTTGCCATTCTTCGCTGAATATAGGACTTTGAGGCTATTAATCTAACACATTTTACCAAGGCTTATTTTGCTCCCTCACACACAGAGAGAACTTAAAATTAACTTGGCAGAGGACAATTTAAATTCTATCCATTTTGCATTGTAATTTAGCAGCTGATTCAGCAGAATGCTTTGTGATATCATATGCAAACACTGCCTGAAAGGTATTTCTATTGTATCACTTTATGGTTATATTTACACTGATACAGCTTCTGTGAAAAAATTATGCTAGCTGACAGAATGGAATGCTTGCTTTTCTAATCTTTTCATTTATTTTCCCTTTGGAACTCACTATCCTTTGCAGCTTGACTGACCCCAGTAAGTTAAATATTCCATTTCATCTCATTCTTTACTAGCAGAGAGTACGTTCCCTGCTTCCTCTTCTGCTACATTTTCATCTAGAGATCAGCTCTGACTTTTACAATCCAGCCATCTTTCCCACAGCATTCATCATTTTTCAGTTTGTGCATCTGTAAAGGTTGCCATGGGAGGAAAGCAAAGTCATCTAGAAAGTTAAGCTCAGTTAGTGGTGGTTCTTTATTCCAAAGTTTTAAATACCTAAGAGACTTTCCAACTGCTAATTCAGGGAATCAATCACAGAACTGGGAAGTGGTGACAGACTGTATCAGACTGTTGGACACTACTAAACTGATTGAAAACCATCTAACATAGCCTGCATTTTTGGAAGTCAGTGTTTTAAACTTTTGGGCAATATGTGTTCTAGTAAGCCATGCATTTTCATAAGCAGCTTAAAGAGAAACATCAATGACCAAAGTGGCTGTACAAATGTTGTATGCATTGGTACAAAGAAGGCCAACTAGCAGAATGTGTGTCAGTCAACAAAAGTTTAACTTTAACATCAGCTTCTGACATTCTAAATAGTCTTAGAGATTACACAAAGGGTCACTGATTTACTCTCCTCAAAAGCTATGTGAATTTAATCAAGCTACATAATTTATAATCTATTGCATTTATTATTATTGTTATTCAGCACCATGGTGTATAGAGCTTTACACACAAATAAAATTACATGTCCTTGCTCCAAAGAGCTCATAATCCATATTAAACTTAATACAGCAAAGGATGTCAATAAACAAAGGCTCATGGACATAGGAGAATAAGGGCTATGTATTGACTGTCTGAAGATGTCCTTGCAAATGCCCTACAGCTGGGTTGGATAGAGATAAAAGCAAAGGGCAGGGAGACAAAATTCCCAGATTCTCTTCTAAGTTTGGAAAGTAAGCTTTCTTTCTGACCTGGGGCAAGGAAATTAACCTCTCCGAGTTCATTATAGGCCTGTTGAAAATCTCTATCTCACAGGAGTCTTATGTGTAAAATGTTTGAAATACAAGGAAGGAAGAGCGTTAATTATTATTAGCTGTTTAGGAACTCTGTGGTGGCCTTATTGGTAGCAGCTATGTACAGAAGAAACAATTCATTTTCTGTCATTTATTCAGTTACATAAATCTAAGGAAAAATTTAATGAAGCAGAATGGCCGAGCCATTTTGCTGATGCCTCAGAGCAGATATTGTTATAGCATGAGAAGTATGTATTTGTGGTTGCTGTGAGAGGTAATAAAAGGAAAAGCTGGAAACTGAGGAAGATAAATAAAATTAACTGTTGATCAGCACTTCAATGGATGAGATCATTCCTTACTCTGATCTCCCTACTGGATATTCTAAACATATTTTCATGGTCATCTAATGGAAACTATGAAGGGTCCCTTTGATATCTCTTTCTTTCTTTGTACGATTTTATTTTGAATGCCCTTTCTGCTATTAGCAGGTGCAGAGTTGTCTAAGTTCTGTCACATGTAAAAACTTTATAGCCCAGCATTATGCTTCAATTAATACACTGGTGACCTCCAGGAGGCAAATGTTGACATACTATGAAATCTAGGTACAAAATATAAATATCTCATATCCATATGTCTCTGATTCAAAACATTGTTTGAAAAGTCTCTCTAGGATGCACAAAGGCAGAGACTGGTGGAAGACAAAGATCTCAAAAGGGAAGATCTCAGTGATGTATTTTAAAGGGTAAGCTAATAAACATGCTCTCTTCTTATTTGCATCTGTAGTACCCATATACCACTGTTGTGATCCTTATTTCTGAGAGAGCCCTCTCCTGTGTATATTTTAAATGGAACAGGCAAACACACTGGACACAAATGCTATGGTCTCTAGTTCAGGCATGGGCAAACTTTTTGGCCCGAGGGCCACATCGAGGTTGAAAAATTGTATGGAGGGCCGAACAGGGTAGGGAAGTCTGGCCACATCCCTTATCTGACCCCCTCCCACTCCTGCCCCCCTCAGAACTCTCAATCCATCCAACCTCCCCTGCTCCTTGTCCTCTAACCACCTCCTCCATGACCCTCGGTCCTAGACACCCCCGGGGACCCCATCCCCTATCCAACCCCCTGCAGCCTGTCCCTTGACTTCCCCCTCCTGAGACCTCCTCCTGCCCCAACCACCTCCTGGGACCACATCTCCCATCTAAGCCTCCCCTGCTCCTTGTCCCCTGACCACTCCCTCCTGAGACCAAACACCCTAATTGCCCCCCAGAATCTCACCCCCTACCCAGACACCCGGAATTCTCTGCTCCTTAACCAAGGGCCCCGGATCCCCTTACCATGCCACTCAGGCCTGCCAGAGCTAGACAAGCTACCCCCGTAGGAGCTCGCATGCTGCTCCTGAGCGGCAGGAGCTCAGAACCCACTGGAGCTAGCCATGCCAGCAGCACTGACCAGGAGCAGTGGGCCAGACCTCTTGCAGCACAGCATGCTGAGAGTGCGGGGGACAGCAAGAGAGGGGCCAGGGGCTAGCCTCCCTGGCTAGGATATCAGGGGCTGGGCAGGACAGGCCCGAGGGCTGGATGTGGCCCGTGGGCCATAGTTTGCCCACTCCTACTCTAGTTCCTCCTTCATGTGCAAGGGAGCCACAAACTCAGAGTCAAAATGAATACGTTTTTTACAATGTTATATTAACAAACTACAAAAGGGTAGCTTAAGCAGTTTCTCATTGGAATAAAGCTGTTGCTCAAACCTTTGAAATCCCTTTTCTTGAAAATGGGTGCTAGAAGTGAAATGAAGTGCTAGAAGCCTGATAAAAATTAAGCAGGGGTCAAACTCTGTCCAGACAAGAGCCAGTGAAACTTAAATGTAAAGCTGTCTGTAGAAACCTAAATGAGTGACTTGATTTTCAGAGGTACTCAGCACTTCCATCAGGCCCTAACTGACTAACACTGGCTGCTTAAAATTAATTTGCACACTCCACTTTAGGAGCCAGGTTAGGCACCCAACTTTAATCAATTTTCCTTTGTGTGTGAGGGAAATAAAAGTTCAATTGTAATAAAGGAAATCATTGTGGAAGCTCTGTAGTTGAGGAATTTGCTGAGTGGACAGAAAATATGAAAGGGCATGTAACTACTGTATGGGTTTAACAAATAGGGTCTGATTCTAAACTACAGAAATCAAGGAGGCCTTTGAAAATTAAGGCTTAAGTAGCTGTGTAGCGTGGAGCCTGACTTAGCCAGTGGAACAGCTTGGACCTGTAAAAGATGACAAGGAGTATTGAGGGAAGACCAGGAAAATCTGTCATCTACTCTTCCAACAACCTTTCCCCAGATCTATCAAACAGAAGTCCAAAGAGAGTATTGAGAAAATTAGCAACACTAAGACAGAGCAAGGGGCTAGCAAGGAACAAAGTGTCATTCAAATTCCAGAACCCATAGGAGACCAAGAAGAGTGCTTAATCAGTAACTGGGACTAAAAGCTTAAGTAACATATATATGAAAAGCTAGGAAAATATTAAGGGAAAACTAGGGAAAGAAGAGGTATTAAGAAACTCCTTATATCATTAAAATAAGCCTCTCAAACTAAGTCAAATATGTTTTTATTATATGTAGGAAGGCTTGGAGGAAGGATAGGAGCCAGTAGCTAGAAGGGTAATCCTGCATGTCTATTGATTAAAACTCTTTATTTACATATGTTTTGCATCAAAGTAGCCTCTCTTGAAAATAAAGAGTTGAAAGCAAAGTTAACAACTTCAAGAATTCCCAAAGCAAAAAAGAAAAAGAGATATGGACAAGAATCAGAGGTGAGTATAGAGGAAGCCTAAAAATATTGTAATTTATACCTTCTTCTGACTCCCTCAATGTGCTCTTCTTATTCTGAAGATCATGGGAGACTTAGACTCCTTCTAGAATCTTTTAGGATTTAGATTCACTCTAGATTCATACCCACCAAAGTGATTTGTAGCTACACATGCACATAAACACATACTGACATATCACTGAATTGGGACCACTGCATTAACATGGAAGAGCTAATGGGTTGGTATAACTCGTATACCAAGGAGTCAGAAGAGTGGAAATGACCAAGAAAAGCAAACAGGAGGATTTAAGGGTGTGAATAATTCTATCCCTTATTTTAAAGTTAGTAGGGGTAATTTTAGACCCCAGTTCTGCCACTCTTACTCATGTTAAATAGGAACTTGCTCCATAAACAGTTCCATTGATTTAAACACGAAAGTGGTAAATCTCTGGATGTCTGCAGGAAACTTGGGAAAGAAGAGGTTACTCTAATTTACACCATCTTTGACATCATGTCTGAATCTGATTCAGTAGAAAACAAATCAGGAGTATATGGAGTAATTATCTTGAAGACTGTAGTTC
Source organism: Dermatemys mawii (assembly GCA_007922305.1). Classification (NCBI taxonomy): domain Eukaryota; kingdom Metazoa; phylum Chordata; order Testudines; family Dermatemydidae; genus Dermatemys; species Dermatemys mawii. The sequence goes on along the minus strand of ML677352.1, from coordinate 8,073,868 downwards.
ATGTGGTTGCGTCTATTCAGTCTCTGTGGGAGAGCACAGACTTAAATCTGGGCATAAAGGCTTTGGACTCATAGCTGCAATTCATAGAACACCAACTTCAGTGATATGCTAAATTTGCCTCTCAAAATAAGGAGATTTTTAACTTTTCCATACCTTATAACCAGTTCTCATTTTGGAGCGTGACCTTCACTTTAGACCCCAAAGTGCCTGAGTTTCACACAAACCTGTTTTGTGTGGGTCCACTGGAATTACTATAAGTTTTGACAAAAAAAATGCTAACTTATTAAACTAATGCTATATAAATATTGATAGAATATGATAATCCTATCTCATATTAAGATTTCTTCGCCCTTGTCTTTGTGCTGTTCCATAGTCTGAGTTTGTTCCACATGATATCTTTTTCATTATCCTGGAAGGTCAGACATATATTTGTAATACTTTTCATATGAGAACTAGTTTTTAAAATGCTGATCAACAATAGCTGGACTCTAGAGTACAATTAAAATCATTATGGTCATGATTTTATGTGAAATAACCTTATCTACCTACTCTCATCAAGTTAGCATTTTTAGTAGTCCTTGGCTTTTAGAGGTATCAGATGACCCATCTTTTGTGGGAAATATTTCTGATTCTGGGGCAGAAGATAAAGCAAGGACCAAAGTAAGATCAGTTTTATTTCCAAAATAGAAGATAGCAAGACTGGATCTAAAGCCTGGTAAGTCAATGGGCACAATTCTAATTCATTTATGGATTTTTGTATCAGCACCAGAGAGAAAACCCTCGGTTTATTTTGTGCGTGTGACCAGGGAGAGGGGGAGTTCTTGGAGGTATGATACAGTGCACAAGAAGTGAGATGTGTTTCTTAAAAGATCATAAAGGTGTTTCCTTTTTTCTCATCCCTGCAGGACAGCAAACACCTTTCGCTGTTAAATGATAAGACAGCCAAAGGCTTCATTTTTACCCAGTGAACTTCCCAGTAAAGTATTATAGCATTCTTTTGCAGTTTGTTTAAACTCCTTGTCAAGACACATTAACATTGGAAGCATCAGTAATTCTTTTGAATGCCCTATTTTTATTAATGCATTTGTTATTCAAGATAATAAAACTGAACATAATAAACTCAATTTAATATGAGAAATGGTAGATGATACCTCATGGATTTGCTGACTACACAGTTTCAAAATACAGGGTGCGTTTCTCCTTCAAATTCCTAATATCTGGCTACTTTTTGTCCTATGTCTCAAATGTTAGGCTTCACAAAAATGACAAGGCAACATCTGTATTAAAATATAAATTCTGTTCAACAGACAAAGTCAAATTAAAAGCCCAAAATATGCTGTTCTTTTTCTTAAGGTATCTGTCAGGGACTTGTGTAATAAGGACAAAATATATATGTTATGTTATAAATCTAAAACAAAGAATTCTTGTTTTTATGGACACTACTGTGTGCTGTACTTCTAATTTTGGAAAGCTCTGACTTGAACACCAGATGTCTTCTTATATAGCTTAGGGTTTTTTTTTTTCTTTTTATTTAAGTAGCTAAGCCCTATTTCCCCAGAGCTGGCAGTTTTGTACAATATAAGCTTCAGTTAGCGCTGTCTAAACATTTGCCAAATCCCACTAACAATAATGTCATCCAAGACATGCTACAGTGTATGTTTCAGGTCCTTTTAAGTCATTGTTTGTGAGCCTTCCACAAGCTACTCATTTTAGGACACCAAAAAGCATCATTGTGATCTAAAGCAGGCCAAAGGAAGTTCAAATTAGCTATGATGTTGTGTAGCATTTGTCAGTAACCCTCACCAATACTCAGAAAACTCCTGCTTTCCTCATTTGTTCAGCATGAACACTGTACTATCGGGAAAGTGCAAAACAGGTACTAATTCACAGTCAATGCAAATAGCAGCAAAACTACCAGCACTTACCAATGATAAAGTTTGGAAGCCCTGTCACCTCCACTGTCTGTCTGTCTTGTGACACTGTGTTGAAGTGACTTGCAAAATCTCTCATAGGAGCCACAGTTCATAGGATTCAGTTCTGCAAGGCTCTGAGTAGCCTCAACTTCAGCTGGCTTAAATATCTCAGAGGGGACAGCATGCACCTCATAGGATCTGCAATTAATGAGCAAGTTTTGTCGGTATGTTTTTTTGGAGAGGGACCTCCAAAGAGGGAGACGGACCTTTGTCAACTAAAAGCCTGAGAAAACTATTAATTGACTGGATCAGACTGTCCTGAGATGCTCATCAAAATATATATTGGATCATATTTGTTACCTATTAGGATTTTCTCTAGCACTCATCACTACAATTGCTGAGTGCATCCCAGATAAACTGTCTCATGCAAATATTTTTTGGGGAGCCAGGGGCAACTGGCCATGGGAAAGGAAGGGTTTTCTGGTATAACTGAATGGTGGCATAGTCATGAGGCAGCCCCTGGGGTTCATGTCCTTGGAGAGAGGAGGAACAAAATGAACCCCAGAGCTCCATGGCTCTTCCTGGTGCTGTAAGATTGGGGTGGGTTGCGGCTAAGAGGATGGGTGGTCCTGACTGCCCATCTGGTGCTGGTGGCAGGTGTTCTGAGAAGTGGAATGGCTCCCATTTTCCTTCTGTGGGCAATTAGAGTCAACTCCTACTGACTCCATTGCTTGTCTGATGCTGTGGGGCATTGAAACTTGGAAGAAGAGCATTCTGGCTTAGCTGGCTGACAGTGAATATAGTAGGTGACTGAGGAATGGAAGTGATTCTGGAGCCACTTTTTCTTGAGGGGAGAAGAATCAAATGAGCAGAATGAGCCTCGGGCTAACTTTGCAGCCCTCCCTGATGCAGGGCAATGGGGGAGTGGACAGAATAGAGAAGGGGCGCTGCTGTCTTCTTTGGAAATACATCCTCTGCACAAATTTCTAAAGAGAGTTTTCTGAAAACAGCAACATAAAGAATCTCCCCTACAGCTTCTGCTCTGAGACACAGGTTTGTTTGTCTCACAAACTGACATTTATATTTCTGTCTCATAGTTGAAATGACTCTATTTTAATCCAGACTGACCCAAAGGTTTTCAACTTTTATACACAGTTTGACTTCAAAAATATATTTGGAGGTTTTTTGAATCATTTCCTCAACGTGGCATTGGAGGCTAAGTCACTACAGAGGCTGAAAAGTGATCATTTAACATAATCTAAACTGGATCTGAACATTGAGTTAACATATGGCCTTCACGACACGTGTCTGTTTGCTGAGAAACAGCTAGGCATCTGCAATAGCAGAGAGAAAACCTGTAAAGTTTCTGTGATTTGGTTAAGCTAAGCATATAACAGTCTGGATGTTCCTTGTCCAAAGCTTCTCTGAACGATCTCAACTGATTGGAAAACTGGGCTTGAACCCTCACAACAGATTTTCTCATGAGATTTCTGCTACTCCTTCCCCCTTCCCCATTCTTGTTACCACTTCTCTGAAAACAGGCTTTCTTCTAATACTTTGCAATTGGTCTCAGCCAGAGAGATGCTTGCAAAATAAATAACATGATAGAAATGTTTTTCAAAGAACCCAGAGTGCAGAAGAATAAAAAAAAGTGAAAGTCAATTCAAGTTAACTTCAAAAATTATTCAGCTCAAATGTGCCGTGCACCTTTGTGTAGGATTTTAAATTTATTCAAACATTTTTTCTAAAGGCCAGAACTTCAGCTGCCATGTAAAGCAGTCCATTAATGTCAAGAGTTTAATGTCAGCTGAGGAGCTTGCCCCTAGTTTCAAAGGGAACCTGAACATAGCCTCCGTATGTACATGAGCAGTCACTTGTGCAGGCAATTTGTTGCATACTATGCCCATGGCTTGCAAATGAGACTCTACACACACAAAACTCCTTTGTGCTTGCTTCACTCCTTGCACCCACAAATGGAATTTATGAATGTAAATTAATGCTCTCCAATGGTAGGTCACAAAAAAGTGCCCACAAGTGTGTAAAGGCCTATAGCGGCAATATTTCGAAAATGTGTCCCCCATATGTCTGAAAACTGAAACCAGGAAAGCCCGTGTACATGTATATTAGAGGTATCAACTTTGTGGGAAACGAGGTTTGTGTGTGTGGGGTGGGAGCTGGGGGAGTGTAGCTGTCTGTATGCAGACATCCCATCATTATATCTGTATGCTGTGTATTGCATAATATCTGTAAGGCAATGTGTATGTGTGTGTGTGTGTGTGTGGTGAGGGGGTGGGTGGGGGTGTGAGATGGACTAGCTGTCTGCTGAATTTGAACAGCTACACACACAAAGGTAATTAGAAGTGGCAATTGTGGAGCTATGTGGCTGAGGAAAGCCTTAAAAGAGCATCTTCACAATCAGATGCAGTAGTATTTTGTCATGCTTTTAGGCACTAGTGTGGCTTTGTACGTATAGAGATTAAATACAGGTGGGTTATTTACTCCTGCTATGACATTTGTAATGCAGCATTCATGTGTGGTGTAAACTAAAAAATATACTCTGATTTTTTTTTTAAAAAAAAATCTTTGTTATGTGGAAAGAGTTGAGAAATAAAATTCAAGTGGAATCCACAGGGTAAAAATATTGCAGCAGATCCTCCTTTTTCTGCTTCTTTTGTAACTGGATGCTGGTCAGCTGTTTAGCAGGCATGGAGCGGACACCTCTTAAGGCCGCCATACCAGAGGTTGCTAATTAACACAGAGATACAGAAGCGGTCTGCAGCTCAAGCTATGGTGAGTGTCCCAAAATAGGGGGAAAGAAGAGGTCTATTGCAAAGAAGGTTTAGATGATGGTTGCCCCTGGTATGAGTGTAGGGAAAGTGCAGTGAACGTTGCCAATTTTTTCATGGGCAGTGGCAATTTGGCTGGTACCTCACATCCAAGAGTGCCAAAAGGCCAGAGAACCCAGCTGCTTGTTGATAAATTGTATGGTCATTGTATGGTGATTACCTGATCACATGTTGGTTCATTATTTCCTTATGAAATATACTCAAGAAACCAAACAACCAGTATCAGTCAGGTTTATAAGTATGATACAGGAAAAAAGTTTCTGTATAATACTAGTCTTTGAAGAGCAATCCCATGCAGTGATGTTGCATTCTACTTAAGCAAAAGGTGTGTACCTCAAGTTACACATTTCAGTAGCTTTCACTAAAATTCAATGCATCAGTTTGTTCCAATTCCTTAACTTGTCCTTCAGCTTTGTTTTGGATACTCACATTCTGGGTACTGATCCATGAATGTACTTCCCTAGCTTGTACTATGACAAGAAAGTGAACGTACCTTGATTTTGACAAAGTTTCCAATCTGCTTGTGCCAAATGCTTCCTGCAGCAAACGCAAGGTGATATGGGCTACTTAACATGCGTGAACAGGATTATGGTATAGGCCAGTTTAGACTATATAGCTGTTACAATATTTGTGCTTAATGCATACTGATTGATAAATGTACAGCTATCTATATATATGGTGTGGATAATACATATTATTAATATGATATATACTATGCAGCTCTTATTAGTCAACAAGCTACTGGTATCCCAAGAGAGGAGGAACAAAATGAGCCCCATATGCTACTAGCCTGTTTATTGTAATGGGTGCAGGAGAACTTATTTGCAGAGTGGTGTGGGAAAATCTCCTGTTGTAGGAAAAGAAACAAGTTTGCCATTCCTAGAAATATTTGGAAGAGAATTGCAGAGTAGCACCATTAAAGTTTCTTTGAATCACTCACAGTACTAAAAGGGATAAAGAACTCCAGATGGTTCCCTCTACTTAGCCCAACAAACAAAAGAATGAAAAAGTGGCTATCACCTCGACTTCTTTCTGCTACCTCTGTCCAAGCACAGGACACAGATCTGATGTGGCTTGTGTAATGTGGACTGCCTTTCTAATTATTATTGTTTTTTTTAACACTTCACAAGTAGAGTCAATATGTTTGTTCTCTAAATGAATATGGGATGGGTGCCATTTTTCAATGGAGAAGTGAGAAAGGGAGGGAGAGAGGGCATTTTGGTCAATTAAAAGGTACACAAATGCTTGTAAGGAATAATGCATGTGTGATGCTGTCTCATAGGTTGTCAGCAGGCTAATTCACTTGCACGCTAATGGAAATCAAAGGAATGCTGAAAGGTCAGGGTGTGTTCAAACCAATTCACTTGTAAAATGCAACTATATTGTTAAGCCTGACTATATCATGTTGTTCATTTGCTTTTATGCATGCCATGTAGTAAATAACCCTTGATCAAAAGGTGTGTTAGTATAAAGATGAGAATTTACTTGGCCTGCAGAACTTCATGAATATTAATGAAAGATACTTATGTTGTTGCCACTTATCCAATCCTATTGTAATGAATGGCTGGCAATTACATTAAATATATCACTGTAACTGGATTACTTGTATATACACAGGAGGTAGGAATGTTAATCTCAAAGCAAGAGCCATTGTGTTATTCAATAGGATTCACAGACCTAGGCTGCATTTCCTAAATTTCATTATCAAAGGAAGCACCCACGTGGGGTCAAGATGCTTGTCAGCTCACCTTAGGAGCAAGATCTATAAAATATTGGATCCTGAAAATGATCCTTTATTTCTGGACTGATGAATTCTGAGAGTGTGGAATTCTGAGCAATTGGACTGAGATCCCTAGAGTCCTTCTAGGTAACCTTAAGAGAATATCTGAAACCAGCAAATTATTACACCTCTGCTATCAAATTGAATTCATAAACTCTGATTCACCCATAATGTATTTTACCTGCTTTAACCTCTCAATAGCTCTCATTTCTTTTTCTTAGCTAATAAATCTTTAGTTTAGTTTACTAAAGAAATTAGCTACAGCATGGTCTTTGTGATCTGAAGTATGCTTTGATCTGGGCTGAGTGACTGGCACTTGGGCGGCAAGTAACTGAATGTGTGATGGCTTTTGGTTTTAATAATTTTTCATCATTAATTCCAGTCTGTCTGGATGGTAATATAGGCTGGAGTGTCTAAGGGGATAGGCTGTGGCTCCATGATAAGTTAATATACTGATCCAGGAGCATACATTTGTTGCTGGTTTGGTTAAATCTAGTTAAAGAGTATACCACCAGTTTGGGTGCATCTGCCCTGTTTTCTGACAATCTGACCTGAGATTGTCCCTCTCAGCTGTGACCCAATCCAGGACACTGTGACAATTTATACACTTACTTTTTCATTCATCATCTGATTTATCTGCACTTGCCTGGCACAACTGGCTTGACTTCAGTGGAGTTTTAAATAGCTCCTGTCTTGCCACATGGTTTGTCTCCCTCTGGTTTTCTTCTTTGGCCCCCCACCATCCCTGCAGGGCACCTTTCTGTGTCAGGCTCCCACAAATTGTCCATGGTTGTATGTAATGGTGGTCCATGCCAAATGTTTCATTCAGTTTGTTGTAGAAGAAGAATGTCTCTGGGGCAGCCCCAGATTTGTTGTTTTCCTCCCTTGCCTTCTGATATGCCTGTTGAAGTTCCTTTGCTTTCACATGCTATTGCTGCTCATGCCTGTCGTGCGCCAATTTTAGCATCCCCTGTGCAATTTGCACATAGGTGTTGACATTTCTATGGCTCTTCTCTAGCTGTGCTTGCATATTCTCTTTTCCTCACAGGCCAAGAAGATGCATAACTTTTTTAGGAGTGTGTCTAGTAGCTCTCTGTGTGCATGAATGCAGCCTGGTTGGAAGCTCTCAAGGATGGGTTTAGATGGTATGCTTGCCAAAGTAAGCTATCATCACAAAGGCATTTTAAAAACATACTGGAGGTTTTAAAAGAGATAGGGGGAGGCTTCTCTAGGATCTGTCACCCCAGAGTAGCAGAGTTTAAAATTGTGACTGGAGCGACCACTGTCGTGGAGGCAAGGGCATTGAGAGACAGTTGCTGGAGAACTGTCAGATCAACACCAGTGATGCAGTGTCCACTCATATTTTGTCAATGAAAGTAGATTGACTGTGGATCTGTATTGTGTAGGGAGAGGATAGTTAGGGTGACCAGACAGCAAGTGTGAAAGATCGAGACGGGGGTGGGAGGTAATAGGGGCATTGTCACAAGGTCTGCACAGGTCTCTGAGTCCTTCCCCTACGCCCTGTGTTCTGGCCAACAGAAATAAAGGTCTTCACACCCTCTCCTGGTGTTTCACCCAAGAGTCCTTTATTTACAGTGCATAGTCATTGTCCTCAGTGCCAGAAAAGTGCTCTTACCAATCCCCCAACAGTTACCCTCTCTGTCCTGGTTCCTGGTTCTCCAGGCCCGTGAGGCACCTTGCCTGCAGCAAGGAGACAGCTTAACAGCCGCCTATTCTCTTCCTGGCCTGCCCCTTACTGAGTAGGGCTCAGGACTTTTCCAGCCCTCTCAGCTCCCAGCCTCAGCTGTGTCTATTTAGCCCAGCCTAGTGCTGTGAGCTAGCCCTCATTAGGGCTCCCAGCTGGGCTCCCTGCCAGGTACTCCTAGCCTCTGCCCCTGGCTGTCCTGCCAGAAAGCAGGGTTTAGCATGCAGGGGCAGGGCATTCATGGGATTTTGCCCCTGCCCTGCCACAAGCATATGTAAGAAAAAGACCCAAAAATCAGGACTGTCCCTGTAAAATTGGGACACCTGGTCACCCTAATAGTGTGTCACTGTGACAGGCTGCTTATGTTGGCAGGAGATAAATTTAGGAGTAGAAGCATGCACAATTGAATTTTGTAATGTAGAGCAGGCCTCATCAATAGCTCCACCACTCAGCTAAACTCTGTGGTAAATGTTTTTAGATGAACATGCCCTGTTGGAAAATGGCCCAAACATCAGCTCACAACTCCAAAATAGAGTTTTCAGCAAACAAAGATGACAATTCAGTGGGATCAAGATGCACACACACTCTGCTGGGGGAAACATTGTGTAAGACACCTGAACCTTTCATGATCACTAACAGAGGACAACAGAACTGGACTGAAGAAAATTACTTGGGTATATGTAGATAATAGATAAATTTACCAGTAGTACATTCCTTTCACAAAATCATTCTTTACCAAAGTAAATGCCTTGCATTAAATACACCGAATTAGAAAAAACAAACAAACCCAAAACTCATTGATGGATCTCCATTATATGATAAAGCACTATCTTGGCATGGTCCAGTAAAATAAATTGACTCACTGAGAGGGCCAAGTCATTGGTAGCGGTCTCCTTTTATGATGCTTGAAAGCCCAAAGCAAACATGTTTCTCTCAACATAGACTCATTCATTTTTACAGAAGGCTTATGTTGCTCTCTTATTTATTCATCCTGTCTATTACTGTATGTAATTCTCTTTGTAAATCTCCTCCCATTCTAAAGTAATCATTATCTAGACTTCCTGCATGTGACATGTTTGTATTTTATTGCCAAAGAGTGCCATAAAAATGTTTTGAGGAGCTTCTTGTGTGTCTTTTCTCTTTCATATTCTGTGCGCATTGTCTTAAAGACAAATCATTTTACCAGTGCTGATGTAAAATAAATACATTGGCTGCAGGGAGGAAGAGAAGGTTTTTCACTTCTGACAAGACTTTATTGTGAAAAATCTGAGGGAAAACTTGCTAGATAGTTGCAGGAGCTACATGAAAATATTTAGATTGCAAGCTTTTTGTGTAGATATTGACATTTTTCAAAGCTTTAGAGCTGAGGATGGAACCAGATGGTAAATCAGAGCTGTCCCAAAATGAGATAACTCTGCATTATCTCATTACAGAACTGAATGGATAAGCACAACTCTGTACGAGCTTCACAGGGGAAAGTGTGTGAACATGGCCTTTCTAAAGATATTTGCCTTCCAAAGGTGGAAGTAACATAATAATAGCTTTTGAAATAGCTTGAGAAAGGCCATTCTCTTGTTATTTCTTGATAATATGGGATCAGGGCATGACATTTTCAGAATCATTTGAGAGAACAGAAGTCGAGGGGCATCTGGAAATATGCTGGCCCTCACAGGGGAAGAAATTCCCAAACATACCATATTAAAGGAGTGAAACTAAAATTTTATAAAAACCATAAACAGAAATGAATGAAAAAAATTCAAGGAAAGATGAAAAGATCCTTACAGAATTACTTGCATTATGATTAAGGTAGGAATCATTTTGGAGAGGAATGAACCACCAAACATGCTCTATGGATCAAATTTTAGATTGACATTAAGGGCTAAATAAAAAAAAAAGATTCTGATGTTCAAGTTCATCCTTGGCTCTTTCAAGCTGGCATTCAGCACTGAAGCTGTGAGCAGTTTGCTTGTGACCTTAACAGCAGTTCTGACAGAAGTGGCCTGATCCTTCTCTAATCTGAGTATGCTGATCCTGAAAAGCCCTTGAGAATGGGACACTTTAGCATAGCTTCTCTTTTGAGGGCTTTCCTTGTTCATAATGGCCGTGTTTTGGCTAGTCACACAGAATGAACTTTTATCTGCATTCAAACTCCAAAGGTTTTTCTCCTTCATTCTTTTGTGAAAGAAAACAGACCTTGAAAGCAAGAAATCAGAAAAGGACTGCTTTGAATTTATTTTATTCTTTCATCTTTCCTGGTTAGTTAAGACATACACAAAATAAGGACCTGGTCTAGCAAGCCTTACTCTCAGTCTCAGGCCTGCCACCTAAATCTCCACGGAGAAAATGTAGGCGAAGACTTTCATTGCCATCTAGGGAATTTGGGCACCTGAATCCCATTAACTGCAAGGGGATTTGGAGCTCTAGTCAGTCTTAATGAATTCATTCTCAAACTCCAGCAAAAGAGCCTTTTAAAATTGTGATAGCTCCTCTTTTAATGTGATGATGAAAGATTGATAGATTCAAGCAAGTATCAACTGAAAAATTGTTAACTTGGAAATAAGCCTTACCCTCTCATACCAGGATGATCTAATCTTCTAAAATGACCTTGCTCATGGATGCAGAATTATAAACTGATACTAATATGGTTTCATACATGCATATGCGACTTTAAGATATTACACAATAAAAATACTTTATCTCTGTACATAGTACATCACCCGTTGTGTCTAATATTTCATTAGATAAACCAGAATGTGTATATTACCTACTTTGCCAGAGATATCTTCATCTAATCATATACAACACCTCATGAATAAAAAAATGTCTGCTAATTCATGTAAACACCTACTCTGATGTAGTTCTCATTTAAAAAGCCAGGCATATCACAAATTGGCTATATTATGAAAACAACCGAAGATGGCCAACCTGTTACTTCTGTTAAGTCACCTAATAAAAATGTAAGTATTTATTCACACATTTATATGAATTATATGCATCACCGTATAAGTGCAATGTCACACATATCAAAGACAATATAATGTTTATTGAGACATAGTTATTGGCATATTTTAGCACAGATTGTGCTTGGAGCTCCTTCAGGATTTCAGAGATATGTTACTACTAAAGTATCAGAATGGTTAGGAGGGTAATTTTAAGTTTATTTATAGCATCTGCATTACAACCATAATAAAACAACAGCGGCTATTGTAAGTTCTTGGTAGTAATGAAAGCTGGCCACATTGTTCATTGCAGATCAATTGTCTGGCAAACTTAGCCCAGTTATCTATTTGTGAACTTGGGGAAGTGCTGAGTTCTGCAAATACAGGCCCTAGTTCAACAAGAAACGTAAAGCACATGCCTAACTGTAAGAATATAAAGGACATGAACGTGACTGAAACTGAGCAACATGTTGAAATACAAATCAATGTCTGCATATACTGTTTTTGCAGTATTTGGTCTGCTTTCGAAGTAACCACAATTTCACTAAGGGTAAATCTACACTGCAGCTAGGAAGCATAATTCCCAGCTCAGACAGACATACACAGACTAGCTCTGCTGTAGTGAGTGCCTAAAACCATCACTGTGATAGCAATGGCTCAGGCTGGCAGCTCAAGTGCAGAGCTAGGATCTCATTTGGGTTTGTGCTTTGGAGGCTAGCCTACGTGTCTCCATGGCCACTCTATATTTAACATACTAGCTCAAGCACAGGTAGCGCATAGAAGTCTATCTGAGGGGTGAATTATACACCCCTTAAAGAATATTTTTCTTAGCATGAAATCTACTTTATAAAAGGATGTGTAAATTTCTCCCTTCTCTTTCCTATACATGCTTTCATATGCATTGAGAGAAGAGATGTTGACCACTAAACTAAAAAGGACATACTCTACTACAGTACAGAATTAGAAAGAATGCAGTGAAAATAAAAATGTGACCAATTTAAACTGATGCTCTGAAATGTAGGCAAAACAATGTGTTGGGGCAAAAATGGTGACCCAAGCATAAAGGCTTAAAACAGTAATGAAAAATGGGACAGGTATTTGTAACTTCTAGGTTTGGAAAACTTTATCAAAGATTAATACCGGATCTTGTCTATTTTGAATACGGCTCAATTTTATGCTTGGTCACCTGCATGTACCATTTACTCTCTGATGGGTTAACAGGAAAAAAGCAAAATATATACTAGTATAAAATCACATATCCTATCACAAGTTGTGCAAAAGAAAATGAAGAAAGACAGGAAAAGGAATAAAACAATTTCTGGTAAGCTAATATCAAAGAGCATAATTTAAAAAGCATGAAAAACTGTTTCAACAGAGCTCAATTTTGTCAGACAAAACACACTTTGTGTATTCCTATGCACCTATCATATGTACTTATTTGTTCTCTATCAGTCCAATTTCGATAGATATAGGGGAAAATTGTGTTGATATTTTCATCTAGATTGTGACTTAGTCTATGTGCATGCTCAGAGAAATAAGATTATGCCTAGGCAGGCTCCCTGGATTTGGTACAGAGGAGGTGGGGAGAGGATTGGGTCCACAATCTCTACTTGCTAGCACAGATGAGCTGGTGGGGGGCAAAGGGAAGGGCACACTTTTCTAGACCAGCAGCAAGCTATTTACCAGCCCTCCATGCAAAGAAGACACAGGAGAAAAATTGTAATTCAAAGGTGTGTATGCGATACACATCACCCTTTGTTCAAGGCTGTGTATCCCTTTGTATTTGTAAAACATCACGCATGCTTACAACATTGTACTATATAAGCAATTCTAAAAATATAAAATGAAACAAGTGAATAGCTTTTATGAATTAGAAGCAATTAGTTAAAATGTTTCCATCTTTGGGGCTTTTAGATCTAACGCACACAACAGATTTCAAATATTTTTATGCTTTTATTAATGGTTTTAATGGTCTTAATGTCATTGCAGGAAAGGATTAATTTGAAAGATTCCCTACACGGTACCTATTTCTTCTGTTAACTCCCACCTAAGCCACACATATAGCTTTTGAATTTTTTACATCTGTTTTAAAACTTCACTGTTGAATTACTTCAGTTTTACAGTGTAACTGCATTAAAGACAGGGATATAAAATTGGAGTACAAAGTGGTGATTCAGGCCCAGATTTTTAAGTGTAATGTTTGACTATTTATTTTTCCTACAAAGAAAAGCCCTGATGCCATAATTTCTAAGGGATACATATGGGACAGATATGTCTTGAATGATTAATGATTCCTTCTGACCCTCAAAAATTAGAAAAAATATTGATCTATGATTATCCCAAAATAAGATCCAGCTATAGGAAAATGAGACGAGGAAGACTTGTGGCACCTTAGAGACTAACCAGTTTATTTCAGCATAAGCTTTCGTGGGCTATAGCTGAAATAAACTGGTTAGTCTCTAAGGTGCTACAAGTCTTCCTCGTCTTATTTATGGATACAGACTAACACGGCTGCTAATCTTAAACCTATAGGAAACTGGTTGACATAATATGAGACAGTTCATCTAAGGTTCCACAGCTCAGCCAACTATCAGGTGTTCCCCTCCCCAGCTATTAAAATGGCAAAACAGAGTATAGTTAATCACCTAGTCAAGAATCTCTAATTTTCAGATAGATAAAACTTCTTTTGCTTTCCCAACCTAGTTAGAAAGAACTCCAAGTTACCATGCATGGGTCATATCCTGCTTTTATATGCAAAGTATTTTCACCCCAAAATATAAACTATACATTGTCTTCCTTGTAAATAAATTTCACGAATAATCTTTCATCCCAAATTCAGATCTTCATATTTTTGTACAATCAAAGAAGTTATGGAGTACATCCTCTGAAACTTAAAACCAATGAAATCCTTGTCTTGTCATTGTAAATATTGTTGCAGTTTAGCAATTGTCTGTTGCAAGGAAGAAGAAATGATAAAAGATATAAACCATAACTTTTGGGATATTAAGAGACATTGCTTATAAGATGGAGATCCCAACTGATAAGAAAAAGTTTAAAGAAATTTTTCTTACCACCATCATCTACTGTATACCAGTGGAAGCAACAGAGAGACTAAGAACTGAAATCTAAGCACCCAGCTGGTATAAGTTCAATAGGAATCAGAGGGTGGCTCTTCCACAAACCAGGAAACTAGAATATATAAAATTGAAGTCACCGTGTACTCAGAAGAGTTGACTGAACCTAACACAAGAAACTACAAAATTCTAAATGTAACCAATGGCAAAACCAGACGTGTGGAAAGGATTCTTCCTCATCCCAGGGCTCAGAAGTCAAGAAGAAGTGGTGAGATTTCATTTCAAATATTGTATTTCCTCTTCTATTCTTTAATATAAATAACTATTATCTTGCTGAATGTGCACTCGCTAATGAGACACTCAAGCCACCATATTTTTGATTTTTTATCTTCTTGGTAACAGCATCAGCTCTAGGTTTTTGCTGCCCCCAAACAAAAATCCCCCCCTCCGCTGCCTTTTTTTGACTTTTACACGTTTGCACTTTGCAATGTTTTTTTTTTGACTGTTTAAAATTAAAAAAAAATGAAAACAGACAATTTGTAGTTAGAATAAGTAAATAAATAAATGCTTTCCTCACCTTTACCAAGAGTGATTACTTTGAAAGTTAAAACGATTGAAAACAAGTTCAAACACAAGTAAAATATTCAATACCACATGCTAAACAACTGGCACTGATGTGACATGGAAATTGGCATGAATGGCACCGATAGAGCGGCCCAGTACACGCAAGTAATTGCGATTCCTGATTTAAATTAATCAATAACCATTACTGTTAGCACATTTACACATGTTCACATTATGAGTTATCGTGTCACAACGTGACACAATATTTTTCACATCATGTTCCTATCGCAGTACTGGAGATTTTTTTGATCTTTATGTATTTTTTTTTCATACATTGGTGGATTTTTCTGAAAAAAAAGGGTTGGCCAGTGCTGGAATGCCACCCTTGAAAATGTGCCGCCCCAAGCACAGGCTTGCTTTGCTGGTGGCTAGAGCTGGCCCTGCTGGTAAATCCAAGCAAATTAGACTAAAGAGGGATTGAAAAGAATTATTGTAAACAATTATGTTTTATAATGTTGCTGTTGGACCAATCTCGAAGCATACTAATCACTTTTTAAAAATGTTCCTTAAAGACAAGTTCATCCTTGGAGTGTGATAAATGTGTTAGGAACTGAGGATTTATGATCATAAGCAAAGGCAATGAATAATCGTGGTAATTTATGTGGTTCCTTCATATAACTACTGAGCCTCAACTCTAGTTTGTGATAATTGCTTGAAAGATTGTGATGCATTATTGATTGTTTACTAATGTGATTCTGGGTGAATAAATAGTTGTTTGGTTAAGAATAAGCAAATGTCCTGATTTTAAAAAAAAGTACTGTTGAAATTAAAAGTTGACCTGAAAAGAGCACTGTGTTAAAACTAGTAAGCTCATATTTTCTGGACTTGATAAAAAGGGCAAGTCCAGAAAATATGAGCTTACTTGG
>ML677352.1:8042130-8057721 GCA_007922305.1 Dermatemys mawii | reverse complement strand
ACATATATATAATATATATATATTATATATATATATTTTTTTTGTTTTTTATATATATTTATATATATATACACACACATTATATTATATTATATATGAGCTTACTTGGATTCTATTATATATTGGCAAACCTAATTCGTTAGTTTGCAGCTTTTGAATGTAACTGGAATTCTGGCAAATTCATAAATTGACCCCCTTTCACGCTTACAAATTGTATCCATGAGACTCTCTGATATCAAAATGATTCCTCATAGGCCCATGAGCCACCTGATTCTGCTTGCAGGATAAGGCCAATTATTTTATCAAGGTCTCCATGACAACAAACTATAACCCATAAAGTATGATGCTGTTAATCTGTTCATTCTAATCTCATTAATCTCAATAGCAACTTGGCGCTCATGTCAAAGACAGTTTAATAGATCCATGCATGGAATATGAAAGATAAACATGTACTTATCTTAAGTTGTTCAATTAGATATTACATTTGTCTGACAACTGGTCTATTTGATCATCTGATTAGCTGTTATGCAATTTCAACTGCCCCTTTTTCAAATGGGATATCAAAATATGGCTTCTAGTGTTCAGCAGCAGTCATTTTTATGACACTCTAAAATAACTAAATCCTACATATCTGAAAGTGTACAGTGTTAGCTTGATTTCCCCCATTAGGTTTTATAAGCTTCGTCCTTTTGTTAATTTTTCTATTGCTTTTATTCATTCTCTGAAGTGGCATATAGTCAAGAAAATATAAGAAAATTGCAGTGCTTTGCACAGGATAAATTATTTTCTTCTGCTTCAGTAATTTCTTTCATCATGTTCCCATTTTCTAACATTTGTCACAGGTTCTCATCTTGATGTTATGCAGCAGAAAAATGAATGTCAGAGCTTTGGCAGTCAGCAGTAAGAAAGGGCAAGGACTATGGAATATGCAGATAGTAATCAGTCAGGTAATAGCTACTTTCAATGTCCTGGTTTATAAAAATACAGCAGAGGCAACTGGTCATTTTGGACTCTGTACAATGAGAAAGCTTTGAAGATATGAGCAGCATCTGATTAGGACTTTTGCCCAAGGGGGCACTGCTGTACTACATTTAACAAGACATCAAGGCTATTGCAGCTAACTCCACTCTTAGGTTTAGGCACATTAAATCAAAATAATTCAGTACTTAATTCTAAAGAACTGTTTGTGAGAGCACAGAAGTAGGTTTTGTTTTTTTAACCTTGCAAAGACAAGAAAAGAAACCTTTGATGCCTTTCAATCAGTGTCTTTTTACTTTTTTTAATACGTTTTCACAGGTATGACAGTTTGCTGTACAAACATTGCAACTCCCACAAAAATAATACCTTGTAATACAATAGTAAGAGTACTATTGATTTTCCATTAATTTGAGTTATCTGGAATTAAAGACTTTATGCTGGCTACCAATTGATAAAAATACCCAGTGTCCTGGAAATGTGAAGTTTACAAACACTAAGCAGCATATTTCAGTGAACTGCCTTATTTCGATTAAAGTGCAAGAACTACATCAGAGCTAGGTATTTATTCATTGTTGTGATTATTATTCCAGTCATAATGTTATAGTAATACAGTTGATTTTTTTTTTTAAGTATGCACATTTTAATTATGTGACTTCTTGGCCAAAATCTAAGCATGATAAAAAAATACATACATCAAACTAGAAGATGGAAAAAAATGTAGGGCTGATTGTCAAAAAGCTCCTAAACACAAAGAACAAGGATTTTCTAGGGCTCCAAAGTAATAGAAAAACACTTCCTAAGGTCAAAGTGAGAGCATGATACAGAGAACACTTATACCTTCTCTATCTTAACAAACACTCCCTGAGCACCTTCCTTGCTGCTGTTTACACTCTTCTAAGGGATTGGGTGCTTGCTATCTAAAAAATTATAAGTGTCAACAGCATTCTACTTGGAGCTCTTGCTGACTAATTAGGACTTGCTATCAGACTTCTTGTCGCTTACAATAGTGCCAGTATTTGTAGGGACAGCTAGCTGTATGGGAGCCGGGGATTTAACCTGTTGGTCTGGTGCAGCAGCTGTTCTGGTGCCCCGTAACAAAGTTTTACAACATTATGTATTTTAAATGTTGGGGAGTTCCATATTGGTCTTAACCAGCATTCTACCCACACATACACCATGCCATCCAAAATTTGGTTTCATTACACTGGACTCTATCATTAGCGAGTCAAACTACTAGCATGACCAGACAGCAAATGTGAAAAACTGGGACGGGGTTAGGGGATAATAGAAGCCTACATAAGAAAAATCCCCAAATATCGGGACTGTCCCTATAAAATTGGGACATCTGGTCACCCTACAAACTACAGAACATTGTTAATAACCAGCCAGTTGCCACGGCAACCTGTCAGAAAAGTGAATTATCTAAATAAGCATATTTCCTGTAAATCAAGGCTAAATAAATGCAATATTCTGTTTCCATGTTATGACTCTCATCGTTCTGCAGGGGTTCAGAATGGGAGTTTTATAACTCTACCCACACTCGCAAAAATAAAAGCAGAAGTGATGATACACTAGCTCTGTTATTCTGAAAAAAGTAGATGAAAACTAGCCACCAGCTAGAACAGGAGATACCCTCTTAACCAGTTGAGATATTATCATTTGCAAATGGGAGATGACTTGTTCATATTCTTCCTCTCTGAGCAAACAATGATTTAGCAAATCTGCAGTAGAATGGAAAGGGGGGCAGTCACCATTTGATGTACAATGGAGAGGATTTCCTATCTTGATCAGAGTCACCCTTTCCCTTGCCAAAGACTATAAAAACTACATGAAGCATATGATGATGCAGTGTCTTTGGTAGATGACATTACAAAGATACTTCCTGTAATTTAAGTAAGCATTATCAGAGGATTCGCTGCATTTTACCTTTCCAGTAAAAGACAATGAATCAAATTAATCCTCAGTGTAACTCCACTAATCACACTCAACCAGTATATGTGAGTCATAGAAATGTAGGGCTGAAGGGGACCTCAAGAGGTCATGTAGTCCAGCCCCCATGCACAGAGACAGACCCAAATAAAATTAGACCATCTCTGGCAGGTGTTTGGCCAAACTGTTCTTAAAAATCTCTAAAGAAGGGGCTTCCAGAGATTCCCTTGGAAGCCTATGCCAATGCTTAATTACACTGGTCTACAATTTTTTAGAAGTCATCTGCTTCAGAGATAAAATGTGATATTTATTATGTATTTTGATGTGCTGAATTCAGATATGACAATTAAAACAACTGATTGGCTACTGTTTCTAAGATATTTAAGTTTTTACATTTTATGTCTACGTATATTGTGTAGATAGTAGAGTTTTAATCATAAATTGTAAACCTAGGTCTTTTCATGTGTTTATGGTTGCTTTACATGATAATATTTCACCTGTCCTGTTTATGTAACACATTAAAAATCAGCAAAAGGGTTATATAAATAAAATGTATTATGAAACAAAAGGCAAAAAACTATTATGTACATAGTTTAGTCCTATTCAGTGTCTACTCGGCGCTTCTTGGCTTGTCTCTTGTATTCATTAAAGGAAGCATCTCTTGTCACTGTCCAGCAATAGTCTGCAAGCACTGGTGGGCTCCATTTGCCCTGATAGTGTTTCTCCATTGTTGCAATGTCCTGGTGAAATCGCTCGCCGTGCTCGTCGCTCACTGCTCCGCAGTTCGGTGGAAAAAAATCTAGATGAGAGTGCAAAAAATGTATCTTTAGTGACATGTTGCAACCAAGGCTTTTGTATGCCTTGAGGAGGTTTTGCATCAACAACCTGTAGTTGTCTGCCTTGTTGTTTCCGAGAAAATATATTGCCACTGACTGCAAGGCTTTCCATGCCGTCTTTTCCTTGCCACGCAGTGCATGGTCAAATGCATCATCTCGAAGAAGTTCACGAATCTGAGGACCAACAAAGACATCTTCCTTTATCTTAGCTTCACTTAACCTTGGAAATTTTCCACGGAGGTACTTGAAAGCTGCTTGTGTTTTGTCAATGGCCTTGACAAAGTTCTTCATCAGACCCAGCTTGATGTGTAAGGGTGGTAAAAAATCTTCCTTGATTCAACAAGTGGTGGATGCTGAACACTTTTCCTCCCAGGCTCCAATGACTGTCGGAGTGGCCAAGCTTTCTTGATGTAGTGGGAATCTCTTGCACGACTATCCCATTCTCAGAGAAAACAGCAGTACCTTGTGTATCCAGTCTGCAGACCAAGCAAGAGAGCAACAACCTTCAAATCGCCACAAAGCTGCCACTGATGTTGGTCATAGTTTATGCACCTCAAAAGTTGTTTCATGTTGTCCTAGGTTTCCTTCATATGGACTGCATGACCAACTGGAATTGATGGCAAAACATTGCCATTATGCAGCAAAACAGCTTTAAGACTCGTCTTCGATGAATCAATGAAGAGTTTCCACTCATCTGGATCGTGAACGATGTTGAGGGCTGCCATCACACCATCGATGTTGTTGCAGGCTACAAGATCACCTTCCATGAAGAAGAATGGGACAAGATCCTTTTGATGGTCATTGAACATGGAAACCCTAACATCACCTGCCAGGAGATTCCACTGCTGTAGTCTGGAGCTCAACAGCTCTGCCTTACTCTTGGGTAGTTCCAAATCCCTGACAAGGTCATTCAGTTCAGCTTGTGTTAGGAGGTGTGGTTCAGAGGAGGAGGATGGGAGAAAATGTGGGTCCTGTGACATTGATGGTTCAGGACCAGAAGTTTCATCCTCTTCCTCTTCCTCGTCTGACTCAAGTGAGAATGATTCTGGTGCATCAGGAACCGGCAGTCCTTCTCCGTGGGGTATTGGGCATATAGCTGATGGAATGTTTGGATAATGCACAGTCCACTTTTTCTTCTTTGACACACCTTTCCCAACTGGAGGCACCATGCAGAAGTAACAATTGCTGGTATGATCTGTTGGCTCTCTCCAAATCATTGGCACTGCAAAAGGCATAGATTTCTTTTTCCTGTTCAACCACTGGTGAAGACTTGTTGCAAAAGTGTTGCAGCATATGTGTGGGGCCCACCTCTTGTCCTGATCTCCAGTTTTGCAGCCAAAATAAAGGTGATAGGCTTTCTTAACCATAGTGGTTATACTGCGCTTTTGTTATGCAAAAGTCACTTCACCACAAACATAGCAGAAGTTATCTGCACTGTTCACGCAAGTACGAGGCATCTCTGCTCACTTTGGCTAAACAGAAATGTGTATCTTTGCAAAATCAAACACTGACAAATAAGAGAGCATGACACTGTATGATTTCTAGAGCTGATATAGGGCAATTTGTTCAGCAGAGTGATGTAAACTTCGTTATGATTGCATCATCCATGACTTCTAGGAATAACATGATGCAATTCATATCATGTATGATGCAATACCAGCTTCAGATTGCATCATTCATTGTTTTGCCTAAAAAGCAAGTACTGTCCAAACCCAGTCATAGATTTATTCATAGATCCAGTCAAAGATGTATTTTAGTCATTTCTGGTTTAAATTGAGATCCCTTCCCTTTATAACTCACTTATCCTCCGCCATTCCCATGTTAAGGGTCGTATATACTGACCCAATAGCATATCTTGAAAACTAGAGCCAATCAACAATTTTAAGCATCATTTTCATTCTCAGTGACCCAGAATTAATAAAGTGTGACTACATTTATTTCAGAAGCATTTTGGCTGTAGATCAGTGTTATCATTGTAGTTGGAAAGTTTCTGCCAATTACTAACCTAACCTAAACCTCACTTGCTGCAGATTAAGCCCATCATTTCTTTTGTATCTTTAGTGGACACAGAACAATTCATCACAATCCTCTTTATAACAACTCTTAATGTATTTGGAAATTGTTGTCAGGTTCCGCCCTCAGTCTTCTTTTCTTAAGAGCAAATAACATTTTTTTAACCTTTCCTCATAGGTCAGGTTTTCTAAACTTTTTATTGTTTTTTGTTACTTGCCTTTTAACTCTCCCTACATTGTCCATTGCTTTTGTAAAGTGTGGCATTCGGAACTGGATCTAGAGCAGAGGCTGAGGTCTCGTCAGTACTGGTTAGGGAAAATTACCTCACAGGCCTCATATCAGTACACCTGTTAATACCCCCCTCTATGATATTAGCCTTTTTTGCAACTGTATCACATTGTGGACTACTATAACTCACAGAATCTTTTCAGCAGTTCTACAGCCTAGCTAGTTATTCCCACGTTTTGTAGTTGTGCATTTGATTTTTCTTTCTTAAGTGTAGTACCATGAGAGAAGGCTGCCAAGTATGTGTCAATAACCAGAAAGATTTGAAAGTAGAACACAAGTAAAATGTTGATTACACTGGAAGCTTGTCGTCATGATTGAAGTGACTTGGAGTCAGCTCTTTCCTAGGCAGCTACCCAGTCAAAGTAAACAGAAGATAATGATCATTAAATAATAATTTGCCCATTCAGTTATTTTCATCCCAGAATCACAAACTACTGATAAAGTTGTACTGGTACCATTACAACTGTTTTGCAAAGTTGGAATCAGAAGCACAGAAGGGTAAATAACTTGTCCAAGGTCTCACACAGTAGGAGAGGTAGGAAGACATAACAAGAATGGAAGATGAAAATCAGGTGGATTGGGTCTGAGGAAGAGTATCTTCCAGAAGATATGGACCAAGTGAAAGCCCAGGACTAAAAGGCACACACTTCTTCTTTAAGAGCTTGACCCATTGAAAACAATAAAAAGACTCCTATGGACTTCAGCTGGCATTGATGAGGGTTTCAAGTTCTCCCCTATAGAGGTGTGAGGAGGTTAAGCAGGTATTTATATTGCTCACAGGAAAAAAATACAAACAAATGGAACCTGTGTGATATTTAGCATATACCCTGTGACCTTCATTTTTCACCCTCCACTATGATGCACAAGTTTTACTTTTACTAAGAAAGTGAAATTAATATCAGCAAAGACCATCTTTTTTCTTATGAGATTCGTAAAACAGCACTAGCCAAAAAAAAGTGACTTTGTTCACCTCCTCACACAGCACTGATAAATAATTACAAGAGCTGGTTACAAATCTGCCAATGAAGGAGAGAAACCTAGCTCAGATAAGGTCAGAGACAGACAGAGATGAAGTACCAGTTTGCCAATGGCTGATTCTGAAAACACACTTTTTCACATGAAATGGGACTAAGTCTTTGTTCTTAGTAGAGTATCACACAGAATCCTTTGAAGTGACAGCTCTTAAATACCAAGAGTTGTGCTGCAATCAGCTTTAAAAAATCCATTCCGCTGCCTCATGGAGAATTAAAAAAATTGGTAACTGATATTTATTCTATTTTTTTAATGCATACAAATTAGTTCTAAATATATGTACTATTTAAAAACCCTATACTTCAGAAAATTAGTAAAACAACAACATTAATAAATAAAGAGCCAACAGGGTATATTAGTAATTATTAGATCTGGTCAAAATTTTTCCAGTGTAACATTTTACCATGAACAAATGCTGACTGGATAAAATTGATATGTCAGAAATTTATCAAAACTATGTGTGTTGATAAAGTTGAAACATTTCATTTTGATAAAGATAAAATGTCATTTTAACTATTGTTCTTAATAATATAATATTCAAATTGATATGAATTTAGTTTCATGGGAAATTCAGATTTTGCATTCTGATTCAGAACAAAAAGTGAAAAATTTTGGAGTTTCCCACAGAATGGGAATTCTGGGTTCCAAACATCTATAGTGTTTACCCAACATAACTCTGATACAAGTCTCTGAAAGTTAAGAGCCACAAAACTCTTCCACCCTGTTGCTGACAGTGTCCTCTGCTGAGTCAACAAAATCTTATTGTCAATTTTATCAAAGGCTTATGAAAAATCAAAAAGAATCCATATGGACATGTCAACTTTATCATTGCCTGAGATCATCAGTTGTAAAAACCAGTGAAGTCTCACCACCATACCCAAAGCCTAAAATTTGACTGACAGAGATCAAGGATTCTATACGATGTCAGACTTATCACACCCGTATCTCTTTAAATCACCTTGTCCATAAAGGATAGATCAGTGATTGGCAAGATTGTCACTGCCATAATGGCAATATAAGGGTTTATTGAACAAAAGCAATAAACTGCTACTGCCAATTTTGAATGAAGCTGGCACCGTGTTTGCCCACAGGAAGTGTTAATAGTGTATCCATTGATGGTGGAGCCCATCTCCAAGCTTATTTTCACTAAGCATGGATCCAGCTTGCTTTTATAGTTGATCAAAAATGTTCATTAAAACTCTTTTTTGATGGAAAAGGCTTTTTGCAGAAACTTTTGGCTTTTAAAAAGTTTTTCCAATTCCTAAAAATCACAGTCTTAAAATTGAAGATGTATTGATTTTCCAATAAATAAATAAATACACAATATTTTTCAGCTGCAAAAGTTTTGATCTTATCTCAGCTTCTCTTCTGTTTTTTTTTTTATTTTGTCACTAAGAAAGCGATTAAAAAAGGGTAAGAAAACAATGAGGGAACCAAAATTCAAAGAACCAGAAAATTATTCAGTTTTCATCACAAAACCATAAGATATTAGTTTTCAGTATTTTTCATCACAATTAAAAAAAAATTAAGTGGTCATTAAAATACATCACTATTTCTTTAAAAATCATTACATGTATGTAGCATTTTCCAACCAGCTCTACTCAGAATTGACATACAAATTTCCCCCTGGTACCTATCTCTGTCCAAGTGTCCTTCAACCACTAGTTCTAACCATACATGAATCTGTCTCCACAGAGAGAGACAAAACAAGTCTGAACAGATTAAACTAAGATAGATATTTTCACCATAGCGTTAAATATATTTACACAGTATATTTAACAAATTCTGTTCTTATTCAAATTCTAGCCTTGGTATCCCAAGTAAACATATATTATCCCTCCCCTCTGCCCCCCCGACACACGCACACCAGCTCCTATTACCTTTGCTCCCACAATAACAGTGATTTCCAGCCATTTTTGCTAGAACCTGCCGAGAAATAAATTGCATCTCTCCACATCCTGCCCATTCTGCCCTCGCACCATAATCTGGTACAGTTGCTCCTAACTTTTTTCTTTTCAATCTGTTTTGCATTTCCTGTGTTTACTTTTCTTTGTTCCTTTTTTGCTGCTCATGTGTTTTTTAAAAAAACAATAGAAAAGATTGTTTTATTGTTTTTAATCACCAGCCTGCAGTGTCTCCTCATTCCTAGACTTCAATTTACTCAATGGCTACCTGCAACTCAGAGTGATATTGGTGATTTTTTTGTGGCCCTAGGACTGGTCCATGTACTTTCACAGCAGAGCTGTTGGCAGAGAAGGAAAGCAGGTTGCTCCCTGAAACTGCAGAATAGTAGATCTATAGGATCCTGCAGCTCCTGCATTACAGGCCCCTGGAAGATTGATAGGGGAGGCATTAAGAGGTAATTTTCTTTCTAGAGGTCTTTGACTACCTTACCTACAACTGCAAGAGAATGTTATAATGTATGTTGGAGTAAGTCCAGGGTCCTTCAATTCTCCTCATCACCACAATACTGTTTCTTCTGCTCCACTCACTTGGACATTCTGGTGCATCTCCAGATTGAGAAGTACTGGTTTGAATTTACATATAATTACACTGAATTAAACATAATTCACTTCACTTTTTGAAAATGAGCCTATAGGCATCTGTACACACATTAACATTAGTAATCTAGCCAGGGTAGCACAGGCAGCAGCACTGGTGGGTTGGTCTAGTTGCCCCAAGCACAAATTGATACATTAAACAGAAATAAGTCACCAGGACCAGACGGTATTCATCCAAGAGTTCTGAAGGAACTCAAATATGAAATTACAGAACTACTATGATATGTCATCTATCACTTAAATCAGCTTCTGTACCAAAAGACTGCTTCAGTGGTAATCCTGTCAATTACAAGCCAGTAAGCCTAACTTCAGTACCAGGCAAATTGGTTGAAACTATAATAAAGAACAGAATTATTAGACACACTGGTGAACACAATTTGTTGAGGAAAAGTCAACCTGACTTTTGTAAAGGGAAATCATGCCTAAATCTATTAGAATTCTTGCGGGGGGGGGGAGTGTCAACAAACATGGGGAGAAGGTTAATTCAGTGGATATAGTGGACTTGGACTTTCAGAAAGCATTTGACAAGTTCTTCGCCAAAGGCTCTACAAGTAGCCATGAGATAAGAGGGAAGGTCCTCTCATGGATCAGTAACTGGCTAAAAGACAGGAAACAAAGGTTAGGAATAAATGGTCAGATTTCAGAATGGAGAGAGGTAAATAGTGGTGTTCCCCAGGTATCCCTATGGGGACCAGTGGTCAATTTATGATCTGGAAAAAGAGGTAAACAATGAGGTTGCAACGTTTGCAGCTGATACAAAATTACTCAAGATAGTTAAGTAAGTCCAAAGCAGACTGCAAAAAGTTATAAAGTGTCCTCACAAAACTAGATGACTGGGCAACAAAATTAGAGATGAAATTCAGTGTACATAAATGCAAAGTAATGCATATTGGAAAACATAATCCCAACTATGCATACAATTAGCTAATACCACTTAAGAAAGAGTCATTGTGAATCGTTCTCTGAAAACATCCACTCAATATGCAGCCAGGGTCAAAAATGCTAACAGAGTGTTAGGAACCATTAGGAAGGGACAGATAATAGGACAGTAAATATCATAATGCCACTTTATTAATCCATGTTATGCCCATAACTTGAACTGCCTGAAGTGGTCACCCCATCTCCCAAACACATATACTAGAATTGGAAAAGGTACAGAGAATGGCAACAAAAATGGTTAAAGGCATGACCAGCTTCCATATAAGGGGAGATTTAAAAGACTGGTTCTATTCATCTTAAAAACAGGATGATAAATAGGTTAGGGGAGATATAATAGAGGTCTATAAAATCATGAATAGTGTAGAGAAAGTGAAAATGTTATTTACTCCGTCACATAACACAAGGACCAGTGGTCATCCAATGTAATTAATAAGCATCAAGTTTACAACAAACAAAAGGAAGTACTGAATGTCTTCACACAACTCACAGTCAACCTATGGAACTTGTCAAGGATGTTGTGAAATCTGAAACTAAGTGGATTCAAAAATTAAATAACTTCATGGAGATAGGGCCATCAATGGCTGTTAGGCAAGCCGGTCAGTGATGTAGCCCTAAGCCTCTGACTGTCATAAACAGGGACTGCAGGCTCATTTGAGAACACATATGGCTCACTTGAGAATTGCCCTATTCTGTTCATTCCCTCAGCCGCATTGGCATTGGCCACTGTTGGAAGATAAAATACTGGGCTAGCTAGACCACTGGTCTGACCCCATCTGGTTATTCTTGTGTACCCACTGGTAGGTTAGTACTTGTGGTGGCTATCCTGTGCTGCTGCTTCCACTGCTCATGCTACCACTAGGGCACTTATGTCTATGCTCAATGGGAATTGCACTCCTACTCAAAATGTAAGCATAGCCTGAGATAAATACCTTGCATGCAAACTTAGCCACTTCATTACAACAACATAGGCCTGAAACTTAAGCACCATTTCTAGGTGTTAAAGCCAATACATCAGTAGCTGAACACATGCATACCCCTAGAACCCACTAATTAGTGCAAGAAAGGTGGACATTTATTTTCCCTTAAGGAGCACATTGGTTACACTTACACAGGCGTTTTGCACTTGAAAACAAAATAGTCTTTTTCTCCAGTGAAAACGAAGCTTTGAAAACATCAGAAATGGCATTGAGAATTTACTCCATCTGATGATCAAATCCTTGGTGTTATTTTTTAAAAAAATTGATGTGTAAACATCTATGGCAGTGCCAGATATTTAAAAGGACACTAATATAAACAGGAAGTATTTTTAATGTTCTTGTGTACAAACTTTTAAAAACAATATCTCATAGCTATAATGTAAGGGAAGAGACATACACGCCATTGGCAAACTAGCTCTCTGAGGCCATGAAATATGACTTATTTTTGATAGCTAGAAGTGTGATTTAACCCTTAGCTGTTAAACATGGAAAAAGGTGGATATTTTGTACCGCAAAAGTTGAAATAATTTTTTAAAAGATTTGAGCAGAGGATATGCACATTGTAATAACCCATAATACAATTAGTGCTCATGTATGTTTAGCTTTTAAAATTCCTTTGGAGAACAGTTGATACCAGATTTTTTTCAACACTAGTACACTCTGATGTCAACAAAGACATAAATTCCTGAATCTTTGAAACTTTGGGTTTTGTCTTTAAAAGTGCAGGATTGGGCCCATGTTGAACAGATATTGATTCAAAGCAAAATGTGCATGCCCCAAACTATAGGGAAGTC
Source organism: Dermatemys mawii (assembly GCA_007922305.1). NCBI lineage: Eukaryota > Metazoa > Chordata > Testudines > Dermatemydidae > Dermatemys > Dermatemys mawii. The sequence goes on along the minus strand of ML677352.1, from coordinate 8,045,374 downwards.
AAGAATCAGAGGGGTAGCCATGTTAGTCTGGAATTGCAGAAGTGACAAGGAGTCCTGTGGCACCTTAAAGACTAACTAAAGTTTTAGAGCATAAGCTTCCGTGGGCTAATACCCACTTCGTCGGATGCATGCATCTGACAAAGTGGGTATTAGCCCATTAAAGCTTATGCTCTAAAACTTTAGTTAGTCTTTAAGGTGCCACAGAACTCCTTGTCACTATAGGGAAGTTGTAGATTATATTAGGACCATAGTTTTGCAGTTTGAAAACATTAGTAATTATTAATAGGGTTTCCTTTTTATGTAGCACTTCCTTGTGAAAGATAACACTGTAAATGCAATTATAAATCTTAGGTATATTTATGAGATAATATGGAGCAAGGGCAACTAGTATATTAAACTGTACTTGTCACCCAAATGCACAGAGTAAGTACAAAGTGAAGTTAAAATAAACTGATGATAAACTAGAACTACAGATAGGGAATTTATCATTTTCTAGCAGTCTCCTTGCTCAGGCTGATAAATGGCATTGTGTTTGCATTGCAGGCCCTTTTCACCATGATAAACTCATTGAAAGGATCCCAGTTCTGTGATAAAGAGATTTAGGCAGAAATGAGGAGCAGTTGCCTAGTTAGCATGGTGTGCTGTAGAATTTGATGAATGAAAAGGAAGTCAGTTGTGGCAGGGTGCCAGAAAGTGGAGGCACAAATGCACTTGGCTGAAGCAGAGTGTAGCTGATTTGACATCCTGAAAACATTGTGTATTCTAATACGGTGAGAGGACCTTCTGAAGCCTTTTACAAAGCCTTGGATTTGTTTGAGTTTTTTTTACTTGTAAGGGCATGTACCCAGTGCACAGAGTGTCATGTCAAACAGTCAGCTTAGAAATCCAATCAGTAGACTGTAAAATAGACCTAGGAAGAAGAAAACCACTGGATAATTCCTGCACTTAAAACCTTTGTTGTGGCAGTGTTCAGATTTAAGAATGTACATGAATGTTTGCACGTGCGTACACACATATAGGGAAAGAAAAATGAACACAAACACTTTTCTTTTTCCATAAAAGATCAGACGAATATTTTGTTTTCAAATAGTGTAAGGACACAAATGTAATGCCTGTATAGAGGCCTGGGATGCATATGGATTACTTTTATAAATTAAAATATAGCCTTTAATCACCTATCATAATTCACTTCCATTTTTGTATTATTTAAACAAGTTTCATATTAAACAGACCTAAGAAACAGGGTTTGGTGTGTATTTAGGTTTAGGCTACAGTTCATGTTTAGAATTAGAGGTCAAATTAGGGTTAAGGATTGGGTTTAGATTAGATGGCATTGAGATATGAACCGTTCTGACAAAATTTCAAACCAAAATGGTGGCAATCACATGAGATTAGCTGTTCTCATGCAATTTCTTGCAGTCTTGGTCCAAATATTGTGAGAACAGGTACTCACAAGATGTTGGTCATATCTGAAGTGGAACTGAAGAAGAAACCTCTTCTGGTTCTGGATCAGCCCCTGAATCAAAATAGTGGTATTACGGTTAGTAATATTACACTGGTGCCTAGACCCAAACTGAAATGAGGGTCCCATTGTGTTGGGCATGCTGACAGATCCTGGTCATCGGCAGGGCAGGATTGAATCAGGGAACTCTGGAGCTTAGTGCATGAGCCTCTGTAGAATGAACTAAAGGGCTTTTAGCTCATGCTGTAGAGGCTGATGCACTAAGCTCCAGAGATTCTCAGTTAGATCCTGCACGACCATGACCTGGGTCCGTCGGCATTACATGTACACATGGGGAAAAAAAATGCTTGTCCTCAGGTACTTAAAGTTTGCATTGAAAAGACAGGTGATAGAAAAAGTATTACCAATGAACTGAAGCACAGAAACACATTACAGGCCCAATCCTGCAAATTCAGATATAAATGTAAGCACACACTTAATGTTACACACTGCGATTAGGCTAATTGAAGTCAATGGTTCTAAACACAGGGTGAAATCCTGGCCCTATTCAGATCAATGGGTTTTTTACCAGTGAGTTCAGTGGAGTCAGGATTTCACCCATAGCTTATAAAATTAAGTATCTGTATACATCTTTGAAAAATCTGGGCCAAGGTCATTTGCCCAAGGTTACACAGGAAGTCTGTGGCCAAACTGATGATTTAACCCAACTCTTGAGTCTCAGTCCAGTGTTTTAACCACAGGACCCTGGCAGGGTTGGGTTTAGATACAGAAATCTAAATGTTAAAGCTGTCCAGATTCAAGGTTTGGAATTTGGACCATTTCTGTTCCATACTTGTGTGACAGCCTATTCTGAAGGTCATGACATTAAAAGAGAAACATACCAGGGCCCCTTCTTAAAATTTATACTTCAGCTAATTGCAGTTAGCATACTGCTTTGGATATTAAAACTGAGTTATACCATAAATTATACATTAATGAATTCTGTTGCTTCAGAGCATGAAATAGTCTTCTGAAGATAAATGGTTTTTACAAAAACATTTTTTTCAATATACTTATGAGTTTCTGAGGCTGGAAGATTAGAAATGTGTTCTCTATTGAAATGATGGTAAATATTTCCATTTTTCAAACTGTTCTAGAAATTCACAAATAGCTATTAACAAATTAGAAAATAACACAGCAAGTGGTAATGCAAACTTTAAAACAAAAGCAATAAACAGATAGATATGGGAATATTGTTTGGACATCATTACTGGAACCAATATGCCCCCATAAGATGGCAGTTGTCAAAAGTTTCTCTCTTTCTCCCCCACAACATTTCCTTGTGGTAATAAATCTCAAACTCCAATAAAACTAAGACTTCAACTGTGCAAAATAAAGTTAACAAACAAACAAAATCATTAGGGATCCACCTAAAGTGGAGTTTTGTATATGTTGTGGATGAGGGGGTGAACTGAAAAAAAATTCATTTCAGGTTGAACAAAATGTTTTGTTTCAAAAGGAGATTTTAAAAAACAGGTGAAACCAGAGACGTTGTTTGGAAAGTGTTGAAACATAGTTATTTTTCTGATTCTCTTGTTCATTTTTGTTTTTTGATCTACACATTTCAATGAAATTGACATGGATTTGTAAAATGTTTTGATTGACCCAATTTAGCAAATTTTTTTTGGTGAAAAAAAATTCATCCAAAAAATTCTCCCAGTACTAATTGGGAATGATAAGGAAACAATATTCTGGAAAAAAAGGACTGTTAATCTAAAATAATTATACAAATACTTGTACACA
>ML677352.1:7736862-8042120 GCA_007922305.1 Dermatemys mawii | reverse complement strand
AAAAAAGGACTGTTAATCTAAAATAATTATACAAATACTTGTACACACTTTATCATCCAATATCATGTCCTATCTTGACCTGTATCTCATACTGGTTGTATAAACTCTGGACAGGATGGCTCATGTGAGGCACCAAGCTGCTAATTCTGAGCATTATGTAGTGAATTGTGGTTATAGAGATTCACTCGGATATGGTATATTTAGAGCATGGGCAAGATTCTCAGCTGATGAAAATCATTACACCAGTTGAGGATCTGGCCCTGTGTAATTGTGATGTAAGGCACACAACCATAATCCATCCCCATTCCTGGTTTTCTACATTTTTTAAAAAGTATCTAATACACTTTCTGATGCCACTAAATAGCAACACTTACTGGCCAGTCAGGAAGAGCATTACCTGAGATCTGAAGAGAACTTAGCTCATACTTTGTAGGCTATAAAAACCAGTTTGGATAAAATTATCCTTTCTAGTGCTTGTGTCAGGATTGCCTCCCCACTCTGAACTCTAGGGTACAGATGTGGGGACCTGCATGAAAAAAGAAATCCCCCCCCCCAAGCTTATTTTACCAGCTTGGGTTAAAATGTTTTCCCCCAGAACACAAATTCTTCTGTATCTGGACCTGGTACGCTGCCACCACCAAACTAGGTCTAGGGTAGTTTGGGACCCTTCTTTCCCTTTCCACTAACCCCCCAAACTTCTTCCTTCTCTGGGAAGCTTGAGAGAAAAAAAAACCAAACCTCGCCTGATCCTGCGAGATGTGCCTGATCCAAAACCAGGACCTTACACAATGAAAAACAAGCAGTCAGCTTCTTAAAAGAAAGATTTTAATAAAAGAAAAGAAGAAAGGAATAAATCTCTTATAACCATCAATAGAACAGCATCTACCATAATCAACAAAAGGATTCAGAAACCAAACCTCTCCCCCGAGGCAACTTTCTCCCACTGTTGAAATCTCTGCTGAAGCTTATAATATCAAGAAGCGCCCAGCCAACACTCACCACTGAGAACCCTCCAAGTGATAAAAAGAAGATAAACTTACTGACTACAGTACTTGATAGAATCTTATAGTTATAGTGAAAGACATAGCTGTGTTCATCTCATAGCTGAGGTGAACAGAGAGAGACCCAGAGAGAAACTGAAACTTAAAATCCTTTGTCTCCTGAGGAATTTCTCATTGGTCAGTTATCCACCTCTCAGGTTACCTTTAGCTTAACCCCTTACAGGTAAACACTAATTCTAGGCTACTTCACACTTATGACAGCTTGTATGTCAAATTGGTTTTGGCAGCTTTCCTTATTTAACAGAATTTGTGAAGTTTACTGTTTTCAGGTTAGATAACAACTGACTAGCCAGCACTGCCAATAACATCACAAAAATTCAATGTCTTCTAAGTAGCTGTTCAAGGAACCTAAGAAAGTAATTCAAGAATTGGTAAATCTGCTAAAACAGTAAGTTCATTAGCACAAGGACTTGCTATGTATGGATATAGTACCTACCCCAATGAGGCCCCATTCTTAGATAACACTACCCTAATATAATAATTGAAGGACTACAAAACAGTTGGAATTGCTCCTTCAAGGACAGCCATGGCTTACTTATGTGATGTAGGGGGTAAAAACTGGGATCATATTAAAAACTGTGCTGCTAAAACAAGTAACAGAACAATGCCCCAAGTTCTAATAGTTTTGTGGTCACTGAAACTATGTGGTGAGTCAGTTAAAGCTAGTGTCCAGAGTACTTAAAGGAATGGACTCTGGAAACTTGATCAGACATGGGCAAACTAAGAAAAGGACTCAAATATTTTGTCCCCCAAGAGTACATAGACTAATGAAATAGACTAAAACAATTTGTCTCAAAAAACTAGATATGGCTAAGAAGGAGTAAAACTATCAAAAGCATTGCACTCTATCAACAGTTTGGAGGTCAGAAATTTGCGTGATGGTAGTAAAATATCAGAGGCTTATTAAAATAGCTTTTTAAAAATTGCAGTAGCATCTATAGGATCCAATAAACAAAAGTCTAAAATACAATCTTACCCAGCAACATAGCCACAATCTAAAAATCCTTCTAGTTTCCTCTCTGCGTGCAATATGTGACATTTACCCAATCAACTGTTGTGCACTTTGTACGTTTCTTATGGCAATTCCACACATACTTTTTAGTGCATGAAGTGATAGCTTGGCAATGTGGGAAGTTCTGTCTTCCACCACAGAACAGATATGTCATGGCAAGCATCAGTACAAGTTTTGGTCTCACTCCTTGCCTTCTCTGCCAATAGGGTACCACTTATTGGTGGTTTTGTGATGGAGCAATTGTCCCCATATGGCTGAACTAACATTAATACAGCTCAAACTGGTGGTGAATGAATGAAAGCCAGCAGCTCAGAGAAAAAATATTCCACACCAATTGCCAGATTCTTGAAACATCAAATCCTCAAGGTGTTCTGTGTTAGTTAAAAACCTATTGTCACTTATAAGGTATAAACAACCATACCCTAGTTATGGGCTCAGTCATGCCACATAGACATATAAAAACTACACATGAACTCTGGCAGTGATGGAGCATCTGTCAGCATCACTGCCGGAGTTCCTCACTGCACACAGACAGCACACTCATTACTGTATCTCCTCAGTGATAATAGAATACCCCCTATTGTGTGCATGGGTGCCATACCAGGAGCTAGATCAACAGCCATGATTTTTCCCTGACCCTGTGGGATGTCTTGCATCACAGCAGTAGCTCTAGCAAGGAGCAGTCCTTATGCTTGTGGGAGTGCAGGGACTGTGAATGTGCCCAGCCAATGTGCAGGCAAGTAAGAGTTGGCAAAGGCTTCTGGCACTCCCCCTGTCCCATGCACCTCTGAAGCAGCCAGGTGACAGCTGAGCTATGTCTCTATAAACTTAGATCAGGTTCACTATGGTTAAAAGTATCTGTGGCATATAATCTAAAGCAGACTATTGCCCATGGGCCAGATCTGGCCCTTCAGGGCTTTGGATCTGGCCAGCGGAATTGTCACACCCCCCCCCCCATGGCACTGTGGGCCCTCTGCCAATCCCAGAAGCTGCCAGCACTCTCTGCAGACCCTGGGGAGGGGTAGGCAGAGGGCTCAATTTGCTGCCCCTCTCTATGGGTACCTCTCATGGAGTTCCCATTGGCTGGGAACAGGAGACCACAGCCAATGGGAGCTTTGGACGAGGCATCATATCCCTGCGGCCCTCTGCCTCTCCCCTTCCCCCATGGGCCGCAGGGATGTGATGCTGGACAATTCCTGGAGCAGAGCAGTGCGGGGCTGGGGCCAGGTCAAGCTTCCTGCCTGCCCTGGCCCTGGTGCACACCACTGCCACCCCAAAGCTGCTCCAGGTAAGCTGGAGCCAGCACCCTTCCTATACTCTGCCCCCCAACTCCCTGCCTTGAGCCCCCTGCCTGCATCCCAACATCCTGCTGCACCCTGTGCCCTTCCTGCACCCCAACCCCCTGACCTGAGCTCCCTCCTTCACTGTGTACCCCTCCTGCACCCTAATCCCCTTCCCTGAACCACCTCGTACACTCTGCACCCCAACCACTTGCCCTGAGCCCCTTCCTGGACACCGCACCCCATACTCCCTTCTGCACCCCAACCCCCTTCCCCAGTCCTACATTCATGGCCCTGCATGCAATTTTCCCATACAGATGTGGCCCTTGGGCCAAAAAGTTTGACCACCCTGATCTAAAGTGTTGCTGATAGTTTTGAAATGGCTTGTTTTATTTATTTCTAGACACCGTATTAGCTTTTCAAAGACTTATTTTCCTTCAAGAGTTCAGTCAACAGCAGGTAATAGACCACCCACCATGAGTCCTAAAGTTATCACCTTCTCACTCACCTTTGACAACCCCTGTCCAAGCAGTTCAAATATATTTTTTGTCTTTCAGATGAAGTATCCTGCAGAAGGTTCAAAAGGTTATTGACCTTATTGCTCCCTGCTGTTACTAGCTCTGAAACTTTATTTATAAAAATATTTAGGTAGCCAGGAATTTTTCAGACACACTCAGCTGTGGTACAGCCATATGAAGAATATGAAGGAGGTATTGCTTTAAAAGGAATAAATTTAGTTCTTCGAAACCACTCTTTTACATCAAACACTGTAGCTTATTCTCATGTGGGAGGGATTTTTCTGCATATTTCCTTTTAAGCAATTTTTGGGGAAAGGATTTATTTTAGAAAGTTTTGCCCAACCACCACAATAACCCACAATAACCCACAGTCTTGATCGGGACCTCAGAGCACTAATGGGATACAAATAATTAGGGTGGTCAAGGGATTAAAAAAATAATTGCAATTAAGTGATTAAAAAATTAATTGTGAATAATCGCACTGTTAAACAATAATAGAATGCCGTTTATTTACATATTTTTGGATTTTTTTCAACCTTTTCAAATGTATTTATTTACGACACAGAATACAAAGTGTACAATGCTCACTTTATATTTATTTTTATTACAAGTATTTGCACTGTAAAAAACCAAAAGAACAGCATTTTTCAATTCACCTTATACAAGTAGTGTAATGCAATCTCTTTATCATGAAAGTAGAACTTACAAATGTTGAATTATGTACATAAAATAACTGGATTTGAAAATAAAACAATGTAAAACATTAGAGCCTGCAAGTCTACTCAGTTTTACTTCTTGTTCAGCCAATCACTCAAACAAGTTTGTTTACATTTGCAGGAGATAATGCTGCCTGCTTCTTGTTTACAATGTCACCTCAAAATGAGAACAGGTTTTCTCATGGCACTGCTGTAGTAGGCAATGAAAGATATTTATGTGCCAGATGAGCTAAAGATTCTTATGTCCCTTCATGTTTCAACCATCAATCCAGCGGACATACATCCATGCTAATGATAGGTTCTGATCTATAACAATCCAAAGCAGTGCACACCAACACATGTTCATTTTCATTATCTGAGTCAGATGCCACCAGCAGAAGGTTGATTTTCTTTTTTGGTGGTTCGGGTTCTATAGTTTCCTCATCAGAGTGTTACTCTTTTAAGACTCTTAAAAGCATGCTCCACACCTCGTCCTTCTCAGATTTTGGAAGGCACTTCAGAATCTTAAACCTTGGGTTGAGTGCTGTAGCTATCTTTTGAAATCTCTTTGTGTTTTGTCAAATCTGCAGTGAAAGAGTTCTTAAAATGAACATGTGCTGGGTCATCATCCAAAACATTTATAACATTAAATATATAGCAGAATGCAAGAAAAAGAGAGCAGGGGATGTAAAATTCTCCCCCAAGGAGTTCAGTCACAAATTTAATTAATGCATTATTCTTTTAATGAGTGTCATTAGCATGGAAGCATGCTTTCTAGAATGGTGGCTGAAGAATGAAAGGGCATACAAATGTTTAGCATATCTGGCACATAAATATCTTGCAATGCCAGCTACAAAAGTGCCATGCAAACACCTGTTCTCACTTTCTGTTGACACTGTAAATAAGAAGAGAGCAGTATTATCTCCTGTAAATGTAAACAAACTTGTTTGTCTTAGTGATTGGCTGAACAAGAAGTAGGACTGAGGGAACTTGAAGGTTTTGAAGTTTTATATTGTTCTGGTTTTGAGTGCAGTTATGTAACAAAAAGTTTACATTTGTCAGTTGCACTTTCATGACACAGAGATTGCACAATAGTATTTGTCTGAGGAGAACGAGAAAATGCTATTTCTTTTGTTCATCTTTCACAGTGCAAATATTTGTAATCAAGAATAACATACACTTTGATTTCAATTACACCACAGAATACAATATATATATAAATGTAGAAAAATATCCAAAATATTTAATAAATTTCAGTTGGTATTCTATTATTTAACAGTGTGATTAATTTTGATTAATCAAGTTTAACTATTTTAATCACACTTAATTTTTTGAGTTAATCGCTTGAGTTAACTGCAATTAACTGACAGCCCTACAAATACACCTCTACCCCATATAACGTGATCCAACACAAATTCATATATAACACGGTAAAGCATTTCCCCTCCTCCCTCCCAAGCTTGTGCAAACAGGGAGGGACTGGGGAGAAGAGGAGCAGTGGCGCCCTCAGGGGAGGAGGCGGAGTGGAGTGAGCTGGGGCAGAGGGGGCACGGGGAGGGCTGCAGCAAGTAACTGGGGGTGCAGCGGCACCACTCCCCTCCCCAGCTCTCCTCCCCTCTGCCTCTGCCTCCTCCCCCGAGTGCGCTGCCACTCTGCTTCTCCCTCTCCCTCCCTCCCTCCCAAGCCTTGCAGCACCAAACAGCTGATTCACTGCAAGCCTTGGAGGGAGAGAAGGAGGGGGAAAAGTGGGGCAGTGGCGGCGTGCTCAGAGGAGGAGGCGGAGGCAGAGCGGAGGTGAGCTGAGGGGTGGGGCAGGGCGGGAGGCTGCCAGTGGGTGCTCTGCACCACCAATTTTTCTCTGTGAGTACTCCAGCCCCAGACCTATGGAGATCATGTGTTTGGCCCGACATACTGCTCTGAGCAGGGTTAAGGGGGTTGGGCAGGGGCTGGGGGGTTGGCTAGGGGGCAGAGGGTCTCAGGGGGCAGTCAAGAGACAGGGAGCGGGAGGGTTGGATGGGTAGGGCGTTCTGAGTGGTCAGTCAGGGGGTGGGAAGTAGGTGGGGGTCGCATGGGGGCACGGCCAGTCTGTTTGGGGAGGCACAGTCTTCCATACCCGGTCCTCTGTAGTACATTTAATTTTATGCAGTTTCACCTATAATGCGGTAAGATTTTTTTGACTTCTGAGGTCTGCGTTATATCGGGGTAGAGGTGTAATATTAAATATATAAAGAGAAGAACATACAATGAAGATCACAGAGAGAGAATAAAGGGTATGTATCCAGAAATCTGAGCCCATCACATTGTTTTGGTTGTAGATCAGATCTAGTGTGACCAGATGTCACAATTTTATAGGGACAGTCCTGATTTTTGGGTTATTTTATTAGATGGGCTCCTATTATCCCACATCCCTTGTTCCGTTTTCACACCTGCTGTCTCGTCACCCTAGTTAGATCCAAAATCAGAAAAAGCTTATTTCCCAGTTTTGATTCAGACCTCGAAAGCCTTATCTAAATCTAGGCTGGCTACAAACACACTTTTGCATTGCCATATCTTGCAAAATTCTTAAATCCTGAAAAGGTGATGAAAGCAGGCACAAGAAAAATTACCTTATGTTCCCAGTGTTCAATTTACTAGTATCTTTAAAATTGTTTTGTTCATTTAAAAATGTACTATACTGACAGACAGTAAGAAATTTGACTTTGCTAAATGGATAAATGTAAAAAACCCCGAGGAGTCTTTGAATTAGTGCTCAGCTTTATTTCATGCTACAAACAAATATACAAACAGTGGAATGACTCACTTCAGGTGAACAACAAATACTGCTGCTTTCAGGTTTACTGACTGCAATGGGCCATATACTATGTGTATTCTGTGTCTATGTTGGTTGATAGGATTGTATTCCTCCAATTTAACTGGATCATTTCCATAGTCATCCTTTGCTCTTTCTAAACTGCTGTAGGGAATTTGACAAGCTGTTTTATATGCCAGGATTTTGTAGAAAAAGCACAGCGCAAAGGGCATGCCAGGGTCACTGCACAGTAAGAATAGTCCACATAATCTCAGCTAATGGTTGGCAAGATCACACTCTAAAAGTCATTTAATTCTTCATGGCAGAAATAAATATTTTTCCAGTAACAAAATGAACTCAGTGTTTAATGCAAAACCCTTAGAGGTCCACATTTCCAAATCTGGATGTCTGTGTTTAGACACCTAAATCCACATGTTACATCCAAATAAGGGCCTGATTTTAACGAGAACTTTGAGGCTCCGCACCTCAGCAGTGACTTTGAAGTTAATGCCAAAATTCCCAAATTGGGCCCAAGATAGAGTTTCTGTTGGGCAGGCTGAGTATGGGCCTGATCTAAAATCCACTGACTACAGAGGGCTTTGAGGCCGGTCCTATATAACTCTCATAACTTTTCTAAATCAAAAGAACTCATTTCAGTGACACCAGTTCTCTCAGAGGACTATGACCTAGCCAACTTCTGAACTTCAGTCATCCTTAACTCCTGCCATGTTTAAAAAGAATGGTGAGATTATTTTATATATATATTATTTTTAAACAATTAGGCTTCTTTTCACTCACACCACCAAAATTGATTAAGTTTGTTTTTTTAAAACTTTCCAGAAATATTCATCTCCAAGTCAAAGTGAAACATTTCAAACTAAACGGTGAATGTTTTGGATTAATTAGTTCATCCATCTTTGATTTTTACTAGCTTAATTATAGTGGGAACCAGCAGCCATATGGCATAATATTTAGTGAATCAGGGCCAGAATTTGGGTGTATTTTTATTTTGGTAAATTATTTATAATCTCTTATCTTTGTATTCTGAACTATGAATGATCCACAAAACAAAAAGCACAGCACATAAAAGGAGTAAGTTATTTCTGGATATATATCTATATTTAGGGTGTAGTTAAAGAATTTTCAGTATAGGAACCCAAACATTTAGGATAGTACATACTGCTGCATGCCTGATTCTTTGTCTCTATTCCAAACTGTTTATTTGACTGACAGGATGATAGATTTTCTATTTCTGTCAAGAACACATTGTCTAGAGACTAAATCACTGAACAATTAAATGGGACATTTGACTTAAAAATTTTGTTAAAATTGTGCATAAGTCGTCCCATTTTTAAAAATCAGCACTGGTAAAGTTAAAAATCTAAAGTATTAATAAAGAGAGCACTCTGAGCAATGCAGCCAGTCCCTTTTCTTTTATAGAAGCAGTTGTGAAAATCAGTTTTTGTTCACTGTCTGCTGGGTAGAAGGCAAGCATCTGGGCCCAGTGGTGTTGATGCTTAGGTACCAAAGTGACAGGCATCTTATGAATACCCAAAATATATGCACAGATGGAGGATAGGACTTTGGTTATTTACTTACAGTAGAACAGCAATACTTAACATGTGGCTTTTGAACTAATGTGGTGCATATGTTTGGTGTTCAAGAAAGTGACAGATGCTAAGTAGTCAGAGAATCAGTCAGACACAGTACAGCTGTCCACAGATCTCTAATAAGGCACCTCATTGCTACTGAAAACCTTTTCAGATTACCCTCTGGATTTATACTATGCACAAGAATCTATAAGGGAATAGATCAAGGCAACTAATTAGAATTAAGGGTTCCATAAGTGAAAGTCTAATCCATTAGCTTGATACACTGCCTACTCCTTTTCTATAGTGCATTTTTTTTAGGGTACAGCAGCTTTATACATAATTGTCATGACATGCGTCTGTTTCACTGGAACTCTGCTTGGCCTCCCTCATGCTCTGTAGGACACAAGTTTTTCCCTTAAATTCGATATATAGTTTTCCTCTTTATCTATTCTATATCAAAAGCCAGAAATCTGAAATATGAACAAACTAGAGTTTCATAATGAACTTAGCAGGCAGTCTGGGGAATTCTAATAATCAAGTCTGGATATTCTGAATATATGAATTGAAATCTGCAGTTCAGCTTTGGAGTCAAAAGGGCTGCCTCTGGCAAATTCCTGATATAGCAAAATGATATTTGGTGACTTTTTAAAAATGTATTTAAGGTCATTAAGAAAGGGAAGCTAAAGTGGTTCTGATTATGGTAGTTCATAATCAGGTTTATAGCCTTAATGATTCATAATTATTTGGTTATGATTATTAATTTATATTGGAGTGGAGCCTAGAGGCTACAACCAAGTCAGGTCACATTGTGCAATACAGCGTACAGACACAGGGCTTGGCTACATAGTGAGATAATATGTATTAGGGATGTGTGATGTCTAAAGCACACTATGGAGTTGTGCATTAACTGGTCCAGGTAGACCCTGCTGGTGGGCACTAAATGTTCCTTAGTGTGCTTTAATGAAATCTTTTGACATAAGGACTGTCTGAGCACTGCACTAATACTGAAACTCTTACATTTTCACACATTGCTCTGTAAAAAGCTGCTAATGAGCCTGCCCTAATTTCTCCAGCTGCTTACTTCCACTATTTCTTACAACTTTATGTAGCATTCTAGGATTTTTCTAAGATATGTTTTTGTGTTCCATTCACAAGTTTGTATTATGCATTTTGACATTTCAGAGCTGGGTAATAATTCATTTACTTTCTAAATAAGTCTTTTGGTTCTAAGGCAATTCCCAGTCTCATGGTAGTTTGGTATCTTCAATGCATATATTTACACAATCACTTTGTAGTGTGGTGGTTACCCACGCCAGCTCTGAAAGGGCTAAAAGCCAGCCCTTGGAGAGGGCTGGGGCTGAGAGCGAGGGGAGTAAGGGCTGGGCTTATAGGCCATGCCCAATCAGGTCACACCTGGCCCTGTTATAAGGGCTTAGGGAGGAGCTAGGTGAGACACTCTCCCACCAGCATCAGAGGGAGAAGGACCTGGCTGCCTAAAAGAGCAAAGGGTACTGAGGGTGGAGCAGTGCTAGGGAGGAGGTAGGCTGAGCTGGGGAGCTGAGGCCTGGCGACCTCCCAGGCTGAGGCGTAATATGAAGGCCTGAAAGGGTACTAGGCTGGAGGGAAAGCCAGCAGGTCCAAACCGCGCTGGCCTATGATGACTGGCTTTTATACTGTAGTCTGTACCAAAGAACAGGGACTTGATGCTGACTGGCAATAGCCATGGACTGAAGCAAGGTGGGGATAGAGGGCTGAGGGTTCCCTGGGGAGGGGCGACCCAGAGAAGATGTAGGGGTATTGCCAGGGAGCAGCACCCCAGGTAAAAGGGCACCAGAGTCCATGAAGGACATGGGGACAGCAGCAAGCAGGGCGGCGAGATACCGGCCTGCAAAGGGTGCTCTGCAGCTGAAAACAAGCTAATTCCCAGATAGCCAGCAGGACGAGCCACCCCGGTGAGTCTCACATCACTACAGACTTTTACAGAGGCCTTTTACTGTGGGCTCTATACACTCACATAAGTGCGGCCATTGGTCTGGACAATATCAAAACAAGAGCAGAAGACAAAGTTGTATCATATTCTACAAGCTTCAATTCAATATCTAATTGCCACAGGTCATCATGATGGTTTTTCTCCACTCAAAATCCAAATTCCAAATCATGTGTCAAAAAGTTGTTCTCACCATTGCCTGACAGTGTTCTCTTGATATTCTGTATAATGTTTTCCACTGACTACCAACATCTGGGGAGAGCTGGGACTGTGCATAGACAAAAATATACTAGTTTTTATATTAGTCTACAGTTACCTCTTCCAATTTTTCTACAGCATCTAGTAAACATGCTACAAATATAGCATGTTGTATATGCATTGAATTAATCCTTTACATACCATTGCTTCATGAAGCATCAGTGTCTTGGCAATGGAAGTTTACATATTTGTTTTCATGTTTTAAGCTGTTAGATGATGAAGAGCCGTTATCTGATCATTATAGTGGCCAGAAGTAGTGCTAAAAAAGTATATAATTTTTCCTACCACACATACAGTTATGTCATGTACAATTTATAGTGTAATAATATGAAGGATTTAAATAAACCTCAGATTTCAGCATTACAAGAGAATAGTCCTTTACTGTGCTGTATTAGCCTCTCCTATTTATTTACCAGAGCTGGTTTCTTATGTATTCTTTCCCTCATCATCATTAGTGAAGTGGCCATTGTTCACTGATTTTAATTAAGAGTTTGTCCTATAAAGTTACCCATGTTACCAGTGAAAATTGGTAATTTTTTTATTAAAGTGGTTACACACAACACTGAAGGAAAGAAGGAAAGCTCACTTTATATTGGGATGACAGAACTGAAGAAATGGTCATTACAGATAATGTAAGTGAATTGAATACAGTTTTTTATTTGTATATGATAAATAAAATATGTTTTTCTGAATTGTGTTGTATCCTATTTGAAATGAAGAAAAATACAGTAATTTAAGTAAAAAATTTCCTTGGCAATCTCTTACCAATGTGTTTCAAAATTGAAATAATAAAAATGTGCAAAGTAATTTTGCAGGGAAAAACTGCTGAAAATGACAGTAATAGATGAATTAAAGTGTTTTATACTGAGATCTATATATTTTCGCAACACAATGCATATCTAGCTGTGTGTACTCACTGTGAAATAAAGGTTTATTCTCTTTCCTTTAAATTATCTGCTTAGGTTTTTGAAAACAACAGTTTACTAGATTTACAGTTTACTGCTTGACCAGAAGTGGTGTGAGGTATCTATCTCTAAGAGCCTTACTCAAAGTAGACAATGAAATTCTCCCTTGTGCAGAGTATCAGTACAAGGCTTAGGTGCCACTCCACAAGTCCCATGATTCAGGGATGGGATTCACCCCTGTGCAGAGGACCAGCACAACACTGGCGCACCAGTTCATTATCTTCTGTGGGGTGTGCATGAGACCTATGGTGTCGTGCCTAGCCTTGTATTGGGTAGATAATGGGTGTCATTACAAATCAGCTAATGGGTTAGTGAACTGCAGTTAGTGGGGTCACATTCAAGGAAGAATTTAAATAGCCAAATTATTTGCTATTCATCTCTGATCCAGTACTAATCTTTTGAGTTCAGAAGACTGTTAGAGGGGAGAGATTACAGTGGCCAAGTAGACCTCCAGCAGAAAGGTTGGCAAATTCCCAGTAAAGTTAATGAGATTATGCAAACCACTGCACTTTAATAACAGCTGTGAATCAGAGTACAGGAACTCTGGTTCTCTATATAATTAAGAAATAACCATGCAGATGCAATAATTATGCAAGTCAAATATTCACAATCAGTCAGTGGAGGAAATTGCTATACTGTAACTGAAGAGAGAACTGCATGTACATTCATACATTGCAAGGCCCGTAAGAACCATTATGGTCATCTAGTCTGACCTGCATCGCATAGGCCATAGAATTTCATCAAGTGATTCCTCCTTAACTCCAACTTCCTGAACTGGTTGAGCAAGAACACATGTTTTATAGACACATTATCTATCCCCCCTGCCCCTCCCTTATCTTCATACCCCGAACCAGAGCCTCAGCACGCCGCATGGGCAGTACTCTGGCCTGCTGATCCTGGGCAGCGCTGCAGTGGTGTGGCTGGCTCCGGAGGGGCTGTGTGCTCCTGCCGCTCTAAGTGCCATGGTAAGGGGGCCGGGGGCAGGGAGTCCTGGGGGGCAGTCAGGGGACAGAGAGCAGGGGGTGGTTGGATGAGGCAGAGGTTCTGGGGGGGCAGTAAGAGGATGGGGAACAGGGGTGTTGGACAGGGTGTGGAAGTCCCAGGGATTTGTCAGGGGGTAGAGGGGTGGATAGGGGTTGAGGCAGTCCAGGGACAGGGAGTGGGGGGGGGGTGCTTGGGTAGCGGGGGGGTGTCCTATGGGGCAGTTAGGGTGGAGGGTCTGGGGAGGGGCAGACAGGGGACAAGGAGCAGGGGGACTTAGATAGGGGCTAGGTCACCGGGGGTGGTGGTTAGGTATGGGGGGGTGTCTCTGGAGGAGGCAGTCAGAGGACAAGGAATGGGGGCGTTGGTTGGGTTGAGGGATCTGAAGGGGGGCAGTCAGGGAGCGAGAAGTGGGTGGGGGGTTGGATAGTGGGGCAGGGCCAGGTTGGTTGGGGAGTCACAGCCTTCCCTACGCGACCCTCCATACAATTTTGCAATCCTGATTTGTCCCTCCAGCCAAAAAGGGACAACAGTTTACTGGCCTGATTTAAATTTGCCCAGGCCTGATTTAAAGTAACCCAAGTGAAAGAGAACACACCAGGTCCTGAAATAAGCTGTTCCAACAGTTAATTACCCTCACTATCACATATAAATGATTAATAAAGTTTTTATGAAAAGGGTAAAAGCAATTGTTGTAGAGTCCAATAGGTCAATGGATTGCTTGTAAATGTCAGCAGTAACAAATTTGTAACATCTATACATTGTTCACCAACAATTTTAACTCATTGAATCAGGGCCAGCTCCAGGCACCAGCATAGGAAGCATGTGCCTACAGCGGCCCTCTGTAAAGGGCGACGTTCCAGCCAATCTTAGGGTGGTGCTCCTGAGGCTGCCCCCCACCTCCGGCTTTTTTTTTTTTTCCTCTGGTAGTGCTCCTCTGGCCTTCCTTTTTTTCTGCTTGGGGCGGCAAAACTGTTAGAGCCAGCCCTGCATAGAACCTTAATATGAAGTGTAAATTAAATTTGCATAGCTTCAGCTTTCAGCAACTGGATCTTTTTATGCAGTTGTTTGATATATTAAGGAGCTCCCTATGTTCAGAAATCTCCCTATGTAGGTACTTATTGACTGATCAAGTCACCTCTTAGCATTGTGTTGGATAAATTATAGTACTGTACCTTTCTTCCACCCTGGCCTGTTTAGATTAACTCTTTCTGTGGACAAACCCATTGAAGGGAATCAGAGGGGCAGGAAAATTCCAGGAAATTCCCATTGTGGAGGTCCCAATAACTCTTTAAGTGAGTGGACAGGTTTTCCTTTGCTCCTCACCCAAAACAAACCAACAAACCCATGTCCCAAACCCACCCACACAGAGGCAGGAAGTTTAAAATTGGCAGATCTGCTGAAATCAAATAGAGGCTAGTGCACTCGGCATAGAAACCGTGTGCCTCTGCACTGTCTCCTGGTCCCCTCCAATTCTCCCCCCATGCAATCCCCTGCCAGAACAACTCTCCCCTACCCTTGCATATTGTCCCATTACACAGAAGAATACTGCAATGGTGGTAATAGAAAAGACAATATCTCCTGCTACGGTCTCATCTTTTGAAGTTCAAGATTCAGTTGACTTCTTTTCTTTACCATTCATTGCTTTGGTCTCCAGTTCTGGTCAGGATCAGAAGCAGAAATGTCAAACAATCCAGGGACAAAAATCTATTCTTGTAAAACATCTAGATCAATATTCAAGGAAAAATACATTAAAATATGGTCTGACGATAAGCATTTGAACTTCATATTTCAGGTTTTTCTATTACTGATAGGAGCCACTCACTTATGTTGGCTTACAACACAACTTATTTTAATACTACAATCACTGATGGTTCTTATTTAACACTGATGGTTCTTATTTAACTACTCACGGAGTACAGCGATTCACAGCAGTATGTTGTGCCAGAAAACAAGTCACACGCTAGTCATTGTGAGTTGAAGATACTTCACACCCCGGCACATGCTTCCAGAATTTGATTGCAGACCATGATTTATGCATCATCTTTACAGTCTGGTCTGCCTGGAGTTCTAATAGTTCAGTTTTTACAGTAGACGTTTCTATAACTACAGTTTTGGGAATTGGACAGCTGTCACTGATCACATCAACCATGAATTAGTTTACAAGAATGACAAAGCAGCATCTCAACTTTTGTGAATCTTAAAACCTGGACTGAAAGTCATCAAGCAGTCCTTTTAATTTACCTCTCTATTACTCAAGTTTGTGATTTTCTACTTCGATTTCAGGGAATGTGTTTACCCTACTCTTGAGATGGGGATGGTAGTTGAAATCTCTTGACACCTTATTTGTAAAAGCTTAAGCTTATTCTGGAAGCTGAAGAGACTGTCTGAGTAAGGTCAGAAATAATTTTATCCTTCCCTTGGAGTGTCAAGTTGACAGTTTGCAGATGCTGCATAATATCAGTGGAAAACATCAGATCTTGCATCTTTTGCTCATCTTCCAGTTGTGGATGGGACTTTTCCTTTTCTTCTGGGAAAGCACTGATAGGCTTGTGGATCTGTTGGAGCCTATTTAAGACATTGCTGGTTGACAACCACATCACAATACAGTAGAAAGAGACATCGTTAGGTTTGTCTTCAAGATCCAGCTCTTCAGTGAAATTTTGAACTGTCAATAAGTCTTCCCATTCAAGCGGATGAAATTGACAATGTCTAAGACTGTTTTTGTAACATTTTTGACTTGAAGAATCAGTCTAGGAGATGTTCACGATGGCTGATGCAATGAACAGAAAGAAACTCCAGAAATTTGAAATCACTTTTCAAGAATCCAACAGGGCATACTTTTCCCACTCACCATTTTCATTGTTGCAATGGATGGAGCACCTGCAAGTTTATCCAATGGTACATCAGCATTTATCAATGCTTTGCCAAGTGTGTTCTTTATGTCAGCTTCCCGCAGCCCCCATTGGACCAGAACCGCGTCCAGTGGGAGCCACAGTTAGAGAAAGTAAATAAACCGGCGGGGCCCACTAAGGGTGGTTACCCTGCGGTCCCATGTGCCAAGGTTGCTGATCCCTGTTTTAAAGGGAATGATGTTTGGGAGGTTGCTCCTGTGTTGCATTTTTCATTTCCTTCAGGTCAGCTTCTCTCTTCAGTATGTTAGAATTCTTCTTAAAACCAAACTTACTAAGCAATGCAGTAACTGTTCTAAAAATGTTTATGGCCTGCAGCCATGGATTAGTTTATCAGATCTCACATGGTAGGCAGGGTTGGGCCCTGTCAGCACTTGGCTGGAAGACATTCAAGGAACATCCAAGATGCTCTAGCAAGTGTGATTTTCAGTTTGTCTAATCCACTGAATAAAGAAGAGGGAACAGGAGCAGCTACCTGATCACTAGCATTCAGCAATCTACAGAAGCAAAAAAGAGTCAACTGACAGGCTATGATTGCTAACCTATGTGCAAAGATACACACTTCTAACTAAAGGCATTTCCCAGTTCAAGTAGTTCTACTGAAGCAATTTTGGCCTCTCTCACAGTTGCATTTAATATTTTCTTAGCTTCAAATTAATACTGATTCATCATCGTATCAAAAGATAAGGCTTATTTTTTGCAAAATGAGAATGTAAATACAAAAGGAGGGCTGTTCTCTTTAGAGGACGAGTATTAGAGAACGCACAGGTTTCAGAGCAGTAGTCGTGTTGTTCTTTTTGCAGATAGAGACTGAGTACTCGCAGCACCTTAGAGACTAATAAATTTGTTTTGGCATAAGCTTTCGTGGGCTAGAACCAACTTCATCAGATGCATGGAGTGGAAAATACAGGAAGGAAGATTTTTATACACACACACACACACACACACACACACAGAACAATAAAAGGTGGAGGTTGCCATACCAACTTTAAGTGGCTAATCAATTAAGGTAAGCTATTATTAGCAGGAAAAAAAAACTTTTGTAGGATGGCCCATTTCAACAGTTGACAAGAAGGTGCGATTAACAGTAAGGGAATACTTAACATGAGGAAATAGATTGCAGTTTGTGTAATGACCCAGCCACTCTCTGTCTTTATTTAAGCCTAATTTAATGGTGTCCAGTTTGCAAATTAATTCCAGTTCAGCAGTTTCTCATTGGAGTCTTTTGAAGTTTTTATTGAAGAATTGCCACTTTTATGTCTATTACTGAGTGACCAGAGAGACTGAAGTGTTCTATTAGTTTTTGAATGTTATGATTCCTGATGTCAGATTTGTGTCCATTTATTCTTTTGCGTAGAGACTGTCCAGTTTGGCCAATGTACATGGCAGAGGGGCACTGCTGGCACATGATGGCATATATCACATTAGTAGATGTGCAGGTGAATGAGCCCCTCATGGTGTGGCTGATGTGATTAGGTCCTATGATGGTGTCACTTGTTTTTTTTTCTCCTGCTGATAATAGCTCACCTTAATTGATTAGCCACTTAAAGTTGGTATAGCAACTTCCACCTTTTCATGTTTTTGGGATGTGTGTGTGTGTGTGTGTATCTATCTTCCTACTGTACATTCCACTCTATGCATCCGATGAAGTGGGTTCTAGCCAATGAAAGCTTATGCCCAAATAAATTTGTTTGTCTCTAAGGTGCCACAAGTACTCTTTGTTCTTTTTTCAGAGAAAGTACAGTTATTTTTTCCTGGTTATTCTTTTTTCCCAACCTTTGATTTGTTTTTACAATCCTGGTTTCTATCATGCTATAAAGCATAAAGTTCCTGACAGGAATAGCATTTAAAAGTCATTTGGTGTTTGCAAATTCCATGACGATATTTACAGGTATATGCTTTGTGCTTCAATGCTCCATGTTTAGCCAGGTGCATCTGTTTTGATTAAAACAACCAAATGAGGTTCACACACACAGACCACACTCACTCCTTCCTCCCAAATACATACTATAGCATGGATGTTTTGGAGAATCTAAGAAAAGATGAAGTCTTTGGGTTTTTCCTCTCCGCCTTACCTCAAGTTCTGCTTCAATAATCACATTTTTCTCTTTAGTCTTCCCCCCTACCCCTTTTCATCTTCTGAAAAAGTAATTGCACACATTGGCCTGTGGCCTTTGAGCAGAAGTTGGATGCAGATTTTAGAAGATAATAAAGTGCCTACTGAGGAAAGTACAAGGAAGTTGGCATGCTTCTTGTGTTTTAAAAGATGAAACTTCCCTTTGCTCAAGGAATGTTCAAGCTGCAATGCTCTTCCAGGCTCTAAATAAGAGCTGATGAAAGCAGTTCTGTAATTCAGAGGGCTTTTTCCCAGCTCTAATGACTCCATAATTACTGAGTTTATACTTTATTTTTGACAAGACTCTAGCATGGAATGGTGATTTTGAGATGTAAAAAGTACCCAAACAGTATATAATCTGAGATTTACTAACACCCCATTCCCGCAAATAGTTTCAGACATGCTTAACTTTATGCATGTGAAATCAATAGGATTACTCTCATGTGTAAAGTTAAGAATAAGCACATGCATAAGTTTTTTTCAGGATCAGTATCTAAGCCATTATGATAATTAGCCAATTGTCACATTAATTCCAAACTATTAGGTATGGCGACAAAGAAAAAAAAGATTACTTTTGTTTACTTGCTGTTCTACCTCATAACATATTCTAATAATTCTTAGGAGAATTCGCTCTCTCTCTCTAAAACCCTGAATTTTGTGGTAATGAAGCAAAACCCTCTGAAGCATACAGCTGTGAGGAGAAAAATGCTAAAAAATGTAAGCCAGTACGTAAAAGGTGGACAAATCAATAATAATTTGAAACCCTAAAAGGAATCTAAGCAGCGACCAAAATATTGTATCTATACATTGATTTATAAAACAAAGGAGGCACTACCCTACACCGAAATAGAAAAAAATAATTTTGACACTCAATTGTTATTTGATAGCATTCTGCGACATTTCTTGCTTCTGAATCCCAGTCCTTGAGGATTTTTCTCTCTGACAAATATTGAACAGTGCAGTGGAAGGCACAGAGAGTTATGATTTATGGGAACTACTTCACTGTGACATTGATATCATTTTTTCAGAAAATCGCCAATTACTGACCTATAAAACAGACCTCTGTGGCAGTTCTCTGCTCATATATATCATTAGAGACATGGGGCATAATTCAGTCATTGTGGGACTTTCAAGGAGGACATTTACAACAACTTTATTTATATAAGGAAGCAAATAAGCTCTGGTTCCCTCACAGTCTTCCTTCTATACAGTACATAGTAACTTGCGAGTCCGGTCTATAAATATAGACAGACAGGGTTTGGAATCATATTGGTTATCCTTTCTAATGACTGATTAATTTAGATTGAGATTTTCTAAGGGAGTCAGGCATCCAAAGACCATTAAAATTCAGTGGCAGCTGGATGCCTCCCTTGGTAGACTAGGATTTTCAAAGCCCTTACTAAACTAGGAAGCCCTTACTAAACTTGACCCAGACTTAACTATGTTAGTAATCTGCACTGTTACATACAACTACAAGAACTGAGTGGCCCTACTCTATCAGGGCCTAAATCCATTAGTGGGTTGCTTCTGAGGATCTTACTATCCATGCTGGCTCAAAGTGAATCTTCTTCCTACACAAAAACAATAGAGCAGAAATAGAAAGGGTTCAGAGAGGGTAATTGAAACTGATTGGAAAGACTAAGGAAGAAAAAATTATGACTAATTTAAAGAGAAAACAAATTAGAGGAAACATAATAGAAGCACATTGAATGATAAAGTAAATTGGGTGCTCCAACTTCCTCTTAAAAAGCCAGGAGGGGACATTCAATGGAAAGCAGTACATTTAAGAAGCGATAAAAGGAATCTTTATATTTAATACAGTGCCTGCATAACCCATGGAACTCACTGCCATAAGGTAATGTTGAGTCCAAGAGACTAGCAGAGGTTACAAAACAATTAAATATTTACATGGACAATGAGAACACTCACAGTTACTTTAGGCAGGATAAGCTTGTATAAGAGGTATAAACACTTCAACAACTAATTCATTCCTTAGGGTTAGGAAAAACATCCTTTTCTCATTGTCAGATTTGTCCATTAGGGGTTTCTTGAAACTTTCACTGAAGCATTAGTTACTTCCCAGCCAGATCAGATGGACCACCAGACCTACCCAATAGGATAGTTTATACATTTTTCATTGCTGGGGCAAAGCCTAATGATGCTTTAAGATTAATCCTAAACTTAACTGATGAATCTTTATAACATTATCTGACTTTTTTGATGAAATTTTGATTCAAATTATTTTTTTAAAAGTGCTGTTTTAGTTTTTCGTAGTTTTTCAATCAGCTCTACTAACGGATTCATTTTACATATAAATTTATGCTGTTATGCACACAGCCCAGTGAAGTGAGCAAGGTGCGGGAGAGTGAGCAACAGTGGGAGGGGGATGGAGTAAGCGGGGTGTGGCTTCAGAAAAGGGGCAGGACAGGGGGCAAGGCAAGGGTGCTCAGTTTTCTGCAAATAGAAAGTTGGCAACTGTATATACATACTTTTAGCTAGTTTCTTTGTGACCAAAATTTTGCAGATTTTCAAAATACAAGCAAAATATTTATTTATATAAAAACAACACATGAGTTAAATAATTATAGCAAATTAATCCTTTCCACTTGATGCCTATAACATGATCAAATAGATAACCTGGAAAAATTAAAACTTTGTAGTTAAACTGCAAACCTCATTATGCCTGAAAGATCATTTACATTCCAGTCTCGTGAGGTTGTTATTTTCTTTGCAATTACTCCGCCATTTTCTGTTTCCCCAAGGAAACACTCTCTCCTCTGGAAAAGGAATCCTGATTGTAAGTATGTGGCAGGGTATCTGAACTCTGCACTGGCATGGTTAAGGTGCTTCTTTGGGCTGGAGTGGCCCTGGCTCTCTGCACCTGAAAATCATGCCAGGACTGGGGGAGGGGTTAAAAGAGGGAACTCCACTCAGATAGGGGCAACCTGCAAAAGGGAATAGACTACTGTTGAGCTTCTCCAGCCCAAAGAGGGCTGACAGCCAGCAGAGTCTCTGCCCTTGCCGAAAAAGGTTGCTGACTCCCTGAACTAAAAGAGGGAAATGACAGAGACTCGCACTAGAGCCCAAGTGAACTCTAAAGTGACTCCTAGGGTCTTCTGAAGTAAGAGGAGCCCAAAGTATCCAAGGGGTTTCTTTGCCACTTTGACCTTGTTTTCTGACTGATGTAGCTCCTATAGAGGGCACTTTGCCATGGACAGATTTGTGACAATGTGATTGAGATTGGAATGAACTGCACTTGCAGTGAGATATTCTGATATCCTGGGACAAATTCTTCTTTGAAACCAGTAGAGTCACAAAAGGGATAAATCTGGCCAACCCCATTTGTGTGATTTCTCTGATTTTGCTTATGAAGTTTCTTTAACTTCATAAATAAGGCAATGACAAATGAACAGGGTCTGCATGACATTTGATTGATATTACACCACTAATGCATATTATTTTTCCGTTCTTCTTTTAATTAAATTGATACAAATGTGGCACAGCTGGAAAGACACAAAATCTTTACACACATTACAAGTGCGCATCACATTTAAGACAGTCCTGTGTGTGTGTGTGCGCGCGTGCGCACGCGAGTACTGGGAGATGTTACTTACTGTGCCTGTTTTACACATAACATAGCTCTTAAGAGCAAAGTGGAACATTTGTTGTAATGTCACCCAGTGTGCACCAAAAACCGGTTAGTGGTACTGAACAGTTTAGAGCAGGGGGAGTCTCAAACTCAAATGACCACTAGGGCCTCATGAGCACTAGTGCACTGGTCCAAGAGCCGCATCACTGACACGCCCCCGCTTGCTGCCCCTGGCCCTGCCCCCACTCCACCCCTTCCATGAGGTCCCGTCCCTGCCCTGCCTCCTCCTCTGAGCATGCAGTTCCCTGCTCCCTCCTGGAAAGCACTAGGCACCACCAACAGCTGTATGACAAACAAAGCAAGAGCAATATAGGAAGTCCAGAGCTGGAAACAGAAGCAAACAAATCTAATTTAACAAGAAATTACCAGCCTCAGATGATTCAAGCTTTTTTCAAATATAATATGCTGATAAATCTGACAGAAATTTCAGCCCATCTCAGCCTAATATCAATTATAATTTTATAAAGTCTCCCTCTCCCAAACTGATCCTCATAACTTTGTTCCCCATCCCCCTTTCCCCCGTAACCTAGCTCTCTGTGCCTCATCCCCAAATCTCCACCCACACACCCCTATTATCCAGCTCCCTGTTCCCCAAATCTCCCCCCACTCATGCATGTAGCCAGCTCCCTGTGTTCCATCCCCAAATCTCCCCCACTCACCCTTATAACCCTGTCCCCAAATCTCCACCCACTCACCCCTGTAACTCAGCTCCCTGTACCCCATCCCTAAATCCCCACTCACTGCCCATAACCCTGTTCTCCATCTCCAAATGTCCCCCGACCCATCTTTGTAACCCAGCACCTGGTCCCCAAAACTCACCCCAACCCTGCTCTCTCTTCCCCAAATCTCCCCCCATACCTCCAGCTTCAATACCCTCCCACCTCTAAGCTGCCCCTCCCTGTCCCCCCGTCTCCTCTCTCTGTCTCCTTTCTGCCTTCCCAGACTCTCCTCCTCGCTACCCCTTGCCTGAGCTCAGCACTCTCTGCAGGGGATACCGGTAATGGGGCATGACGGGCAGGAGGCGGCGCTGCAAGCCCAGGCAGCTGCAGCTGGCCAGAGAGCTGTGGAACGGCGCTCATCTCTGGCTGCTTGCAGGTGCCCACCCGGGGCTGGGGAGGCTTCTCTGCTGCCTGGCTGAGCTGCTGCCGAGCCCCGGCTTCCAGTCGCTACTGCTGCGGCTTCAATGAATGAGCTGGGGTGGCACTTCATAAGGAGCCCACTGCAGCGACGGCCAGGAGCTGTAAGCCTCCCTCTGCGGGAGGCTTACCATTCTTGGCCGCTGCTGTAGCAAGCCGTTGCGAAGCACCGCCCCAGCTTCTTGATTGAGGCCGCAGCAGTAGCGCCTGGAAGCCGGGGCTCAGCACCAGCCCAGCGAGGCAGCAGAGAAGTCTTCGCTTATGGCCCCTCCCTCCCAGGAACTGCTATGGTGGGGGTGGGGGGGGCACCAGGGAGCTTCGCAGGCTGCAAGGAAGGGCTTTGCAGGCCGCATGTGGCCCACAGGCCAC
Organism: Dermatemys mawii; assembly: GCA_007922305.1. Taxonomy (NCBI): domain Eukaryota; kingdom Metazoa; phylum Chordata; order Testudines; family Dermatemydidae; genus Dermatemys; species Dermatemys mawii. Next base: position 8,018,801 of record ML677352.1, on the reverse strand, counting down.
ATGTTTGAGACCCCTAGTTTAGAGGCAGATACTGCTGTTGCTAGTGCCACTTTGGGTGTTCTACAAGAACCACCACTGTGCCCAAGGGCCAAAACTTGCATGGAAGCACATGAAAGGCGTACAACAACTAGTCACAGTATGATTTTGGTCCTGAAGTTAAGGCACTAGAGTAGGACTCAGGAGCTCTGGAGTCAATTCCCAGTGTTGTTGCAGTGTTGCTTCCTATTTGAAGCCTGGGTAAGTCACCTAAATGCTCTGTGCCTCAATTTCCTCTTGTATAACAAGGATATACATATTTGTTTCCTTCCAAAATTTGTCTGTTTTACATGATGACATTGTCAGCTCTTCAGGATAGGTACTTTCTCACAATGTGTATGGACAGTACTTAGCACAGGGGTAGGCAACGAATGGCCTGGGTGCCGAAGGCGGAACGAGAGCTGATTTTAAGTGGCCTCACACTGCCCGGGTCCTGGCCACCAATTTGTGGGGGTCTGCCTTTTAATTTAATTTTAAATTAAGCTTTTTAAATATTTTAAAAACCTTATTGACTTTACATACAACAATAGTTTAGTTATACATTACAGACGTATAGAAAGAGGCTTCTAAAAACATTAACATGTATTACTGGTACGTGAAACCTTAAATTACAGTGAATAAATGAAGACTCAGCACACTGCTTCTGAAAGGTTGCTGACCCCTGACTTAGCACAATGGACTCAGTTGGGGCCTAGAGGTTCATATGTTTTCTTCTGACTGTTCTTTTTTCCTTCAGTCCAATACAGACATAAATCATTTCTGCTCTGCCTCCAGAAATTTGACACATACTAAGTAAAACAAAATACAAACGCAGTATATGAATCCTTATTGGTCAGACAACTAATCTTACTTGTTGGACTAATATTTTTCCTCCTAAACAGATATGATTACACAGGAATTTAATAATGCTCTTGTAAATATTCTGGTTTATAAAAACAAGGACTTTTTAAGAAAGAGTCACTCTGTTATTACCAAAGTGATGAATTGGAGTACTTTTTTCACTGTTATATTAAACTGGTTTTAATTGGTATTCAGCCAGAATAGTTCACTTGAAGTGCTGGGAATGCTTTGCTTTTAGTAATGAACAGTAAAGCCACAGGCAAGTGGTTAAACTTTTCTATCAGTTATGTGTTTGCTTTCTGTGTGGTTTTTTTAAACAGCTCACTGTGCCAGACAGAACATCAGTCTAAGAAATTGTGAGTTAACAGCTGCAAATGGAATCATTCCTCATGAAAAGCTGTAGGTAGAGCAAGTGTATTCCTAGGATGTTATCAGAAAGGTGGCACAAATCATGTCAGATGAAATATATTACGCACAATTTAAATGCATGTATGTAGACACACACAAGATTGCAGTTGGGATAATGGTAGTGGAAAGTTTCCTCTCAAAATGAACGGTAATTGTAATGGGAATCCTCTCATCGAGGTATAGTTAATGTACACATACATGCAAAAATGTTTGGGAATGTTATGCCATTTTGATCTCTCACTCACACACACGCGCACACACACACACACACACTTACTTCCTACAACTTATAATCAAACAATTCCACTATGGATGTACTTCCTTGAATTAGCAAGATATTTGTATTATTGATTGCAGCTTCAATTAAACATAATTTCATGTATCTGAACTGAGATTACATGAACAGCAGATTTTGATAAGGACTCAGTAAAAGAGCTTGCATAACAAAGCCTACACAGACATACATGCAAACATACAGAAGCTGAGCCAACTTCTGAAGGACATTTCTTTTGTTCAAACTAGTATATTCAATCCTGTAAATGCTCTAAGCAGTCATTGGACAGGAGGCGTATCCACAATGACAAAGGAAAAACAGCAGAAGCTGTTATACTTATGAAATAATTTTGGTTATGATGTTTCTCTCTCTCATTTCTTAAGTTTGTAATAGCTGGGGCTAAAGTTTCAAGACAAAAAAAAGCCAGAGCTCTTAGGAGTAATAGCGCTACCAAAAAGAAGCCATAGAACCTGTGCTGTGATCCTGTCAGCTCTCACATATTAGGCAGGGTCATGTTGTGTGTGTCGTATGTCATGCGGCACATGGGTAAAAGGAATCCAACAAACTACTCACTGCAGTAAGTAGCGTTTTCCCCATCAAAGTCGGGAATGGGAAGGGAGGAGGTTGATGTCTTTTTCATGAGTCTAAAAACAGAGAAACTGACAACCTGTAGTCACTCAGTACAACAGAGTCTATGGCGTTCTTTGTGACAGTAGGGTTATCGTCCATTTCTGACCAAATTTTAGTTTGAGGAATTACTTTGTGCTTACCTAAATTATCCTTGAAGCTTCCCCTGAATTCAGTGCCTTCCCTATTATGTTATATTGCAGTTCATTGTTAAACAGCTAATGCATTTCAATGGTGTGGGAGGGGGCATGTTTAAGGTTGTAAAGCACTTTGGAAAGAAGCTGCATTACAAATGGAATATATTAATTGTAAGATATAAATAATACAGAAGTTCCAGCAACAACAATATGCACAGTACAATCACTACCACTCCTAATGAGCTAATCTAGCTCCCACGGCAGAAGCAACAGTTAATCTAAATTAACTAAATATCTCAACTGCACTAGATTCTAACAGTCTGATAATTCAGTGCCAGTTGATGAGCTGCCCAGTCTCTTAATAGTCCATGTTAGGAGTACTAGTGACAATGTAGGATTCAGGCCTGTATTTTTGCCTGAGATAGTATTCTGCATTTTGCTTGCCTGTTTGATTTTTTTTGATACACATACATTTTTACTAATGTATGTGAACAAAGGGATCCTTACTAATATGTGTAAACAAAGGACAAAGACACTGTGTATGTTGCTTCTGCCTAGCCACATGGGTTTGTTAGTATAATGGGAACAGATAAGAGCAGTTAAGTGTTTGTGGGCATGGTGAGAGTATAATATATGAGCGCACACTTGAAGACTGCCTCAACTCCTATCCCAAGGCAAGGTCAATCAACCAGTCGGGAGCGTCATTGGGAAGATTGGGGGGGAGGTAAAACACTAAAAGACCAAGAAATGCCTTCCCCTGGCCGTAGCACAACCTCACTCCTTACCCCTACCATGGGGTACAACAGAAGTAGGATGAAGCCCCCAGACCCATGACCCCCCAAAACAGAACACGACCATAAAGTTGTAAGGGGTGGGGCTGTGGGCATGAATTTCAGGTATAACTATGCCTGCTGAGGGGTAGGTGGGGGGATGGAACACTGGGAAACAAGGCTCTGCAGTGTCAAGAGTTATGCTATACATCCTTGCTGGAAACTAGCCCCAATAAACATGGCATTGCCTGCACTTCTGGTCCTCTGCTTTCTGTCTGCGTGACAAAAACCGGGAGAGGGGGTGAAGGAAAAGCCCTCTAATAGTCCAAACCATGTGTCTTGTGTTACAAGACATAAGGACATCATTACACTAAGGTCAAGGAAATTGATTTCCTTCGGTCTAGTGAATGGATTCACCAAGAGTAAATCTGGTTTAACCTTGCTGAGGTCAAGAGTTCAAGCATTAACGTGGGGAGAATGGAAAGAGGAAATTAAAAACCAAGTAGTGCTTTATCATATGTTCTTTTTATAGCACTAAAAGAAAGTTGGGCTTTTAAAAAATGTTCAGCAACCACAATCAGGGCCAGATTTTCAAAAGATCTCAGCTCCCATTTAGGTGCCAGCTTCTCAGAACACGATGAACTGTTATGATACTTTGGCCCTTAATGTGCCATTTCCACCTGAGCCTCATTGTCCAGCAGGGTCATATGTAAGTAACTGAAAGCAAGAGTTTTCCCAATTTCCACTCCCATTTGGGTAAAGGTTACAAACTGCAATACAGTATTGCCAGAGCACATCTAACTGAGTGGAGACAGCTAAACCATCGCATTATAATAATGGTGAGATCTTAGTTTTGTAGTATGGCAGATTGTATTGTGAAGTGTGTTAAGTTCATGCCAAGCAGAGATAGTAAACTTTTCTGTTAACACACACTTTGCTGCTACCCCAGAGATCAACCAGATTTGACATGCCAGACCAAAGAAATTTAACTAAGGTAAAAGTAAAGGCGGAGGGAAGGAAGAAATAATTATAATCAATTATTTCTATGCAGCTGAAATCCTTATTAATCTCTTCTGATAAGTGCCTCTCTAATAAAAAAAATTTGTAAAATATAAATTGAGGTATATCGGCATAACTTGTCTAATTGAGAGTGTCACTTCACATGTCCACAGGGTGACTGAACTGTTTAGCTTAATGATCTTCTCACCTTTATTCCGTGCACACCGACACTTCTTATTAAGCAAGTGACACGAATGTACTTGGCTATCTATATAGGAGGACTGCATTTTAAATGACGAAGGAGCCAGTGCTCAAAACCACCTGCCCCAACTGGGCACCCAAGCATTTTACACTACTGTATTATATTTAGTAAGTGACCACTTCTCCAGTGGGATCAGCAGCTGCTCAGAACGTGACCTACACACAGCTGCCCCTCTCACAGAAGACTTAACTGCTTCAGAATTCAGTGCGCATAAAGGATATACATAATTTGGACACCTGATCAACAACAGTGTAATGCTCTCTCTCATTGTATCTATGGCTATTGAAAGTCACGGATAAGATGTGGGTAATAAACACTAAATCATGGAAACGTACAGAAAGCCGGCATTAAGTGGTAGCAAGCAGGGCAACTGCCTGGGCCCCCCTGCCACAGCAGCTCATGTGAAGCTAAATTACAGGTGGCAGGGTTTAGGCTTGGGCTTCAGCCTTGCTGCAAGGGCTGAAGCCAGAGCCGTGCAGCTTGGGACCAGAGGTCTCAAAATCACAGAATCCGTGATAGATGTGTAGCCTTAATTATATCCCTAAGTTTTTGGAATACATCATGGAGTCACCAGAGACTCAAACCCTTATGATCACACAATTGGAAGCTGGCAATAATATTAACAGGATATTCAGAAAGAAGTAACATCATATTTCAGGAACATCGGCAGCATGTGGTTTTAAGATGGTTAGGCCCACATGTTCACTGGAAACTGTGTGTTCAGCATATCTAAAAAGAAGGCCCCAGGTAACTCCATTTGGACAAATAAAAAATGAAAGAACTCCAAATTAAGGGCCACTGGAAAATTCTGGGTCTTAGTGTGCCATTACTTAACCACTGTGATAGTTCTGATCTACTGGGTTTGATTCACAGAGTTGGTAGTGAACTGGTTCCATGGACATGGACATTTAGTTCCATGGACATTTAGTCCTAAGGCTTGATCCTCAAATCACTGGGACTATTAATATGGTGCAGTTAATAAATTAATATTTATTAATATTAAATTAAGTGCAAGCTAAAATACTTTGATGGCTCAGGGAATTAATGTGCAGCACTTTGTATTATTGAGCCTCTAGTAGTAAAAAAAAAACCAAAAACCAAAAACACACGTGATATACACTCAATAACCTAAAGACACACAAAAATTAATGGAATACACATGGCTTGTATGGAATTCTCACAGGGGAAATTATACTTAATCTGCCAAATTCTACACTCATTTTGACTCATCTAAACCTCCTAACTGTAATGTGTTTCCATAAATGTAACTGATATCATAGTTTTCCTCCAGTGTTTCATTGTACAAAGCTATGATGCTGTGTTTTTACAAAATGGGACTTAGTACACATTTTTGGAATACTCTATTGTCCATAAGGTTTTGAAACTGATGTACAGTCATTTTGATTATGTAGCTCCATAATCAGTATGAAGTGTTATATCACTTGTAGATGGCCTTAATTAAGCCCTTCTGACTGTTCCTTGTTGACCAGTATTGTAAAGACAAATCAAAATTCCATCAAGCTGTTTGGTTTCAACTACAATTACTTTTGTGTAAATTAAAAGTGATCCTTTCATCCTGGAATATTTAGTTCAAAGTTTACCAGTTCAGTTAAATGAACACATTACCAATGTCATATCTTGCAATACAATATGAAAGGCTTAAGTTTTCCCCTTCTATCCAATGTGGGCAAAGCATCCTATGATAATTATTGGAATGGTGATCAGTTAGGAGCTGAATGCTCAGACATGTTCCATTTGAACAATCATGTCCTCAGATTGAGAGAACATCAGTTATTCAACCAAATCAAGTGATGTGACTGACTTTATATCTATTACTGACTTATACTTTTAAGTAAAGTATACATTGACTTATTAAACTATATATTAGTTTATACATACATGCATACATCATATATTATGATCAGTGATAACTATTTACATTATATAAATTCTCAAAATAGGCTTTTAAATTAAGAGTTGCAAAGATCTATTTAATTTAGCTTTTAAGAAGATGATCAGTGTAAATATCAGTGACTTTTTAAAATTTTTCTGTTTTGTTTTTTCATTAAAAAAGTAACATTATAAAATAACAACTGAACAGTCAGTGTTTACTATTTTTATTTGTGAGTTAATTAATTGAAACATTTATTTCCATAAAGATTATCTACTAGAAATAAAACAAACAATACAAAAAGAAAATTATCTGTGTCCAGTCATAGTTTTACGGGCTGAGAATTGAAGGAGTCAGGAAACAATTTTGAAAGTTTTAAACTGTGTACTTCAAACATTTCTCATTTAACTATTTTCACTCTTCTGAGGTTGTCTTTTCAGTAGAATTTAAGGTGTGACATTCCTTATTTATCCTGTTATTTTAACTGCAATCCCTAATAGTAAAAAAGTTAAAACTTCCAAACTTATCTAACAAAGTGATAAGCTTGTGTCTTCCTAAGGTAGCCTAAACTATTAATTAAATCAATCCTTCGTACCTATTGCAAGAAAACTCCCATTGATTCAAATGGGATTATTGCCAAAAAAAAAAAAAAAAGACTGGGGGATTATGCCGCAGAAGGTCATCTGTCCACTACAAAGATACTGAATGTGCTTATGACAGAGTCAACATGGTAAATGCTGAATTACTGCAGATGAGAGCCAGATTTTAATCTCAATTAACCAGTGCAAGTCATGTGATTTACTTACTGGAGTTATTATAGGCTGATACAATTGAGATCAGCGTTAAGCTTGTAAGTAGCACTTCACAGATTACTACTACCTTTATCATTGCATGTTTTGTTAGGACGAGCCATTCTGACATTAACTACATAAGTAGCCTCCTGAAAGACTGGTGGTTTTGATCAGAGACCTTTTCCATCTGACTGAAAAATAAAAGCTCATCTCAAGATGAATAGGGGGAAAATAACAGATATTGTTACTGGCTCTTGCCAGAGTACATTTCACCCAGGATCAAAAGATAATGAAACAGGACAGGGCCAGACAGACTTCTGTCCATCTGTGCCCTTACAAAAAGATACATCATCTTGATGTGAATTTTACAGAAAAAAAATAGGAATCCATTATAGACTAGTTTTATAATTCAAGCCCCATAATCATGGGTCTGGTATTTTAAACTGAATGTTAGAAATCTGAACAAATTATGTATGTCAGATAATATCCAGATAGAGAAATCACGCTTATTTCCTAAAAATATTACGAGGGGGAAATAGCTACACTGAAATATCTAATGTGAATAAGTAATATTAGGGTTGACAGAATGATTCAGATCTGGCATTAGAGTTGTGCTGGGCAAAGCAGAAGCTTAGAGTTGAAATAAAATGACATTTTAGTAAAAAGATTCCACTCAGCTGGAAACTTTGTGAGAAGGGAATGTTCTGCAATGACATTTTAAAAATCTTTGCCTGCAAGACAGAATTTTAAATCAGTTTGTTAAACTAGATTTGGTTACTAAGATTGTCATTCCTCTGCCCATTAAAAACCAAGAACTCCTGTCAAAAATAAGACAAGCAGAAATTGCATAAATCAAGGCTGAATGGAGTTTGAAAACAGGACATACCTCAAGAGTCTGTAATGGGTGGAGAGTTCAGGGGATAGTTACAGACAAACATGGAGACTAGGAGCCAATTTTTCTGTGATATTCTTATTGCGGCTACCTAATTCTCTGTCCAAAACCTCAGTTTTGGTTAGAGCAGCCTGGGGGTTATGGTTTGCACCAGCTGGCAAAGACAATTGAGAGGCCATCTGCCAGGTGGGGATAGTGAAGTGCAGTGTCTTCTGGCCCATTCCTCTTCTCCACATGCCCTTCCCTGTTCCCCAGCTGCAGAAGGAGACCAAAAACTAGCTAAGTCCACCGAGGAAATTTCCCCCGTCCCCAACGTTCACCAAGTAAGTTAGGGGCAATCTTCACTCCCTTTGTGCTACCTGAGCAAGCTAGAGTCTCTAGCTATAAGAGTGGGGAAGAGCTGTTAAATTTTAGGCTGAGATTTACCCATTACTGTCAATGGGTAATGATACATTCTGTACTCAAGTCAGACAGATAAAGAAGTTCTTCAAGATTCCACTGTTGAATTGTACTAAATGCATCCCCTTGTCACCTGTGACAAATCTAAAAAAGAATTTTTGCAGCATCTCAGATGCCACGGTGTGGCAGTGACCATCAGTAACATTGACTGCTGTGTGGGAAAATCTACAAAAGCTAAGGAAGAAGACTTCATTTGGTCTGACTTGCTAGTCTGACTTTCTACAGATTATATAAGGAGAAACAAGCTGAACAGGGAGTATAAATATTGAAAATAATGACGATGATGTATATTTATAAGGACTGCTGCTCAAGAAACCTCCTATGGAAAGGTAAAGAATGTTTTAAATCATTTTAAAAAATCATAATTACAACAGAAAAAAGGTAACAAGACTATTAAAATGTCTGCTAATGTCAGTACTATTCCCCTCATCTCTCACCCAAGCAACCATACTATAATTTACCTGGGACTATCCAGGGAACAAGCACACCAGATCCATGGGGACACTGCCTTCTTTCCCTAGTACTCAGCATCACAATGTGGGAATCACTCAGTATTTCCAGCCTTCAGCCCACCATGATAGGAGACCGCAGCTAGACTGGAAAGATTTGGAAAGAGACAGCTGTAGGGGAGAGAAGCTCTGCAATGCAGACTATCCCTCTCTTTCCATATCATTAGAGCCTTCACAGGCAGCTAAAACTATGTGACACTGAGCTAAGTAGAGTGAATAGAGTACCTTAACCCCCAGGGTATTGGCCATTGTAGGTGTGAAGTTACACTCCATATGATTTTATGAAAATATGCTACTACATGTGAATATAATGTAACTAGTACAATGCTTCTTGCAAAAGGTCTCTTCTAAGAGATCATTACAAAGCTTATATATATCATTACAAAGCTTAAATATATAAATGTGTGTGTGTGTATGTGTGTATTTTATATATATATATATATATATATATATATATACACACATACATACATACATTTATATATATATAAATGTATCACTCATGTGTCCAAAACTAGAAATATGAAGTATAAGTCTGAGGTCCTATTGTAATTATGCAAAGTGTGAGCCATTAATGGTGGTTTGGAAACTTGATGGCTCCCATGAACTAGGACAATTGACTGTTGATGCCTCTGTTTACTTGTAAGTCTTCCTGTATACACTGGCAAGTAGATAATGAAGTATTACAGTGACATGTGATCCTGTCACCTGAACTGGAATCCATCTTTAACCTGGTGCTTTACCATTTAGAAGGAGGAGGTGGGAACCGTGAAAGGGACAAAAGATTCCTTGTGCAAAAGATATATAAGGGGGTGGAACAGAACAAAGGATGATGCAGTCATGAGAAATGCCCTAGCTATCACCTGAGCTGGAACAAGGACTGTACCAGAGGAAGGGAGTGAACCCAGACTAGAAGGTGGCTAGTCTGTAAAAGAAGCTTATTGGAACATCTCTAAGGGTGAGATTTCATCTGTAATCACTTTCTTAGTGTGTTAGATGTAGACTTGCGTGTTTTTATTTTATTTTGCTTGGTAATTCATTTTGTTATCACTTGGAACCACTGAAATCCTACTATTTGTATTTCATAAAAATCACTTTTTACTCATTAATTAATCCAGAGTATGTATTAGTATCTGGGGAGGGGGGGAAACGGGGAGAGAGACAGCTGTGCCTATCTCTCTATCAGTGTTAATATGGGTGAAGAATTTATGAGTTTACCGTATACGCTTTATACAGGGTAAAATTGATTTATTTGGGGTTTCAACCCCATTGGGAATTGGGTATCTGAGTATTGGAGACAGAAGCACTTCTTAAGCTGTTTTCAGTTAAGCCTGCAGCTTGTGAGGAGACATGGTTCTGTGTTTGCAGCAGTCATGCCTGTCTGGCTCAAACCAAGCAAGGGACTGAAGACCCAAGCTGGCAGGGACAAGAGACTCAGAGGTAATCTAGGCACATCAGGTGGCAGTCCAAAAGGGTTTTCTGTGACCCAACCCATCACAGTAGGATACATCTCTCATTGTTCATTACAAGTTTTAAAAGGACTGTTTTGTCCTGATGTGTAGAAGGAATATTTTGAAATCTCAACAATTATCACTGGATGGGAAAAATATTTCCTGCCATGCCTAGATCCAAGTTCTATTTCTGTATCTGCCACAGAGAGTTTGGGCAAGCCATATAATCTCCTTGTGCCCAAATCCCCCATTTGTAAAATGTGAGCAAACTACTTCCTGTTTCCACCTATTGCCTATATACAGCATGAGCTATATGGAGGCAAAGACTATCATTTACTGTATGAATGAACATCTTGTACAATGAGACCCCATTCTTGGTTGAGAACTTTACGTGCTACTGTAATACAAACAATAATGCAATTTCCTTTTTTGTGACGTGACTATTACAATTCCCTACATGAGCGAGATAGGAATGGCCCTACTGGGTCAGACCAATGGTCCTTCTGAGAGAAGCCAATGCAAGATGCTTCAGAGGGAATTAATAGAACAGGGCAATTATTCAGTGATCCACTCCTGTTGCCAGTCCCAGCTTACGGCAGTCAGAGTTTTAGGGACACCAAGGGCATGGTGTTTCATCCCTGACCATCTTGCCTAAGAACTAGCCATTGGTGGACCTATTCTCCAGTAACTTATTTAATTTTCTTTTGAATCCAGTTACTTTTGGCCTTCACAACATCCCCTGGCAACACATTCTAAAGGTTCTCTTTGTGTTCTGTGAAAAAGTACTTCTATGTTTGTTTTAAACCTGCTGCCTATTAATTTTCGTTGGGTGACCCCTAGTTCTTGTGGTATATGAAGGGGTAAATAGCATTTCCTTATTTCCTTTCTTCACACCATTCATGATTTGATAGACCGCTCTCGTAATTCCCCTTAGTCGTCTCTTTTCCAAGATGAACAGGCCCAGTCTTCTAAATCTCACCTCATAGGGAAAAGGTTTTTATTGCCTTTTTTTTATACTTTTCCCCCAGTTTTAATATCTTTTTTCAAAGACAGAGCAACTGGGGTGTTGATTTGATTTTTATAGTGGTATTATGATATTTTCTATTTTATTTATTCCTTTTCTAAAGGTTCCTAACATTGCTATTCCAGATCACTTTGTAACTCTTGCTGTCAGCTTTGGACTTAACTATATTGGATAAGTTAATATCATCTGCAAACTTTTCCACCTCACTGTTTACCCTCCTTTCCAGATCATTTATGACTCAGTTGAGCAGCACAGGTCTCACTACAGATCTTTGGGGGAATTCCACTATTTACCTCTTTCCACTGTGAAAACTGACCTTTTATTCCTATCCCTGTTGTTTTGCTTTGGATTGTTTCTGGAACATCTCCTGCCATTTAAATAGGTATTCAATGACTCTCAACCATATTTCAAATCTCATATGAAAATGTGTTTTTCTCTTGTCTATGCTTACTTCTAGAATAATGGCAGCACGGAGTATGCTATTTAACTCTGTACACTCACAATTATTTACAGTAACTCTGTAGAGTGCGTTGGAATTCAATTTGTATGAAATATGTCATTTAACTAAAGAGTGCACAGTGAGTATATCCACTGGCAGTGAACAGGCTGGACTGGTAATAATAAACTCTTCCACACTGCTGAACTTTTTAAAAGAGAAAGAAAGAGAAGGAATGGAATTTTTTTAAGTTTCTCAAGTGTCTGGGTATATTTGTTATGTTTTAATACATCTTTGCAACTGAGTCAACATCAGAGCAAGATGTACTGAATTACAGAGAGCAAGGATGTTCTCAAAATACTTTCAAACAGTTTTACAGGCTCAAGAGGTTTGGATCAGCCACTTGTAAATACCTAAATTGGGGATATTTAACAAAATCAAATTTGAATGCAGATCTTCAAATTTCACTTATCTCTAATTTCCACAGAGGGATACCCACCAAAAAGATTTAAGAAAAAAAAAACTGTTTTGGATGATCTGCTAGAGATTCAAATCTGGAATGTTTGAGGCTTGTATGAAATCCCCTGGAGACTAATGCAAGACAGATGCAAGGGAAACCATTATGTGTAAGGTAAGATGGGCATTTCTCTCCATGATAGAAATTACTGTGATAAAACAGATTAATAGAACAAAACTATGCTCTACTCTGTTAGAAACAAACCACATTTTCCCAGTTTTTAGTAGAAAATACCTTTAAAAAACTTTCCTTGGTATTACCCCCAGCAGTCATTTTGTTTTATCTTTTATTCTATCAAAGTTGTTTCTAACACCCATTTATATTTTGGTTCCATATTTATAAGGTGTGACAAAGCTCCAAGTCTGTACTTGTGGGTCCTGCGCTTCCTGGCAGATTTAGGGGCCTCAGAAACTCATCTAGGCCCCAGAGTGACCTCCCTTTCTCAGTATAATTGGCAAGAGTCACCACCTAGTGAGTTACCTTCATCACAGGCCAGTATGGAAGATGGAAAAGGGGGGAGCCCGGGCCCACCCTCTACTCCGGACTCCAGCCCAGGGACCCTAATAGTATCAGCTAAGATGGCTGACCTTTTAGGCACAAAACACAATACAATTCCCTGGGCTACTTCCCCACAGCAGTCCCCGCTTCTTCAAACTCCACTTCACCCTTACCTCAGGGCCTCCTTCCTTCAGTATGATATGTTGTCCAACACTCAGTCTCACCAACAGCATAACTTCCTTCCACAGCTCCTGACACCCACACCCACCTGACTAACTGGGAGGTTTTTATCTGGTTTCAGCCAGTCCCTGATTGGCTTCAGGTGTCCCAATTAGGCTAGCTGTTTCTACTCCTTTCTAGAAGGTTCTTAATTGGCCCCAGGTGTCTTGATTGGCCTGGAGTAGCCTTTGTTTGGCTATCCAGGGAACAGGGACCTGCACATCCTGAGACTAATATACCTGCCTTCCAGCACTCTCCTATATCCTTCTGGTCTGACTCCGTCACAAAGGATAAACTGATTAAGTGGCTAGAAGGTCTAGTAAACTGTATAGTAATGCAACTGTCTTTGCACTGTTTCTTAGAAACCACAGGGCAGAGAGCAAGTAGATTGAGAGGATGATATGGTATGGCAGTCTCTCTCCTCAGGGAGCTGCTATCAGATTATCATCTAAATAAATCAGAAGCCTGACAAGTAGGAACTGGAGGAGGGAATCCATTAGTCTTAGAATCAAAGTAAGCAAGAAAGAAACTTGTACCCATTGGCAACGTGTACATTGCAAATGAATCCTGAGTAACTGCTTGCAATAAGCACGGGATGTAAGACTGAAAAAAATCCTCTGTTTAAAATGCATGGTACCTTGGCTAGCCAATTTGCAGGTCTATTGGGTTCCCTTGAGGTACATACAGGTATGCAGTTAGAAATTCTTCAGATAAAGAATTTAAAAAATGTTCATGTCTAGATATGCTGAAGAGTTCTGCTGGATGCTAAAATGAATGTTGAACCACCCCCATACCATACTATTTCCACTATATCCAACTAAAACAGAAGATTTTCTTGCATTCATACAGAGAAGGTAAAATATATTAAATAGACTGTCTGAGAAGCAGAATTTAATTATTAACCACGTCTGTGAAGCAGTTATACCTGTAACATGCTGCAGGGGGAAGTAATTAAACTGAATTGATGCTGCAACTTCTAAATCAAGAGGTATAGAATCTTTGCCAAATGTCTCACAATGCGCTTTGCAGCTGTGCAAAGTATATTAGAAGGTGTTGTGTTATGCTAACTGGTCACTCAAGCACATAAGCAATACAAATCCAGAAATTATATGTTTAATTTGTTTTAAACAATTTGTTTTTGTCAGCATGGTCTGGAGACAGCTGCGAAATTAAACTTCAGTTTGCCGTTCTCTATTCTATACTATAGTAGCTTCCTCACAGAGTATTGTAAGGCTTAATAATTTATAACCCACTAACATCCTCAGTGAAAGTTGATCTAGAAGTGCAAAGTATTACTATTTTTCTTCTTCCATGAGTCAGACCAACACTTAGATCACTGCAGGGTCAGAACAGAGGAAATAAATTGAAACAATAATTTTAGCACAGTAACAAACACACATTTTTGTATAGATTCCCTTTAAAGAGGAGGTGCGACCTGCCAAACTAAATTAAACATAAATAGACACCAAACTCTTCTGCAGGGTATTTCAGACAGTGCAGTTTTTCCTCATTCCCACTGCTATTCTCCATAATACAGCCAGCGGGAAACCTCCCTCCCAACTGTATACAGCCTAAACTTCCTGGGTGTGAAGGAGAGAGTGACAGTTAACTGACAAAATGAGAAGTCAGAGGAGTCTGAACGGACTACAATACAGTCCATAAAAAACAGTCCCCTTCGCACCACATTCTTCTCTCTCATCATGTAATTTCACAACAGGAGGAAGTGCACTTTAGTCAAATCAGCTTTTCAGAGTTACTAAGTGCTGTCCATGGGAGCAGAAGGTGCTCGGCACATTTGAAAATTAGGCCAATAGCAACTGGAGCAGCGAAGATGCTGATCACAGAAGGCAGTGTGTAAAGGAGGATGTGGAAAAGGCACGGCCCCACCTACGCCACCAGCCATCTTGACATCACCAAACTGTCTCCTCCTCACAGGCCAGACAGTTGTAGATTTGACTCCTTCATACTATACTTCTGCCATCTCTTCTATGCAGGAATTTCTGGAAAGGGTTGGTATCTGAATATACTTTTGGGGCAAGGGCAGATGTTGTCTGTTGCCTTGCCTCAAAGTGAGAGAATCATGCCTCTAAGTGGCAGTCTTGCCAGTCTCACCATGGTTTATCTTGTTACCTCTGCTAGCTTGGGTTAATTGCTCTCTATGGCTGTGTTTGCAGTTGCTTTCACACCAGCTTTGTGAATAGGTGGAATAATGTTCAGGCTGTTGCCCACTTACCCCTCCATGGCCCGCCCTGTGCAGAATGCAATTAATGCTCATGTGGTATAGGTGGGTATTACAACTGCACACCACATTTTCTAAATAGTTATTTTAGATGCTTGTTCCTGTTGTAATTTTTTATACTATATTAGGGCCTGATCATCCTGCATATTTGAAATAGGATGTGTATTTGTAATATTTACATTTTGAGTTACGGTCTACATTCTCTCTCAAAAACCCACCACCCACACTCAAAGAAGTTTCTAGGAGACTATTTCTGGCTCACTGACTATCTTTTATGAGGTATATGAACACTATGCCCTTGCAGTGTGATCAGAAAGCAAATGTGAAAAATCAGGACAGGAAGTGTGTGTGTGGGGGGGTAATAGGAGCCCATATAAAAAAAGACCCAAATATCGGGACTGTCCCTGTAAAATCAGCACATCTGGTCACCTATGCCTATGTGATCAATGGATGTTGAATGTGACCAGACAAAAGTGTTGTAACTTTCTGAAAGGTTCTGATCACTATTATTTTGATTACATTTCAAAAACTCCAGTTTGAGCAAAACAGAGCTTACCAATGTACAATAAGGGAACAGGGAAAGTATAAGTATTAAGGAACCTCTAAGACAGAAGGCCTAATGCTCTTCTTGCACCTGTTTTATACTAGCCTCAGTTAAATAAAATTACTGGTGTAAAGGAGAACTTAGTGCAGTCTACAACATCTGAATTTAGTTTAAGTACATTTACTGTGTAAAGGAGAAAGCAGCTTTCTGGTGACTTTGGAGTTATCTGTTTCTTTTGTTGCCCATGTAAAATTTCACAAAGTTTTATCACCCTTGTCATTAAGCATCAATTAATGAGCCCATGATTAAGGGGGAATGGCTAGCTATATCCTTCCCAGAGTGATGCTCAAAGACATATCCAGGAAAGCCTCTGCCGCCGGTCAGTGAAAGATGATGTATGCACTCAACATAAACCTGTCAGTAGCAAAGAAAGCATGAGAGGATAAATCATAATTATAACAGACTTATGTGCAAGCCATAATGTCATCTAAACTGCCATTTACAGATGGCTAACTGTTAAAAATGGCACACTTCCTTTTGCTTTTGAAAAGGAGGTAATAAGAATACCTTGTGGAAAATGACAGACTCGATGCAATCTTTAGCTTCATTAATAGTATTTTTTGCAGTTGTACTCTTGGGGTCCCTGTGCTAGCAATGTACAAACACAGAGTGAGGGACAGTCCTTGCTCTAAAGAGCTTTTCTTTTAGCTATTTTCACTCAGTTCTACGATCACTGAAACCCCTTCCCACCAGCCTCAAGGTAACAGTGCAATACTTTCAGTACTGGAAGCTCTGCCTCAATGACTCCAAATCCTTGGTAACAACCTATGACCTAAAAAGAGCTGCCTAGAAACCACTTTATCACCTTTTGTGGTTAATGGATCTGAAATGAGCCTGAAGTATTTGAACGTAACAAGACAAGTGAAAAGGTAAAAGCAAGGACCAGCTTTGTCCGAAAACTCATGGCCACAACATGGGGTTCCAATGCTAACATATGTTGAACAGTGACTCTAGCACTGGTATACCTGATGGCTGAATATGGCACACTAGTTTAGGGAGGGGAGCTCATACCACCCAAAGATTCATTTGTCCAGCTCAATACTGTAATTAAAGTTATAACTAGAATGTTATAATCAAAGCCCTTCAAATGATTGCCAACACTGGCACCTATATCCCTACCCAAATCCATAGAAACACATACAGGTCATGAGTGCTATTGAATCAATCCAACCCAAATTTACCAAATTCATGAGGAGACCTCCAGACCCTTCCAAAGATATAATTTAATCTAATTCCAGATATTTTCTGTTTTCCTCTTTCCCTGATAGTTTTATGAAAAACATTGGCATGGGGAAAAAAGACAGGTGATTTGGTCTTCAAAAAATTCATCAGCTACCTACCTCACACACATAACTACGAGCATTGTAAAGCCACAGCATATTATATAAGTATAGGCCCAGATTCTGCATTTGGCAAATGTGTGATTAAAGTGACCATGTTAACTTGAAAGGGGGTCAATTTATAAATTTGACAGGATGGCAATTAAATTTTACAACTGAAATCTAATTTATCTATAGTAGAATTAATATATGTAGAATTTAGTAGAATAACCCCCATTTTATTGAGTCTAGGGAGCATTAGTTTACTAGTTTCAACTCTAGGTTCTTTCCAGATCATCTTTTAATTTGAACAGTATTTCTTAATTCAGGACATTTGAGGTTCAGCAGTCATACCAAGGAACAATGAAAATTACCAAGTTCCAGATAATCAGTTCTCAGTTCTTTAATACATAACACATTAATCACAGTTCTAAGGGTGCACTTGTCTTTACAGGTGCTTTGAAGAGTGTGGTTACTTACTTTTGACAGACTGGTCTGAAAGGAACAAGTTTAGAATATTAAAAGCACTTGCTTAAAGTTAGTATTTTCAGTCTCTCTCAGGACAATTTGCTTGGATTTATAAAGAAATTAAAATCTAAAATACGGTTGCTTGAGATCTCACTAGAGAATGTAATCTAATCTCAGCATGATAATCTACAGTTAAGTATATTAAAGAACAGAAGGGGAAATACAATCTTTGAAATGTTTTCTTATACTCTTAACTCTGGAATGGGGGAAGAATCCTTTTCACGTGGCTGGTCCAGGCATCAGCCACACAATTTCTGAGCTACTTGTTGGGTTCAGTCAATTCTTCTGAGCCCATAGTGACTTCAGTTTATATACCCCCATTTCAGGGCTAGTAAGACGGATCCCACCCTCTTATTCCAATTGGACACATGCCAAGTAACTGCTTAGGTTTTAGCTCTTTCAGGTTTTTTTGCTGTTTCCATTGGTATCCAGTAAATGGTGCTGATGTGTAACAGATTTCTTCAATCCTTTGCTTATCAGAGGCTTTTAAAGTTTGATTTATTTCAAGGATTGTATTTCATTATTAGCCCCTTCTATCAGTTGGGATCCCCCTTTTAAGCAGTTTATTTTAAATCCCAGAGTTATACTCTGGTTTCTATCTTTTAATATTTTTTCATCCTTGTATCAGACAATTTATAATATTCATAGAGAGCAACAATTATTTGCAATGAAAATCAATTAATTCTTTATAAACGTCTAAATCTGGAGGACCACACCCCACACATTCTTTGATTATACGTAAGCATTTCACATTAATTGGGAGTTACAATAGACATTTTCCACATATAGAAGGATGTAGATCTGATTCACAAGTCAAACGAATGTGCAGATTTTAATGTGGCATGAAAGATTATTAATCAGAGTCACGTTGGATAGAAATTTAAGGCCTACATTTGGTTTCAGGAATATAGACTGAGCAATGGTTTGCCAATACTAAACAATTAGGGTATAAAAACATACCATTAGTGTTTCTGAAGTTATGTGTAGGCTGCAGTCATGTGTGACTGGAATTCGTGTAGATGTACCTGAGCTAGCTTTAATCGAGCTAGCGTTGGTCATAGATCAGTGAAGCTGTAGAGACATAGGCTATGCAAGCCAGCCCCAAACTGTGCTGAAAACGCAAACTAACTAGATTAAACCTAGCTCAGGTATGTCAAGCTGCAATCAAACCTCATGACTGCAATATAGACATACCTAGGGTTCCTGGTATTTATACTAGGGTCACTCGAGTCAATTCAGTTGAAGGAGTTACTCCATACATTGGTCTAAATCAGAGTAGAACTTAGTCTGAAGACTTTAATTCTGGCTCATGACAAAAATGTACCTGATGGGAGGAAGGTGACAAGTTGGCATTTCCTCAGATATGCTCTACACTGGGAAAATTCCAGCTACATTTTCTGACCTTAACATAAAATACCATTCAAATACTGTCATTTTTTGAAGAATTTCAATTATTTTCAAGTGAAGCAAGGTTAAATGTTTAGTTATTGGCTCTGAATCTACTGGAAAAAAGAAAATCGCTTCCTTGGCAATAGCCATTTTAAAAAAAAAACTCAGTATTTTTGTTTACATTCCAATATGATTATAATGAAGCTATTTTAAAATAGGCATATATAGGGCTGGAAATGGCAGAGATGTTTTTTCTTAAATATTTGCAAATATTCTTTTCACTAACACCAATGAAGTCATCTTGATGGTATCTGAGATACCCTTTATTCACTATCCATAATCGTTCAGACAAGTACAATTTTGTTCCAGAAAAGGTTTTCGAAGAGAAAAAGGTTCAATGATACGTTTGATAAGCATGCATTTGTGAATATTCACGCTGCAAGTGCTCACACAGCCATGATGAAGTCTGCAGATAGACTGGAAGCCAGATGGAAGCAGAGGTGTTTTTGCAGAGAAGCAAGATGTTATTTTCCCCACGCACAAAGAGAAAAACAAGTATTTCTCATTCTAGATGAGAATTAAATAAACACAAGAAAAAATGTACAGTGACAGAGAGAAAAATGCACTGACAAATGGCAACATTCTGTGTCTGAAATGAAACAGAAAGTGGCAGGTGCCTCTTGGCTACCTCTGCAGCAGGCAGAAGGAAACTCAATATTTAAAGGTACAATACACAGAACATACATAGACACCTCCTCATTTCAGTTGCTTAGTTACATAAGTCATAATAATGGTCTGTCATTTTATTTTCCACAAATTAGATCTGCATTTAGGGCCTGATCCAAAACATATAATAGGTTTTGGATCAGAACTTTACATTGCAATTCTGATACTTCAGAATTTAACACTTCGAGAAGTTAAAAAATACTTTGACTGTTGAAGCTACTTTTCTTATTTCTTTTTTTTTCCCTTAGGCAAATGGCTGAAATACTTAGCAGTCATTCTTTTCAGATATTGTAAAGTGGAACAACCTAAGAAAGGAGTATGAAGAAGATCCAATCTGCAAAATAAACTCTTCATTTCCTCCCCCATTAAGTATTGATGAGTTGTCCCATACTAGGGTCTTTTGCTGTTAAATATGTATACATTTTTACTGTAACAATGCCAGTATTGTACCAAGCATAGTTGATTGATAGTCAGCAAGACTACACTTGAGTCATGGAGGTTGTGGAAGTCACAGAATCCATGACTTCCAGTGACCTTTGTGACTTCAGCCTGAGGTGGTTGGGATCTGCGGGGTCCCCCCACTGCCTCCAGTGGCCCCGGAGCTCCACGCCACCACAGGGAGTGGGGATACCTCACAGCTCCTGATTGCTGTGGGCAGCAGGGAAACCTCCGAGCTCCTGGCCACAGTGGTGGACCACTGAGTTGCAGGCGGTGGGATACTCTACAGCTCTCAGCTGCTGTGAGCATCGGGGACACCCCCCCCACAGCTCCCAGGAGGACCCTCAGAGCTGCAGGCAGCAGGGGTACCCCACAACACCCAGCTGCTCCAGGTGGCAGAGGCCCCACCACTCTCTCAGCCCTTGGCAGCGGGGGAGCTGGAACTCCAACACCCAACTCGCAGTGGGGGGCCCCAAAGCTCCTAGCTGCTGCACATATTTTTAGTAAAAGTCAGGGACAGGTCACAGCTTCTATTTTTCCTTTATTGCCTGTAACCTGTCCCTGACTTTTACTAAAAATATCTGAGACAAAATCGTAGCCTTACTTGTAAGTTCTTCATACAGGCATTGACAGGAAAGGACACTTGCCCATCTCATTATGCAACCAAAAGAGCACCAGGTCAAGATTTCCAAGACAGTGTCTACAATTAGGTGCCTAATTCCACATGTACGTGCCTAATTGCAAAATTTGTAACCTAACTTTAGCTTGTCAGTTTTGAGAATACAGGGCCTGAAATGTCTATGGTTCCATATATATATCTGAAAACTGTGGATGAAGTGTGTTCTCTGCAGAACAAGAGCTGAAAATTAAAATCTACAACTCCATAAACAACAGAAAGAGCAACAGCAGCAGCTGTGACAGCCTGCTCCTCATCACCATATGTTCAGGGTTTCACATAGCACACCCAATCCCACAACACCATAGAGTGTAAAAGTCGATTGAAACCAGTGGCCCATATTCTCTGTCACAGCAGGTGGACATCAGGGAGCCAGTTACAACTCTCTGATTCTCATGACAGATCTGCAGCACCTTGAACGTCAGCATTTATTAAAGCAGTACTGTAGTTCTCAAACTTATTTTATTGCACCCATCTCTTTTGTGTGTAGTAGTTTATGCCTCTTATCCCCACCACACTAGTACACATACCAATATATGCAGCAGTGTGTCACTTGAAAAAAACAAAGAATCTGAAACCGATTCACTTGCGTTGGCTTTGTTGCATAGATGAGCCAACAATCCATTGTAGTAAGAGCAAAAGCAAAGCTGTGCTTGTGGTCCATGCTTACAAAGAAATGTGCACACCATGTTGTAGCAAATGATTAACGTACACATAACAAGGACTTTATATAATGATATGCAAGCTCAACAGAAATCTATAAACATGCACAGTGCCAGCTAGAGACAAATGTACAGCAGCATCTGAGGACCTGATCTGTATGGAAAAACCAGCTTTGCTAGTTATTCCCTGCTGTGGGTAAAATGTGCCCAGTAAGTCCACTGCCCCAAAGCTTCTCATGCCCCACAGAATACATTCTGTGCCCCATCCCCGCAATTTGAGAACCTCTGTATTAAGGGAAAGAAGGTTCTGCTCTGACTTATGCCAGCTAGCTACAGTTTCTACAGATACCCTATAGCAGGAGCATGGTGTGAATGTTGCTGGAGCATGATGAGGTCTTGCCACATCTCTTCCCTATTCTGACATACCCATCATGCTTCATGTGAAGGTAGATGTGGTACAGCTGCTGGGTGTCCAGTCTCTGGCCAGTTGAAAGTTCCCCCTTGAAGGGGAAATTCTCCATAAAAGATGGTTGCTTTGAAGCCACATATTGGTGCTCAGGTACCACAAAGGGGCTGACTCCAATATTTTGATGTAAGCTAAAACCTGTATAAGAAATTATAGAACTCCCTCACACAATCAGTGGCATCAGAAAAGCAGAGATATTTATTAGTGCTCAAATAGCCCTCCTGTCCTCCATCACCAAACTCTGCGCTTCCTTCCATATCTCCTAGCTATGTATTCAGGTGGTCTCTGCGTGCAGAGAGGCAGATTTGGGTTTTTTTAGTCACTCTGGAGTCTGCCACACTAAAAAGCTGTTCTGAATAAAATGTTAACATTTGCTTTCTTCGTATTTGGCATCCCTTTTGTCCTAGAAATAAAAAAAAACTGAGCTCTTTTGTACAGTGCCTAGCACGGTGGCATCCTGGCTTTTTGATTAAGGCTTCTAGGCACTATCATTAACAACAATAGCCACCATTGCCTAAGGCTCTGAAAAATTGTTGACTAAAAATAATGCTCACTGCAGAGGATTCCAAGGGTTGTTTCTGCCCGCTCCACACTAACAATCACACATGAGTTGGCCCGGGGTAGGCAGGAGTCTATACCACAGGCAGGCTTGGAAGATTTTTTTTTCCTTTTGGTAATTGTGGTGGTTAGTATCGATGATTATTTTTAAGCTTTTAAAGACTCATTTAAATTTTCTCAGATGCACAACATTACAGGATGGTCAGACAATTATTTAAGGACAGTAGAGGTTGAGATTCCAAAAGTGAAAGCTCTACGAGCTGTTAAATCTCAAGTTGTCAACATCACATCAAAAATAAATATCCTTAAATCAACAAGTCATACCAATTTTCACAATTCATTTGCTAGCCTACCCCAAAGGTCTAAATCACTGGGTTTTGAATTTCATAAGGTCTCAAGCAGCATCTTTATTACTTTGCCTATCTATAAATGTTGATCATCATTGATGGAAATATTTTTTCATTGATTTTTGTATTTATAAAGAAATCCACGTTTACTGACATTTACCAATACAAATCAAACCCTTCCAAGCCTAGCTGCATAGAATGCTATATCCTGCAACATGGTTTAATGGTAGGGATGTTCATCAAGCACTTCTGGAATCATTGTATAGTGCCATGAGGAGCTATTACTTGTCCAATGCACCTCTGCTCCCCACGATAGCAAGGCTATGGCTTAAAGTCACAACACAACAGTTAGCATATCCTTTTATAATTGTATATTCATTACTGCTACAGAAGGGTCCAGATATTGATCTGGATCTGAACTTCTTAGCTTGGGTCCATGTCCTGTTTACTACCTATTTCAACAGCAATGAAATAAACAGTTTTAATGAAATGACTCCTTCCTTATTCCCTCGAGTGTTAATTTGAAGCCATGATGAGGCTCTAGCTCACCCATCATTCTTTTATACCTGCTTGTCAGAATTACTCCCAACCCTTTCTTTATTCTTAAGGCTGCTTTCTCTTGCTATATTCTTCCTGATCAATTCTAACCCATCTCAGTCCAAGAATACTTAGACTTTATTGATTTTACTTTCCTAACAGATCCTGCTGAGCCATAAGATAGGAAGTGAAATGACAGAATCAGCAAATTGAAGGTTGTGATCTTAAGCCCTAATAAAAGTTAGCTATGGTTTACAAGCTTGAAAGAAATCTCTACATGTAGGTACTACAAATGTTATGGATAAATTAATCTCTGAAGCAGTGGTGACCCTCAACAAGGACCACAACAAAAAAGAACCCTTCAGTTTTCAATTTATTGCCCTGCTTTTATATGTCAATCAGTTTCATAGACCTTT
Organism: Dermatemys mawii; assembly: GCA_007922305.1. Taxonomy (NCBI): domain Eukaryota; kingdom Metazoa; phylum Chordata; order Testudines; family Dermatemydidae; genus Dermatemys; species Dermatemys mawii. The sequence goes on along the minus strand of ML677352.1, from coordinate 7,994,856 downwards.
TCCTTAACCACAAATAATTACCTGCTATCCAGCAGGAAACAAGGCACTGTCTACAAAGCAGTTTGGGTGTGTAAAAGGATTACAAGAGCTTTAGATTAAGATACAAAGTTATTAGACTGAACGAATGCAATGACTTTACAATCAGTGTAAGTACTTTCAATAATGGACTATCTCACCTTTGCAACAGCTTAAAAGTCGTTCAAATGTGATAAAGTCACATTAGGAACACAAAACCAAGCTGAAATCTAATCTCAGGCAGGAGAATAGGTCATTTTTACCATTGAACTATTTTCAACATAAACAATAGTATGCTACACATTATTTATTGATGTCATTTCTTTAAGTACAAAGGAAAATAAGATTTTCATATTCTTCTAAGATAAGAGGTTCCACTTTATTGATTGTGAACTTCACTGCTTCAGTATACAGTTAATAAACTTTATTATCTTCCTCCTCCATGGCATACCACATCAATAATCAAGAATTTAATGTACAGCAGTATGCTCACTGTTGGCAAAAATGTTCCAGAAATACTTTTTTAAAAAATCTTCTTTGAAACTACTGTCATAACCTTGGTTGGGAATATCCTTTGAACTGTTTTTACTGTATGGTATGGCTGTGCTCCAACACGTTACTCTAATTTGCAGCTGTACAATAATTACCAGCAGGTGCTATGTACTGACATGTGGGATGCCTGAACTTAAGTGTTTGAAATCAGACTAAAAAAAAAAAAATCCATTCTAAAAATGAAAAGCTCAGCTGATGCTAATAATCCTGGCTTCTCATTGAATAGTGCTGATGTAATCAACTGTTTTCAGCTGACACATAAAAGCAAAATTAACAAAGGCCCTGATTCAAAGCCCATTGTACACAATCCAAAGATTTCCATTAACTAAAGAGAGCTTCGGATCAGGCTCTACACACACAGAAAGATGAGTTGAATGATACTGCTGTAACTTTGTAAGGCAGATTCTCAAATGGACAATATTTTCCATTTATTTTTTCCAGGTGCATTTGCATCCCTCTGAATGTGAATTTCTGTGTGACTTCATAAACTAGCTATTTTGGATGTATGGACAATTTTGAAATTTGAACTATGAATTCCAAACATTGGATTTTGACAGTTCAAAGCCACTTTTTGCTTCTAATGCCTTTTCTTTTGGGTGTGTGTGTGTGAGGGAATGGATGAAACTTGATTTTTCAACAAAATTTTCAGTTGGAATTTCAGCAGAAAACAAGTATCCGATAACATTTTCATTAATAGTTTTTCCTTAAAGTTTTTACCCAGCTCTATTTACTTTCACTTAGAAATGAGGTTGTTTGAGCATTAAAATATTCATAACACACCATGGAGGACAACACCTTCAACAAAAAATCATGTTTTGGGTGTTTTTATTATTCATTGCAATTATTTCTGGATCCCCTCTAATATCTTTATGATGAGTGAAGCCATAAGCTAAAAAGAAGAGACAGGCTGTAAAGTACATCTCATTCTACTCTCACTGTAGGAAGAGAGCTTAGCCTAGTGAATGAAAAAACAAAACAAAACAAAACAAACCATCAGTTGAAATGGGAAGATGGGCCAGGCTGTGAATTGCCAGGTCAGTGCAGGACTGTATGAGCCCCAACTGGCTCTTTGCCTCTGTCCAGCCCTGGTGAGTGTCATACTGTGGAGTGTATTTTTCTGTTTCAGTTATTTATTTTACTGATACAACATATAGTGCTGATTATTTTAGACACGGGATTAAAGGAACTCACCATCTCATAGGTTAGCATGTTGTGTGGTCGGGTCTTTAGACTATATATTCCTCCCTTTTCCCGAAACATGTTTCCTGATAATATCTTGCATTGGTTCCCAGCACTGCAATTCACTGTGCAATTTTTTGGGGGGCTGGGGTACTTTTTCTAATTTAAGCCCTAGTATATTATAACCTGTGTGGGTGAGATATTGTAGGAAAATTGATATATACACATGTAGTTCTATATACAAGTCCCAACACCACTTTTCAATGCCTTATGTACTTCCAGCTGTTTTCTTTATGACCTTCTCCAACAGTGTTCCTCTTCTTTTGGTTTTACTTAGTGTTTTTTTCCATCTTTCTAGGTCATCCCTTCTGATGATTCCTTAAGCTCATATGCTGCTTTTTTGGAGAAACAGGATAAAGGAAAAACAGTGATAAATCTGCTCAGAAAATAGGTCATGTATTTCTTCCTCAGGAGGCTTCAAATCAAAATTTCTAGCAGTCCCTTTTGCACAAACTGATAACATGTTGCAGGGGAGGTGTATTTCCATTCTAGAAACAATGATGCTCCATAAGAACAATGCACACTATTCATCTTAAAGTGGAAAGTTTAGGATAAATTGAAGGGATAGCTTAACAAAAACTCTAGCTTCAAACATCCCTGACATTTTGGGAAGATCAGGATTTGAATCCAAGCTTTCAGGCTTTGATTCAGCCACAAGAGAAATTCTGTTGAGCAATAGTCTTCTCCTGTCACATAGACAAAGATTGTCTTCTCCTATAAATGTTGTGATTTTGATCCACACTAGAGGAAACAAAGTACTTCCCTAGGCATCTGGATCTGAAACCATTGGTATCATAAGTAGTAATTTAACTCTCTGCTGTAAAATTGTCTAAGGAAATGTAATGCTCAGAGCTCCATTGGGCCTCATGTGTTTAACCTATTTGCATTGTACGAGTTCAGATTCATTCATTTTATTAGTTCTACTAATCTAAGAACAATATTAATTCTGCTGTAAAACCCTCACAGACCTCCTTGCACTATACCATGTTCAGTGTCTAACGTGGTAATGGAAGTAAATTTTCTGGTGTCCCATCTGTCAAGGCCACCCCAAAGACATACCGTACACTAAGCATGAGTGAAGTGCAAACCAAAGACCGAATGGCTTCCTCTCTGCCCTACAGGTATCTCAGGGAATAGAACACTTTGCATCTGTTGCATGCTTTTAGTATACAACAATATTTATTCATGCTTACTTGACACAGTTCTTTAATATTATGTCTCTTCTGGGACTTGGAACAGTTAACTGACTAATAGAGAAGAGCTGGCAATGATTCACACTTTTGGCACAGGAGAATGTTACATTCAAGATATAGCAATTTAGTCTATCTCAAACCAATTTTCAGTAGCAGAATTAGTTTATTTAATAGTAGCAACTACAAATTTACAGAATTCCATCTGTCATAACTCATTTCACAACTTCCTTCGGGGACAGATATTGACTTCTTCCTTCCTGAATGGTTGTCATCAGACTCTCTTCCTGCTGGGGAGGAGGCTCAGTTTCTCAGGGCAGTAATATTGCTTATTGTTTTAATTCATTTGAAAATATAAATGTTTCACGCTGAAGCAATCATAAGGATTATTTTGGAAGAGTGTGCCAACACAGAACATACTGCAACAGACATTATTTGATATTATGTGAGTTATGATAACCCCAGCATGACCAGCTTTACTAGATCACAAATAGCCCATCTAAGGTCTTCTGGGTATAATTTCATCTACATATATGAAGACCAGCTGTAAACATAACATTAACACCCTCCCCGCAAAAAATCAATTATTATTATGAGGCTGCCTTAAAGGCACTTTAGGTGGATTTGAGATTTGTACTTAAGGCAGGGAACCTTGTTACACACAGTATTAAGAATGTAGAACAATATTCCCTTGCCATCAGTATTTAGTCTGAATATAAGAATGAATGTTCTGAGAATTTCGAAGTAAATCTGTTAGCTGCCTTTTGAATTATAAGAGGGGCATGTTACAGAACCAGCTCAAGCCCGTTATGTACAATGTGGTACCCCACGGACAGGCACCAGATATTCTTGTGGTTCACCTCAGTGAAGATGATTTGGGGATGTGTAAAAGGGTAGATTTAATGGCCAGATCTTGGAACTTTTCCCAGGAGTGAAAAATTATTTGCTCGGACATATTGCAATGCAGGGTGTAGTAGGAAGCCATGGAACCCCCAGGCTCTTTTTCGGCTATCCCTCGATGTGAGGATAATATCTGCCAAGGGCATTCATTGGTGGATTTTTAAGTGGCTGTGGAGCCAATTCATGCCCTGCAGATTCTCACAGATGTGTCAGGTATAATAATCTTGGAGGAGACATAGTTGGATGGTTGTGCCCTTTCTGTGTTCTCGTCTGTTCTCCTCAAAGTGAGCTGTGGCGCCATGGAGTACTGTTCTACATCAAGTCATCCAAGTATGTTGGGTTGCTACCTCCCTTTTTAAGGTGTACTTTCAGTACATCTTTGAAGCACTTCCACTGCCCTCTGTGAGTTTTTCTTCCCTGACTTAATTGAGAGAAGAGTACTTGCTTTGGAAGGCGAGTGTCAAGCATATGTACACAGTAGCCAGCCCAGCACAGTTGGTGTTTCATGACCTGCATTTCTATACTGCTGATGTTGGCTGCAGAGAAAACACAGATGTTAGCGTGTCAGTCTTCCCAACAGATCCTGAGAATCTTCCTGAGGCAGTGCTGTTAGAACCACTTCAGCCGCTTGAAATGTTGTCTGTAAGTTACCTAGGTCTCATACCCATGGAGAATGGTTGGGATGATAGCTGCTTTGCAAAGCAATATCTTGGTACCTATTTGCAGATCCCTATCATTGAAGATTTGTTTGAGTAGTCTTCCAAAGGATGTGCTGGCACAGTTGATCCTGTATTCAATTTCTGTGTCAATGCTGGCTGTTTGGGAGAGATGGAAGCCAAGGTATGGAAAACAGTCCACATTTTCCATGGGTTCTCTGATGATGGTGGCTTGTGGAGTACAAAAAAGAGTTTGTGCAGATGAGGGCTGGTAGAGTACTTTGGTTTTCCTGATGTTGAAAGAGACACCCAAGATGTGATAGACATCTGCAAAAAGATTTAGGGTACTTTGTGATTGGCCTGTGTGTGTGTGTGTGTGTGTGTGTGTGTGTGTGTGTGTGTGTGTGTGTGCAAGCATGATTCAGTCATCTGCACACTGTAAGTGATGCCAATACTCAATCTTATACTTTATTTGGAGACATCAGAGATTGAGCAGTTGAACATCCATATGATACTCAATCCTGACCCCATCAGGATGGCAGTTACAGATAAGAATCAGAACTATGGAAAGGTAAATTGAGAAGAGTGTTGGAGCAATGACACAGCTCTGCTTGACATCTGTGCAAATGGTGAATGGGTCAGTCTCTGAGCTGTTGCACAAAATGGTGGCAGTTATCACATCATGGAGTAGTCTGATGAGGAAATGAATTTCTGTGGAGAACCAAACCTGCACAGCACTTTCCATAGGATATCATGATTGATAGATTCAGAGGAACCCACCCAGGGACCTGCCACGACTGAGAAAGGGAAGCCCGTCTGATGATCTAGCTCAGCCCCCAACCTGCTGCAGCCGGGGAAGTCCAGCCTAGACCCAGGCATGGTTCAACCCAGCCCCAGGAACAGACGGGGTACCTGGCCCCAGGTGCTGCCTGGCCCCAGGCCCGTCTTGGCCCCAGGTGCACCCCAAATCTGCTGGGGCTAGGGGAGGGGCACCTATCCTTCAGCCCCATCCCCAGAACTGCCAGAGTCAGGCGAGGTGCCTCTGCCCGCACCAGCCCACATGTTGCTGTGGGAAGAGAGCTGGAGGGAGTCCTTTCTCCCAACTGTAGCCCTGGAGCACCCTCCTGAACCCCAAATCCCTCATCCCTGGCCCCACCTTAGAGCCCACACCCCCAGCCCAAGCCTTCACCCCTTACACCAACACTCTGCCCCAGGCTTCTGCCACACTCTGAATGCCTCAGATCCCACCCCAACCACATGAATTTTGTTGTGTGCACCAATAGGAAAGCGATGTGTCACACAACAACTTTATATTGGTTCACATAACAAAATTCATTGTGCACATGGGTGGGAAAAAATAGAGGGAACACTGCTTACCACCACTTATTTTTGATGTCACATAGCCTCCTTTGGACTTGAGCTTTGAGCAGGTGATAAACCTCATGTTTTTGTTGGACAGAGGAATCATTTTGCCAGTTCCAGAATGCAGCTCTTTTCTGTTGAATTAATGCTTCATTTGATGAAACCAACAAGGAAAACCTGTCTTGTTCTGATGAGTAGAATATCTTATAGTTTCAGCACACGCACTGTGAATGATATTCTTAAGTTGATACCAGTACTACTGAATGTCAATGATGTTATCAGGTAAGTTAGAGAGTTTCTGAGACAGGTGTTCCTGGAATATCTCACCGCTGGCTTGGTCTTGAAGTACTTTGATGCTTTGTTTAGTCTTTGGGTGTTTACAGTATGGTGGAGAACATTGCAGGTACATTATTGATCTTACTAATTGATGATCTGTCTAACAGTGATCTGTATCTCTCATGGCTCATGTTATACAGATATTGGCATAACCCCAGGCTCTGACTATAATAGACTATAACATAGTCAGACACTGAATGTCACCAACTGTAATATCTTCACCCTTATGGCCTCTCAGCACAGTGAATGCCCAGAAAAAACTGCCATAATTGCCAGAGAACTGGAAAGACTCAACATTGACATTGCAGCTCTTACTGAGACTCACCAGGCTGAAGAAGGCCAATTAAAAGAGGATGGAGATGGCCACACGTTGTTTTTGAAAGGAAAGACACCTGAAGAGCTGCATTCACAGGATTGGTTTTGCCATCAAAAATAAAATGTCCAGTCAGCTTTTGGAGCTTCCCATGGAGATCAATGAATGTCTAAAGACTCTTTGGCTCAAGTTCAGCAACAACCAATATGCCACAGTCATCAGCGCATATACCCCAACACTTGATGATGAGGAAGACAACAAGGAGCAGTTTTATAGAGCTCTCAATGCAGTCCTCACAGCCACACCTAAGGCAGACAAACTCATCCTCCTGGGAGATTTGGATGGGACTCACAACTCTGGAGCAGCACAATAGGCAAAGAAGGGGTCAGAAAGGTAAACCCAATAGTATTCTCTTCCTCAGCAAATGTGTGGAGCATGACCTGCTTATCATAAATACCATCCTTAAGTAGAGTAACAAATTTAAGATCACCTGGAAACATCCTCAGTCCAAACACTCACACCTCCTTGATTTTGACCAGACTAGACGGTATGTGACTAGGTAGGTGGCCAAATATATATGTGGGTTGGAAATGTCTTCTCCATACATAGCTTACAGGACACCAGAATTATGCAGGGAGGAAGGCATCCACCTAGGAGCTGATATGTTTTTGGCTAATAAAAAATAAGGCATTAGTAGATGTCTGGGAACCTTGCTAGTTATTGCGAGGAGGCAGCCAAACTAATTGCTGGCACCTCCTTGTGGTGGGTTCCAGTGCACGTACTCCATAGCGAAGGGATACAGTGACCAGACAGGATTACTAATGGATTTAAAGGTGGTATTCTTTACTGGAGCAGAAATAGCAGGGGTTCAGAGCTCCTATGATTGGTATGGCAGGAGGACTATGAACAGGGAGATTGACTCCCTTAACAGTCAGTCAAGGGCAGATGGTAAGGTCTCAGCAGCAGTTTGGCTGGAGACGAGGATGCATCCCCCTAGATACATGTAAATGATTATGGAATTACCTGCATGGTACAGTTTTATTTGCTGGATACTCCCAGACATTTAGGAATAAAATTGTAGCTAAAGACTCCTGTCCTCCTTCTAGCATAGCTGAACAAAAGTTTTTCTCATCTCTAGGTTATTTGTTTTAGTCTTACAGGTATTTAGGGACCTATGACAATGAGTACTGTCTGTAGAATAATATTAAATTAATTGATGCCCTTAGACTAATTCCTAGAGGATACAAAGAATATATTGACACTAATTTGCAAACTATTTGATGGCAACACCAAGAATAAGTGAGTAGCTAAGGAGAATGAACTAGACTCATTTCACTAGAAGCAGTCTCTCTAAAACAAGACTAATGTGTTGATGGAACAATGTGTGTGTGTGTGTTGGGGGCAGGGGGTATAAACTCTCTAGGCTAATAGAGAAAAAGAAAACTTCAACGGTTAGAGGTGTTACTATGATACCCTTCATTCAATCCCTACAAACTTGTAAAGATTTCTGGAACAAAAAATATGTTTCGCATTACACTACTAGCATTTAAATGTACTCAGGGCTTGATTCAAAGCCCAAAGTCAACAGAAAGACTCCCATTGATTTTGGATCAGACATGAAATGTTGATTTGATTATCTAAAAGCAAAACACGCTGTGGTTTATCCACCAAAAATGTCTGTCTCAAAATATTCTTCTAAATCTGCCCTGTCAAGGCTTGTTATCATGGCTCAGTCCATATCTTATGAGCATAGCCTTCTAAAAAGATGCCTTTTCAATTAATGGTCTTTTCTCTGGTTTGGATTCCTTTTTACCAAACACTGCTCCTTGGGCAGTGGAGCAACATTTTCAACTATTTGTCCAGCTGTGGTATGCAGATAAATAGAACATTTACAAATATATTTCAAATGTGGGCTAATTAACCACAGTAGAAGAAAAGTAATACAAAGCCCTAAATAAAATGGACTCACCCTTCTCCCCAATTTTCCAAACTTTCTGTTTAGATTGAACTACACATAGAAGTAGTCATTTTACAAGAGACACAGAAGTAAACCTAGGAAGTAATTACTCAGATGACAAACCATTTGCACTGGAATGGACTGAGAATTTCAGGAAAGCAGAAAACATAATTTAAACAAGTTTTTAGGGGATCAGAAGATAATGATCTTCCAATACCATTTCTGAAAATTTTGTTCCCACTGTACTGAAACGTTACTGAAAACAGAAAATGCCCCCAGAATATTAACTGAATAAATGAGAGATTTGGAGGGGTGGGGAGGGGGGCGCGGAGGAAGAAGAGGGAAAGGAGATGAGGGAGGGGGAAAATCTGTTATCTTCAAGGTTTAAAAAGACCCATATCCCATATGCTTTCTACATTTTCAGGGTGATACAGCAGTCAAATCCCTGCTTCTCTGCAGTGATATTTAACACTGAATGTTTACATATTTGTGACAGGATACCACAGGAGATACACAGAATGTTATTTTAAACCTGAAGTGGATGAAAAACAGTTGACTGTATCAGCTTCAATTTGTATATATTCTCAAGCTGTCTAGCATTTTACAATCAATAACAAATCAACTACAATGGAGGCACCCAGAAGAAATATAATGAAGAGGTGGGTTCTATTCATTTCAAGTGCAATAAAAAGAGTAATGGGCCCAGTCCTGCAAACACACATGTGCATAGTCCCATTGACTGACTGTCATTTACTTTATTGAAACTATTTTACTGGTAATTTAATAGGGCCTGATTCTGCGAAGTGTGTACAATGTCTGAGGCACAGGAGAGTTTAATAGGATTTGTTGCAATAAAGAGAATTTTCTAGTAAATCAACGATAGTTCTAAAAAATTAAGTTTTCCTTTTAGTCCTTGATTCATTTTGCCCTAACAACCTTCAGAGCATAGTGTATTATTACTGAATATATCAATAATGTATATTTATATGTTAATACTGACACTAAATTAGAATATATATTATATTCATGTCTCTAATATGACAGGCTGCACATAGCAACACTGCCCTAAACCCACATTTCCCTCATTTAACTTTGCTGAATCTGAAGCCTGAAGCCTAAAAAGTAGTGGCAGTGGTTGAGGGTTTGCATGCTTTCCTTACTGAACGGTCTCCTGTCAATTGTATTTATACTGATGTTCAGAAAATTATCTAGACAAGATGAGCCGGGCACTATAATGAGAATATAGCACATCTGAACACTCAGAACTACTGCCTAAACTTAGTAAACACTGTTAAGCCTACTTATAAACCAAGAGATAACATAGTAGGGCTTGTAATGTGTCTCTGGTTTCTTTATTTTGTCCATAGTGGTACTTTATTATTGTATAATTGAATATAGGCAAATGTTAACTAATTTCTTGTTTACAGTGGACACTAGGCCTGATTCTTATTTACAATTAAGCCACTTTGAATTGCTTAAGCACTGCTTTGGCAGGGCAAAATGGTCTTTAGTGGGTGTAAGTTAAATTTACATGTGGTCCCTTTTTCGTGCTAGAACAACATACAGTAATCTATGTAAGGCAGACTCAGATCCACAAAGATTTCTGAAACAGCACATCAGATATTTTCCTATTATCATGACTGAATATATTGTTATTGTGGTCTGATTTTATATAGTACTGTAACAGTTTGAAGTAAGGAGATTATTCTCACTGGGTTGGAAATGTTAAAGGCATATTCACCTCAGCTAGTTTAACCAGCTGAAAGTTTAAGACATCTTTTTCAAATAGAAAAGCTGTCTATGAACAAGTGCCTATATGATTTGACACATTTTATCATCTTGGGGTGGATTTAACTTTTTTATAGCCATTTATATTGTTAATTATAATTATTATATTATATTATGCCAGCATTTCATTTCCAATAAGACTTGGAACTATCACAATATATATGATATACTGGTTTTTTTTCATCTTCCATTATTTGTAGAACAAGCAATGGAGATTTCTTATTAAGGTCAATCTAATTTATATATTGGCAGAGAATGATCATCCTCTACTGTTTATCATCTCTTAAGTAATCATAACTCAATAAAATTATTTAGTAGACTTTTCTCTTCTCAAACTAACCCAAAAGCACAGAAATCTACACTTACTCAATAATTGGATCAATAACTAAAAATTAATTGATGAATAAATAATATAGTTTCATGCAATGCCAATTTTGAACAGTCCAATAAAAAAAAGATACATTTCTAAAATTCTTAGGTATCCAGTTGCTATCTTGCCAAAATCTCATTTACCAATTCTGTAACTCCCATTAACTATAATGGGAATTCTGAAAATTAATCAAAAGGAGAAGAGACATAATCATCTGTAACAAAGCTCCAAGTTTGTACTCGTGGGTCCTGCACTTCCTGGCAGATTTAGGGGCCTCAGAAACTCATCTAGGCCCCAGAGTGACCTCTCTTTCTCAGTATAATTGGCAAGAGTCACCACCTAGTGAGTTACCTTCATCACAGGCCAGTATGGAAGATGGAAAGAGCTGGGGGGAGCCCGGGCCCACCCTGTACTCCGGGCTCCAGCCCAGGGACCCTAATAGTATCAGCTAAGATGGCTGACCTTTGATCCACAAAACGCAATACAATTCCCTGGGCTACTTCCCCACAGCAGTCCCTGCTTCTTCAAACTCCACTTCACCCTTACCTCAGGGCCTCCTTCCTTCTGTATGATATGTTGTCCAACACTCAATCTCACCAACAGCACAACCTCCTTCCACAGCTCCTGACACCCACAGCCCACCTGACTAACTGGGAGGTTTTTATCTGGATTCAGCCAGTCCCTGATTGGCTTCAGGTGTCCCAATTAGGCTAGCTGTTTCTACTCCTTTCTAGAAGGTTCTTAATTGGCCCCAGGTGTCTTCATTGGTCTGGAATAGCCTTTGTTTGGCTATCCAGGGAACAAGGACCTGCACATCCTGAGGCTGATATACCTGCCTTCCAGCACTCTCCTATATCCTTCTGGTCTGACTCCATCACACATCTTACTCAGTCCTCACTTGTCCCCAGATTTTCGAAAGGCGGTAGAGGGATTTATTCCTGAAATTCCCATTAAAATCAGTATTTGCAGGGGCAACAGGTGTTTAACTTATTAGCACTGTTATTCAAATTAGTATTCTCCTAGAAACTCTTCAAGACAGCAGAATCCAGGGCTTTTGCCTTTAGGGTTGTCATCTCCAAGATGCAGAAGGTTATGGCCAGTCCTCTACCTCAGCCCTTGCTTGAGGGAACCCCCTCTTATCGCCTTCTAGGAGTCGTTGCCTTCCTCACCCCACTCCTTCCTACACCCTGCTGGTGAGTCTTGGGTTTATCCCACTTCCTTGTCCTCAGGAACAGTAGGAGCTGCCATACTTTCGGCAGGTTGAGGTCCAGCAAGCAGAGCAGGACCGGAGTATTGGCCACACTTCCAGCCATGTGATGAACATGGTAGTTACAAGATCACTGCATGGCCAGGCGTGCACATAGCTTACAGGGAACATTGGTCCCAAGTGAAAAACAAAACAAAAAACCCCACAGAACATTAAACCTTTTCCACCAACTAGGCAGTACAAAAAGATAGCTGGGAGGGAGGGATGACATGGCCCTTGGCTTTGCAGAACTTATCTCCCCCCAAACCCCACCCTCCCCCATATAGCTGGAAGCAGCTTGTCCCTTCCTGCCCATATAGTGTGGAAAGTCACTTCCAGGCTGCTGCTAGCCACCAACATAACCCAGCCACCTCTGAATACAGCACTGGCAGGAAGGAATTAAGCCCTAAGGCTGCATTGTGCACAAGCCCAGGGAATCTGATTGCAGGGGCTTCCACAAATCCAGCCAGAGAGGTGGTTCAGCATGGGAGGGTGCAGCTCCATGGAGCAGCTGCAGGCTCCCTGGCGGCAGGACCCAGAGTGATGGATGGTTGGGTGAAGAGAGTGCTAAGCCCCTGCTCAGGATGGGGTGGGGGGTGCTGCTGTAGAGTCTGCAAGGTTGCGGTGTGAACAAGCTGGAAATTGCTTCCCCGCTCCCACGCTAGCTTAGCTGAGGGATGGCGAAGCTTTCCTGTGCCAGCCCTGCACAAGGCTTTGGCACATTGAGTGGTTGGCTCCTCCTAACTAACACCCTAAGCCGGAGGGCCTTGGGCTTTCCTGGGTTGCTGGCCCAGCCAGAAGTCGGGGGTGGGGGGGGGAGGGGAGGAAGGGGGAGGAAGGCGCTTGCAAGCCGGGCTGTTGGTGAGCTGAGCGCTCTGACCAGGGGCTGGTTCTCCACACAGTGCTGTGAGTGGGACACGCCCCGCCAAGGGGGATATGGAAGAGTAGCAGGTCTAGGGGGGCAGGCAGAGGACAGCAAGGGGGGAAGCACATAAAAAGGCTGATGGGTGGGCAGCAGAGGCGACATGTAATTGGTCGCTGCCTGCAGCCTGCCCGCAAGAACCAGCCACCTCAATTTTCAGTGCACAGTGATGTCTGGAAATGGGATGGTGGGAGCGGGGCCCTGCTGGCAGCGAGCCAGCATGCAGCAGGGACTGCACTGATGTAGGGAGCAGTCGGCCCTGCATGCTGCATCTTTGCCCTGCCACCAGCCTTGCACACCCACCACCAGCCACTAGACCCCCCCTCCACTCTCCACTGGCGGGTTGGCAGCTGGCGAGCAGGGATCTGGCCAGCAGCAGGACCCATCAGTACTGATGTGGAGGAAAGAGAGACAGAATATATGGGACAATTTGCCTGTTTTTAAGAAAAAGTCAGGACACCTGCAGGGGGGCTTAAGTATGCTACTGTCCCCTTAGAAATGGGACATTTGGTCACCCTTGCCCGGGGCTGTTTAGTTCCCTCAGTCTCCATTTCCTGATGGTAGGAAGGAGAGAATAGCAGCCTCAGCTGCTCCCTATTTCACAGCAGCAATGGGGAAGTTTAGTTCCCAGGTCAGAAAGAGAAGGGAACAGGGTCCTACTTTCAGTGAAGGATTTCCTCTCTCACTCCCCCACCAATCACTGGTTATGCCAAACATTGGGAATTAGGTAGGTGTAATTATACCCATATAGATTTTATTTCCTTCATTCAGCTTCCAACTCCATGGGATGAGTTTCCTTGCTTGTAAAATTTCCAAGGTGCCATAGGATCATTAATCACTCTTTTGTATTGCAATGTGTGTTCAAAGAGGATTTGAAAATATTCACCCTGCCCAGGACAGCTACAATCTTAATTGCAAAATAAATAATCCAAAAATCCTCATTAGAAGCTCCTTGGTCAATAAAAAGGGCCAGTGGAGTTATGTTACTTTATAGCATTTGAGGATCTAGTACCAGCATCTGTAATCAGAATGTGTCAGATACTCCAGTGAAAAAATTTTAGACATGATATACACTAACCAAATCACTATAATGTTTTCCCCCTTTCCTTATTTCCATGAATTTTTGTGTGACTGCCCTTCATATTGCTTCTTTTAGTGTGACACCGTTCACTTTGTTGTGGGGGAGGGCAAGTTTGTCCTGAGTCCTGAATCAGCCAGGCAAACCACCCCAAGTTTTTGTCTGAAGACACATTAATCCTCTGGATTCTGCAAATCAAGTCACTTCTGCTGCCCTTTTGATAACATTTTAATACTTAATTCTTCCAACTGTGCCTGCCATCCTGGCTTGTCTTAGCCAGGAAATCTGTCCATTGGGGGAAACAAACAAAAAACTCCACTATGCACTGAACTCGGTACCCTTTTTGACAGAGGGCAAAACAGAAGATGTGCCTCTGAAAAATGACCACAGCCCTGTGGCTGTGCTTTCTGCAGGCTGCTAAAGACTATCTGAAAACATTTTAAGTGTGATTGAATAGCTATTCCTGAGCTCACTGTAAAGTCTGTTGAAATAATTCCAGATGTATTTTTAGTAACAAAATATGGAAAAGCTGGAGCAAACGTGAAGGGCCTATAGGATATTTTTGATAGAACAGGTATACAACATTTCCCACCCTGATTTAGATTACTGATTGGAATTGTGACCTGGATTGTGTCTGTGGCCTAAAGCCAATTTTTTGAACCCTCTTTTCCCTATTAACACACCTATCTGACTGTACAGTGCTCTACAAAGGGGTGGGGGATTCTTTCCTAATGCCAAGAGAAATCATTTTATTCCCTTAAGCATGAGATTTAGTTACCCTTATTATTTCAGTGGGTATATAATACCCTGGGAAACTAATGGGGGAAATACCAAAGCACTAAACGTTAAAGAAAAAAAAATAACTTTCAGTGGTTGGAGGAATAATTTTGTGTCAGTTCATGGATTTGCAAAGGTTACAGTCTCCTGAAATGGGTGCAGTTGGGAAAGCGAGACAGTGAAAAGGAAGCTAGAGGACAGCAATGCAAGCTGTCAGAGGGGGAGAGTGAGAACATGCAAGGCTGCAGGAGGGAAGCAGCTCATCTTTTTATTCTGTAAAGAAAATAACTGTTTCTCAATCTCACTTTATGTCTCTTAACCAAAATGACTTTCGCTTAGATATCTATGCCTCTGTTCATTCTATAAAAAAAAAAGCTGTGAGTTGTGTTATTTTTATTAAACTTCTACACACTGGACACCTCAAGAAATAGAGAAATTGAGAGCAGTCAAGCTCAACCACCACCTCTCTCCAGGCTTGTTGTGTTTTTGTGACTCTCCCAGACCAAAAGGCTGTTGGGTCAGCTCCTTCAACTGTCTGGGTTTCTCTTACCCTCACACTCTTGTGTCTCTCCATTTAGATGGTAAGCTCTTCATGGAACACATTTTCTCTTACTATGTGCACTTAGCACACCCCTAACAGCTTAGGGTCATGATGCAAGGTGGGGTCTGTAGGTGGTACTGTCATGTAATAAGAAGTCAATCAGGTACATTTTTTTAAACAAGATTTATTATGTTTTCCTATATAATATTTTCCTTATTCTTGCATTATGAGCCCAGGAACACCCTTTGCAGTGCTTTTGAGACAATTAAGTACAACACAGGATGAGACAGTTTATTTTGTTACTTTTCCTATAATCAGTCATATGTTCAAACTCTTACTATAACTACAGCTTGGCTCTGCCTGATGTGACCTATAGTGCTGGCTGAAAAGGCAAAGTGACATTTTATAAAAGCCAAGAGAGGTTTATGATTAGGGACAGAACAAAGGTAATAAAAGTGAAGAGATGAAATGGCATTTACAGCACCTGCCAAATAATTTTACCATAGGGAGAGAATAACATTTGTGCTTTTACATTAGACAACCTAATGTTTGAGTCACAATGTGACTCCAGGAGTTGTTTATAAACCTTGATTTGTTAAGAATAACCATATGGCAAACAGGTACAATTAAAAGAAGTGAATGAAGGATATACTGCTGAGATCTGTTGCAGTCTGAACAAATTTGATTTAAGTATTAAGTGAGAATAGGCCAGATTTCTTGAAATTTGGCCCAGTGTATGATTTTCAGTGAAAGGCAACTAAAACTTTATGCTAGTTCATGGTGTCTACCTAAAAAATAGTGAAATCTGGCAAAAGCTTTTCTTACACACACTGAAAATCAAAACCATTGAGTTTTTCACAGCTCTAAAATAGAAGAAAACCAGGATTTATTCTTCAGTGGGAACTGATTAGCTATGTAAAGAGGCCTGAAGATTTTACTACAGCTGGCCGACCTGAGAGAGGAAAAAATGTTTCTTTGTGGAAGTGTAGTTTTTAAGCAAATTGTTTTCTCTATGGTAACTTACCAGCGCGATTTTCAGAAAAGGTCAGTTAGCCATCAAAAAAAGTGGCCAGATTTTCCAAGCAAGTATAACACTTTTGGTGTAAATCAGTATAAACAATTGAACAATTTTATTGACTGTGTACAAGAGAGCTGAATCCAGCTCTTTCTCTCTTAACTGGATTAGATATGCAAAGTTATAGGAACAGAAAGGCAGTGCAAACTTATTTTTCTTACTTAAGTAAGGAAGTAGGGCATAAACTATGAGTACAGAGACAGCAGATCGGTTGAATAAGAAGGTGCCACATTTTTCAGAAAAGAACAACACTAAGCTAGAGCTTAGCTTTGAGAAACATGCATCCATGTCATGAAACAGTTATTCGGGCTGACATGCATCTATACCTCCTCATGCCAAATTATTCTTCTTATTATTAAGAAAAGTGTTCTGCTACAGGAGTTCAGGTTTTAAGTGTGGTTTAATTATGCTAGAAGAAAGATTAACATTTGGCTTTCAATAGACTTGCCAAATTCCAGCTGCTATAGTGTGACGGATAAAATATATCTATTATTATTGGTAAATACCATGGTTATGGTATGTAGGTTTTTCATGTAGATACATTTAAAAGGGCTTAACTTCTCTGCATATATTTTTGTGGGAAAATCTGTTTCACAGGTTTTATTTCCTTTGGTAATATCAATTCTAGGTTTTTTGGACCATGAAGTTTAACAGTTGTTTGAAAACACAGCCAGATAAGATCAATGGTGCATATTTTCAGGGTCCGTCCAATTGTTCATAAAAGAAGAAACATGGAGTTTATATTTTTGTAGCAATTTTAAGAACCACACATTTTATGTAAATATTACTTTTAACTTCACAGTTACAGAAAATCCTTTAGTAGAGCTTGCAAAACCCAGTACTCCTAGTTGATCTTCCTGGATTTGAATAGTAATAGACTGACATATCTCACAGCTGGAGGTGCAAATCTGAGCATGACTGGGCAACATGCAAGTCCCCAGTGTGTCAAAATTGCTGAAACATCTGTGCCAAATAATTTTGTAGAGTTAAAAGAAAAAAAGGAGAGGACATTCACGTTCCATTAGATGCTAATAATACGACTGCAGCTGTCAACATTATGAAAAAAAACATGATAATATTTAGCACTTGTACAACATTTTTCATTGTTAAAGTGCTTTACAAACATTAACTGAACCTTAAAACTTCTAGGAAGGTAAATATCATCCCCATTTCATTGATGGAGAAATTGAGGCAGATAGAATAAATGACTCCGAGAACCACACAGTGAGCATCAGATTTAGAACTCTACTTGAAACCTCATAAAAGTCCATGAGAGCTAGGATTATGTTCCTTGGGTTATGCCTGATCTTTAGGATTAGATGAAAGACTGCTCATAACAAGAGAATGTGGAAAGCATTCATGTGATTTTACTTCTTATATAGAATGTACATCGTCAATTTATTGTGAATTTTTTTTTTAAAAAAACAACAACACGGACAAGCTAGAATTGCATGAATAAAATATATCAGGAAAAGAATCATGGGCCTTGAACTTGCGTCCTATCCATGTGTTCTTAACTGCAGCCCTCTGGGTACTCTACTCTTGTCATTGGATGTGTCCAAAGTTTAATTATATATATTCTTAATAGATATCAGTCCCTTTCCTTTCGAGAGGAAAACTTTGGAATATTCTTATAGGTTTCTTAAGAGAAACTTAAAGAAAAGCCATATGATTGGCAAAGCAAATATGGCTGTGAAAAATATTGTCATATCCAGAAGAAGTTAATGGTGCCAATTTGAGGTCTGAATATCTTTGACTAGACCATTTTTGGAGTGTCATACAACTTTTTGTTAGAATAAAAAATATTGTAAATTATAGTATCTTAGGGAAAAAGGAACAAAATAGCACACTATAACGAAGTGTGAGTCACCATCATGGCACCTCCAGCTGGTCGTTTGGGAATTAGCTCTTTTTCAGCTCCAGAGCACCTCCTTCTGACCAGCGTATTACCAGCCTCAGGCCCCCTGTGTCCCTCCCAGACCCCAGTGCCCTTTACCTCAGGGTTCTGCCCCAGAAGTACCCCCACACTCTGGGTCTCCCTTCCTAAGGGAACCCCTAATCCTCTAAATTCACCTTGCCTCAGTGGCTACTGCCAGTCATCATCTAGGCCCCACTCACTGGGGCAGACTGCAGTCTGTAAGGGCCACTCATCATTACAAAGAGGTAGGACCAAGTACCTCCTTCTATCCCTGGGCTACACCTCTGCAGCTCCAGTACTTCTGTAGGCCTTCACCAGAGCCTGTAGCCTGGGGAGTTTACAAGGCTGGAGCTCCCCAGCGCTTCTTGCCCTTTCCCCAGCACTGCTCTGCTTCAGATACCTTACTCCCAGGCAACTAGCCCTTCCCACTCCAGGGTTAGAGTGAGACTCCTAACAGCTCCTGGCCACAGCCTTCTTATCAGGGCCAGCTGGGTCCTGATTGAGCTGGCCACACCTGTGGCCAGCTAGTCACTCAGCTGCTCTCACTTCTTTTCCCAGCCACAGACCTCCCAGGACTGTTTTTAACTCCTGTTCTGCCAGAGTGAGGCAGCCACCCCACTACACACACTAATAAAAGAGAGAAAATACTGAAATAACTGTGGCATGTGGGTGTCAGATTCATATTTCATGGCAAATCTGTGAAATAAATAAAATAAATTACATGCCATTTTTCTTTCTTTAACAAGAGTAAAGGTGGGTGAAGTTATGCAGGAGACTGGAACATCATGGATGACTTTAGAATCAAGATTCCTGAAATAGAACCTAATGGATGTCTATAGTATGTTGACAGCAGGGTACCACTGCTGAGTCTGGGGAGGGCCAGTCCACCATCTCACTTGGATCCTGGACTTTGCTTGCTGTGGCGGGAAGGGGGCCAGAAATCAGCGAGGCCTGTTAAACTATGGTGCAAGCCTGCAGTCAGAGGTGCAAATAATCAATCATTTTAGGCTCTGGTTCAGATTGGGGCAGGAAACAAAGTCTCTCTGCTCCAACCTGTACTCAGGTGGGGTTGCAAGCAGTTAAGGAGCCCCAGCTCTGGTTCGGCGCTGAGCAGGAAACAAAGTCACTCAGCCTGGGTCTGCAACCAAAGTCTGTTTACTCAGGCTTCCATTCAGCTAATCTGAGGGGAGATGGAGACTGTGACCTACAGCGTGGATGACAGGGGGGACACAGGCCCTCCCACTCCACTGCATCCTGGCCCAGGCCTAGGAAGTTCAGAAAATGTTTCCTGAGGAGAGATGGTGCAAGCCCAATATTTTACCTCTCCAGTACCCTGGAGATGTTGGGCAAAAGGTTCAAATGCATCTATGTGACTTACATTCCTAGGTGCATTTGAAACTTTTCCTTATTTGTCCTTTAATGATAAGTTAAAGATAAGTTTAAAAACTTTCTTATGATTTGTCTGAACAAGCTCTGGAGGGGATCTTTTTGTTTCTCTCTCTTAGCATTCTCTTCATTTTCCCAAGACCAGAAACAAAATGTTTCCCTTTTCCTGTGTAAAGGCATAAGTGAATACAGTGTGACTA
Source organism: Dermatemys mawii (assembly GCA_007922305.1). NCBI lineage: Eukaryota > Metazoa > Chordata > Testudines > Dermatemydidae > Dermatemys > Dermatemys mawii. The sequence continues at coordinate 7,975,035 of ML677352.1, read as the reverse complement.
CAACTCAGGAAAAGTTGGGAGGAAAAATCAAAGAGATTTAAAGTAAAACGTGTTTCTTGTCTGAACACATCTGTGATGACTAGAGGAGCTGGGTGAACATTTTCATTGAATATTCACTTTATCTGTGTTTATGCTAGTTGTGTGTTCATTTTCTCTAAGGTAAATGGCATGAAAACTCATTGAAACTGCAAATATTATAAATTATTCACTGAAAGTGACTTTGGAAGATGTAAATGAATGTATTTATACTAGAACCTCAATTGTAGAAGTTATACTCCTCCAGTGTGTGAAGAGTAATGTATAAAGTATTGTATAAGCAACCAACATAACCCCAGGCTTAGTCTGAAGTTTAAAACATAATTCCCTGTAAAAAAAAAATAATTAAAAGTTTCAGTGCATCAGTGAGGTATCATGTAAGTGTTTCTGAATGCCTATGTTTACTTCCTGAAATTGTACATGTGTATTAGTGAAAATGTTGGGTTTGTCATCTTCTGTTTCAAACATCTGCTAGATATACAAGCATAGCCCCAAGAAATAAACATTATGATTTCACACAGTGAACAGTGATCATAACTGGTCAAATGAGATGGGACTAGAGTTCACTTAAGGAACTCATCTATTCTTCCTTGACCTTTTGGAACCTTCATGGCTTCTCCTTTTGCTTGGTTTCCCTGGGGCATATGAAAAAAAAAGTTTTCCCAAAGTTTCTGGTAACACTTCTTTGTCTTTGCTGACAAACCAAAACCCTAAAACATTTTGGTTTCTAAAACTAAAAGTGTGTTCTTTTTAATCTCCCCTCCTCCCATTTATTTCTGCCTCCTATTTAGCCCTCCCTTCTTTCATCTCCTCCCCGCTCCTGATATGAATGGGCAAAATAAAGGATCAAATGAAATGAGAAATGTAGTATGCAGTTCCTTTCTCAAATAAAGGAAAGGGTATTCATTGATTTGGACTCATGCTTCTAATCAGAATTCTTTACAGCAATTCAAAACTAGTACAAGTCTTCACTATTTTTTTCAAAATAACAAAAGCATGATGTTAGCCAACTATACCAAGAGACAACATAATCATATTTTGAATATTAATACATTTGAATACATGATTTTGTTAACTTGTTGTCTTTGAAGGGTTACTGCATTATTAATATACGATCACAAATTTACTCTGGTACCTCATTTTGTCAATAGTGTGGCAACAAATTATTAACTAGCAATAATCATCAAGATTATTAAAGAAAAGTTATTACATGCCACTGACGTGAATCCAGCAAATACATATGGTCTTGATGTGGGCAATTAAAACATTTGCAAAATCAATTTGGTTGGTGCATATTCTAAAACGTATGCTAATTTTGCATGAAAAACAAGGAAACAACGTACTTAACAATGATTATGAATTAACTGTATTGAAGAATTTAAAATGATCTGTTAAGCCTTAGTGTATGTATCATATAACTGAAAAACTTAGCTTAAAAACTAAAAAACTCCACGTTGTGGACTAATGGCCAGCTGGTCTTATAACAGTTATATGCTTTTCCTTAATAAAATGTCACAATTTATACCACAGAAACACTAGAAATAATGTAAAGTTATAATGAAAAACTAATTAGAGAAATTATGTGGCACAATCTATCCATTTCCACTTTAAAGTCCTGCATGGAGATGCATGGTAGGGGCCAAGATTCAAGATGACTGCTTGGGAGTGCATGCTCCAATGGACCACTGATCTCACTTCCACAGGAACTCCTTATGAGTTGCTGGGGGGCCAACTGGGCTATGACCAGAGAAAGGCTGTTCCATCATCCTAGGGAATGAAATACTGCAAGATGGGATGAGGCATCAACAAAATCACATTGACAATGTCAATTCATGGAGGGTGCTATGCTCAAATTAGACATATGATACCTGATTTTCCACCACCTTGAACTCCATGTAGTAATTTCCACCTGTGCAAAGTGGCCACACCACACTTTCTCCTGACTCTTTCAGTGGTCTTAAAATGGGTGCAAGTGAGTGATAATTTAAGTGTCAACACTGTTAACTATTTCATTCCTCATGGATGAAAGGAGGAGGATTGCAGATGTGCACAATTTATGGTGACCTGGTCTATACTTAAAAGTTTTTGTGCCATAGCTATGTTGGTTAGGGATGGCATTTATTTCCCTCCTCTAGGCAAAGACCTAGAAGAGATGTAGTTATACCAGCAAAAGTGTCCTTTTGCCAGTATATTTTATTTTGTACAGGGAACTGGTTTAAGCTATACTGGCAAAAAAGACTTTTCTGCCAGTATACACTGTATCTATCCTAAAAGGGTTTGCTGGTAAAACTATATTGATATAGCTATGCCAAAACACATTTTAAACATAGACTAGACCTGTGAGTGATGCCTCACTTTGGTGATTGTGAGCTGTAGAGATGTCAAATATGCCTTGAATAGATGGTTGATAAATATAGTATCTACTCACCCTTAGCTAGAAAAGATATCAAACTGTTCCCTTCTCAATGACATCCAAGGTCACAACTGATCATCTCTGTGGCTATTCCAAACTCTCCTTCTTCCCAGAAACTAGAGACAATGGGAGATCAACATTCCAATTATAATGTGTGAGACACCTTGAGGATCCCAGATAAGCTGAAATAGGAATCCCCCAGTAATAGGGCTTGTCTTCACTATGCGTGGTAGCAATCGGTCTTTTGGCGATCGATTTATCGCATTTTGTCAGGACATGATAAATCGATCGCCAGCACTGCTGCCGTTGACTCCGGAACTCCAGCTCACCAAAAGGCGTAAGATGGAGTCGACGAGGGAGCGCGCTGCCGACTACCGCCACCGTGAGGAAGGCAGGTAAGTCGGCTGTAGAGATGCTGACTTCAGCTACGTTATTAACGTAGCTGAAGTTGCGTATCTACAGCCGATCCCCAGCCCTAGTGAAGACCAGCCCATAGAAACTGAGATGTTAAAACAATATCTTAAACTACTGTTGCACAACTGAAGCATACAGATGGAAGTCCTATTTCTAGTTACCTAACCCCTCCCCCCCCCCAAACAAAAAGATTGACAAACAAGAGTAAAATCCTGTTTTTCTATGCAGGATGAACTCATGTCCCTTAATTAAGTCCTAGAATTGGGCAGGAAAACTGTGAATTTCATTTGACTTAGCTTGCTGCTTGATCTCCAAGAAATTCCCATGTTAAATAGTCATACTTCCCAATACCTCATAAGAGTTTAAGCTACATGTTTTCACCCCAAACTAAAAATTGCAAATTTTTTTGCTTTCTGAATCAGAGAGTCTCCCTGTGACTATATCTACACTACAGCTGGGAAGTGTAATTCCCAGCTCGAGGAGATGTACATGTGCTAGCTCTGGTCAAGCTAGTGTGCTAAAAAATAGCAGTGTGGCCACAGCAACTCAGGCTAACTGCCCAAGTAGAACCCCATCCAAGATCTTAACTATGTACAGAATCATAGAAGATTAGGATTGGAAGAGACCTCAGGAGGTCATCTAATCCAATCTCCTGCTCAAAGCAGGACCAACACCAACTAAATCATCCCAGCCAAGACTTTATCAAGCCAGGCCTTAGAAACCTCTTGGATGGCTCCTAAAAACGTACTTAAAAATGAGCTGTCACCTGTGCCATTGCAGCCAGCCTGCTATTTTTAGCATGCTAGGTTAAGCAAAGCTAGCATGCGTTTACCCACCCAAGCAGGGAACTACCCTATATGTGGATAATCCATCTTGTTTCTTAGGTATGTTTCTTCTTCTATTGTAAGACCAGAAGGATGTGAAATTAAAGGTACTGAATACAAATAATGAGTGTGTGGACCGTGTCCACTATATCTAAAAGAACTATAAAGTATTTTGGTTTTTTTTAATTGAATGGCATAATAAGAAAAAGAATATTGAAAGATAAGCAACTGACCTGTACAGAGCTTTGAAATATTAAAATAAATTACTTAAAAGGAAGAAGTTCAATTAATACTCTGGGTTAATAAAGAGATACAATAATTGAAATGATTATGATTGAAATTCAATTGAATTGAATTGAAATTCATGATTGAAATTGAAATGAAAACATAAGAAGCTTCCGACAAGAGAATGATCAAATAAGTTTGTTATACACTGATGTTATCTATTGGATATTGATGGAAGTATCAGGAAAAGTGGGGAGCAGGATTTGAAGAGCTGGTTGGCAAGCATCTAATAGAAGTAATAGGACAGCCACCCTCCAAGGATGCTTGAAATAAGACATGAATATGGAAGTCACTCTGTGCTTTTCAGAGTTTGGATCAGCCATGCAGACAACCTATCTCCTCCAACAAAATTATCAGGACTAAGAGAAAGTGGCAAGACTTGAAAGTTACCTTGTTGAATCTGAGCTCTTTCTAGTGAGAACCCAAGGAACTACATGTTGGGATTGTACTAAGTAATGTTGTATGCATGTTTTTTCTTTCTAAGTCCAAGTAAACTGGCCTATGGGAACGCTAAAGTAATAATGTTTAAGCAGTTGAGTTTGGTACTTTAAACTAGTTCCTTTCAAATCAAATACAAGAGATAGCAGGTACTATATTCATAAGAGCACCTTCAGACAAAGAGCAATATTACTTTTTGGAGAATTACTTAAACTGGGATAAATGTATAAGAAATACTAAAGAATTGATAAATGATTAACATTAAGTGAATGGAATAAATTTTTTTGGTAATTTTATTGTTCCAGGGCATAACTGCTTGGCCCTAATACTAATATAAGTCAATTGCTTCCAAAACTATATATTGTGTTCAGTACATGCCTAAAATATCAGGTAACCAAAATTAATCTATACACCCTTTTAAAAACTGTTGTTTGTATCCCTGGTTCTTGGTTAATGAATTAGTCTTAATCAATCAACAAGTTTATTACATGTTCTGATTTGATAATAAAAGTGGACACAATAAAATGGATTGAGTTAATTTTAACCATTCACCAGAAAGTGTCCTGATTTGATACCTCATGCTGGCATACAACAGGTGAGTCCCCTGCGTGGTGGATGGGATTAACCTGTTTTATGAAAACCCAGAAATGTTGTACCTACATTTGTTCTGAAGTAGCTGTGAACCAACTATTTCTAGGAGAAGGGAAACTGATTTCAAATAGGAGCAGACAAGACTCTTTTAGGTACGTCTGTGTAGGAGAAGGAAAACTCTGGTATCAAACCTGAGCAGCTCAAGCTCATTAGCCATGGAAGACAAGAGGGATAGGGTACAAGCACTGCTATCTGTTCCTAGCAGGCAAACAAGATATGATTTGGCATTCCTATGAGTCAGATAGGGTGGACTGGCCTAATAAGCCATTACATCTTAAACTTGCTTGTTATAGAAACAGTACAGAAAGTCAGACTGACTTATATGAAACCGAGCAAAGGACTGCCAAGTGTAGCAAATGGAAGTGATCATCGATTCTGTCTAAACATATTACACATATTGTGAGCTGAAATGTCAAAATTCTATTCATTTCAGGCCAGATTGAGCAAGTAGTGGAGGAGTTATGGAAGTTGTAAGTTTTCTTTGCTGCCATTCAGAACATACACTGGTTAGTTACTGGAGAGTTCGCAGATGGAAATTTTATTTTCCTTTTTTCTGAACAGTTAAGTGAACAAGCAAAGCATAAGTTGCTATAGCATTAAAAGTTATTTCAGTGAATAGCTGGAAACTGGTGTCTGAGTGGATTGGCATAGTAAGAGTTACTACTGCCTACAATAAATTATGTATAACTGATCAGTTCATATACACCAACAGAAGAGGAAGAGGAAGAGAAAAATATTTTTTATTAACTTCTGGACAGCATTGTAGATGAGATTCCTGATCATTATATGATTTTGATAATGGGAGATATGAATGCAATAGTTTGTAGTGGATGTGGTAAGCAAATGAGTGGTGGTGGACCACATGGCATTGGAATGCCAAACAGTACTGGACGAAGATTAAGAACTTGATTTATGATTATTGGTGGTACTTGGTTTCCTCACAAAGATATCCACAAGGTGACACGAAAGTCATCATATGGTCAAAACAAAAAGCAGATTAACCAAATAATCAATAAAAGGCATAGGAGGTCACTTTTGGATGTTAGCATCTAAAGAAGTGCTAAGTGTGGCGATGATCATGAATTACTAATAGGAAAGATTGAAATCCAAGAAAAAAGAAAGATGGGCACAACTGGAGCCAAATTTTACCTTGATAAGTTAAAGGACAGCTCTGTGAAGAAGGCTTGAAGGTCATTTCAGGCCACTAATTTGTGATTATGAAGAAATCTTACTATAGACTGGATGGAAAATATTAAAGAAAGTGATATAAAATAAAGTGGAGGAAGTTGTTGAAAGGTAATCAAACAAGGAAAATCTGGACAAGCAACAAACCAGGAATATTATCAGAAAAGTGTAAAAAGGTCAAGATTGTTGGGAAAACGGAAGTAAAAGTGTTACACAAAACAGTGAAGAAATTACAAAGATTGGACAAGCAAAATTTCTGGAAAGACAACACTCAAGAACTAGAGAAGACATCAAGAAAAACCGAGATATGGAAATGATGTACAAAAGGGTTAAGTTTTAGGGAAACATGATCAGGCCAATAATGCAAGCAGTAAGAAAGGCTACTAATGAACTGAAAACAAATGCTGAAGAGCTGCTGGAAGCATGGAAAGATTATGTTGACAGAGTGCTGAACACTATAGTTCGTCAAAATGCAAATATTTAAGACATGCTATCTGAACTGGGCAGCTTGAAGGCAGAAGTGATATCAGCATTGAGCCACCATCAGAAGAAAAAGAAAAAAAAAGTGGCACAGTTAAAAAAAATGAGGGAAAAGTTGCAGGAGTAGATGTCATCAAGTTGAGCTGTTAAAAGCCAGTGGGACAAGTATTATCAAAACATTAGAAAAAAATATATAACAAGGTGTAGGAGCAAGAAGAGATACCAGTTGACTGCCTAATGACAACAGTTGTATTAATCCTAAAGACCAAAGATCCCAAACTATTATAGAGACATAAGCAAAAATAGGGATTAAAGATGTTTGCAGTTTTCATCAACTTCACAAGGGCATTTAATTCAGTTTGGAGGGAAGCATTATGGGAAGTAGTAAATTCAAATGACATTCCAGATACCTGCAATTATAAATGTGGTGTGTGAAGACTTCTGTAGTGCCATAAGAATTGGTGGAAAATAAAATTAGTTCAACTGAAAGTTTGGTGTACAACACGTGAGCATGGAATCACTGTAGCTTTTCATCATGTTCTTCAAGTGGATGTTAACAGTGGTAGGCAAGTTGGAAGGCATGACATTGGGTACACTAGAGTTAAGTTTGCTAGCTTCTGGAGATAGATATGTTGAAAACTGGTGGACATTTTTGAATTAATAACAATATTCTTCATTACCTTGGAAAACTGGTGCAGTTGATTTGCACTAACAGTAAGTGTCACAAAGTCAACGTGACTGCATCCTGGGAAAGAAACATTAGTTAAAGTGCTGAAATGCAGCAGCAAAGTCACAGAACAAGTTCAATCTTGTGTATACCTAGGAAGCTTGATCAATGCTGATGGCTTCATCAAGGATGAGGTTAATAGGAGATGTGCTTTAGCTACAAGTGTTGCTTAGAAGTTGATAAAATTATGGATTGACAAAAAAAATCATGTTTGGCACCAAAGTGAAAATTTTTCAAACCAGTATACTAACAGCATTACTCCACGCTCTGGAAGAACCTGCATTATGTGTAATACATAAATGGCTAGAGGCAACAGAGATGATAATTCTTCAAAAGATGGCAGGTGTGAAGTAGAATGAAAAATTTAGAAGGAGTGTAGGATGTAAAGTCAGGAAATGGAATTGGCTGAATCAAAAAGATTACAATGGTCAAGAGACTCTAAGACAGAAAGGTATGATAGGATGCCAAAGAAAATAATGCAAACACAACCAAAGTCAGTCAGATCTAGAGGATGACCACCAACTAGATGATGGGACTTCATACACAGAGACACAACAAGGCTGGGCATCATGAAGGAACAGGCCCTGGACAGGAAGAATGGTGATGCTGTACTGTTCCCTGTATCTCTAAAGATGATTTGATAAGTACAGTCCAAGGTAAAAGTTGATTCGAGAAGAAAGTAGCACTGAAAATTAGTAATCCAGTATTCAGTAAAAGGGGTTATCCTTATTACATTCAATTCAATTAAATTCAATATGTTTATCAAATTGACAAATCTATTCAGATTTCATTTTAACACTTTAACGGGCACCCTGGCAAATTCATAAATTGACTCTACTCATTCCATTTACACTTACATGCTACAAGTGAGTAGCATTTTGAATAGTACTACCCTTTATTTCCTTTTTTCCCTCCTCAATGCCAAGTCCAATTAAGCCCTCATCCAAGTCCCATTGAAGAGCAGTCAGGCTGAGGGAACCTAGCCGTGCTCAAAGAGCATGCGTAATCCTAATATGAACATTTTCACAATCAACATATTGTGAATAATATCTCATGGTTTGTGTGCAACTTGGACGAGTTCCAACTCCTTTCTCTGGTCCCCCCAGTTTGACCTCTTGTAAAATTAATGATGTAACAGACTTAGAGTCCACTGTATATGAGTTATTAACTACCAAAGTTGATACCATCTAGCAAATGTACCAAATTGTTTGATATAGTTCTTGTGAGGCTAGTTTTGCAAACCCAAATGTATGGGGTAGTTCAGGTAAGCATTTAAACTTTCACGTACTTATTTAAACTATATCTGAACTTCAAACTTTGTGGTTTATGTATTGATAGTTTGCAAGAAACTCATTAATTCTTTAAGTATCATCCCATGAAAGACTAATGTATTACTGTATTTAATTAGTGGTAGACTGTCTGTATTTCTTTATTTTTTCCAGTTATGTTTTAATAGAACTCTGACCTCAAAAATCCACTCATTTGTTGTGCATCCAAGAAATGTCTTTTTAATAATACTGCATAAATAGCTTGCCTCAAACTAATGTCCATGTTACTAAGGTTCAGGTGAACTGACTGAAGTCAGAATTCTAGCCATAGATTCACAAGGGAAACTAAAGCATTTAGTGGTTACTTTAAGTGCCTAAGTGCAACATTTAGGTACCTCTGGCATTCACAAAAGCACCTTTCAGCTGCTGCCTAACCCTGTAGGTGTCAAATTCCCTAGACACCTATTCGCACACAAAACCACTGAAGTCCTAACATGTCTAAGTAAACTGGGGGCATCTAGCTCATGCCTAAGCCCCAGCAGGATTCATAAACTAGGCATTCCCCTGCCTTTGGGTCATGATCTGGTAGGCATGCTTAGAGCACACTTAACCCACAGAAAAGACAACGAGAGGTGCCACTACCCCCCTCCTTACAACCAATAGGCCAGTGTTTGGGCACTCCTCTGGGATATGGTTTAAAATCTCCACGTTGCCTGATTTGGAGCAAGGACTTGAACCCAATGCCCTACCCGCTAAGCTATTGGGTGTAAAGGGAACAACACTACTAGAACACTACTAGAACCTTACCAGAAGAGAACTCATGGCTGTGAATCCCATGTGGAGGGTAGTACCCTCCTCCAAATTGGAATTAGGTCCCTAATTTCTTTCGATTCGCCAGGTTAGACAACTGCCAGCTCACTGTGCTGGCTTCTTTGAATCCCTTATTTAGGTTCCTAATTCTCCTCATCTATTGTATAGGGAGTTTGGGTGCCCAACTCAGAGTTATGAATTTCTCTAGGCCACAGGGTGTCTAGAAATTAGGTGCTTCAATGCTCAGCATTGCAATGCTTAAGTCCCACTTCTAGTCAGATTCTGATTAATGCAACATGTTAATTAGTTACCTTATCAGAAGCTCGTTATCAACTCAAATTCACCGCTGTTAAATGATAATTGAGCTTTTGTGAATGAATTTAAGAAATATGAATTTATGTGAAGACACAAGGAAATATCTCAAATGAGACAGATAAGTCAATCCTTTTATGTCAGAGTTTCCTTTATAAAGCAGAATGGAGGATTCCTGGATTAAAAGCTGTGTTTCATTATAAATAGAGTTAACTCAAGCAACTAAACTACTATTAATTATAATGAATAATGAACAAAGTGAAGAGTCATCAATATTAATGAATCTTCAGTGAAAGCTAAAACTAAAATTTTAATCAACAAACCAGAGCTATACTATTGCACAGTGAATGATAAGTCACAATAAATAACGCTTTATCAGTAAATGATATTAATCAGAGAACCTGGCTTTTTATAGGAAAGTGAATATAAAGAACCTTCCACCTCTTGCAGACTCAGAAGGACCAGCACAATGTGGCCTGAAGTGTCTAATCTGATTGTGAATTTAACTAAACTCTTTGCCTCTGTAATGCGTTTGTGAGAGGGACTTCTCTAGAGTGAAAGCATTGGGGACTCATCTAGCATAGCAAGCTACAGCTAACTGGGTGACTGGTTTAATTCACATGATAGATTATTGCAGGGTAAGAAAGATACTCAGTGCATCTACACTCCTCCATTACAAAAGAGTCTGAGAAATATCCTATGATATGGATGACTCAAGACACTTGTGGCAGGTAGTTCAAAAGAGAATCAGTGAAGTGGGAAAGATAAGCTTTATTTATAAGAAATTCCATTGACTCTCTTTTGGGCACAGAATTTGGTTCCTCTGTCCTGAGATCATTTCAAGGATAAGGAGACAATGCATATGCAAAAACTAATGTAACTTTATTCTACTCAAATACAAAGGATTCCCCCCTTTTCTAAAACGTTTTTTCAACCCCAACAAACTATCCATTTAATATGGTATCCTATAAACCTGTCAGATTGCAGCAAATGATTTTCATATAAGGAAGGAGCATACTATTATTGGGTAGGCAATTTTCTGTCCAGAACGCTATGTTGTATAGCACAGACAGCCGAAAGTACTCAAAAGCATACAAAATATGACTAATGACATCAATGCCTTTACAGCAGAGAAGGATAGACCTATATACCAGTGCCACAAAAGAAATCTTATTTGGCATAGAACATATATTTGACTTTTAATTCACCTCTGTCAGTCAGTATGGCTCTCCCAGGAATTCATTCCTTTGTAAACACTGTTGAGAGCCTGATAGTGTCTACATATCATGCCCTCCACCCTCTTTCCATTGGACCACTGCTTAGGACTGTGTAAACCAGCACATAAGAAAAACAAACAGTAAAAATAATAAAAATTCAGACTCAATAACTGTCTGATACAATCCTATTTTTGACAGGGCTGAAAAATGGTCTCCCTATAGATTAGTCTGCAATAATTTGAAGCCTGAGGCTGTACTAGCTTGCAAAGCCATGAACCTTCTAAGACTTCCTGTTATGTATGTACGTGAGGAATCTGAGCCCAGCCAAGTCAAGAGCACAACCTCAGCAGGAAGAGACTAGACACAAGAGCTAACTTCACATTTCAGAGACATCTGCCAAGACTATAGTTATTATCAGAATACAATGGAAACAGAGCAAGCAAATATTGTGATTCACTGAATATGATTGTTCAATATATTCCACCACTATTTCTAAATCAAAGAGTTTTGATTATTCTTGCCTATTCTAAAGTGTGGAATGAAACCATTTAGCAACTATGAGTAACATACTAATATAGGGGTTAATTTCACACCTGTGGGACAATACCTGTTCACTACTTAACCCCTGATTATGCCCTATTACGAGGACTTAATTAAGATTGGAATGGTGCTCATGCTTGTGTTGGACCTCTGCAAAGGGATGCATTTAACGCATTAATGAATATTGAGATGTCATCATTTTTTTTAAAAAAATCAGCATAAACATACCATTAAAGCCACTGTAAATTAGAAAACACAAAGTTAATGCTGAAACAGCAACTTTATTTATGTAATGGTCCAAACATCTCTTAAATCTTATAGCATAGAAAGATGAGGTGGGTAAGGTAATATCTTTTATTGAATCAACTTCTGTTAGTGAAAAAGACATGCTTTTGAGCCATTCAGAGGTCTTCTTCAGAGCATAATTAGTTACTTTTTCAGAAGTTGGTTCAATAAAAGATATTACCTCACCCACCTTGTCTCTCTAATATCCTGGTACCAACATGGCTATAACTACACTGCATACATCTTATTAGTGTGCACATTTTGGAATACAAATAATATACTATACTCCACGTGTAACCAGAAAAAATCAATAGAAACTATTTTGACACTGAAATGATTCAAGTCAAAAAAATGGAATGGGTATGACTTTTTCCCATTAAAAATCAAAATAAACATTCCTACAAAATGTTTCATTTAGATGAAACTAAGTTCCAATGGAAAACTGTTCCATATTTCTTTCTACTAACTCTAACAGTAACCTTGTGTCTGCTAAGCCTCTGCTCAAGCTGGGATAAACAATAAAAGGATTGTGCAATATCAATACAGGGCTTGGGAAATGGACTTCATTTATTTTAATATTTCTAGAAGATGTCCTCTGAGCATGTTCAGCGATATTCTTCCCTCCCCCTGCCCCCAACACACACATACACACCTTATTTTTTCCACCCAAAACCAAGCCAATCACACACTCCTGAAGGAGTATGTGCTTGCCAAATTTCAAATCTTAGCTTTTTGCTATAGCTTTGTTCCAAAAAGTGGTTAGAATTGTGCATGAATTATAAAAGTCAAACTATATGATCATAATTATATGATCACATTATTTTTTCCACTGGACTCTTGCCTCTTTTGGGGAAAAAGGAGGGTACTTAATGAGATGGAGTTAAGGTTTCATGGGCAACTATAAATCTGTCTTTTCCTAACTTTCCTAATGTGTGCTTGACTTTGCAACTTAAATAACTTTCTTTTAACATAGTTTTTTGTATGTACTGCCTGTAAAAATATGTAAAAAAATCCACTTTGCTTCATAATGCCTCAAAAGAGATGATGAATATAGTTTAGTGTTTCTAACAATCAGCAATAGAACTGACTTCCTTCACCCAAGTCACATAAAAATATTCTGTTTAGAATCCTGGTGAGAATTGAGCAGGCTACAGCATGCATAGAATGTGCTACTTACATTTCTGATCATCCAGTAAATTGCCTTTGTGCTAAATATTATTCAGTAGAGTGATAGCCTGGCTATAATGCAGAGAGTGAACTCATAAGCTCCCTGGCTGAGTCTTGAAAGAACTCATGCAGCATCAAGTCACCCCTGATTGTAAGTGTATGCTTCTGGGGATCTGGGAAAACAAACACCCACAATTGAAGATAAATTAATAAAACCGAATGGCTTAGGACACTGCAGCGAAGTAACATGCATAGATTATATAAATTCCAAGGCAAACTACTATTCATTTCTGACATTAAGTCTTAAATTTTGTGGGTGTCTTTCCAATTACAAAGGGAAGGTCCAGCAGAAGCACTGTACTTATCTGTGTCCGGATTTTCTTTCTAATAATTGGGTAGGAAAGGAGAACAGAGTCAGACCTCTTTTATTATACCACTGAAGCAAAGATTCCAATTAGCTTTCCATCCTCCTCCATTCCTTGTTAATGTCTTTCAGAGCTCACCCATTACCCAAAGAAATAATTTGGAAAATGTTTCTTTTAAAAGCCAGTTAAAATCCTATAAAGGTTAAGCAATTTTCCAAAATGGATATTTCCTTCTATATACAGATTGAAGCTCCCTGTAGTTTTATCCATAAATTACACATAAGATACTTAGAAAATATTGTGTCACCATTCTCATTTGCAGGGTGCCCCTTTAAAATTCCATTACAGTGTACTACAAAGTGTATAGAGTTCAGAGGTATGTGTTGCCCACTGGCTGTACTATACCAGATCTCATCTTCCAGTTTTAGAAGACAGAAGGTGAGAATAAATGGGAATAAGCCACATCTTACATCTGGTGCTATGACAGAGTTTGATGTTACTTGTTCTCATTCACAACATGCATGTAGTGAGCATATGGCTGAAAATGTAGGAATGCTGCATAGTAGTCTTAAAGGTCTTCTCTGCAGGGACATCCAGGAAAATTAATCCAAAATAACTAAACGTGGATTTGAAATGGATTAATCAAATGACATGCAAGCCCCAATGCGGACACACATTCAGAATTAAAGTAGCCTTAATTTACAGGCTTGTACTTGAGTGGAATGGTGACTTCATGACATCTCCTTAACAGATGTCATGGAGTCACCATTCCACTCTAAACTTAAAAATGTTTCTAGACCTTCTACCACCAGCTTGTATGGACATAGTAATTGGCATTACTTGGCATAGGGAAAGAGGCCAGAAGGTAGACATAAAAGGGAATTGGACACATTAAGGTAAAAGGGACAGAAAGTGAGGGACTAAGATGTGAGACAAGAAAAAGTGGAGAAAGAAATAAAGGAAGGAGGAGACTGAGGAAAAAAAGAAGTGTTTAACAGTAGCTCACAGAAGCAGGCACTTCTTCAGAGTTTGAGCCTAGCAACTTCAACGCCTGTGTCCTCTGACCCCTGTAACGTTCTGAGATTATGATCCATTCTTTAAGTGCACATATTCATCAAGTATCAGGCACTGAATCACTGAACAGCTGATATTTTTAACAGCCCAGTTTCTAGTCTCAGCTTGCCTGTTACAGAGGCATTGCACTATTTGCTATATCTCTGTTTACTTTCTGCTTTTCATCTTCTAATATTGACAATATGACAAGATTTTGAGAGAAGTTTCACCTTACCAAGGGAAAGAAAAGCCCACTACTCTGGAGAAGTTGAACAGTATGCATACTGTTACAATTCCTTCAGGCTTAAAACATTCAGGTCCTATGCATGAGTATATACTGTACACTAGAATTCTACACAGACAATGCACTTGAGGGCTGTGGGAAGTAGGCAAAGAAGAAAAAAAGTAGCTTCAGAGCATCATAGAGAACAACTTTGCTCACTTTTTTAGACAGTGGGATCCATGTATATAGTTGGGAATTTGTGAACAGCTTTTGAGTTTTCTTGGTTGGATTAAAAAGAAGAACAAAATGGAATTTAATAAACTAATCATTACATGCTAGAATTGTGTAGGTATTTTTTGAAACCTTAACTTTTAGGGCCAAGTTTTTAAAATGTGCCTTAAGGAAGAACAAAGGATTAATGCCCAAATGGGTTTTGGACATGCAAAATGCTGTGCATTGAAAGATTGGCTCTTAAAAGAACATGGTTCATGTAAAATAAGTAAGTAAATAAATAAATAAAAACACTCTGCCACCTGATTTTTTTTAAACCTACCAGTTATGTTTAACATCTGATATTACTAACTAGGGAATGGACGGAGTTTCAACTTTCTTTATTCATGTCACAGTTCACCAATATAGTGGATTCTAGCATTTGAAGTCTTTAAATCAAGAATGGTTGTCCTTTAAAAAGAGATATGCTTGAGCTCAAACAGATGTTATGACCCATGACATGAAGAAGGTAAAACTAGATGACAAAGATCCCATCTGGCCCTAAAAGCCTATGAATATCATGGGAGTAATCTGACCAATTCCAATAATATTCAAACTCAATAGATTTAAATACTCAGTGAAAAATCAAATCCATCTCCTCCTGTTTCCCTACTGTAGAAAAATGTTCTTTCTAGTTAGAATTTTTTATGTATTCTATTTGTTGACCAAGTTTAGGTGTTCAGAGAGTTACTGTTGAGTGCAGCCAGTGTTTCTCCTCTGTGGAAATGGAACATCCTCCTCGTATTGCAAAGTACTTCCAGCTACTTTGCATTGCTCAGATAGCACAAATCAACTGGAAAGCTGATCTGGAGGGGCAACCAAGGATTTCTCTCACAAATCAGGCAATAAGGGAATCTCTCAGGTGGCCTAATACCAGTGTAGGCTTGATTACTGCAATCCATTTTAGCCAAGAAAGGAGGCTGGGATTTTGAAAGGCGCCTAAGTAAATTAGACATTCACATCCCGCTGAATTCCTTTGCACCAGTCACAATATAGGCCACTGAAAAAAATATCACCCTGTGCAGTCTCACGATGGCTACAGAATCAAATTCAGCATTTGGGATCTGATATTCAAAGCCCCCTCTGGGGTTACTTGGAGAAACAGCTCCCTGTAGAAGACTATAATAAACCATAACAGCTACAAGAATAACAGAAGTACTAATTACTGGGCAACACTAAAGAACTTGGGAACAAAGAGGTCTCCTCATCTATTTCCTAGACAATGAGTATATCTGATATCCAATTTTTTAAAATATTACCTTTTAAAGTTTGTCTCCCTCCAGCTCCCTTTGTAATTTAGATTTCCCACAACAAATAATTAAAGTCATATAGGTCATTTTTGCATTTTGTTCCAAAAGCAATGAGATCCATGGCCTCTCAGATATGTTCTTGGCTTGAGCTCCACAGTTACATTCTCCAGTTTATATATAGGGACAAATGCTCTTCAGATTGACAGTCCATGTGTCTGTGATCATCTTTATCAATGGCCTTGAGTTCTCACTTTCCCTGTTTAGGATTGCTACCATGTCTCATTTTACCTTCAGATTTAGTTTCTCCTCTTATTGAAGCATAGTTTGGCACAGGCTCAGTCCTATGGTCCTCTCCCCCAAGGAAACGCCCCTCCAGTTCTAAACTAAACAAGAAATAAAACATGTCCATCTATAGTCCTCCCTGTGCCAAAGCCTTCATCCTGGTTATGCAGGGTTGATATCAGCAGGCATTTGTACTGCACAAGCCAAAAAGTCCAATAGTCCTTTCTTCCAGGCTTGCCCATACAGTATCTTCCTCACTGTAAGCAAAGAGACACTACCTCCTACAATCTCTGAAAGTCCCAGCTTTTGGGCCTGAACACAAGAAACTAGTATTTGGTTCCCATCCCATGGTTGCTACCCTTCACACCTCTCTATTCCCTCACTTCTCTTTGTGGGGAGCCCCGATACAATTTTAGTCTCCCCTCCCCAACATCATTAAATTGAACAAAAATCTTCCCTTAGATTGTGAAGCCTTTCACAGCATTCCTTGCCATCCCAAGCTAGTCCCATGGTTCCTGGGCTGTGGCTCCCATCCATTCCTGCAACATTACATTCCCCAGAATGCCTTTGTGTGAGCTGAAACAGATTGGCATTGGGTCTTCTTTGAAGCCCTCCCTCTGACACACAGCCCTATATTGACTCAAGCTATTACATACTACTAGTACGGAGAACAACAAACAACAACAAAAGTTACCTTAGTTTGACTACAGTTCTTTGTGACACATTTACTAGCTACTATAATCAGACAGGCTCTCTCTCAATCAGGGGAACTTTTCTTACACAGGGGGAATATTAGCCACTGTTTCCTAATTAAGGAACCACATGAATCTAAATCAGCAATTTAGACTGAAGAGAAGATTTGAGTCAGTAAACTAAACTAACCACATACAGGGTTTTTATTATTATTATTACCTACACACACAAGTAGTACAGAGATGTTTGGAGGCTTAATAGTCCAGATTTTATGGAGCTGGCACTTCCTAACTAGAGATGTGTTTAATGTTTTTTAACCTCCAATTCACTAACCACTTTTTAAAATTTTCAAACCAAATCACTTCATGAATTGACAGTAGCCAAGAGAGAAAGAAGCTTATTGTAAGAGAGATGAGTTCACTACTTGACATAATGAACAATCATGAAAAACGTTAGTAAATATTTAAGGACTTTTTCCCCAGTATAAATATTGGCCCTGATTCATCAAGATACTTAAGCAGTTGCTAGCATATAGCAGTAGCTGCTGACATCAGTGGTACTACTTGCATGTTTAAAGTTAGGCATGTGTCTAAGTATCTTTCAGAATCAGGGCATATATGGGAATTCTCTTTCCATTTTTTGGAGGTCCTTTATATAGGCCAGGATCCTTCTTGCCTCACACAGCCCAAATTCCCACAGGGTCTATAATGGAAGATAGTATCTGGTATCATGAAAAAAAAATCTGTTTCTAAATTACTGGGGGCCCAACTCTGTGAAATGCCCTTAAAATCCATTAAATTCAAAAGGCATTTGAGACTATACACACCAAAACTGGCTGGTTTACCTAAAAATGTTACTTAAATAAATAAATGTAGCTAGTGGAACTGGTGACAGAAGCTTTGTGGATACATTTAAATCACTATAAATCTGGCTTCTTTCTATTTAGCTTAAGTTTACTGGAACAAGTTTAAGCTGCATTGAAAAAAAGTCACTCAAACCAAAATAAGGGTATTTATAAAAGGGTTTTGCATTCGTTTAATTAAACCTGTTCAAAAATGGATTTAAGTTACACCAGTGCAAGCTTTGTTCATAGACAAGACTTCATATTTCTCAGGAGATGCTCAACAGTTCCCAGGATGCACCATCTATGACTGTTGGGCCTGCAGAAACACAGCAAGACATCCTAGCAAATTCTGCAGCTCACTCCAACTCATTAGTTTTACAGCAAATCTTTTAGAAAGTGTGACACTAATGTACTCATTGAACTTTTTCTTTTTTCGGTTCAGCCTTTGCTTCTAAATGAGGATTTATATATTTATATGAAACACTGCGGATCCATCAGTGTCGCCACATTAGTTAGTACATCTGAGCAACAATTTAAAAGCAATTTCTAATGCTTGCTAATGTAGCGACACTAAACCTAAATATTAAGCAACAATTTAAATGTTACATCACATCAGGCAACAAAGCAAGAAAACCAAACTAAAGCTTGGACAAAAAGATGACCTAAAAAGGATTTTTTAAATATCAGGCTTTTTGTATCCTTTTTGGCAAATGTGTGATGCATAAAAGCAGCCGGAAATGAAGATGGTTGTTTGGGGTAATTTGGTTTATTTTGGTGTTAAAAAGTGGGTTTTTTCCTGCTTGGTTTTTTATCTGAGAGTCAATAATATCAAATTCAATTTTCCTTGATTTTTCTGTGGGATATATTAGCTTTTCCAAATCATGTCTATTGTAAGCTTGCCACTTTTAGTGAAGGGATAGAGGGATTGCATCTTTAACACAGACATCCTTTACCCATAGCTTTAGTCACTGAAATACAGCAATTGTTCACAAACAACAACAAAAAGAGTAGACAACAGTTTGATTAACTATCACTTCCACTCTCATTTATTCAAAGTTGCTGTCTTTTTTCCTGATGTCATCATTTCACAAGTTCTCCTACCATCAATCATCCATGGTGAAAAGACATACATTTCATACAAGCAGAAAGACCCCACATTGAAAAAAATGGAGATGTTCTTTGTACAACATAAAGGGAAAAAAGGCTTCTTCCTCATTTTGCTTACGCCCGTTAGACTTGATTTCCTTGTACGACACTCCACACTGCTTCGGTAGGTGATGATTCTGCAGGAGTAAATTCGGGCCTTGTTACTCCACAGTAGCCCCGACCAGAATATTTCTATAGCTGCTTACAGAGAACAAGTGTTAAACACAGAACCAGAATGATCCTCAGGTTTGTTCTATACTACCAACTTATATCAGTATAACTATGTCACTCGGGGATATGAAAAATCCTACCCCCCGCCGCCCCGAGCACCATAATTATACTAGCGTAACCATAGTGTAGACAGCACTAAGTCAAGGAGAGGGCATCTCCTGTCAACGATGTACTACCCCTCAGGGAGAGGGAGTACCTAACTGACAGGGGAAGCTCTCCCATTGGTATAGGTAGTGTCTTCACTAGATGCTTCAGTGGTGCCACTACAGCATTGTAAGTGTAGACAAGAGCTCAACATCCTTCAAGCTTGGAAAGTCCTTCTCTGGAGAATGACAAGATATAGTGCAACCCATAAATAGAACACTCTAGACATGCCAAGGTATTTAGAAAGTTCCTGCAGGAGTTTTAGGATCTGACTGAGTAATTGACTCCAGTTTAGCAGGCGGGTAAGATAGAAACAAATTAGGATTTCATAGTCACAATACAGATGTCCCCAAAGACAAGAGTTTTACAGTTCCAAAAAGTATAGTAATGGGATTTTATATATCTCAATCACCTCATGCTTTGAAACACTGTGATGTAATTTTCTTGCATTTCAAACCAGCACTGGAAACATATTGTAGCATGATAATGCTATTTAAGGGCCAGCTTCCACTGAACTAAGGAGATTTCTTTGAAATGAATACTTGTTCTACTTGGAAAGTACTTTAAATTGTAGGGTGGGATTTGCAAAAGCAGTCAACATTGGACTTACTCTGCTCTGACAGAAATCAATAAGACGCCGCCGAATTATTTCACTGACCGCAGAGTTAAGTGAACACTACATGCTTCCGGAAATCTCGTTCATAGAGGTGATCTGCAAACACAGCATCACTGCAATAAAATTCATCAGATGTTTTTATCTTTCTTCTTTGTGCTCCAACTTAACAGCAGAACTTCAGTCGTAACAGTGACAGTCTTCTTGGGTAAATCAAAGTCATACCATTTCATATTGGTTTTACTGATAAATCTTGCTGGGCTCACATCTTGTTGCCTCAAGAACGTTGGATTGTTTTTATTTACATAGTATTTTATTTTAGAAAAATGGTGGAGGAGCCTAAAGAGCAGCTAATGAGTCCTCAAAAGCTGCATTCACTGTGGAATAAATTGTTCTATTTTCAATATGGTTGAGACCCGGTCTTGCTTTCTGAAGCCATACTTTTTATATATTTTATTTTATCTGCCAAATCAATTACATGTATACACCTGGGTAATAGTATCTCTAAATACATGACTTGGATCTGCCCTTCAGTTATAGGTATATGTAACTTTTGCAAGTGCAGATTGCACATGCAGAAAATAGGCCAGCCTTTTGAAAATGTAGCTCTGTGCAATTTTAGGTTTTGCTCTCAGCATCAGCGTCACCTTGTGATTAATTTTAATTCCAGTTAAGTTGGGTCAAGTCATCCTGTTTGAACCATACTATGGACAACCAGTAATTTCTGACGCTATGTGGATAACAACACTGCACACGTTAATTGCTACCAATCTGTCAAACATGAAGAAAGCACAAATATTAAACTAATTAATTTAGAGAAGCACTGTTTCTGTCTGAAGGCTTTAAAATTAATAAAAGCCCTGCTCATCATTATCAGATGGTGAGGAGAAACTCTCCATGCATCACTAATTAACAGTATATTAAGTAAGAAGGCAGAACATTTCCTTCCCTTCTGCCTACCTTTGCACGAATTCAAAAATGCTGGCATTAGGGCTTGTCCTCTTTGCATCTCATTTCCCACCATATGAATGTTTACCTACCCCAGAGGGTTCAAAAATGTGAGTAAAGTGCTTCTAGATCCTCAGATATAAGATGTTACAAAAATATAAAGTTGTTTTATTTGCTTAGTTCTTTTAGATTCACACACGTACACCTATCTATATGCTCTAGGTGCCCCTAAAATAAAACAAAATTAATATGGAAAGCTAAATGCTAGCTTCTCTTTAGATATATATTCATTATTATTAGTTCTACTATGACCTCTCTTTTTGCAAACTACTCTCTCTACATTTGGTTGTTGATTTCATGGACCTACAGATGCAGGAACAACACATCTGTCTACAATAATCAAGTCCATTAAAAAAAGTATGTTATGGGCCTGATTTTCCAATCTAATTTGTTATGCTCATGGAAGTGAAATGATGTGAACATGATGTGTGCTCTAGTGAGCCAATGGTTAACATGTGAGGAATGGCTGAAAAAAAATTCTCTTGAAATTTCAATACAATAAGTAGCCACCTTTTATTTTATTCCAATAAAAAGAGAGTAGAAGATTCCTAATTGCAGACTTCATGGAATAGATTTTTAAGTTTTGTCCTATTAAAGAGCTTGCTATGTTCTGAAGTGGGCTATTCCATCCCTGATTAGAGTAATTCAAGCACTCAAACTGTATATTTAATTCCAGCTCTTCACAGTCCCAGTAAATCACCTCATCATCTGTCATTTCAGGTAAATCTTTACCTGTGTAACAGAAGCTTTTATACACCCTAGTGAGTTACAGCTTTGAACTTTGAGGCCATTCGACCACACTTCTAAATGTTTCTGCTGTCCGTGGGGCATATGTCTTTCATTTATACATTATAAATGTGGCTTTTTTCAATTCCAGTAAAATGTCATTATATATTGTACATCATTCAGCAGGTTAGGAATTCACAAAGATAGATGCTTTTTGCTGGAAACCTCTTTTGGTTTTTCTTGGCAAATACA
Organism: Dermatemys mawii; assembly: GCA_007922305.1. Taxonomy (NCBI): domain Eukaryota; kingdom Metazoa; phylum Chordata; order Testudines; family Dermatemydidae; genus Dermatemys; species Dermatemys mawii. The sequence goes on along the minus strand of ML677352.1, from coordinate 7,952,883 downwards.
AAAGGTCCATTAAATGGCAATAATTCAAATACATTTCAATTAGGAATTAGATCTGCCGGATTGTTTATAACACTGTTGATTTGAGACATTTAAATGTTATTGATAAATGTGTATCATCCTAAATCTTGTCATGTATTGCTTTCATGCAAGTCACTTTCCCCCTGCCCTCCAGGGGATGTGTTATTTACATACACCTAATTCTCTTGAAGCTCTTCTTTCTTTCTTTCTTTCCATCAAGCTCATTAGTTTCATCTGAATAGACTTCAACAGAAGCAGAAAAATATCCAGATATAACCACATGATCATGAAATTTTTAAGTTAGTTTATTCTACAATAAACCGCAATAATTGAATAGTCCTTCAAGACTCAGAAGCATAAATGATATAAGTTACATTTTGGGAAATGAGTACCCTATGGATCTCTATGAAAAGGAAGTTATATTGCTAGTCACTTTAAAAGAAACTGAAAAGTTATTACCAGTCACACATTCTTATCCGGAATAACTAATGATATCATCTGTGGTGTCAGAGCTAGAACATTAAACGTTGATTTCACTCTCAGCAATACCATGGACTTTAAAAATCAGGTGCTGGGATTGTACATTCTTAGCCTGTTTGTGACAAAGAAGAAATACCTCCAAACCACACGAGCATGGAGAGTGGTTGAAGACAATTTTTCTAATCTAGATTATTTTAAAGGCTATATCCTTAACACCTCACAATTTTGACCAGATAACTAGATAAGAGTTACTGTGGTATTGGCAGTATATTTTTTTTAATTCCTTATTGTTACTACAGGATGGGACCTCAAATATATTTCAAATTCAGAAGCAACAGTATATATTTATTTAACAGGCAACGCTTTAAAGGCAGCCACTGCTGATCTGAAGCTAAATTAAGGTGGGCCTGGCCTCAGCTAATGTTTTTTTAAAAAAAAAACACAATTTATTTTAAATAGTGTAAATACCCACAATGACCAGATCCTAAGCTGGTGTAAATCAACATAACTGTTGACTTCAGTGGAGATTTACTGATTTGGAAGATCAGTTGAAAGATCTGGCCCAATATTTAGCAGGTTGTTTTCCATGCTCAAGAGAATAAAGAAAGGCACTTTGACAAGAGGGGAAAAACAATACAAGCATGAGATCAAGGGCAAGGTTTAGTAAAAGCACCCACTATTCACTCCCCTAGTTCTAGACCGACCATGTGCTTCAAGCACTTGATCGCGTAATCCATCAGTCTCTGCTCTTTGGCTTAGTTTAGAGAGAGACTCCAAATTCAGTTTTTCCCCACTGTGCTACATAGAAATTACATCTGTACCTAACTTGGGAAATTTAAAACGATTCTGCCACTTGAAGTACATGATGCTGTTCAACCCAATAGAGGTTTTATTTAAAGAGACACCCAGTGTAAGACCTTCAATTCATCAGTGTCCTATGGCTGCCATTGTAACATGGATTTGATCCATAGTCACTGAATGTCACTAAGAAATAAGGTAGTATAGGTAATGTAACTTTTTAGAGTGACTACAGTCAGTTACTAAACTGTGTTAGGTAGCAGCACATGTTATACCAATAAAAGCAAGCAGGATTTTATGAGGGGGATAAGGCAAAAAGCCACATTTACTGTAAAGATAATAATAAAGGAAAGATAGAAGCAAACAACGTTGTTTAACTACTTATTCCTATTACTACTTAACCCTTATACACACACACACACACACACACACACACACACACACACACACACACACACACACATTTATTTAATTATTTATTCATTTATTCAGGTTCTGGGTAATTGTTATAGTTACCAGCCTGGAAGTTGCCTGTGACAGAATACTGGCCAGGTATTCTATACACAGGTGATGGCAGTGGGGAGCGAAGTCCTGATCAGATGCGCATCTGAAGCTCCTGGTAGCCTGGCAGCAGAACCTTGGACTCTGACTCCATAGTCTTTTGGTCCAGGCTTTATAGGAATTTTTTCCTATGCCAGTCTATGGGAATTGCTGCATTATGCTGACGTTTTCAGGGTGGCTGCCAGGTGCTCGTCAGTGATTTTATAGGGTGGACCTCCAGTTTCCAGTTTTTCTCCACTTGACACCTTTTGGTTGCACTGGCACCTGATGCCTTTTTTAGCCCTTTGATGCTGCATTCTTAGGCTAGAACCTCTCAAACCATTCATTCATTGTTTAAGCACTCTCTCTCTTACATACATTTCCTAATTAATGTTTTACATACAGTATTTTGTATAATAATTATTTTACACATACAAGAGTTGTAGTTATAAAAAGTTATAAAAGTTTCTGGGTGGCATTTCTTAAAACATTCTCTCTCTGAGTGCTGAGTTAGGGCTTGGTTAGACTGGCACTTTATAGTGCTATAAAGCCCCCACAAGCGCTATAACCTCCTCCCCGTCCACACTGGCAAGGCACGTAGAGCGCTATAACCGCTGAGTTATAGCGCTATTGTTAATCCACCTCCGCTATTGTTAATCCAGCCCGCAGGAATAAGGCCTGTAGCGCAGCTGCTGTAGCGCTACAGCAAGAATGTGGATACCCACTGCACATTAATTGGCCTCCAGCCCGTCCCATAATTCCCGTTCGAGCCACTCTGGTCATCACTTGCAAACTCTTTTGTCCTGTCCTCAGGTGACCACACGTCAGACCCGCCCTTTAAAGTTCCAGGGAAATTTGAAAATCCTCTTCCTGTTTGCTCCAGCCAAGAGTGGCGTGCTCTCAGGGAATCCTTGCAGGTGATCATTCTGATTGATCATCATGACTCCACGTGCCATGCCTCCTCGCAATAGGCAATCCCCAGCATGGAGCAATAGCGAGGTGCTGGACCTCATCAGCTGTTGGGGGGAAGAGGCTGTTCAGTTTCAGCTGCAGTCTAGCTGCAGGAATTTTGATACCTATGGGCAGATATCACGGGCGTTGGCGGAAAGAGGCCATGAGCAGGACACTCTGCAGTGCCGTGTTAAGGTAAAGGAGCTTAGGAATGCATAGCGCAAAGCCCGCGAGGCAAACGGCTGCTCCGGGGCAGCCCCGGTGACTTGCAGATTTTATAAGGACCTGCACGCGATACTTGGTGGTGATCCTACGGTCACTCCATCGATCACCATGGACACTTCCCAGCCCACCAGTGAAGGGTGGGGGGGTGAGGAGGAGGACGAAGAGCAGGAGGATGAAGAAGAGGAGGAGGATGAGGACGAGGTGGCAGCAACCCAGGGCACGGAAGAGTCCCTGGACGCATGCAGCCAGGAGCTCTTCTCAACCCAGGAGGGCAGCCAGCCACAGCGTCCGGCGGTTGCAGGGGCCAGCTCAGCAGTGGATTGCGGAGGTAAAGCTGCTTTTCTATGGGGAAGGCTGGCAGCTTGGGGTGGAAAGGGATGCAGGGGACATTCCACCTGCAGCTCTTCTCAAGCCAGGAGGAGGGCAGGGGGGGCATGCAGCCAGGAGCTCTCCTCTAAAGCCAGGAGGAGGGCGGCCAGCCACAGCTTCCGGCAGTTGCAGGGGCCAGCTCAGCAGCGGATTGTGGAGGTAAAGCTGCTTTTCTATGGCGAAGGCTTGCAGCTTGGGGTGGAAAGGGATGCTTGCATGCTTGCCTACATGTGGAATAGAGCACTGATGTAGTCTATCACGTTGCGGTAGTCATCATCAGTAATCTCTTCAAAGGTCTCAATAAGAGCGCTTGCAATGCGCCTGCGCAGGTTTCCCGGGAGAGCCAGCATGGTTCCCGTCCTGGTCATGGTCACTAGTCCCCGCCACTGTGCTACAAAGGGTGAGGGGAGCATTGCTGCACCTAGGCAAGCTGCATATGGCCCTGGGCGGAAGCCGCATCTCATTAAAATCCCTTCCCTTTGCTCCTCAGTGACTCAAAGCAACGAGATATCTTCCAGGACAAACACCTACGGAGAATGTTGGAACAGTGCTCAGAGTAGGGCTCCTGCCACTTCCTGGCACTCCACCCCCCACCCACCACAGCTTTTCAGGGCAGGGAAGAAATCCTTCCCTCTGCCTGCTGCTCAGAGTGGGGCTCCTGAAACTTACCGGCACTCCCCACCCCCTCCCCCGGCACAGCTTTTCTGGGGCAGGGAAAAAATCATTTCCCTTGCCTCTGGCGTGCACTCATCATGGCAGGGGCTCTGTTGCTGTATCTGTGCTCTCTGCGGGACAGGCAAACGGGGAATGTGGGGGAATCATAGGCACGTCTGCTCTTTACAAGGGAACCAGTGTTAAATGTATCTTTTTATTTTAGAAGGGTCGTCCTTGAGCCCTGTGCCATCGTTCTTATCAACAGCTGAGAGGCTGAGGCGACTGAGGAAGCGGCCACGAAGGAGCAAAGAGGATCTTGTACAGCAAGTAATGCAACAGGCTGTAACGGAGAATCGAGTTGCACAGAGGTGGAGGGAGAATGAGAGCAAGTTGAGGGAGAAGGCGCGGAAGGAGAATGCGATTCACCGCCGGAAAAGCACCGATAAGCTGCTCTCATTACTGCAGCTTCAGTTGGAGACTATGCAGCAGATTGTCACCCTTCAGGAGGAGAAGCATCGCGCTCACCACCCCAATTATCATTTGCCCCAAATCCCTTCCCCTTCTGTGCCTCAGTACCCTCCAGGCCACTATCATCAGCTATATGGTTATCACGATCCACAGCTGCCTCCAACCCCTCTGTCTTCAGCGAACAACCCCCAAACCCCGGACCATTATCCACTGCAGTCAACCCCTAATAACATGCCTTACTGCTCTCCACAAATGGGGTTCGGGGGACATGGCCACTGTGAGGGCACTGGAGACTCAGAGACCCGGACATATTCCGATCTCTGACTGACCCCATGCCACCCCCATTGCACCTCTCCCGGCTTCCCCCTCACATGCATCACAATATTTTCTTTCAGCAACCGAAGTACCTGTTCAATAAATGAATTGTCTTCTTAATAAATGGGTTTCTTTATTAAGTGTACATACGTTATTACAGGCTACAGAAAAGCAAATACCTGTTCCTATTAAAAGAATGCTCCCTCCCTCCCTCCCTCCGTCTGCACCTCACTTTAGAACTGGCTTTCAGCCTCAAAATGCTCCCTCAAGGCTTCCCTGATCCTAACAGCCTCGCGCTGGTCCCCTCCAAGAACCCTGCTCTCTGGCTGGACATATGTGGCCTCCAGGCATTGAACCTCTGAGGACCATGCCTGAGTGAACCCTTCGCCCTTCCGCTCACAAAGATTATGTAGGGCACAGCATGCGGAAATAACCACGGAGATACTACCCTCGGCCAAGTCTAGCCGCCCATAAAGACAGTGCCAGCACACCTTGAGACGCCCAAAAGCACACTCCACAGTCATTCGACACCGGCTAAGCCTGTAGCTGAACCTTTCCTGACTGCTGTCCAGGCTCCTTGTGTAGGGTTTCATGAGCCAGGGCATTAAAGTGTAAGCAGGGTAGCCAAGAATCACTATGGGCATTTCCACTTCCCCCACGAGGATCCTCTGGTCTGGGAAAAAAGTCCCGGCTTGCAGCTTCATGAACAGGCCGGCGTTACGGAAGATGCGTGCGTCATGCACCTTTCCAGATCAGCCAGCGTTAATGTCAGTAAAACACCCACGGTGATCCACCGTGCCTGGAGAACCATGGAGAAGTACCCCTTTCGGTTAACGTACTCATCTGCTAGGTGGGCGGGCGCCAGTATAGGTATATGGGTCCCATCTATCGCCCCTCCACAGTTAGGGAAACCCATTTCTTCAAAGCCAGCCACGATGTCATGCACGTTACCCAGAGTCACGATTTTTCGTAGCAGGATGCGATTAATGGTGCTGCACACTTGCATAAGCACAACTCCAACGGTCGACTTTCCAACCCCAAACTGGTTGGCCACCGATCGGTAGCTGTCTGGTGTAGATCCAGATCGCGATAGCCACCCGCTTCTCCACCGGGAGGGCAGCTCTCAGTTGGGTGTCCTTGCGCCGCAGGGCGGGGGCGAGTTGAGCACACAGTCCCATGAAAGTGGCTTTTCTCATTCGAAAGTTTTGCAGCCACTGCTCGTCGTCCCAGACTTGCATGACGATGCGATCCACCACTCAATGCTTGTTTCCCATGCCCAGAAGCGGCGTTCAACAGCCGTGAGCATGTCCGTTAATGAGACAAGAAGCTTCGTGTCAAACGCATTCACCGCTTTGATCTCGTCTTCAGACTCATCACTGTCATCCCGCATGTCAAGGATTAACTCCACTGCACACAGAGATGTGCTGGCGACAGTCGTCAGCATGTTCATCAGCAGTTCTGGATTCATTGCAGCACATGACAATGGAAGACGGAGTGCGCCTTGCTGAAACCATTGAAAGATGGCGCCGGAGGTGGAAGGAAACACAGGGATTGCTGGGATATGTCAAAAAGCATCATGAGTAGTTGAAACAGGATACAGAATGCCCCGCAAGTGACGCCCCCCCACCACAAGACATTGCGCCAGATCGGGAAGAGGTGTACTGTGGGATACATGCCCTAATGCGCTGCTCTTAATGACGTATTAAGTGCCGCAAATGTGGCCATGCTATAACGCTGGAGCATCCCAGTGTAGACATACAATAGCGCTATTCATATTACTGTATAAGGGGACCGCTATAACCAATAGCGCTATAATCTTGTAAGTGTAACCATGCCCTTAGTTACTGTTATAGTTACAATGTTTTACTTTGCAGTTAGGGTTAATTGGTTTACAATGCTTTGAAGAGAACTGGCATCAATTGTGTAACAATGTCCTTAATCAATTACAGGGCTTGGCTCCCAGAGCTGAGTTAGTGGCTTGACAATGCATCCTTACAATGTATCGCTGCAATGTCAATTTCAAGTAGCTACTTGCAAAAGTTTGAGCGGGCCCTGGGACAGAGAGAGAGGAGCTGTTTCTGGCTACATAGTACAATTTCAAGTTACATGACCTAATATTAACAAATTATATTTTAAAGGGGCAATAATAATAAATCTAAACATTTAACAATCTTAACAAATAAATAATAATAATAATAATAAATCTAAACACTTATCAAGCTACTTCTACTTAACAAACTTATACTATGTAGACTTTCAGTTGTGGGAAACAAATTATGGAAAGTCACTTCCACTTGGGGAATCATTTTTAATACTTTAATATGTCATCCTTACATACAGAGAGATATATAATTAATATAGTGCTTAAGAGATAGGCGAATTAATCTCAGTTAAAGCTGTTTGTAAGAGTATGAGAGTGACTTAGCATTATAAATGAAAAGCTTGAGAACAAGTTAACAATTAATAATTTGTGGCCCCTGAGAATGCAACAGAAAACCCAACAAGGAAGCATGACAAGTGTTCCTGAATTATTGACTATCAGGATGCCTAGGAAATTCCACTTACATTCTCTCAGTATGACACTGTGATGGGTTTGGTCACATAGATCCCCTTGGTACTGTCACCTGATGTGTTGAAATTACCTGTGAGCCCATTTTCCCTGCCTTCTTGGGATTTCCAGAACCTTCCCTTGTTGAATCAGACAGGCTAGCCTGCTGCAACAGACCCAGATCTGGTCCATGCCCCCGAAAGCTGCAGGCTTTAAGTGAAAACAGCTCTGCAGGTTACCTGACTCCAGCACCCAGACCCCATAGGATCCAAATCCCAGCTAAATCTGTTTTTCTCTTTAAAGATTATATGTGGTAAACTCAAATTGTTTGCACTCTATAATACTGATAGAGAGATATGCACAGCTGTTTGCTCCCTCAGGTATCAATTACTTACTCTGGGATCAATAATAAACAAAAGTGATTTTATTAAGTATAAAATGTAGGATTTAAGTAGTTTCAAGTAATAACAGACAGAAGAAAATAAGTTACCAAGCAAAACCACACAAGTCTAAGCCTAGCATATTAAGAAACTGATTATAGTTAACATCTAACCCACAGAGATGTTCCAATAAGCTTCTTTAACAGACTAGGTTCTTTCCTAGTCTGAGGCCAATCCTTTCACCCTGGCAGAGTTCATGTCAGTTCCAGCAGATATGTTAAATGATAACTAGGGGTTTTCTCATGAGTGGCCTCCTCTTTCTCCTGTTCCACCCCTTTTTATAGCTTAGGCACAAGGCAGGAATCTTTTGCCTCTCTGGATCCTCACCCCTCCTTCTAAATGGAAAAGTACCAGATTGAAGATGGATTTCATTAGCAGATGACATGATCATATGTCCCTGGGAGACCTCATTCTTCATTACCCATGAGCTGGCCCACACATACACAGGAGGGCTTGCTGGTAAATAAACCATTTACACCCAACTGTCCTAGTCAATGGGAGATTCTAAACCACCGTTTAAGATTCTAAACCACCGTTAATGGCCTACACTTCGCATAATTACCATAGGACCTTAGAGCTATACTTCATATTTCTAGCTTCAGATACAAGAATGATACATGCATACAAATAGGATGAATACACTCAGTAGATTATAAGCTTTTTAATGATAATTTACAAGAGACCTTTCACATAAAGCATGTTCCATTTACATTACATTCACATTCATAAGCATATTTTCATAAAGCATATGGAGTGCAATGTCATAGATGCCTCTCCTAAAAATATTCCCCCAACACATTCACCTCAGACAAGAACCATCCTTTTTGTTTGTGAAGCTGTGAGTTCTAGAAGTATTTTTTTCTGAAGTGAAGTATGATTCCAAGCTTATTTTCAATGTAATTACATTCACAACTATTACCCTGACTATAATAGCTTGAATTCCAAACAGGCACAAGTGCACAGCTATGGTACAAATGGCATGGAAAATTAGCTTAGTGCAGCTCTTCGATATCTAGCTAGCCTGTCAGTAGAACAAAAAAGATAAACCAACACCCTGCTTTTTGCTCTGAAGTGGCAATGACATTTAGGCAAGCCATGAAGCTGGGTGAAGAGGCAGCTTTTGAAATGCTGTCCAATCAGGAACAGAGACTTAGAATTTACTAAATTAACACTTATTTTCCATTTGTTAAGTTCAAGAAGGAAAAAAGAAATGGTACATAGTTATGTATATCCTTTACGAAGAAGGCTAATATCTATTTGTGGATTTGGATGCAATTTTTTTTAAAAAAATATATCTACCAGCCATAGTTTGGAGCTCCTCACCTTCATAAAAGGAAAACCTTTCAATTTATAACATGTGTGTAAGAGTTATTTTTGTTTGCTTATGGTGCAATTGTAATCCATGATTATGTCTTGAGTACTGGGAAGAGTGTGGGGTTGAGGTCAGGGGCACAGAGGGTCCTCTTGTATTGTCTCCTTTCTGTAGAATCATGGAACCATAAGGTTAGAAAGTGCTGCAAGGGTCATCTAGTTTAACCCTCTGCCACAATGCAGGATTTGTTGGATCTAAAGTATTCCAACTACACCCTGATGAAACATACTGCTGCGCTAAACTTCACCCTTTTTGTATTTGACAGGTATACGATTACTAACAGCATCAACTATGACGCATTTTTCGTGAAATTTCTTCAAAATAACTTCATGAAAAAGTTATCAAATGATTCCTTCAATTTGAGGATTTTTAAATGGGACATTTCTCTCATGATATATTTTGATGGAATGCTATCAGAAAACTTGAAACCAGTTAGTTGTCCCATGTCTAGATATAACCACGAGTTCCCAATGGTTACTTTCATCCTCCCTTCTCTTTCCCCTTCAAATCATTAGTTACACTCACTTGTCACCACATGCCTTTATTTGACCGTAAGCACTTTGATGCTCAGATTAAAAGACAGTTTCTTCCCCACTGTGCTATGGGACTGATTCTGTACTTCATTAAACAGAAAAAAGTAGGATTTGAGCTGTATATTATATATGCCTTAAATGTCATTTATCCCTACATGTAAAGAAACTAAAGTCTTCATTATGCCACTGATTATTTAACAGAACTTCTCACTGAGTTAGGACTTCTTAAAAATGCATGGCAATATACAGCCTAAGGTGTATACTCAGCTATAGCTCGGCAGTGGACAAGCAGTTATAACATATATACACATTCAATTTTACTCAGAAAAAAAAAGTGTGATCTCAGGCTGAACCAAGAATGGTTATTGGGCTATTAACTGATTCACGGATAGACATTAATGGATAATGTTAATAAAGGGAAGACTGGGATGGACACACTCAATAAACAAATTCATTTTCTATCCGTGCTGTAACTGTTTCTAAAAGGCCAATCTAAAAGTGTGGAAAGTTTTAGTTAGTAATTTCTCCTTGTGCCTTGTAATTACCTAGCTGGTTATTACCTCAAAGGTTAATAGACAAGCAGCATGGTAGCAGGGTAATAGATCCTGAACGTCCATAGCAACTAATATAGCTAATTCTCTAAGGGCTCCAAGTGAATGTTTAGTACCTTCACCAAACTCAAAACAGATGGATTATCAGTAGGTGCTTAAGTACATAAATGACCACAGGATAACACTTCATTTTACTGCAAGGCCTAAAAACCTCTAATCCTTATATTTTAGTACATGCACCAGAGCGAGTCCCCATTGAGTTAGGTTAATGGAAGGTAGAAGGAAGAAACATTAAGAAAAAAACATATTAATGTTTTTAATCACGCCTCGTCACATTAATCAAACACATTACTGTATCTTATCAGTGAAGCACTTATCTACCTCTTCCCATAGCAAGCTGGTCCACATCCCTCAAATGTTGAAACAATTTAAGTTGTAATCTCCTCAGCATAGTCTTCATATTGTTATTTGCCTGTAGAATGTCCTGCACAATTATGCCATTGAAGGAATAATCAGTCATGAAACTGCTGACTGTTGTTACCACTGAGAGCTTTCGCTTGGATCTGTGATGTTATCTTTGAGTTTTTTGGGGTCCAGCAGCTTAGCTTTAAAATTGCATTGTACACAAAGAGAAATTTCACAAAGTTGTCATGCAGCTTGATACTCTTCCAGATGGTATCCCAGCTACAGAGTCAATTAACTGGAGAGCGGGTTCAATACCCCCATTTGTGTCTGATGCTGGACTGTCTTGAATAAGAGAGTCAGTTGAGATAGTTACAGCTCTGACCTACAAAGTAAGAAAGGAGATCAAATGCAATTAGAAGCTCTACTAGCTGCAAGATAGCAGAAAAGCTTCTTATCAAGTTTGTTCTTCCAAAGAGGTAGAAGAAGTGAAATCGTAGAATAGCACCATTTCTTCATGTGGGGGCTGAGAAGTTGTCCTGTGGATAATTCTCATATTATTACATACAGTATGTCAATGTGCCTTAATTGATACAGATATTGTGACATACTAATGTTTGCTCCAAGCTGGTCTTAAGCATGGAACTGTGAATAATATTTGATCTAGTAATTTTCAGTTCTTCAAACTGATGCATTCTTGATGCATTTAGGGTAATGTTTAAGGCATGAGAAATTCGAATAGGAATCCATATACACTCCCCTCCCCTGCTGCCACCAAAGGAAAGGTTGTCTCTTTCTCTTTGGTTGCTGAAGGGGCAATTGTGCCAAAAGCCCTGACCCTTGAGCAAGGGGCAGTGTGTAGTTCTATGGGCCCAGGAGCAGACCAGAAACCACATTGTGACCAACCTGGTTCCCTCCTTGCTGCATCAGCTTTATATGTGGCACAGATAATTTACCCTGGTGTTCCAGCTGAGCTTTGCTAGCCAGTGCATTTGCAAAGGAGATAGGAGAGCCAAGGAGCCTATCCCTAACTCCGGTCCTCTTACTACAAACACCATGGCCTAAACAGACTTCCCTTCTAAGCTCTATTCATGCATATCTGTCCAACTAAAACCTAATGAGCCATACGGATTTTACCAAATAATGAATACATCATTAAAGCAATGCAAACCCCGGAAGTTACAACCCACTACAGGCAAATGTCCTACTTCATAACCTGGAGATGGCTGACTCATCACAAAGAGAAGTGAAAGAGACTCAGTAGTTGCAGAGAATGACCTACCACAAAAGCAAGTGGGTTGTCCTCTCTTCAAAGGAGAGAAATTCCTTCCCAGCCCTTAATGAAAGGTGACCTTGTTTCCTAGTGCAGGCTGCTCAGATCCCAAGAGAAATGTGCCAAACCTATCAACTCCTATTCTTAACTCCTTCCTAAATAGCCAAAAGCAAACCTCTGAAACTGCAGGCATAAATAGAGGGAAAAATGCCCCTCAATCAGCTGAATGATGGGCAAACAATTTGAGAATAGTACTGATTACACCTGCAAATCCCTCTGATCCTCAGTCCAGTGGAACCAAACTCCCTAATGAATTCAGGGTAGACAAAAGGATTCATGAGGCCAGTGTGTCAGGATGAAATGGGAGTTGAGAAGCAGAATGATGGGACCAGCAATGTGAGACTCTCTTAGAGAGCAAGTTCTGTTCACTGTTGCAAAAACTAAAACAGAACTTTGGGCCACTTTTCCACAATCTCATTAAAGTTTTAGAGCTAGAATTTTTTGACAGAATACAATAGTCTGAAAAGGGATGAAGCCAGTCAGACACTTCATTATTGCCTCTACTCCTATCCAAAGCACCCTGCATGACAAAAGGCATCTATAGCTTTTATTGTATTGGGTACAGTAGTTCTGTCACTCATAGATCACTACTTTTTTTTGTACATTTTTTTCTTAGGTGGATATTATCATTTATGTTCATCAAGCCTAAGCTGGCTTCAAGACTATAGTTTAAAACTCAGTACTATTGAATACATATTTAAAATGTCCAGTTCTTGTTATACTTTTTCACTGTATTTGTTCAACTTCAAATTGTAAATGTGACTTAATAGTACTGTAATATAGTGGACTGGAGTTGGTAAGAATTATCTCCATTAATCAGCTGTATTATTTATTGGCAATACACAGATCTTAGTATAAAAATATCAAATCTAATACAATAACATAACAAAATGTAATTAGCAAAGCAGTTTGTTAGTATCATCATTGCCATGGGCTCTAATTAACATGGAAATTAATTTAATAACTTAATAGAAGATTGTAATCCTGTAAATCATGACTGCTCCAGGAATCTATCTGCCTTAGGACATGGCTTCTTGAAGATGATCATAATAAATCCTTTAAAACAATTTCTCTGGATGATTTATACAAATATCAGTGAAATACTTTGTGATAGATGGCAAATATTTTGAATGATAAAGAAACTATAGGTTTGCTAGCTATTTCCATAAACATTGTGTGGTGAGAAAAAGCTAAAATAAGGGAAAGGGCAACAGATCTGCAAAAATGGCTTGATACATTACACATTGATGGGTTTGTATTATTTACATTGAGATCTTTTATGGGCCATATGCAAATTCCAGCATGAATAATTTATTCATCTCTGATCAGAACAGGAGATTAATTTTTAATTACTGTAGGATGTTCAGACTAATACCATTATTTTAGATCATGTAAACATTAAATGTTCTTGGTTTTTAGTTACTAGCTGCTTGTAGAAATAAGCTAAAACAAACTGAAGAAAAATAATTCAATCTGCATCATTATTCTGATTGAATCAATGTTTCCATGTTTGTTTGTTTTTTTCCTTTTGGCATTATTCCAATAGTAGAAACAGTGACGGTGCTTCCGCAAACCAGGAGTTGGGTATTTCTTGTAGAAATGCAAAGCATCTGTTTCATATACACCTACCCAGACAGCTCACATTTGATCATCAGTTTGTTGGTGAGGTAATATCTTTTATTCAATCAACTTCTACTGGTGAGACAGAGAGGCTCTAGAGCAGGGGTCAGCATCCTTTCAGAACTGGTGTGTCGAATCTTCATTTATTCACTTGAATTTAAGGTTTCGCGTGTCAGTAATACATTTTAACATTTTTAGAAGGTCTCTTTCGATAAGTCTATAATATAAAACTAAACTATTGTTGTATGAAAAGTAAATAAGCTTTAAAAAATGTTTAAGAAGCTTCATTTAAAATTAAATTAAATGCAGAGCCCCCCAGACCAGTGGTCAGGACCAGGCAGTGTTAGTGCCACTGAAAATCTGCTCACATGCCGCTTTTGGCACACGTGCCATAGGTTGCCTATCCCTGCTCTAGAGCTTATAAAGAGCTCTTCTTGTCTTCCTCACCAACAGAAATAGGTCCAATGAAAGATATTACCGTATCCATCTTGTCTCTTTAATAGCTTGAGACCATCTCGGCTACAAGAACATTGTTTATTTGTTGCTATTCTTATTTATTAGTATTACCATAGCACCCAGGAGCCCTACTGGTGGACCAGGGCTCAACTGTGCTAGGTGCTGTCATTCTGTCTATGTATCTCATCAGAGAAATATATATTTGGAAAGATCTTTACCAAATGTGGAGGAAATAGGGAAGGGAAGTAGAGGTCTAAAGGTGAACATAAATTTCTGGTAAAGATTCAGAAATTATTTTAAAAAAATGTCTTATTCCAACCATCCCATCCATTTTCATGTACTACATTAAAAACACCGCATTTTTATGTAATGTTTCCATTTTAACCATTCAGAAGTCAGGGAATGAAAAGGTGAAAGATCTTATCATAATAGTCATTTGTTTACGCTGCTCATCCTGTATATTTTGTGGTATGTAATCAACTGCTTAACCTGTCAAATATAAAACTACATGCACAAGACTTTTTTTTATTTATTTTTTTTTAAAGAAAGAAGATACTACATATGACCGAAGGGGCTGTATTACTGAGAGAGGAGAAAATGACAAAGAACTGCTTTCTCCTTACACCCCTATGCTGCAAGTCACCCCCAAGTGATCATGACAGGACAGGTAACTGGTGAGAGCAATGGCTCCTTGCTCAGTAACTGCTGGCCTGGTTGGGTGCATAGGAGATGGGGGGTGGAGCACCTGTACTATCTTCCCAGAGGGTAGTACAGCTCTCCAATGCTCCCACTTTATGATCCAACCCCCTTTCAAGTCAGTGGAACTGTTGCTGTTAAATGCCTTAGGCTCTGAATCAGATCCCCAGTGAGGGCAGTATGTTAGTCATGGCCCTTTATGGTACATTAATGCACATATTGGTATCTGATTTCCCTGCGATTGTTTTGAAAGAAAAAAAGTACACCTCATATTAAAATAATTTTAATTTTTTAAAGTCCTATTTACCTATAATGCTATTTTTCCATTTAAATTTTAGTTTAATGACATTCCTACAAATAATATTAAATAGGAAAGTAAGAAGTTTTCTACTGAATTTGTGCAAAAGTTTTTCTGTACTCTTTCCCCTCAGTTCTTTTTAGAATCTCAGAAGCCTAAACTCCAGGTACATTTTCATAGGAAAAAACTTCTCTTTTTAATTGTTATGTGCAAGAGAGAATCTAAAAGTCTGGCTATGTGAAAAGGCATATAATTTTTCACACATTTACAACTAAGAAGTTAACCACTCATCTTTGTGCAGAGTTGACACAAATAAACTGTAGCCCAAATTGAGAATATCTGAAGTAGTATCAAGATGGAGAAAAGAGGTGTTTTTAAAGAGAGTCCTAAAATAGCATTTTGACCAGATAAATGCTGTACTGAATTTCTTAAGATTTGCATCTGAACCCAAACTCACAGGAGGTGTGACTCAGGGACATTTTACTCAAGCAGTGGGTCATGCTTTCTCTCACTGTTGAGGTAGAAAAAAAAAAGTCCTTCACTGAGCTAGGAAAGGATGTGCACCAAAATATTCCAAACACAAACCTCAAAGTTGAAATTCAGGTTCCCCAGCCAGGACTTTTCAGGCTGCAGTCTTCCAATGTTTAGCTCCAGCATTAGTGTGCAAGAGGTCTACAGCTTCCAACTTCACTATTGCACACCACCCACCACAAGGAAAGCTGCTTTTTCTAATCCTAAGTACACTCTTTAAGCAAAATAAATCAAACAAACACTGGGTGCATCCCAAGGAATCATCTCTCTAACTCTATCCAAAGTCTCTAGCTTGGGCCTCAGCATTCAAAGAGACAACTGTGGCAGGAAAGTGACTGCATTTGGAATGGTGACCAGCAAATGATTGTTTCACGGGCCAAACCAAAAATGCAAAGGTCAGATTTGTTTGTCATCTGAAACCTGCAAGCATGGCAAAGCTCAAGAATCACCTATTTAAAATGAAAAACATACATTTTTAGAAATTCTTTTTTAAACATCACAATTAATTTCTATCAAGTTGTGTCCTAAAACTGAACTTGATGTATTATTTGGCATGTAATAATTCACAATGACAAAGCAAGAAGCAAAGTAACTTTGTTGATTTGTGTGCGCCATGTCACAGGTTTAAGTCAAAGATTAAACAAAAAGGCTGGTTTTGCAGCCAGTTCAAATAATTTTAACTGTCAGTGTTTAGTTTGGATTTATTTCCTAGAGCAAATGGAGAAAGACAGAGACATGTTGGAACTACTAAAAATCTCAGTGTGTATTCAGCTAACTCTTTGATTGCTGTTTCATTTATACTTTTTAAACAGCCCCATCCAAAAAACCTATGACCATACATTTACTCAACAGCCACATGTATTCACATTGGTCAAATTCTGTTATGACTGCATGTTTACAGTTCCCACTGAATCAACTGTAGCTATGTGTATGCTCCAAAAGCAGAATTTGGCCCAGCACGTTTGAAGTAATCACCATTCAAAGCTGCTGTTGTTGCAGACAAACATAGTCACCACTGAAATATTAGAATTAGCATACAGTTTATACTCCTTGCCCCAGCCCCAAAATAAGTAAGAGCATGGATTTGTCAAGAACAAATCATGTCAAATCAACCTAACAACTTTCTTTGTCAGGGTAACAATCCTGGGGAAAAGGGGAAAATGGTAGATGTGATATACCTTGACTTTGGTAAGGCTTTTGATACTCTCTTGCATGACCTTTTCAAAAATAAACTAGGGAAATAACCTAGATGGAGCTACTATAAGGTGGGTGCGTAACTGGTTAGAAAATCATTCCCAGGGAGTAATCAGTGGTTCACAATCAAGCAGGAGAGGCATGTCAAGTGGGGTCCTGCAGGTATCAGTTCTGGTCAATCTCTTCATCAATGATAATAGCACAGAGAGTACACTTATAAAGTCTGTGGACGATACCAAGCTAGGAGAGGTTGCAAGTGCTTTGGGGGAATAGGATTAAAATTCAAAATGATCTGGACAAACTGGAGAAATGGTCTAACGTAAATAGGATGAAATCCAATAAGGACAAATGCAAACTGTACTACTTAGGAAGGAACAATCAGTTGCACACGTACAAAATGGGAAATGACTGCCTTAGAAGGAGTACTGCAGAAACGGATCTGGAGGTCATAATGGACCACAAGCTAAATATGAGTCAACAGTGTAACGCTGTTGCAAAAAAAGCAAATGCCATTCTGGAATATATTAGCAGGAGCGTTGTGGGCAAGACATTGGAATAATTCTTCTATTCCATTCCACTCTGATTAGCCTCAGATGGAGTATTATATCCAGACCGGGGCACCACATTTCAGGAAAGATGTGGACAAATTAGAGAAAGTCCAGAGAAGAGAAACAAATAATGATTAAAGGTCTATAAACCATGACATATGAGGGAAGACTGGAAACACTGGGTTTGTTTAGTCTGGAGGAAGGAAGACTGAGGGGGGGACAACAGAACAGTTTTAAAGTACATAAAAGGTTGTTACACGGAGGAGAGAGAAAAATTGTTCCCTTTAATCTCTGAGAATAGAAGGAGAAGCAATGGGCTTAAATTGCAGCAAAGGCAGTTTACTTTGGACATTAGGAAAAACTTCCTAACCCTCTGGCTGGTTAAGCACTGGACTAAGTGCGTACAGAAGTTGTGGCATCTCTGCTATTGGAAAGTTTTAAAAGCAGGTTAGACAAACACCTGTCGGGGACAGATTAGAGGATCTCCCAGTCGATCGTGATCTCCGGCGGTGCACTGTGACTCCTGCTAAGGAAGACTCCCTGCCTACCCTGGCTCGATGCTGCTCCCAGAAGCAGCCAGCGCAGCCCCATGAACCCAGAGACAGTGGGGTCTCTCTCCATGTGCTGCTTCTGCCTGTAAGCACTGCCCCCGCAGCTCCCATTGGCCAGGAGAGCTGGGGCGGGGGGGGTACTTGCAAGCAGGAGCAGCACGTGGAAAGAGACCCCTGCCCCCCCCCCCCCCCCCCCCGTCAGGGGCTGCAGAGGTGCACTGGCCCCTTTTGGGAGCGGTGTGGGGCCTGCCTTACCCTCGCTGTGCCCACCGCTGACCAGGAGCCACCGGAGGTAAGTGGCTCCTGGTCAGCGGTGCACTTCAACCTCCATCCCTGAGCCTCCTCCTGGAACCAGCACCCCAAACTCCCTCCTGCACCTCAAGCCACAGACCTGACCCCCCCTCCCAGAGACAGCACCCCAAACCCCCTCCTGCACCTCAATCCCCATCCTGTATCCCAACACTCTGCCTCTGCTCAGAGCCCTCTTCCAGAGTCAGCACCCCATCCTACCTCCTGCACCCCAACAGTCTGCCCCAGACCCCTCCTAGAGCAGCACCCCATACTGCCTCCTGCACTCAACCTCGTGGACTAGCCCTGACTCCCTTCTCAGAGCTAGCACCCTGAACCCTCTCCTGCACCTCAACACTGTGCCCCACCCCAGAGTCCCCTCGTGAACCCAAACTCGCTCCTAGAGCTTGCACCCCTCATCCCCTCCTGAACCCCAACCCCTGTCCCAGGCGAGAGTCACCAGCCCCTCTCAAACCCCAAACCCTTGTCCAGCTTGGTGAAAGAGAGTGAGGATGGGGGAGAGTGAGTGATGGGTGGTGGTGGTGGTGGTGGAGGGAGCAGAGTGTGGCTTTGGGAACGGGGCAGGGCAGTTTCTGGGTTGCCCTTAGATTCAAAAAGTGATCTTGGGAATAAAACAGTTGGAGACCACTGGTTTAGATAATACTTAGTCCTGTCTTGAGTGCAGGGGACTGGACTAGATGACCTCTCAAGGTCCCTTCCAGTCCTTTGATTCTATGAATGGGAGGGAGACAGAACAGAGCTGAGCTAAAGGGTTTTGTTAAAAATAGAAATAAAGAAAGCATTAAATACTGTGTTGGAGAGAATGGGAAGTACTTGAATGAAAAAGGTTACAATCCCATCAACGATATTGCTGTGAATGGTGAGTTGTGTATGGGATTATAGATTAAATATTTTTTTTGATTACCTCTGAAAACATAAGGGATACTATTGAAAGAGTCAAACTTTGTAAAAAGGGATAACTTGAAGGTAAATAGTTCAAAGAACTTCTAGAAAATCTACAAAAAAGGTATCATTCAAGTAATATAGTTACCTGAACAGTCAGCTTGCACATATTTCGCAAATTAAAAAGCATCTACCTGATTCTGCTGGACCATGTTACTGATCAAGTTCTCACAAGAGTTATCACATGAAAAAAATGCTTACAAGTATTGAACTGGAAAAAAAATTAAATCTCTCTGCAAATTTAGCGCTGGATTTTCTGAACTGCCCATGTGGAAAACTAGGTAGATAGAAATGGAACAGGATGGGGGTAGGGGGAAATAACATGAGGGAAGGAAAGAAATAACGTGAGCATGAGAGCATCAAAGAGCATTGTTTTTATGCTCCATCTCCATTGGGGGTGAGATACCAGTGGAGATGGAGCATAAAAACAAAAAAGGAAGGGCAAGACGAGGGAGGATTAAAACACACATACACACGGGAATGGGGGGCTGGGGAAAACAGCAAGGAATAATAATTAAAAAAGAGAACACAGGACAGGACAGAAGTGGGGGAATGAGAAAGGGAGAGGAAGTTGACAGAAATAAGGAAATATGGGACAATTGTTCTGCAAGCAGACATAGAAAAGAGCGGCTGAAAGGGATCAGCCACAAATCCATTGTAAATGGGAGATCAAAAAAAATGTATTGGGAACCACACACAAAGGATGGTCTTGGGATTACAGTCCTGGACTGGGATTCAGGGGTTGCAATTTTCGGCAAGTTATTTAGGCACACTTTTTTAAAGGTGTGGTGGCATTCAGCACTGCAAATCAGGGACCTGATTTAGGAGCTTAAATATAATTAAAAATCTAGGTCTAAAAATCTCTTCTCAGGTCCCAGTCTGCAAAAAGGGGATAACAGTCACTCTTTCCCCCTAATTATTGTATTCTTATGTGTTTAGATTGTAAGGTATTTGTGGCAGGGACTCTCCATATGTATATGTACAGGCCCCAGCACAATGGCGCCCTAATCTCAGTTGGGGACTCTAGGTGCTACTATAATACAAATCAATAATAATGCACATGCACGCGCATGCACACACATTTTAAACATAGAATGTATATCCATATGCATGTATAGCCATGTGAACCAGATTCTAGAGTGGTTGTTTACCACCCTGCCAGAAGATTCTGGTTGTAAGATTGGCCTCACAGCTCCTAAAAAAGTCAGCCCAGCACAAGGGAGATCCTTGGGTTGCACAATAGCTTATATACTCCTCCCATTCCCTGCTTCTGTTATAAGGTGTTACCAGAGGAAAGAGATGTGGCAGGGATTCCTCGAATGCCATTTTGGCTCTATGTGGCTGTTAGGATCAGTAAGTAAAACCGTCTTCATACTGTTCAAATTTACATTAAATATAGCAGCAGGGGTGTGCTGTGACAAACGTGAGGCCTCCACTGCAAAAATCACCTTACCTAACATTTTATGTTTGCCCTTTAACTTCACGTGAAAACCTGAACTGAACAAAAAAAAAATAACAATATACCCCAGATCTGCAGTTTTCTAAATCTCTATGCCAAGTCAAGTAGATAAAGGAGGTTTAGGATGTATCCTCAGAGTGGAATGAACTGAATATAAACGAGTGCTAAGAAGAGTGAACTCTAATCTCAACTTTTGGATTCTGTTTCCTGGCTTCTCCATAATAATAATTGCATGACTTTGAGCAAATCACTTAACCATTCTGTTAACCCCTGTGTAAAACAGAATTGGGTATAAAAATACCTAATTAACTCACAATAGTGTTTTAAAGCTTAATTACTTATTGTCTGGAAAATGTGCTAAGCTCTTCACATGAATGGTGCTAAGCACTGTAAATGGAAGGGAAGCAGTGTTATTGTATTTTATTACTGGACAGGAAATATAATCACCAGTAAGCACACACCTGTGTTTTCCATAATTGACTACTAGATGTCACTCTTGCTTCACATAAATAGCTGAAATGACACATCTCATCTAATGATGAATCATCACCATTTTGAATTTATAAATGGGGAATCGGTTGCAGCCAAAAAAGGATAGGTCATCTTATTGAAGGGGTATTCGAAAGAAGACCTTTACCCACCTAAAACCTCACCAGTGTTAGTTAACACCACAGCAATAACAAAATATAAATAAAAGCTTCTCATACAGAAACCAGAACTTAGTTGAGCAGTTTCCTTGTCCGTGGGAGAGTGCTGTTCACCTGTTTCGGCCTGAGGGATAAACACATTATATCGAAAAGGTCCAGAGAGATGTCCCTTTGCACCAGTCACTCAATGCAAAGTAAGCAGAAAGAACCTTGTAAGTCCCTTCTGTGGATTCATAAACCTGGAGCTGGAGCAGAAAAACAGGGACCCATACCTAGTGCTAGTTCCTAACATCTCTTCTTTTTCCTAGCTACAGAACTGCCCTGGTTGGGTGTGGAGGAGGGGTGCCATGCTTTTCTAGATACTCCCCTAAGTTCAGGTAACCAGACGACTACCTCTCTTCCTCTGCCAGGGCAGTGAAAAAGACAATGGAGCAGCCTCTTTCTGCCCTCTTCTGCATTGCAGGAGGTGGCTTTTAGGGGAGGTACTGACCAACCTCAGCAGGAAAGAGACAGAAGCTTCTCAAGGCTTCTGACATTTTGGCTCACGTCAGAGCTGCTCCTGGGGCTGTAAAGGAGGTGGTGTCCTCTACCAACAGGGCTAATTTAGTTTTTACATAGCAAAGTGTGGCTCAGGGAACATATTTTCAATTCATAATCTAATACAAATTATCTTAGCAGCCACACAATTCAGAGCCTTGGGGAACACCAGCTGGATACCACTTCTGTTGCAGGTCTGATGAAACATTGCATTAAGTCTGTTTTCATCCCTCACCAATGGGGCTAACATCAGATCTTGTACTGGTTCTTGAACAGTTATTTTCCCCTCAGACTTCTGAGCACTACAGGAGCTGTGTTGCCAGCACTCATGATTTTATCCTGAGTCTTGCAACATTTTTTTTAAAAGCCCAGTTCCCAGAGTTGTTTGATTACATGTGAATCACAGCTTTCATCTACCAATATGTTTATAGCCCTCACAGTTTTGGAGAAAAGCTTGAAAACACAGAATCTAATGACTCAAAAATTCTTAGGCAAATAAGATGATTTTTGTAGCTTGACCCAGGCTTGGGGTTGGCAATCTGACCATTTCAAAAATCTAGCTCTTATTCAGTGTTTATATTTGTTCTATTATTGAAAAGCCTCCTGGTATAATCACATTGAAGGAAGAACAATGCAGTCCCTCCCCTCCCCATCCACCCGTTTGGGATTTTTTTTTGACAGAAGAGCCAAATGACTTTGTTTACTCGTGTAGGATGTCACTGATTACAGAGAGGCCCTTCCAGGGTACCTATCCAGATGCTCTACTTCTTGCTACAATTTGTCTTCCCCCTATTTTCCTTTAGTTCTAGTGAGACTGGATCCACTCTCCCCCACCTCCAAATTTCCTTCATGAGATGAGACATTATTTGGGCTTTGACATACTATTTTTAATAGTCACTGCACCGAGATAAACAAAAACAAAACAACTTTCCCCACACATAATCCTCACTTCCCAACCCATTCTCCCCAAATCATAGATGGCCAGGCTAAGAAATACAAACTGCAAGGAATGACAAGTCCCTGTGTTTACTGAGGAGCCAGTTCAAGAGGTGCCCAGCTCAAGAGGTGGAGGCATCTCCTCTCTTTTAGGCCAAAGTAGTTTACATTAAAACTAGCATTTCAGATATATTGTGACTGAAACTCTACTTTTGGAGAAACATTGTAAATGTTTCTAGGTCTATGCTGACACATGCCTTTCTTTATTATAGCCAGCTTAATTAATGCTTCCCTCCTCCCTCATCACCATCCCCCAGGGACTAAAAAGTGTTTCTTTCTTGCAGGAGTGATGTTAAATATCACAACAAGCAGAGTGGTAGTAGATAACAGATTGTGGAATAGAACTGTGGAGATAACCACTCAGTAGACGGGAGTCCCAGGTGTTGTTAATGGAGCTAGCCTTTGATAACTGTAAAGGAGAATACAAAAATAAGTCTCTAGCCCTTTTCCTAATGAAGATCCTTGATAGTGTAAACCAACGTAAAGAGATGCAAAGGAATTGTTAACTCAGGAAGGAACATACAGCTGGACTCCATTTCTTCAGCATGTGGCCTATGTATGACCCCCACATCACATGCTTCTTTTTATGTAAGATGCGCCAGTTGATGTTGGTGTATCATCTCACTAACTCTTCCCAGGATCCTTTTGCCAACCCTGCACATAGAAGTCTAAGCATGATCAGAAACCTGTCTAAAATCTCAAATGTATTCCCTGTCCCTGATGTGAGGTGATGGTCTCTGTTACTGTTTGGTTTTAAGGAAAGGGCCTTTGGGGGTTTTAGTGCCACATTAGTTTGCTAGTCAACTGCTGTGAAATGATTATTTCAGAACATTAAAGATGTGGTTTAAAATAGACACCAGCAGTTAATGTTTCTGAAGCAGTTCTTCTGGCCCTAGAAAACTTTGATTTCCAGAGGTATTACATTGCAAATTAAATTAGAGCTCAATGAAAGGGCTGTGTGCGGTAGATGTTCCCATAGTTATTGTTTAATATTTGTACACAATACCCAATAGCAAAAATAAAGACATGGGCAAACATTGTCCAAGTTGAGTGCTTAAAGTCAGGCACCTAAAACCATATGTATGCACCTAAATGTTAGACCTAATTTTCAGAAGTGCTGAGGCCCTGTAGTTCTCATTGACATCAGCACTTTGTTTAGGTCACTTATGGATTTAGGGGCCTGAGATTAGTCACCCACCTCTTTTTTGGTCACAGTACCAATCCCATGAAACTCACTACTCCAGTAGAAAGATTTACTAGCTTATCTAACTAAAATGGCTGTTTAAGGCCAATTTGTCTGCCTTGTCTTGGAGCATTGTACTGTCATGCAAAGGTCACCGGTGTTTTGCTCCTTGTTCAGAACTAAGAGTGCAAGAGATTTAGAGTACTCACCTCATTGGTGGAGTACGAATACCTTGCATTGTTCGAGATGTTGACTGCAGTGGTGAAGGTCCTTGACTTCAGATCATAAAAAATAAACAGAGATTATCCCCAGGCTCTAATAAAATTACAGGAAACTCCTTCAAAGGGTAAATCTGTTATGGTGCAACACAGTTTGAACGGAATGAAAGGTGTGTGGTACATTCAACTGCAAACTCGTCTAAAATTCGTGTTCATTTCATTCTCTCTTTTTTTCACATGCATAACGTATAATCGAGGCAGTAAAAACATTTTTACTTTTTTTACAGGTGGTATTATTATTAATTATTATTATTGATATGGGCAAGATGTACAGAAATACAGTCTTACTCGTATTTCCTAACATGAGTATAGGAGAAACTGCTAACATCTTGTTTATTTGTAAAACAATAAAAGACAACATTTAAATGCACCCTCCGTAAGAAGTACAACTATGTTGAAGCAAAAGAATCGCCTGTTTGCCTTAAAAGAAAAGATAGCAGCAATTATCAGAAGAGTAATGTTACATCAGAAATCTAAGGTGCCGAAGTGGCTCCAAGTGACTCCATACATATTTATTAAAAATGGCTTGGCATTTAGGCATTTCCCTGCAGAATTATACAAGTCAAAGGTAAAAACTGAGATGATTTATTTTTAGTCATCAAACACGCTGAATTATTGCTGCTACAGCTTACCTAAGGAGAGGAAAATTTGTTTCTCAATCATTTTACAGTTAGAAATATAGTGCTTGTTTTAGCACAGTAACAAGTACTTCACACTAAAGGTAAATAGGAATGCTGGTCTAAATAGCAGATGGGTACATTAGAGAGACAAGTGAGTCACAGAAAAAATCATATGCAAATGAAATAAATTGGCAACAAACTTATCCTGTCAATAACAATGCAATTATGATTATTTGTTCTTTACCCAATGCCCAGAACTGTGCAAAAAGCATTACAGACAAATAGAAATACATAGTCCCTGGGCTGGAAAATGTACAATCTAAATAGGGAGAAAATAGATCAGAAGGCAGGAATAAGAAGAAGGGATTGTTTTTGGTTTAAGAATAAGGGCTTGTTTTTGGCTTAATTGGCTCGTGTTGGCTAGTTTTTGGCTTGTAGCTTGCTGTTTGGTTGGCTTGCAGCTTGTTGCTTGTTGTAACTTGTTGCTTCTTTTTAAAAAAAAAAAATCAGCAAGCAGGGGCAATGGAGGATATGGGGAGAAGAGAGTCAGGGGTGCACAATTGGCCCACCACGGTCCCAGACTGCATGCCAGGGGGACCTAGTCACATAAGCGTTGGGGTTCTTGGAGATTTGCTTGTTTTGAAATGGCATTAGTTTGATTTTTGGCTTATTGTGAAAGTTGGGGTGTTTGTTTACCACATGAAAGATGGCAGCTGTGGTGTCAGAATCTGGAGGTCTATGAGCTCTCCCAGGAACCTTCTGTTCGAGCAGAAGTCAGGTCCAGCTTGGAACAAAGGAGGGGCAATAGCCCTTCAACTCAGAGCTGCGGGAAATGTCAGCTTTATATAGAGGATAGCTTTGCCCCCTCAGTACAAAAATATCAATCCAAAACCCAGAGCGCCTTAACACCCCTACTCCCTTGGTAGAGCACAGCAAATCAATAATCAGCATGTGTTATACTCAGGAATTTCCCTGTGCACTTATTTAAACAATTATTTTGCTACAGTAAGCTAATATTATTCTTTTATTATGTTAAAAGAAAGTTTCCCACAAGAAGACATGTATATATCCATCTATCTACATGGGAACAGAGGAAGAAAGTCAGCTTAATGGGATAGTTCTCACATTTTCCTTGCATCCGATAACATAATTTGTATCAATCTCTTCTTGACCTGATTAAATAAGAGTTCCACTTGGTTGTATGAGTTAAAGCCAACAAATGCCATCAAAGGTATAAACTTTGGGAAATGTTGTTTGAGAAACAATGGGACATCAGTTGGGAAGTGTGAAAAAGTGGCATTTCTTCATTTCTGAAAGAATTTTATAAAGCACAAAACTGGGATAATGGAATAACCCCAGCTGATTAAACATTGCCCACACAAGAAAAGTTTCCTTTACTAAAGTTAACCTTGAAGAAGCAGAATGGAAGGTTTCTGGAGTCTCAGCTAAGAAGTTTCAAGGAAAGAAAATGGAACAAGTTTGAAGATAAGACCATGTCCAGAAAGACAGCTGTAAACCACAATTTTGAAAGATCCAATATACCCAAATAAAACCCCAAGAATAAAATGTCAGACTGCTAGAGAAAAATGTTGTGAGGAGACATCTGAAAATGTATGAAATAAATGAATGAAAACAGCAGAAGTTTATGGAACCTTAAAAACAGTTTCCCTTGCATCGATTTCAAAGGATGGATCAGTTATTTTGTTTGAGCTAAACCACTCATCTGTAATTCCAGACCCAAAAAATAAATTCAAAATCTGGTATGTATCCAAATGTTATTCATAAAGCAGCGCATAAGGTATGCTTTATATAGTATGCTTCCTGAAGCAAGACAACACACTGGGTCAATAGTTCAATAATTATTAGACCTAAGCCGGGAGAGACATTGAAATTATTTCAGTGAGGCTATTATTATTTACTGAGCACCACATGCGTCCTCAGTGTTTTACAGTAAGGATAACAGTTACTGTGGTTAAAGAGGGGTTCAGAAACAAGTAATGAATTTGGCCTAATATATTTAACAAACAAGCTGTAGATTTTGTCATAAATATTTTGAGCACAGTGCGCCGAGGACTGCTTAGGCAGAAGAAAGGCAATGTTAAGGGGCATCAGAATTTCAAATGGCCTTTCAAGCATATCAGTAATTGGGATAAATCTGACTGCTCCAACTTTTTCTTTCCGTGGACTTATTCATAAGACAGAGATCCTCACACATAGGCCACATCCACTCTCAACAAACCAGTAATACCACTATTTGGTCCTGCAAATATTTATATGTGCAGACTACTAAGGAAAATTTTGTTGACCACTGGCAGTCTATGGACCACAGTTTAAAAAAAGCTTGGGTAGATGAATGTCTGTGTTTGTGTTGTCACTAAGATGAGGAAACCTTGAAGGGTTTGAAAGATAGTTTTAAAATACCTTATGGCAATTTAAGACTAGTCACTGATGCTCACAATTAAAAAACTAATAGTGCCACATTCATAAATAAATTACAAGAAAAAAAAAGAGTTAAGACCAGAGTATGTACTCTTTACAAAGCTCCCATTAATACAGATGTAGCATTTATTAATGAGCATGGTTCATGGAAGAGTCCTTGAGAAATGTAGGTAAATTCTTTAGCTTTCACATATGTTGTTGGGTCTGTAAATGACTTTATGGATCTGGAGTGTTGCTTATTTTCCTATTACTATTAGAAAAAGCAATAGGTATAGGTCATGTGAGCATAAATAATGTAGAAACCATTCCTCATTTATTCACTTTTAACTATGAAGAAACATGCTTTGTTGTTAACTGTATCTTTCAATTACATTTTTTCCCCTACAGCTCTGCTCATGTGCAGTGGTGCAGAAAGTAGAAGTTGTAATAATATGTCAGTTGGATGATTTTCTACTAATTGATCCAAGAAATGGAATATGACTAGGATTTTGGGGGTCAAAGAACAGCTGATGAGTTTGGAGTCCTGTTGTCTGAGAAAGGGTGGGGGGAAAGGGGAAGACAGAAATCCTACTAGCAGATTCAATATTCTTAACAATTAACTTGAATTCTATAAGTGTGAAGATTTATTTTCCAGGGTCAAAATTACATACTCTTAAGGAGCTGCAAAGTAGCAGGGGGTGGAGAGGGATCTGTATTGAGTCAAGGGAAGTACTTGGTAATTTCGATTCTGTTTTCAAGGTAACCACACCAAGTTAGCTATTCAGCACTTACATACTAAAGTGATAAGTGCCTTAGAAATACCTAAGATAGATACAGACTAACAGATTTACATATTAGTAAAAATAAAACATTCACAGAACCTACAAGGATGCCTTATGTAGTGAGCAAATCATGTAAATCTGGAATTTTCTTCTAAAGTAGAGACTGTGTCAGAGCAAAGGGATAAGGAATGGACAGCAGAGAATTGGAAGTCGATAGTGGGAATGAAGGCAAAAGAAGTGGGTGCTTATGCTGGTTTTGAAGTGGAAGAAAGAGAACACTTGGCACAGGGGAAAAGGGGTATTATTTCCTGCAAATGAAAAAATGGATTGAAGAGTGGAGGAGACAAAAGCTTCTGATCCAGCAAAGCACATGAGTGTGTGTGTATTTTTAAACATATGTGAAATATGCACAGAAATCAATGCGGCTACTTGTATGCTTAAAGTTGTGCATGTACTAAAGTGCTTTTCTGGAGACAAAGGGTAGGAGACATAAGGGGCAAGAAAGAACATCAGAGATTATACAGCAGCCAGTGCAGAGCAGAGTGTAAACTTAAAAGTGAAGCTGGTGAATTTGAAGTTCACACAGAAAAAGGCAGTAAAGGGAATTGAGGAGGTGAAGTACAGTGTGATGATGTGATCAAAAGAGCAGGCACTTCTGAATGTTAATAATGAAAAATAATAAGTACTAACAACAATACTTGGTACCCCTTGTGGTGTGATGCTTTTCAACCCTATAGTTTAAAGCACTTTACAAATATAGATAAGCATCATTATACTCATTTTATAGATGAGAAAACGGCCTTATTTTCAGAGGTACCAAACACCTGCAGCTCCACCTCTGAAAATGATGCTATAAATAACTGCCCAAGGTCACAAAGAGAGTAAGTGATAAAGCTAGAAATAGAACACCTCAATCTCCTTGCTTCCACTCCAATGTCCCATCTAATAGGCCACACAGTTTTAAAAATCTGGCCCAAAGTCTATCAATTGTTCATTCCTCATTTTTTGAAGGGTTTAGGTACCTAATTCTCATAGAAATAAAAACTGAATCATCAGTCTCTTTATGTTTTCAAATCCAAATCCCACAATGGTCATACAGAAAATGATTTTCAGTCTTTCTGAAACCAAACCATGAAAAATGTGTAACAAATAAAAGATTGGATTTTACAATATAAATAATAGATCAGCTCAGGAAATTTTATCTACTAAATATTTCATTATTTTGTTCATTTTTTCAAAATTGTTTGCACAAATTTTCAGGGGACGAGGATTTCTAGTGAAAAACAAAATGAACTGTTTTTTTAAAGGTTTTCAGTGCTTGGCAGGAAAAGCCAAGGTTGGAACTGGCTACATCCCCTTTCTCTTAGATTGGTGGGATCATGCATCAACAGTTGGTCTTTATGCATGCAAAAACAAACAAGCAAGTGCCAGCTTTAATAGGTTTCTTTAAAAAAAAAAAAAAAAAAGAAGGGCAAATTCACTCTGGGCTATACCATCTTCTCCTGGAGTAAACCAGGGTGCAAGTATCCTATCTACAGAAGTTAGATGGGGTAACGTTGCTTTGGAACAAGCAACTTGAGTTGCTTGTTTCAAAGCAATGTTACCCCATCTAACTTCTGTAGATAGGATACTTGGTCTGATCACTCCAATCATGAGTGATCAGAACAACACTAATGAACAACTGAGCTACATTAATTCACAACAGCTGAGGATCTGCCCCATATATTTCTAAAACAGGAATTCACTTTTTATGTGTATCGACCATACAAAATTAAATCCTTCTGACAAGCCTCATACAAAAAGCAGAGACAAAATATTGGGAATAATTAAAGCACAGAAAAGTTTTACCAGATTTATTTTTCAGCTCTTGTGACCTGATGAGAATGTGACATGAACATTAACAAAGGAATAACTAAATAAAACTTTCTAATAACAGCACAGGGATTGGAGCTGCCTGTTCACACATACAGTGGGAATAATTGTGTCAAAATACTTAACCTAGTACCTGGAGGCTTCTAAACATACTTGGTGTGGCTTTGTCACTGTTATTAATATTTATAAAACAGAATGTGATATGAACTTTAACAAGGGAACTAAACCACATATTCTGATAACATCACCCTAATGACCATGACAGAAATTGCCAGCTTAATTAAACCTGAATCTAAATGAACAAAATGCAATTAATAATTAAAGGTCCAGGTTCTGATATCTTTATTCATATCAGATCCCCTTACTCCTCCCATATTCCCATTTAACACTCAGAGTTTCTCCCCATCAGATGAACAATTTCTTCCCATCAGAGGACATTCCTGAATCCTGAGATCACATATCGGTGTTGCAAATGCTATATAAAATAACCTGAAAGAATGTATTCCTCTCAGGAATGATGCTAGCAATCTGAGGCCAGGTGCTCTATTTGCAGAAAGATAGCATGAGCATGTTTCTAGAGCTCCCTCTCAAACTCTCCTGAAGTCTCACCCTTTGCTCCTCCCACCACAAAATACAGATGACGTTCATAAAGTAAAAATATAACCACCTTGTTTTTCCTGTAGTTTACATGAAATCACTTTCAAAGTGATCAAGCTTTTTGATCTTACTGGTTTCCACTGCTGTCACTCTAGTGACTTCAATAGCTATTACAGAATTACACTGGTTTACATGAAACATAATCAACTCCAAATTCAGTCCCGGCATAAGCAGGTACAGCTGAGATTGTGACTACTTACATCCAGTGGCTGTATTTGGCTAGATGTGTCTTTTATCAGTTTTATAGAGCTTTCATTTAAATTCTGGTTCTGTTCTTTCCTATAAATTTACCCATACTCCCTCTCCTCCTCTCTCTCATGTGCACTCACGAGGCAAATTTTGTTCTAAATTTATGTTCAGAAAAACCTGGAGCTCAGGCAAAGGGACCAAGCCTAGGAGGGCTCAAGAGAAGTGGAACAGGACCAGTCCTGAGTTGGCATCAGAGGGATAGCACAGGGCAGCCAAGAGGAAGAAGTGTTAGGAACACTTCAATGATTCTTTTAAAAGAAGCAACTGGCTCTGCTGGGAACTATTTTCTTCTGGTTGCAACATAGCTGCTGGCTGGGATCTGTAAACATGCCTGTTAATCAGATGACTACGCCTCTCTGGAACAGCAGTGTTCAAGCTTGTTGAAGGCACTCGAGCGCTAAGCAGAGATCTTCCCTTAATGCTTCACTAAGGGTAGAATCTCTTATGTCCCCCTCCTCCAGCAGAGCATATGGCAGGATTTTGTCATGAAGCTGGATGTTTTCTATCTCTGCTACTTATTCTTATCTTCAGTGTTCTTCCACTGAGGGGCTCATGCACTGTCCTCTGGGAGAATCAAATGTCAAACCTATCAGAATTCCTACTAGCCTCCCTCTTCCTACCCCCCACCACAATTGACCAAGATTTCAGTCACTCTCCCCTCAGTCCTCATATGCAGCCACAAGAGTCCAAGATTCTAGAAAACGACAGTAGAATTCAACTTTCAGTCTGGCAAGGCCAATGAGCTCCTCCAATCAGGAGTGAGAAAGAAGGGGCAGCCAAAGGCAGGACTGAGGCAGATCAGACAGATCTAACGTGGAGACATAACAGCTCTACTTTGTGTTTCCTGCCTACGGCCCAAATAAGTTTGGAGATGACAAGTAATTCTGTATTCCACTGGTCAGGAATCATTCATAGCATCACCTCATCCTACTTCTCTGTTCCTTCCTGAAAGGGATGAAGAACTCATGGGTGGGAGCTGGAGAAAAGGAAAGTGGATATCAAGGCAAATTCTCTGCTGTTTTCCACTCCCTCTTTGGGAACCTCTAAACACTATAGGCAACTCCGTCTTCCCTTGTTGCAGACCCTGAACCAGTGGTTGTGTCACAAGCAGAAAGAGTTGGAGAAAGACCCACAGCTAACTGGCATAAGTTAGAAAAGCCCTAAGGCTCCCCTAAGTTTGGTCAGAACTTGGGAGGGAGAATTAGGGAGCTATTAGCAGATCCTGCTGTCAACTGAACTTAAAGACTGCGACTCCCTTTCCATTGCACAGCAGTTAAACCATTCCCCATGAACTTTTCCCTGTAAGTTACCTTCTGTACCTAGCATTCCTAGCTCTCAGATGTCACCCATTATGTTCTGTACATGAGTTCCCATTCACCAGTTGATAAGTTTGTAAACTCTTTCAATCACTCAGTAATTAACACTTCAAGTGGAAGCACAAAAACATAAGATATTCAACTCTAAATTACATAAATTAGAGGGGGAAATGAAGTAGAATCAAGTCAGAACCTTTTTTACTTTGCTCAGGAATTATAGGGGAATCATCAGAAAATCAATTGGAAAGTATAAACACCAAAGAAATGAAAAATGATGCACATAGTATGAAAGGTTTTAGTGACTACCAAAGAGCTATCATGGAAAGATGAATCTTAAGGAAAAAGGACAAAAAGCCAAATGGCACAGCTAATAGATCAGGCATCAAAGCCTGGTCTTATTTACATTGGTATAAACCCAGAGCAACTGATTTACACCAGTGTAATTAGGCTCATAACATTGTATATTATAAACAACACCACAGTACTTTCAGAGGCTTGTAGGTAGTAGATTAAATATTTACATACCTTACTACTGCTGTACCTGTGAATCGACCACTACATCGAGGCATTACTGGCACCATAGTTATGATTTAGAAGGGCTTTAACTGTAAGCCCCAGTTTTCAGGCAATAACTTTCTTTCAACAAGCTCTATTCAATATGCATATCTCAGGTTTAGGGTACAGAGATTCATTGCTGATATTCAGTATCTATATGGAGACAAGAAAATGTTATCCAAAGTCAATTACTTAGCACAACTTCCCTTATAAGAATAAAGCATAAAAGGATATATTATCTTAGTTTAGTTTATATCAGTACTGATCAAAAAAATAGGAGTGATTCCTCTTATAGGTTTCTCTTTTTGAGAATCAATGGAAAATTAATTAAAAAAATAACTCAGGGATTAATTGCCATCAGCCTGAGCATGCAATTGCGCTGTTCAAGAAGACTAGAGTCCAAACTATCATGCAGAATCATAGCCTGTTCCCTGGTTCTCCATTTGTTTCATGGGGGATAGTAATCTGCATCAACCCTTTACTTGGCACAGATTACTTCTCTCTTCATATTGACTCTGCAATCCTGGCAAGCAGATTTTGGGAAGTAAAGTCAAAGCTCCACTCGTTCTCTTTCTACCTGCCTCAGATGGACAGTTGTGCCCCCCGCCAGGGCCAGCTTTAAACCTTACATGCCCCTAGGCACACATCTTCAGCACCCCCTCCTCCTCCCCACTTACAGCTGACCTTCAAGTTTCACACAGTTTTAGAGAAGTAAGGCGCCCCTAGAACACTGGTGCACCTAGGCACATGCCTACTGTGCCTAACTGGAAATCCACCCATGGAAGTTGCTCTCCTCATTGCATTGTAGGTAGCCAGGGCAAGGGAGTAAGGAAACACTGAACATCCCAATTATTTCCTGTGCAGTTGAACCACAAATTTCAGCCTGAACTCTTATAGATTTCCAGAACCCATTTTAATCATAAATAACATTGGTATCTACCTTCTTGGGTGAAAGGCATTCCTGTGTAGTGGGCTAACACAAGGCCTGTGGAGCAATTAAGTCCACAAAAAAGAGGTTTAAGGGAGATTTAAGAAGTGTGCAGACCTTGTGCTGGCTTTCTGTGCAAGGATAAATTACACCTGCCACTTGAATGGTAGGTTTTAAAAAAGAGGACCCCTTTCCATTGGCCTTCCTCTCTTGCAATTATTTGTACCATATTTTTGAGACAAGACCTTTCCCTAATAAAATGAACCTCCTCTACTTAAATAGGTAGCCTGCCAATTCCGCCTTTGCAGGGAGATGGGATTTTGAAGCGAATGACTGAGAACAAACGGGCCTGAATTTTCTATTTATTGATAATAATAAGGAGACCAATTTTGTGCTTTACGTTTGTGAGCACAAATGTCATAATATAGGTAAACAATAAGGCAGAAGTAAAAAATGAGAGTGAAAGTGAGGAAGGAGTGGAACAGGAGCTGACGGTTACTAATGTTAATGGTGAATCTACTCAAACACTACAAATGGGCTGTTTGATGCCATGAACCCATCAGTCTTTACAAGCTTTGTTAGAGATCTAATTCTGGATTGTCATATTTGATCAAGGTGTAAATGTGAACAAATTAAGGGAGGGGCCTGAATTAAATGCTTTTGCAAGGACCTCAACAAGAAGCTGAAAGCATACATGACTGCAGCCTACTTCCTTACTACAGGCTATATTTAAAGCTAATACAAGGTGGAGGATTTCCTCATCAGACATCCCCATAAGCACTTGATGTTATGGAATCCTCTGCTAACAGACTGCAGATACTTAGGGTATGTCTACACTAGAGCAACTACAGCAGCAAAGTTTAGATGCTTACTACCGATAGGCCTCATTTCAGATCAGATCCCCAGATCAAACCTGGCTCTACTGAAGTCAATGGGAGTTTTGCTAGTGACTTCCCAGGAGGCCAGAATTTCACTACAGGTCCATATAATGCTAAGCACTGTAGATATACATAAGCAGAGACAGTCCTGAAGAGCTTCCAGCCTAAATAGACAAGATAGACTAAGGAGGAGGAGAAACAATGGCACAGAGGAGTAAAGTCGCTAGTCTAATGTAACATAGTAAGTCACAGGCAGAACCAGGAATTGAACACGTCTGGTGACTCCTAATCCATCACCCTACTCAGTGATCCACGCATCATATTAGAATAATAATTATTAAGAAAAACAAATATAAGGGTTCACGAGTACTCTAAAAACACAAGAGCTACCACCAAGCTACACAGGCCCTAGATGTCTTTCCCTTTCCTTTTCTCTTCAAACAACTCTTACATTTTTATGGTTGTTAGTGCAAGTTAAGGAAAAAGCATGTTTCTCTTCATTACTTTAAATGGATTTCAGGAGAAAAGTTCATTGTGGTTTACACATTTCTCTGTTTATATCCTACACTTATGCTGTACACTTTTAGGCACCACTATGGTGAAATCTTTAAAAATGCATAAGAAGAATGCATTGACAAAATGTCAATAGCAATATCCCCCTGCCATGCTTTATACTTAAAGGAAAGTATTCTTTTCATTTAACCTCACATCTGAGGAAATGCAACATGCCCTAAATGTCTTCAAACCTGGGCTCGCTCCCCTGTAAGAC
Organism: Dermatemys mawii; assembly: GCA_007922305.1. Lineage (NCBI taxonomy): Eukaryota > Metazoa > Chordata > Testudines > Dermatemydidae > Dermatemys > Dermatemys mawii. The sequence continues at coordinate 7,917,597 of ML677352.1, read as the reverse complement.
ACATTTTTATATTACAGGAACATCTAAAAGCTCCAACCAAGACCAGGCTCCATTATGCTATGACAAGATGAGATAGATAACGCATAGGAAGACAAAGGTGACCTTGGCCAAGGTCACACAGCAGGTTAGTGGCAGAGCCAGGAGTAGAACTCATCCCTTGACCTCTCATCCCATGCCCAACTATCGGACAGTGCTACTTATGTAATGTTCAGAGCAAATATTTACATTCAGTGTGATTAATAACTTCCTCATAACATTCTTTAGTACTGATTCTCACTGCAAATAAATTAAGCAGTTATTTTAACTAATTCTCAGAAACAGCTTTTATCTAAAATTTTAGTAACACACATTTATTCTATGTATTTCAAAGAGAGCTTAAATAATATCTGAAATGACAAACCAGAATGACTGGAAACACTTTTGAAGAGTATGTCAAAAATACTTCTCTAAGAGTACTAAATATGTTGTATACTGAATTCCAGAGAGAATTACAAAGAGCCATTTTCCTGATTAATTTTCAGAACTCTGAGCAATTTAAATTCTCATCATCAATGTCAATCTATTATTAAAAAACCAGCACCCAGCAGAACTGTCTTCCAATCGAGGAAGATATTTGTGGCTCTGAACACAGCAGTGCAGTTTCAGTAAAAAGAAATATCTCTTGGCTACTTGCCTATGACACAAGGAGACAAAAAACTAATATAAATTCAGAATCATTATTCTTTATGGACAGGGCTTCCTGCAGAGTTAATGTATGGTATATTTATTTCAAACTTATAAGATGCAAATGTAAACCAATCTATTATTTATTAGACTGCTGAATGTGGTGAAATTAGCTTCATTATAGCAAAACTCTAGAAAAAAAAAGCAAACAGTAAAGCAACCTCAGTATAGCAAAACTGCCGGTGAATGGCGTGATGGGAAGGAAACCATAAAATGAGTGTTGGCATTTGATTTGGGTAAGCATTCCAAAGTTTGGACGGTTATTTGAATCATTTAAACCTACTGAGGCCCTCACCAAATCCTGCAGCAAGCTGTGCCTTAAAATCTGCCTTCCATCCACAGTCCCTGGAATACAATTGCCTTCCACACTATAAATACAGTGTTGTCTTTTTGGGTGGAAGGAACAAGGCTCAGTGGTCTGCTGCTCCATCCAACACATTTGCAGGATACCATGCCCTCTCTAACTCCGTCAATGCCGGTCCCAAGCCCGGATGAAAAAGGAGGAAGGTTGGGAGTGGGGCTAGCAACCCCACCCCGTAAAAATTTACCCGCTACAGAAACGTAAGCAATAGATAATTCAGAGACCAACTTCCTGGAAAATGAAAGATCTTCGTTTACCTGAAGACGCATGACACTAGGTGGTGAAAACCGCAAGGAGGCCACTAGGCCGACTACCCTTCTCTCAACCAGGAAAACCACCATTGGTACATGGAATGTCAGGACCATGTATGAGACAGGCAAGATGGCACAGGTAGCTGCTGAGATGAGGAACAACAACCTGACAATTTTGGGAATCAGCGAGACCAGATGAACACAAGCCAGACAGAGGCAACTGATGTCAGGAGAACTGTTGCTGTACTCCGGACATGAAGAGAGCGACGCTCCTCACACCCAGGGAGTAGGCTTCATGCAGTCCAAGCTGGCAGAGAGGGCACTGATTGGGTGGGAGGCGCACGGCCCCAGGATCATCACAGCATCCTTCAGAACTAAACAGAAGAGGATCAAGATGAACGTCATCCAATGCTATGCCCCCAATAATGATAGCGAAGATGCAGAGAAGGACCAGTTTTACAGCAGACTGTAGAAGATCGTGGAGACATACTCAAACAGAGACATCGCTATCCTTATGGGGGACCTCAACGCCAAATTTGGACTCAACAACACAGGATACGAGCATGTCATGGGGACCCATGGACTAGGAGAGATGAACGAGAATGGCAAGAGATTTGCAGACCTCTGTGCACTGAATAATCTGGTCATCGGATGCAGTATCTTCCCTCATAAGCGGATTCACAAGAATATCTGGGTATCGCCAGACAACGTGACAGAAAACCAGATTGACCACATCTGCATTAGTAAGAAGTTTAGAAGTTCCCTTCTAGACGTTAGTTAGAAGAGGAGCAGATGTGGCATCCGACCACCACCTAGTAGTTGCTAGTATGAAACTGAAGCTGAAGAAGACCTGGATGGAAGGATCACGTAGAAGAATGAAGTATGATGTCAGCTGCCTGAAGGTCCCCAATATTAGGGAAGACTTTGGACTTCAGTTGAAGAACAGGTTTGAGGTACTACAACAGCTGCACAATGAAGAAGACGACACTGTACAGTACAAATGGCAGATAGTTAAAGAGACACTGAGAACGACCTGCCAGGAAGTGATCAGAGAGAAGAAACATCACCACAAAGAGCGGATCATAGCTGAAACCTTGGTCAAGATGGAGGAGAGAAAGCAGAAGAAGGTAGCAGTTAACAACAGCAGGACTAGAGTGGCAAAAGCCAAGGCCCAAGAAGAATATGCAGAAGCACACAGAGCAGTGAAGAAGAACATTAGGAAGGATAAGAAAGAATACGTGAATGGACTGGCAGCTCAAGCTGAGCAGGCAGCGTACAGCGGCAACATGAAAAAACTGTATGATACAACCAAGAAACTGTCTGGAAAGTACAGCAACCCAGAATGACCTGTTAAAGATAAAGAAGGAAAGAAAATCCCAGGAATAGAACAACAGATGAACCGATGGGTTGAGCATTTTGAAGAACTCTTGAACAGACCAGCACCACCAAATCCTCCGGACATCGCCCCAGCCAACGTGGACCTCCCAATCAACAGCAGCAAGCCCACCGGAGAAGAGATCAGGAAGGCCATCACCCTGATGAAGAACGGGAAGGCAGCTGGACCTGATGACATCCCAGCGGAGGCCCTGAAAACAGACTTGGATGCCTCAGTCGAGATGCTGTACCCCCTTTTTGCGAAGATCTGGAAGGAGGAAGTGATACCAAATGACTGGAAGGAGGGCCATCTTATCAAGCTCCCCAAGAAAAGTGACCTCAGCAACTGCAATAATTACAGAGGCATCACACTTCTGTCAGTGCCACACAAGGTATTCAGTCGAATCCTCTTAGAAAGAATGAGGGACGCCATAGACCCACAGCTTCGAGATGAACAAGCGGGCTTCTGGAAGAACAGATCTTGCACAGACCAGATTGCAACACTCCACATTATAGTCGAACAGTCCTTGGAGTGGAACTCATCGTTGTACATCAACTTCATTGGCTATGAAAAGGCATTCAACAGCATTGATCGACAGACCCTCTGGAACCTCCTTCAACACTACGGCATCCCAGCCAAGTTGGTCAACTTGATTAAGAACTCGTATGAGGGAATGACGTGCAGAGTCATCCATGGAGGGCAGCTCACCAACAGCTTTCAGATGAAGACAGGAGTTAGACAAGGATGCTTGTTGTTGCCGTTTCTCTTCCTTCTCGTCATCGACTGGATCATGAAGAGGTCCACCAGTGAACGTAGGAATGGAATCCAGTGGACTTTGTGGAGCCAGCTTGACGACCTGGATTTTGCCGACGACCTTGCACTTCTCTCCCACAGTCACCAGCAGATACAGGAGAAAACAAATGTTGTGGCAGCCACATCATTGCAGGTTCGACTCAACATCCACAGAGACAAGACCAAGATCCTGAAGATTAGCACCAGCGGTAACAAACCAGTCATCCTGAATGGACGTTCCCTCGAAGAAGTGCAGTCCTTCACCGACTTGGGCAGCATTATAGACCAGCTGGGAGGTACAGATGCGGAGGTCAAGGGCAAGGATTGGCAAAGCAAGAGTGGCCTTCCTACAGCTCAAAAACATTTGGGGCTCCAGAGAGCTGGCCTTGAAAACAAAGATTTGGCTGTTCAACTCCAGTGTAAAATCAGTATTGCTGTATGGGATCGAAACCTGGAGAATGACACAAACTACCATCAAAAGAATCCAGACATTCATCAACAGCTGCCTCAGAAAGATTCTCCAGATCCGCTGGCCAGATACCATCAGCAATGCCAACCTCTGGGAGAGAACCGGCCAACTTCCTGTAGAAAAAGAAATCCGGAAGAAAAGATGGAGCTGGATAGGACATACCCTGAGGAAATCACCAACTAACATCACCAGACAGGCTCTGAGGTGGAACCCCCAAGGCAAGCGGAAGAAAGGCCGTCCAAGAAACACTTGGCAACGTGACCTTGAGGCAGACATCACGAAGATGGGATACAACTGGAGTCAACTTGAAAGAATGGCCAAGGACAGAATCCTCTGGCAATCTATTGTTGGCGGCCCATACCCTGAAAGGGGTGGAGGGCATAATGAATGATGATGATACCCTCTCTATTCTGATTGGGGAGCCCTCTGGTGATCCTCCTCAGTACATTAGGAAGGAGAAAACAGGTCAGAGATTAGGAAAAAATGCCATGGGACCTGAATTATTGGATTTTTACCAATATCAACTCAAAATGTACAATAAAATGCTGTCTTACAACGTCTATAGACTTCTGTAGAAAAACTTTAATCCAGAATTTTGATGAAAATGTCACTTCACACACATTAGTGGAATCTTTAGGAACTGGAAAATAGGACTAATTTGGATTTTAAGACAAAATATTCAGTATGAATTTTATTTCTTCACTTAGTAAATAAAATCAGAATATTATTTAATTCCATAGAATGACATAAAAATGCACTTTTCCTATTCACCCTCTCATGACTTTTTATTGTAAAGGTGATTCTAATTATACAAATGACCTCTGCACAGGGCATTTCTGGGACAAATGATGACCAGATGGAGTTAATGATCTTTGACATCCTCACAACATATTAGCCCTCTCCAATGAACATCAATCCTTAGGAAACGGATGTGTGCTGCCATTGTTATTGACTGAATTAATGCATTGTGTATTAAAATTATCATATACAGACATTTTCCCCACACCAATGAGATTCACCTGCAAACCAATTACATATAACCCATTCATAAAGAAACAAGCTATTCTTGTGAAGCCATATGGCAAACAAGCAAATGATGGCAACTGACAGATCAATGTAATTTTTACAAGCATACCACAAAAATGGTATTCCAGTGGCTGAGTCCCAGAAGGCAGAAAGTGGAGGTGAGGAGTTCAGTTCAGATAAGCTATCAGAAGTTCGTTCCTAGTCAATCTTTCTTCAACCTTTTGAATCATGCTGCATCCTTCCAACTGGACCTGATTGTTCTCCTGACCCCCATTTTTTCTTTTCCTCTTAATCCTTATCTAGGCTATCCCTCTGCCCCCAATTTGATGAAGCTTTCCTCTTGTCACCTCTTCTCATGCCTTCAGATAAAAAAGAGTCCCATTCAATTACATCACGCAATGGCACACAGCTAAAAGGAGGCATGTTTTTAAAGTGCTTATATACCAATACTAGAAGTCTAAATAATAAAATGCGTGAACCAAAGTGCCTCGTATTAAATGAGGAAATTGATAGAACAGGTATCACAGAAACTTGGTGGAATGAGGATAATCAATGGGATACAGTAATAGGAGGGTACAAAATATATCAGAAGGACAAAACAGGTCATGCTGCTGGGGAGTGGCATTCTATGTGAAATAAAGCGTAGAATCAAATGACTTAAAAATTGTAAATGAATCGAACTGTACCATAGAATCTCTATGGATAGAAATCCAGTGCTCTAACAACAACAATATAGCAGTAGAAATATATTACTGACCAGCCAACCAGGATGGTGATAGTGATTGTGAAATGTTCAGGGAGATTAGAGAGGCTATTAAAATAAAAAACTCAATAATAATACATACATACATAATGAGGGATTTCAATTATCCCCATATTGACTTGTCACCTCAGGATGGGATACAGAGATAAAAAGTTTCTTGACATCTTAAATGACTGATTTTTGGAGCAGTCAATCCAGGAATCCACTAGAGGAGAGACAATTCTTGATTTAGTCCTAAATGGAGCACAGGATCTAGTCCAAGAGGTGAATATAGCTGGAACACTTGGTAATAGTGACCATAATATAATTAAATTTAATATCCCTGTGGCAGGAAAAACACCATAGTGGTCCAACACTTTAGCACTTAATTTCAGTAAGGGGAACTATACAAAAATGAGATTAGTTAAACAGAAATTAAAGGATACAGCACCAAAAGTGAAATCTCTGCAAGCTGCGTGGAAACTTTTTAAAGACACCATAATGGAGGCTCAACTTAAATGCATATCCCAAATTAAAAAACATAGTAAGAGAACCAAAAAAAGAGCCACTGTGGCTAAACAACAAAGTAAAAGAAGTAGTGAAAGGCAAAAAGGCATCTTTTAAAAAGTGGAAGTTAAATCCTAGTGAAGAAAATAGAAAAGATCATAAACACTGGCAAATGAAGTATAAAATTACAATTCAGAAGTCCAAAAAAGAATTTGAGGAACAGTTAGCTAAATACTGAAAAAGCAACAGCAATTTTTTTTTTAAGTACATCAGAAGCAGGAAGCCTGCTAAACAACCAGTGAGCCACTGAATGATTCAGGTGCTAAAGGAGCACCAAGGACAATAAGGTCTGCGACAAAGCTCCAAGTCTGTACTTGTGGGTCCTGCGCTTCCTGGCAGATTTAGGGGCCTCAGAAACTCATCTAGGCCCCAGAGTGACCTCCCTTTCTCAGTATAATTGGCAAGAGTCACCACCTAGTGAGTTACCTTCATCACAGGCCAGTATGGAAGATGGAAAAGGGGGGAGCCCGGGCCCGCCCTCTACTCCGGACTCCAGCCCAGGGACCCTAATAGTATCAGTTAAGATGGCTGACCTTTTATCCACAAAACACAATATAATTCCCTGGGCTACTTCCCCACAGCAGTCTCCGCTTCTTCAAACTCCATTTCACCCTTACCTCAGGGCCTCCTTCCTTCAATATGATATGTTGTCCAACACTCAGTCTCACCAACAGCATAACTTCCTTCCACAGCTCCTGACACCCACACCCACCTGACTAACTGGGAGGTTTTTATCTGGATTCAGCCAGTCCCTGATTGGCTTCAGGTGTCCCAATTAGGCTAGCTGTTTCTACTCCTTTCTAGAAGGTTCTTAATTGGCCCCAGGTGTCTTGATTGGCCTGGAGTAGCCTTTGTTTGGCTATCCAGGGAACAGGGACCTGCACATCCTGAGACTAATATACCTGCCTTCCAGCACTCTCCTATATCCTTCTGGTCTGACTCCGTCACAGGTCATTGTAGAGAAATTAAATAAATACTTTGTATCAGTCATCACAGCTGAGAATGTGAGGGAGATTCCCAAACCTGAGCCATTCTTTTTATGTGACAGATCTGAGGAACTGTCCCAGATTAAGCTATCACTAAAGGAGGTTTTGGAACAAATTGATAAATTAAAAAACAATAAGTCACTAGGAGCAGATGGTTCTGAAGGAACTCAAATGTGAAATTGCAGAAGTACTAATGGTATGTCTCACTACCTGCCAGATCAACGGACAGCGACTGATCTATCAGGGATCAATTTATCGTGTCTGGTTTAGATGCGAGAAATCAATCCCCGACAGTGCTCCCTGCTGACTCCAGAGCTTCAGCTCGCCAAGATGCGCAAGCGGAGTCAACAGCGGAGTCTGCTACTGCCGTGAAGACGCCAGGTAAATCAACCTAAGATGCGCCGACTTCAGCTACGTTATTTACATAGTTGAAGTTGCAAATCTTAGGTCCCCCCCACCTCCTGTCAGCCCCCGCTACTGTAGACCAGGACTCAGTGTAGTCTGTAACCTATCATTTAAATCAGCTTCTGTACAAGATGACTGGAGGATAGCTAATATGACATCAATTTTTAAAAAGGGCTCCTGTGGTGATCCCTGCAATTACAGGCCTATAAGCCTGACTTCAGTACCAGGCAAACTGGTTGAAACTATAATAAAGAACAATATTGTCAAAAGTATAGATGAACATAATTTGTTGAGGAAAAGTCAACATGGTTTTAGTAAAGCGAAATCATACCCCAACAATATACTAGAAATCTTTGAGTCTAGTCATCCACTCAATGTGCAGCAGCAGTCAAAAAAGTGAACAGAACGCTGGGAACAATTAAGAAAGGGATAAGTCCATCAATGGCTATTAGCCAGGATGGGCAGGAATGGTGTCTCTAGCCTCTACTTGCCAGAAGCTGGGAATGAGCGATAGGGGATGGATCACTTAATGATTACCTGTACTGTTCATTTCCTCTGGGGTACCGGGCACTGGACACAGTTGGAAGACAGGATATTGAGCTACATGGACCTTTAGTCTGACCCAGTAGGGCCATTCTTATGTTTCCTTGCATCCCCTTGAATCCATTTTCTCCCTCTCATGTCCACTCATCTTCACAGATTCTCTCCATACATATCCCTTAATCCTCTAATTGAATTTTTTTCTTCACCCCAATTTCATCTTCTCTGTTCCTTCCACGTTTCTGCTAGTCATCCATTTTCTTTCCCACCCTCTGTTCTTTGCCCCTGCCCACTTGAATGAGAAGTATATGGCTCATCAGTGCCAATATCTTCAGAGTTTTTTAACCTTCCTCTGCTCATTTCAAAGCTCCTTTTAATCCTGCATGTTTATATTAGGCATCATCAGTAAGAGAACGTGAGCCCACCCTTCAGCTGAGTCTACTACAGTAAGATGGCATATGAATTTTTTAAAAATGGCTCTTTGGTGACAAAGTTGTTTATATTCACCAGAATTTCCAATTCCGAGACAAAAATTCAAATACTGCCCGAGGATCATTAATGAAAGAGCTTCATTGTCCCTTCCTAGACCTTATTTGTGCACACATAAAAACCACTTCACAGTTTGGCCTGATTGATTGGCAGTCTGCACCAGAGTCCTGGAGCTAGGATAAGGGGATGATGCAGGTCATGCATCACTCATAGGTCGTGCCCACTCTTGACCCTGTGCGGTCCGTGGGTTCCTTTCAGTGAGATAGCCCTTCTCAGAGGTCCACTCTCTCTGGGGGTAAGCCCTCCAACTCCTGGATCTGCACCTCTCTAAGCCTTAGCACGCCTGCCTCTACCATGGGCCCCCTCAGGGAGTCACCTTGCCTGGGACCCCCGGGTCTTCCACCCCCAAAGGGGATGACGCAATCCTGTTCTCCAGACTGGAGTGACTCTCAGCCATCATAAATCAGGAGGGTTTATTGAGCATTGAATAGAACACAGAAACTCTCAGGGCCCTCAGAGCAGCACAGGGCATCTTGCAAGCCCCTGCTCATATTATTCTTGGCCATTGATGCTGGTTCCTCACTTCTGTGAGCATTAAAATTCATTAATGCCTTTTTGAAGGAGAAGACAAAGAAGAAGACAAAGAAGATGAAGACGACGATGAAGGCGAAGAAAAATACCACCACAGAAATAATTTAAAAAAATATATACTGAAGAAGACATTTTCAGCCTCATGAGTCTTCCTGAGATGTAGCAAAATTACTGTTAACTGGAGAGAAAGAACTAGGAAGGTTTCTCAACATACTGATCATTCATTTCTTGTGCTTTATTTTTCGTTTCAGCCACCACTAAAGTAAAACAGCTGACAAGAATATTATTTTCTATTTTTAGTGTCTATTTTAGCAGCCTTTTAAAAGTTTATGATGGGTCTTATCTAGAAGTGCATGCTGGGAAGTCACATGCTGATAAAGGTTAGTTAACCCTTCTTGAGATTCCAATAAATAACATGGTTTTGTTTTAATAAGAAAGCTTCCATCTCTGTCCTGCTACTGCAGCTTGCTGGCTCACAAGTCTATTATAGCAAGGAACATCTGGGATTGTTGCTATCGCTCAGTTAGCTCAGCTTTGAGAGGTGCCAAGTATAAGCTGAGAAGCTTGATAACACGTTGGACTGTCATAGGGGAGAGACTGAAGAATAATTAAGAAAAAAAGATCAGCAATAATACTTTTTCTTATGAGATTATTCAACTATATACTATGTAGAAGAGGCTAACAAAGTTAGTCCATAAAGAGCATATATATTCTATACAGGATCCTATAGTGACCACCAACTGGTGCAAGATATTAAAACCGATTTAGAGAATTGTGCCTTGATTCTGCAACTAGTAATGAGTGGACTGTTGCTGCAAACTTCTGTCAATTGCGAGTCAGAACCCTAGACTGGTCACTGCATCTGGTGTATAAACTGCAGCTGACAATAGAACCTGGACTTATATGTCACAATAGCAGCTGCTGTATCTGAAAATGAGAACTTCACACTGGAACCTACATATCATCATCATCAAATACTATGGCAACTGTGGCTACACAGAATACTGCATGGTTCAAAAATTCAAGGCCTAACGTCAGCTGTCATGATCCTATGAATGATTTTCATGCAAAGACAAACAAAAAGACAAGAAAAAGAAAATAATCGTTTTAATCTCAGTCATATCAGAATTCAAACTCTATCCTTTCCTGTCTACCGTACAAAAGAAGTATCAATCTAATATTGATACAGTCATCTGACAAAACATCCCTCAATTTTAGAGGCAACAGTCTAACACCACATAATATCCTATTTCCATCTCCGGTTTCCATGACCCCATGTTACCGTGTTATGGTTTCACCCTGGAGCATCCTCAGTGTTCCTATTCTGAAGAGCACTCTCAGTTTTCTCAGCTTTTACAACTATATCCCTAAAGTTCTTGCTTCACAGCCACAATCGTTTCCCTTGAGGAGGCCTAGATGGTGGTCCAGATAACACAGTGGTCAGTTTCTATGGTGATGAACATGGTATAAACCTAGACAAAATAAACTTCCCTGCAGCACTAACCAATAACACAACTTATTCAGCTGGAAGTATTACTGCCGAGTGACTGAAGGCTCTCCTATCCTCTGAGGAAATGAGCACACAGATTTTGTTTACAGCTTTTCAGACTGGTAAGCAAGAGACTAGGTCTCTGAATTGCTGGAGAGGATGAGTGTGAGGCAGCTGTATTTCAGTTTGAAAGAAATTTTGTTTGTAAAGTTGTATGTCTGTGAAAATAGTGGTTCTGTTACACCAAAGTGCCGTCTCAACAATAGCAATTCAACCCTGTGCTGGTATTTATCACTATTAATATGGTCACCTCTGGTGCCTAACCCTAAATGATCTTTTTGTTAATGAGTATTGTTCTCTCTCTTACTTTTGTTTAACACAAACCTTAATTTTTAAACACAGAGAAATATCTTGGTTTTATTCTGTCTGCTGGTAATTGCCCAAGAGGCTGTGACCGTATATGATTCACTCCTGTCCCATGCTATTTTTTCTTGTCATTGGACCAGTCATGATATATTTCAAAGGCATATGAAAAATGTATTTGTTCTTAACAGGGACAGCATTTTGCCAATACCCTTATACTTCTGCTGTGTTCAAGATTTCCAAGAGGTTCAGTTTTGGACCTCAGGAAGTGAGTTGGATAACCTTTGGCAGCACATAAAAATGAAATCTGCCTTGTAGCACTACTCTGCAAGGTTGGGTAGCAGCAGCAGCAGGGGAATCATAATTCACCTGAGAAGGAAAATCAGTATGACATGTAGTCATATAGAGTAACAGTTTGCTTTTAAAACTAGCTTGAGCACACAGAGATACTGTAGGCTTCACATTTCTTAATAGAAAAATGCCTACTAGTCAGTCATTCAGAAAAAAGTATACAATACAAACAAACCAGAATCTTATCAGTCTGCTTCAGGCTGAACTTTTGAAACCTTCAGCTGTAACAGTTCCACCATTTCTTAGAGCAAGATTAAGGAAAAAATACATTGTTTCATCCAAGTTAAAAAATTCTTACAACTGATTTGTTGAAAAGCACGATTTTGCATTGGCATCACCCTGATGTCAAGGATGTGTCTGTTGCCATCCCCATGAAAATCTACCCACATTTTGCCAAGTTACAAAACTCTAAAAAATCATAAACCCTCAGTTCACACATGCTCAGTGGAGACGTTAGATTCTGGCAGTTAAATTTTTAGAAGATTACATCTGCATTGAGTATGTTCCATCCCTTCACCACACCTACTTTGCTGAGTAGGTTGCACATGTATCATCCTCAAACAGCGTATTCCAGCTGATGGGCTATAGGACTGAGCAGAATTCTCCCTACAATTTCTTCCCCTGTACTCTGGCACTAGAGCTGACTGCAAGGAGACTGTCTCTTTTGTGCTCTCAACATAGCGCATGTTAGTGTCTGCTTCATCAATGTAGACTGGAAGGAGAAAGCTACATAACTCAATTTCACAGATGTGAGGAACACAGAGGATTGGAGGGAAGAGATGTGGAGTGAAGAGACAGGCGTGGAAACTGTGGAGGGGAGGTTGGATATAAGCCAAGTGTGGCTAACCATAAACAAGAGCTATAGATGGGGCAAAAGTAGAGGGTGGAAAGGAGCAGGAGTTGGGTGAGGATGGGAACGTGTCGGGGGGTGGGTTAGAAGTCCAGGCAGAGACTGGGGAGGAGGAAATAAGAGCAGAAGAGTCTGTACCCACTGGAGAATACATCACTCTAGAACCTAGAATTAAGCCTTTTATTCCTGAGTCTCATCACTTCTTTGCTATGTAGCAAATAGATGTGAAACCCACTGGCAAAGCATGACTCTCTATCTCCCACTAGTTGCCTGTCCACATAGATGTTAACAGCTTTCTTGTGCTACCAGTTACTTGGGAAGCTCAAGTGGTAGAGGACATGACTTAACAAAAAATCCCTGCTCTACTGATGGCACATATAAAGGAGACTGTTAATATGGATCACATATTTAAAGTTTTCTTTACTCAATTTAAAAGTTTTTAAAAATATAGGAAATGACTTTTAATGTAATTTTTTTTAAAAAAATGTAAGTTAAGGTTGCAAAGTCAGGCACTCAGAAGTTAGGAAATGCCAAAATAAAGAGTCCTATAGAAAAAAATAGCATATGATAATGTAAATACTGTATTACAATGCATAAACACAAAGGAGCTGAATTAAGGATGCACAGGAAGTTTTGAGTGTTTGACTTTGTATTCTTAACATTATGTTAAGATCTTTTTAAATGTACTTGTATAACCTTTGTAAATAACATTACAATACACACTATTTTTAAAAATTGATTTTGATACAGAATATTGTAAATATTAATCTATAGTTAATTATCATTAAAATTTGAATTGTCATTAAGATTAAGTGATACAATGTCTGTAAGTCTCCAATGACGTGCACCTTATGTATTATTTTACATCTTTGGAAAGTGCACATGGGCTTAAAATGCTACCACTTTATCATAGCTGAACCAATATTATTCAAAGAATGCTTTAAGGTATTTAAACTCTTTCTGCTTCTGGGATCATGCACACTGCTAGATGTTTTTTTCTGGAATTGTATTTTTTTGTTTTGTTTTGTTTTTCTTTGATAGGTATTATGACTATAGATTTGGTATAAAGAGTTTGCTGTGAATATTTAATACTGAAGTTGGGATTTTTGAGCTATATTACTTGGTTGTTATTGGCCATATAAGTAACATGATATTTTTTCTGTTCCCTGACTGAATAAGCAAGCAAACATTTCTTGCATGAATATACCTGCAGAAGTGAATTCAAAATGGAGAGCAAGTACAAAACATTCACTTAATGAGTATATGGTTGATACAACTGCTACATACTGGGTTACAGAGAGTTACGTAGTAATACAGAGGAGTTAAAAAATCAATAAATCAAATTACACATGAAGGGCAGAACAGCATTATGTCAACCAGTAAGGATTAAACTAAACGATATAAAACCTATCACTGCTAGAATGTCCACATTTTTTAAAAAAGAGAGCTTATATTGTATAACATTGCACACATTTGTTTTTAAATAGTGAGGTTTTTTTATTATAATATCTCACATCTTGTTAAACCACAGATTCTTAAGAAATTTTATCTGGTGTTAATTTTAAGAGGTTTTTTTGGAGGGGTGAGGGAGCAGCACTTTATTCAAGAATATCTTTCAGAATTTATTACTGTATTTATGTAACTGGAAATTTGACCAGAGAAAATATTTTGGATTGCTTCCATAAACTCAATCAGGAATTTTATCATCATAGCCTACAAACAATTTTTCAATAGTATTTAGATTTTCTATTTCACTGCATGCCTTTACAATGTATTCTGTTCTTAAAAATGCAATCTATTTTATCTTTGTAACACATCAAAATTATTTCTTTCTTTCATTGCATAGCTCTGACAGCCTGGGCATATGAAATCTGAATTCTTTGTTTTATTGCCAAGGAATAAAGTTGAAAATAGCATATTTCTGATCATGAGTGAAAAAAAGTAGGAATCATCACATGTAACTAATTTTCACTTAGATGCCTGAAATAGTATCAGCTTTAAATAATGTTTTCACAAAACTTGGACTTCAATTTAATCTTGTCCTATAAAAAGTCTAATCAAACAACTCACAATAATGCATGAAAACATCAGTAACCTCATTTTCTGCAGCTCCTAAATTACATGTTTCTTTTTGAAATTGAGAATCTTATAGGAATCACACAGAATTTAAAATCAGAGCTGAGCATACTTGAGACATGTCTGGGTAGAGTCTTGATCCTATAGTGTTTAATCTGAATACTCTAATCAGCTTGTCAGGACAGAGGAACAAGGTATATACAAGATTTTACATCTTCTCAGAGGTACACTGTGATTTATGGCTTCTTATACAATTATTTATGGGCTGTAAAGAAGTTTTATTCTTTTATTTACTATATAACTAATGTTTCTGGTGATGGGGGGCAGTTTGTTACAGTATATGTCTTCTGACTAGTTTAAGCAACGGGTAGGTTGAGAAGGGGGGCATGGACAGGCTTACAGTACTTTCATATAAAGTAGGTGTTGATGGAGCTGGAGAGAATTGATCAGCATTAAAGCAACACACAAAAATCAAAGCAGCAATTGCTCATGACCCCAAAGGGGGAAAACAAATCTAAAAAATAGAAAGCTGAAAAAGTCAATAGGGAAGAAAAGTATCTATTAACCTTCCAGGAATGAAGGAAGAAGAAGAAGGGGGAGGGAGGGTGATATGAAGTTGGCATATGAAATGAATCTAGTGAAGAAACACACCCACCCCTCCCACCTTTAGTTCTCTGGAGACTCATTTTCTTCATTTGTATCTCACTTGCCACCACAAAACAAATACAATTTCTAAACTGCTTAAACAATGTACAATGTGTAACTGAGAATTGGTCAGGGGTGACATATCTTTAAAAAAGGGAATGAGGAGGATCTGGAGAACTACAGGCCAGTGAGCCTCACCTCAGTCCCTGGAAAAATCACGGAGCAGGTCCTCAATTCTGAAACACTTAAAGATGAGGAAAGTGATCAGGAACAGACAGTATGGATTCACCAATGTCAAGTTATGCCTGACTAAGTTAATTGCCTTCTATGATGATATAACTGGCTCTGTGGAAGAGGGGAAAGCAGTGGAATTCCTTGACTTTAACAAAGCTTTTGATATGATCTCCCACAGTATTCTTACCAGCAAGTTAAAGAAGTATGGGCTCGATGAATGGACTACAACGTGGATAGAACGCTGGCTAGGTCGTCGGGCTCAACAGCTACTGATCAATGCTCCATGTTTAATTGGCAGCCAGTATCAAGTGGAGTGCCCCCAGGGTCAGTCCTGGGGCTGGTTTTGTTCACTTTCTTCATTAATGATCTGGAGGATGGTGTGGAGGATTTGGAGGATGGTGTGCACCCTCAGCAAGTTTGCAGTAACACTAAACTGGGAGGAGAGGTAGATATGCTGGAGGGTAGGGATAGGATACACAGGGACCTAGAAAAATTAGAGGATTCGGCCAAAAGAAATCAGATGAGGGTCAATAAGGACAAGTGAAGAGTTCTGCACTTACGACGGAAGAATCCCATGCACTGCTACAGAACAGGAGATTGAGGGACATGATCATTCCCCTCTATTCAGCATTGATGAGGCCTCATCTGGAATACACTGTCCAGTTTTGGGCCCCACACTACAATAAGGATGTGGAAAAATTGGAAAAAGTCCAGCGGAAGGCAACAAAAATGATTAGGGGGTTGGAGCACATGACTGATGAGGAAAGGCTGAGGGAACTGAGAGTATTTAATCTGCAGAAGAGAAGAATGAGAGGAGATATCATAGCTGCTTTCAACTATCTAAAAGGGAGTTCCAAAGACGATGGATCTAGACTGTTCTCAGTGGTACCAGATGATAGAACAAGGAGTAATGGTCTCAAGTTGCATTGTGGGAGGTTTAGGTTGGGCATTAGAAAAAACTTTTTCACTTGGAGGGTGGTGAAGCACTGGAATGGGTTACTTAGGGAGGTGGTGGAATCTCCTTCCTTCGAGGTTTTTAAGGTCAGGCTTAACAAAACCTTGCCTGGAATGATGTAGTTGGGGATTGGTCCTGCTTTGAGCAGCAGGTTCGACTAGACTTCCTAAAGTCCCTTCCAACCTGATATTCTATGATTATAAGCCTGGGGTCCTTGCTTGCCAACCACACTGTACCTCAAGCAGGTTCACCAAGAAGCTCAGAATGCCCACAGTGCAGTGGAATTTGGAGGCTCAGAAGATTGAGGCACTGACTTTGGAGACTAAGGTGACTGGGCTGAAGAGCCCCATATCCCAACATTTGTACCTGGGAGTGTGCCTTAAGAGACACAGAACTAGGAACAGAAAGTACTTAGGATTCAGTGTTTGGGTCTCCTTACCATGGACTCCTCTCTATCCAGACAAGGGGACTGGACCAGGATGTGACGATACACGAACACATACATACACAGAGATCCATTAACTCCATGACAGGGTGGAAGTTTCTCTACATTATAAACCTAATTTTAAAGCCAGATACATAGTATTTCTCTCTCTCTCAATCTCTCTCTCTCTCACACACACCCCTTTCCCTGTATTCCTGTGGTACCTTTCCTACATGTTCTCTCATTTTTCCCCTCTTTTAGAAAATAAAAATACGTATCCTTCACATTGTTCTTTCCATTTCCAAATGTGTCTCTCATTCCCTCCCTCCTTTCTCACTAGCCCATGATCCCAAAAGATCCCAAAAGCACTTACTGGTTTTCTTAAAACCATTCTTTCTGCTCCCTATCTATATTAGCCTCTTTATCTTTCCCATTGTTTTCTTTATACAATCCATTACCTTATCCTGATCCCTACTGCCCTACCAAAAATCCGTTATTTGGTCCATACCTCACCCTCTACGCCAAAAGTCAATACTTGCTCCCCCAGTCCATTCTCCACATGATCCATTCCATTAATTCATCACTTCCATGTAATTTTTTGTTTCCATTTCAGTGTTGTAAATTTTATGTCCACACTTCCCTTGTGGCTTGTTTACGGTGCATAAATACATCATAAAAATAATTTATACCAGATTCTTTTTGTTTCTTTCTTTGCTCGAGGAGATTATTTCTTTCTTCTGAGAACCTGAACAATGAACATAGGAATTCGTGTTTCAACTTCCCTTCCATGCAACTGGAGTTGAAGTTGTGGAAGCAAACGGTTTAGATAACAACCTTGTGTGCTATTACTATTCAGGTCCTCCAGAACTCTTGCCAAAGACCTCAGAGATGCAGTATGTCTGGTGGATAAGCACTGGACTGGAAAACAGAAACAGGAGATGTAGATTCCAGTGCCAGCTTTGCAACTGACCTACTGTGAGACCATGGGTGAGACATTTCACCTCTCTCTGCCTCAGTCCTCCCCCCATCCACTCTGTATGTTTGGACTGGCAATTCTTTGGAGCAAAGTCTATCTCTCAGACTCTGTCTAAACACAGAGCATACCACGATAGAGACGCAATTGAGACTGGGGACTCTAGGTGCTGCTGGTATGAAAACAATATAAAAAAGAATCTAACTGTTCTTTTAAAAAACTTAGGAAGGCATGTTTGCACATCATAAAGTAAGTTATGACTTTGTTTTTCTTTCACTGTTCACCTTTAATATCTGTTGAATCATTTAAACAGAAGTAAAGAACTGATCAATAAACACAAGGGGAAAAAAGTACTGGTTTGTTAAAATTCCTGCCAGAAATTGAAAAGTGTTAATTAATGCTGACCACAGTATATTAACAAAAACATCCTGCTTGACAATATAGTGAAATATTAAAGTGCTGCATTTGCAACTAATGCATTGCTTGTGTAACACCTGTAAATGTGGCCTCATAAAAAAGAATTCACTATAACTGCTAGCTGTGATTACCAAAAGACTGCTGCACTCAGTTAAAGACAGCTCTGACCACAAATGAATCATGGCTTCTTCAATATAATATTGGTTTTAGAAAAAACAAACAATATATTTTATATCCTAAAATATGAGGGTTTCTAAATGTCACATCAAGTTTCATTAATGTATTTTCTTTTTCAAAACTTCTGAATGTCATTTGTTTCAAAGCCAAAATTTTCTCTTAACTTTAAATGTAATTTATGGCTTTCCCATACCTAATTAGCTTAGAACTTGATTGCCTCCATTTAAAAGGAAGGAAACAAGCTATTAATTATAGGCTGAGACCCAAACTGATGGAAACATCAATACTTTTACTGCAATTTTCACAATAAATCCTAGACCATAAAGCCTTATCTACGTGTTTTGGAGGTGGGACAAGTTTCATATCCATTAACATGGAGACAACACATTGATTGCCTGCTATGGCATTATTAAAATGAACTGATGAAGCAGCTGCAGGAAAAGGCTTTCATAAAGTGGATATTTTCCTAGATCAATCTATGCATCTTATATTTTAGAAATGATATATTTTTGCAATTTATATTTCTGCTTTTACTGTATTGTTAAAGCAAAGATCAAAAAAAGAATCTGAATAGTGATAGCTAACTCCTTTAATCATTACTACGGACATTGATTTCAACACTGTCGATAAATATTGACCCGTGAGCTCTAACTCCTGCATCAACAGTAGATTGAAGATGTAATATCAATGCAAATTTGCAATTTTTTTCCTCCTTGTTGCCAATGAGCAATGCATTTAATATTGTTCTCGGGTGTAAATGGATAAAGGCTAAAAAAAGTTTACACAAATATTTGTGCAAATTTTAAACAGATTTGTGTTTGCTATATTCTTGTCCCTTCTCTGTTGTTTCCATGAAAATTCATACTATTGAAGGGCCTCTCACTTGTGCACTCAAATACTTAAGAAAAATAATTTAATATTCTCTTTCTGTGAATCATGATCCATGAAGCCTAATAATCAGTTAAGCTCATCTACTCAGCAAACAGAAACAAAAAGTGACCTTTGTGACCAATCACAACTCAGAACCACAGGTCTGAACATCGGGTTATAGGATAAACAGTTATGATGTAGCAAATTTGCATTCATATGAAGCAGTAGCCTAAATTGAGGAGCAAACCCAATGTGTCTCTCACCAAATCCCTACGTACATACCTATTAAACGTGTGTTGACATACTGTAAATGGAAGACTAAATAATACAATGAATTGATACGGTCACCATATTTCCCAAAGGGAAAACAGGACATCTTGTGGGGCTAGCCCAACCCCATCCCTGCCCAGAGCTGGCCGAAGCCACTCACCTGAGACCCTTTCCCCCTCATCCCTTTACCACCTGAGCTGCTTGTCCGAGCCCCTCTCCCCAGGTGAGACTGGGGCTGGGGTCCTTGCTCACCTAAGCTCTGCTTGTCCCCCACCTGAGCGCTGACTCCTCCCCATGCAGGGCTGACACTGTCACTTCCCTCTGCCCACATGTTCCTCTGCACCCCACTATTTGGTCAAAAGTGGGCATTTGTCCCATTTGCTGTCGATAAGAGCAAATGGGAGAAATACCCACTTTTGACAAAAACATCAGGGCAGCCAGGACAGGACTTAAAAAAGGGACTGTCCCTGCCAAAACAGGATGAATGGTCACCCTATGAATTGATTTAAAACAGAGAAGACCACTCCCACTCACTTCTGCAAAAATGAATTGTATGGCTCAGGAAAATCATCCAAATTTCAGTCAATAGAACAGAAATGTACATGAGAGAAAGAGAGAGATGAGTACCTGGCATTGTACTATTGCTGAAAAGCGTATCAGAGGGTTTCTCTCTGTTTCTCATTGGCCTCCAACTCAAGCAATAAAGTTGATGTAGTATGCGTGGTTAAAGAAAATAATAAATTAAGCTTTTTGCGGGCAAGGACTACAGTGCATAGCTGACTCAATATTAACCTCCACTTCTTCAGTATTGTAGTTAAAGGACTTCTCGTTCCTCTCTCACACTGGGGTGCTTCATGTCATGTGACAGAGTAAAGTGGAAGGGCTTTGATTCTTCTCTTTCTCAGGATGTTTGTGCATGGTTTACAATCTTTAGTCCATTTCCCCACATAGCACCTTAAGCTCATATCTTTCCAGAAGTACACTCCAAATCTAACAGTAAAAATACAACATATGTAAAAAGACCCCAGCAATGCATCTTAAGAAAATCATATTGGGGAAGTATAAATGTCATCGAATCTCTCTCAAACTATATTTCTCATCTGCTCTGGCAGCATTCTCTACATCCATTGTATACAAACAATTACTTTTGACAAGTCACAAACAGAAGTAAAGGAATACTGAGATCACTGAGAAATGATGAGCACAAGAATGCAGTTGTGATTCCCAGGGAGAATTCAGTGTTCACTGGCCCTCAAACTCATATTTCTACAGGGAGTTGTGGTTTAGTGTCATAACATGCTGGAATACTGGGTAGCTACAGATTTCTCTTACACTGTCTGAGCTTCTATACTGCAAACACCATTTAAGTGTTTGTATTTTTCATGTTGATAGGGTGCCTTCTGAAATATCCCAGCTTTGCTTAGAATAGAGCTGTGGTATTGCATATACTGCTGGATGGTAATAATTGGTAAACACAGCATCTAATGGCTACCACTTTACTGATTTAGGTGTAACAAATGCATGGATTCTAGTATTAAATACAATGCAAACAAAAACTTTACAACTCATGGATATAACCTGGGTAAAGCTGGAATGTGCATCAACTGAAGAGTTATGAAACAAGAGAGGTAACAAAGTGTTAGAATAGAAGCTTTTATTCCTAAAGGCACTGTGATTCTTTGTTATTCTGTCTCAGAGTTCAGGACTTTTAAACCCAAGACAGCGTTTTGAGAAAGTAAATAGAGGGAAACATGACAAAGGAAAGGTGGTTTAAGGTTTTTTCACTACAGTAATTAGGTTTTCAAGTGTTTTGAACAGTTTCAGGGTGAAGGGCATGAGTGTAAGTTGTTTTGGGGGCTAAATGGTTAGCAACTTAGGAAAAATAAAAACCAAGGGCAGTGGAGTATGAAATTAAAGGGAAAGAACTAAAACATTGCTGTGGGGATGAGAGGGAACAGAAGAGCAAAATAAAATAGAAACTCCTTTTAATCAGAATATTGGGTACCAGAGATAAGTCGGGACTCAGGGGGCTTGGGAAGAGGTGGTGAGTGGGTCATTCCCCACCCTTTACTATGTATCTCCTGAAGTCAGTAGGAGTGAAGAATTCTCACTGAGATTTAGAGGGGTTGTTGGACCCAGTCAGAAGGCATATTATGCCTATTGGGGACCCCCAAGTCTTCTGAGGCTCATCAGGGATCATCCTTGACCTCTCTCAAGCTCTAATTGGATTTTAGCACCCCATCTAGCCAGATGGGCATAATCTTAATTGTTCAGTGGCAGAGCTAATTTGGGGCTGCAGAAGCCACTAAAGATAAGGGGCTCCCTCAAGGTCACCTGAGAGTTATATGGCTGGCTACTGATCAGCCACACCTAAGATCCAAAGGAGGTACCAAAGAGCCTTCAAAGTTAACTAGATTTTGTCCACTAGGAGCTTTCTAGGATGTCAGCTTTCTAGGGTTTACAGCTAGGAAGCTGTTGCTAGCTACTGGCTTGTCAGGACCCTGTTGATATTAACCTTTGGCACAGGGTAGAAACAGAATGCTGTATTTAAATTTTTCCTATACAGAACAGTTTCAAAAGTGCCTTGGCTTAACCTCTTCCTTTAAACTCCAAGGTTGAACTCCTATTTAACTGAAGTGGGGGGCAGATTTATTCTAGTGCTGAGCAGTTTGGGAAATCCTACCTTAAATCATTTTGGGGCAGAATATCTGCAAATCTCCATGGAATAAGAGAGAGGGAGAGAGAAGTGGGAAATTTAGGCAAAATCGAACTGCCTCAAACTCCTGAAGCACTGAAATAACAGAAATGCTGCATGTATCTGTGCCAATGAAGTTATAGATATTATTCCTTCCTTTGTATGCAGATAGATTTTAAAATATGAATAGTGAACAGTGGATATTATGATGACACTGAGTGCCAAAGAGATTTGGGGGGGTTGTTTTGTGCTTGATCGTTTTGGTTTCTTAATTTTTTTAAATTCTTTTTTAGCTCAATCTCATAGTTATAGGGGACATTTTTAAGAGTGTGGGGGGAAAGGTAAAAGTGTGTGTGAGGCGGGTGAGTCCAAAGTCAAGGTATCTGCTTATGATCATTTTCGCAGGATGTGCTAACAGAAAATAAAAAGCTACATGAAAACAAATAAAAAATGTAGGATTGGAAAAGCTTTGTGATTCTGCTTTGTCCTTTCCTCCATCCCCCCATTATTATTACTACGTTTATTGCTGTTTGAAAAACAAAACAAAAATACCTTTTAAGGTGATGGTAAGATTGCAGGTACATGTCAGCGGGAGAGTGCATATTACTTTTCTAGAACATTGAGTTTCCTCAACAATTAATGTGCTTTTTAAACTATGAGTAAAAGAATTTAGAAGAAAAAATGGAAATTCAGGGTTGAGGTAGCCAATCTACATTAATTCTGCCTCCATAATGTTATCCTCAGAAAGTCAGAAACTTATACAATCTTATCCATCCAAAGCAAATAGTTTCACTTTATCAGTCACCATACAAATTTCAATGCCTTCATTTAAATGTACAAAGGTTGTGCCTCTTCACAGCTTTCTTTGTGGCCACATGAACGACCATTAATGCATTTTACAAATTCTTAATTAGATAAATAGGATATTGATCGCCAACATTCCCTGCTGCCCATTATGGTAGGTCCTAAAGACCTCATCAATTCATAGGACATGTTCCACACCACAAAGGGAACAGGCCCTAAGATTCCATGTGCTATTTAATTACACAGGTGCTAGCATAAAGAGCTAGCATATCTTCACAAATAAACCTCATATTCTTGGATCATAAAATCAGAGCACTTACATGAATTATAGATGCTATAGTCATATCATATGACAATACTATTTCCATTCCATTAATATCTCTGGATGACGTTAAGAGCAGCTAGTAAAGTTAGTCAGCAGGTCTGGATAACTTGCATCCAGTAGTTTTAAAAGAGCTGGCTAAGAAGCTTGATGGACCATTAACGCTAATTTTCAAGAAGTTCTGGAACACTGGGGAAGTTCCACAAGACTGGAAGAAAGGTAATGTTGTGCCAATATTTAAAAAGGGTAGACTGGAGGACCTGATAATTATAGGCTCGTCAGTCTGACATCGATCCTAACAAGATAATAGCACACCTGATAGATGATTGAATTAATAAAGAATTAAAGGAGGGTAATATAATTAATGGAAATTAACATGGTTCATCACAAATAGAGACAGTCAAATTAACTTGGAATCTGTTTTTGATGAGATTAGAATTTTTGGGTGATAGTGTTGACATACTGTACTTAGATTTCTGTAAGGCAGGGATCGGCAACCTTGGCATGTGGCACCGCAGAGTAAGCATCTTTAGGGAGCCCCGCCAGTTTGTTTACTTGCCAGTTCGCTGATCACAGCTCCCACTGACCATGGTTCACTGTCACAGTGCAATGGGGGCTGCGGGAAGCGGTGCAGTGCTGGCCTGCAGTGCTAAGGTTGCTTACCCTGCAGTGCCATGTGTCAAGGTCGCTGATCCCCATTGTAAGGCATTTGATTTGGTACTACATGAGATTTTGATTAAAAACTCAAGAATCTAAAATTAACATGGCACACATTCAATGGATTAAAAACCAACTAACTTATAGTTTGGTGTTTTGTTTTATTTTTTTCCAGGGATGGTAATTGATCATTGGAATTATTTACCAAGGACCGTGGCAGATTCTCCATCACTGGCAATTTTTAAATCAAGGTTGAATTTTTTTTCCTAAAAGATATACTCTAGAAATTAGTTTGAGGAAATTCTATGGCCTGAATTACACAGGAAATCAGACTATATGATCACAGTGGTCCCTTCTGATCTTAGAATCTAGAAAAAGAGCAAAAGTTCATGCGGTGACTAATTATCACACTCCATGTTAGAAATGTATGTGAAATAAACTATAAAACCAATGTTATGGAGTGCACATTTACAATACTCTACATGTGAAGGAAGACAGAAAGTTGTTATCTTTACAGGATATGAGTTAAGGTAGCCTTTCTTCTTCCATTGTAGACAGGCATAGTTCCAAAGCTTGGATTCCGTGTAAGACTAATCTGATCTCTAGATTTCATAGGTTTCTATTTTTTTTGTTAAATATGAAATACTTAGAATCCAGTTTTTGCCTATCTGTGCCTCAGTTTCCCCAGCTAGAATGCTATATACCTCCATTGTTAAGCACTGTGAGATCTGCTGATGAAAGAGCTAGATATTATACCACTAATGTCCACTGAAATCTTATCTTCACCTTAATGTTTTTATGTGAATCTAGAGAGAGTACTTCAGTGACTGGGGCTGTTAATTTTTCATCTCTTACCAGAAAAGAATTTGCTTTATTTTTTAAAATAAAAATTGAAAAAAAGATCTAGCATACAGAAATACTTTAACACAGAGGTCGGCAACCTTTCAGAAGTGGTGTACCAAGACTTTATTTATTTACTCTAATTTAAGGTTTTGCGTGCCAGTAATACATTTTAACCTTTTTAGAAGGTCACTTTCTATAAGTCTATTATATATAACTAAATTATTGTTGTATATAAAGTAAGTAAGGTTTTTAAAATGTTTAGAAGTTTCATTTAAAATTAAATTAAAATGCAGAGCCCCTGAACCAGTGGCCAGTACCCAAGCAGAGTGAGTGCCACTGAAAATCAGCCCATGTGCCGCCTTTGGCACGCGTGCCATAGGTTGCCAACACCTGCTTTAACAGATCTCTTTAAGTCATATGCTTATTTTCATTAGTGACTGATTTATTGAAAAATTAAATAAGGTAAAATTTAGCTCAATTGTGCAGATACAGTATTATATTACTATTGATAAATATATTCCAAGTAATCATTATGCTTTCAGCAAACTAAGTACAAACATGCTTACTCATCTGAAGTGAAGTTTTAAGCCTTTGAATTCATTACAGACATATTTGCAATAAAGAGTTGGTACATTTACTGGTATGATTTGGAAAATTAGGAATTAATAATACAATTAAATTCACTAAAGCAAAAAATTAAATAAAACAATTGTCATTAACTGCAGTCTAGTTGTTGAAACATGGTTACTTCAATTCCCATTAAACACAGCATTTCGTATAGCCAATATTTTACATCTAACTAAACCTGAATTCAGCTCCAATTTTTCTGTGCACCAATGATAGATGCAGTGATTGATAGCTTGACACCAACTATGTGAATGTACTGAGATAATCCTATAGCATCTTTCTGCTGGCAGAACTCTGGCCTTTAGACTAGCAGTTCTTCAGAGTTCTGATCCTATCAGTTTGCCCATGTACTTGTAAAGAGCATACAGTGTTGAGCTACCCCTGAATCCTAAGGGCAGTAAAGAACCTGATTAACATTGGTGATGGAATAAAATAAACCAGAAAGAGGACTATCATATGCCTCCAAATTAATCATTTTCCCTGCACATCCTCCTCAATCCCTTAAAGGGTAATTTTTGGGAACTGCCATCTCAACTGGAAAAGCATTCTCCCGCCAGTGGTTAAAGCATTAAAATAGGCCTGAAAAATCTTTTAAAACAAAATATATAAGCTATTCAAAGGGGGTGGGGAGGGACATTGTTAATATCCTGACCAGAACGTGAATCTGAATCTTTTGATAAAGGAAAACAGAGGAAAGACAAATGGGATCAAGTAATAAGGTGGAAGGGAAGACATTCAGGAAGAAAAACATTCAAATAAGGGGAAGAGAAACAGAGAACATGAGACAGAGGGGAAAATGAGAAAGATGAAGATAAATCATCTAATACTGTTTGCCCATTATAATCTGAATTAAACTGATATTTTCAACCTATACTGAATGCATTTTTAAGATTAGATGATTCTTTTCTCTGTTCCTTTTGTTGAATTTGATTCCATATATATTCATATATCCATAAACATTAGAACCTAAAATGTTCATATGGATTCAAAATTAAGCAAAACAAATTCTTCCAACATTAGATGACAATTGAAGATTTTTAAGTGCTTCAGTTACTCTAAAACAGTGTCAGTCTGTTGGTTTAAAAAAAAAGAGAAATAAATTGTTAATATTGATCATTGATCCACTGCGGAACCAATAGAAGCAAGAACATTCAAAACTCAAGATTCCCACCCATTCATCCTCATTACCCTTTGTTGTTTATAACTCTTTTGGGATTTATAGCAGCTCTGACTATCTTGAAACTAGAAATACATAGACACAATAGACTATTTTAGACATCAGGTGGACATTACAGCCATATTTTGAAGGTTTTGCTTTGATACTCTCTCACATACCTAGGAGTGATTATGAGCTACCTGAAATTGCTTTTCTCCCCTCCATTCTGCCAGATAAGAATTATAATCAATGGGACAAACTGACCCACTGCTTAGTTTTTATTTCATCTTTAATTAGGCAGAATTCCCACTGGATGATGGTAGATTTCTTGAGTAAGGTCCAGGTAAACAGTGAGCTTCAGGATTCAATATGTTGATCGTACAGAGACGGAATCAGACATATTTCTCTCTTTCTTACCTAATACAGTGAAATCAGCAGCATGAGTGCTTCTTTGATACTAAAGCAGTGGCAGAATAGTTTCCTCCTGTTGTAGTTTGCACCACATAGGAAACATTATTCATCTACTTATAGAGTAAATCACTTTAGATTAGAAGATGCCATGGTATATAAAACTTGCCTCTTTTTTCTATTCTGTTATATGGTGAATGGTGCCATAGCCAATACTATAAGATGGAACAATTGCTCAAGTTATGTTATTACCTTATTATCATAAGTGGACCCAGTTTACTGTAGTAGAAGGTCTCTTCCCCCAACCACAAAGCTCCATTGTCATGTTGTATGTTTTCTTGAACTTGGTACATTGGACACTGCCTAATACCACAAGACAGCAGCGGCTACAAACCGATCAAGCAACACAGAATTAGTCATTTCCTAATTCCACTCAGTACTACCACAAAAGTTTCTTCTAAAAATGACTGGGTCTTAAATGGCAAGAGCAGTACCGGTGTTTTCACTATCATTGAGTGCCTCTACCCATCCTCTATAATACCAGAAAAAGAAAGTTGACACGTTTTGGAAATTATCTTGTTTTTATAATGATTCAAATAATCTGGGAAGGGGAAAAATCTAATACCAGATAAGTAGTTCATTCAAAGAAATATGAGAAAGTGAGAAGGAAACTTATGTCTTCAGTAAGAATTTGAAGAAAAGAATTGCAAATGAAAATATTCCTTGAAGATCCAACCAATACAATAGAAGTGTATTAGAAGGCTTCTCTCTTTGTCTTCAGTTTATGTCAGCTTGCTAACATTAAAGTGTGCCTATCTTTGAGGTGCTACTGTATGTTAAAGGCTGTTACAAAGAATACAGTCAGCAATTGTTCTCTGTGTCCAGTGAAGGTAGGACAGGCAGTAATTAGCTTAATCTGCAGCAAGGGAGATTTAGGTTAGCTACTAGAAAAAACTTTCTAGCTCACGGTCACCCACCTGTAGATAGTGACTGACTGGTCGATCCTGGAGACTCTCCCAGTTGGTCACAATCTCTGGCCGCTAAAAGTCCAGCGGTATAGTGGGGGCTGTCACTAAGGCAGGCTCCCTGCCTGCCCCGGCCCCACACCGCTCCCAGAGGCAGCCAACACGTTCCTGCAGCCTGAGCAGCAGAGGGAGCATGGGATGGAATTAGTGGGATGGGGTTTCAGGGAAAATTAGGGGTAGATCCTAGGCTGCATTTAAATTCAAATGTGATCTTGTGCATAAACAGGTTGGAAACCACTGTTCTAACTAATAAGATAGTTAAACAGTAGAATAGGCTTTCAAGAGAAGTTATGGAATCCCTGTCACTGGAAGTTTTTAAGGACCGGTTGGACAGACACCTGTCAGGAATCATTTACCTGTATTTGGTCCTGCCTCATGTTAGGAGGCTGGGGGTATAGCTACATTGGTATACCTCTTACCTATTACTTTAATTTACAATATGAACACAAGTCCTGTTTATTTGGAACAAAGATAGGTGTACACAAAAGTGATTCCACTCATTTCAATGGGACTACTTTCCTGGAGCAAACTAATCTGTGTGAATAAAACTGGCAAAATTGAGCATGTGAGACTGGGAGATTTGAATGAGTTGAAGTTCAGAGGGATGAGTTGAAGTTAAGAATGTCAAACAGGACATCAGTGTAGAAGTTGATGTAACTGACCATGAGGATGGGGGGGAGGAAAATCGAGGCGAGATGGGACAATTTCATTTCAAATATAGTTTAACAAAACTTTACATTGAGCATTATTCTTACATGAGAGAGTAGCAAATATTCCCAGAGATCACAGAATAAATGGGCACCAACTTTGCCTTCAGAGGAAGTTAGAAGATATGGGTATAAAGGCTGCTTTCATTTGGCTCATGTCTTAGTACAGGTGACAACATAGCTTCTTATGAATGCGGAGTGAAATGAAATTGGCCTCCGGTACGTATACTACTAAGCAATGATGCTACTGAACTTTCCAAAACAAATCCATTTGTTTCTTAGAGAGCATGCAGCTGCTTGCTGTAGCCCCTGAGGTGCTGCACTTCCAAAGCAAACCATATTTCCAACTACCATACCTTGTGTTGCCATTAAAATGAATACATACTTAGCTCCTTTTAAAACTAATTGAAAATAAAAAAGCAGCAGCTGTTCCAGCACACAGCTCACTGCCATCTGTTTGTGGCAACATCCTCAACAACGGCATGTACAGGATTACCAAGCACTACAGCAGCTGAGATGTACAACATTTAGGACGAAGGACAGAATTCACGTACAATGTTTTACATGTTAATGAGCATATTGCAGGTGAATGAATACACTTAAGAAAGCACTTGCCTCTCCCTGGTCTACTATTGCTTAATATTATTGCTGACTATATGGCTTTCCCCTTGACCCACTGTTTTAGTCAAATTCTGCACTCAGTTAAACTCCTGCAGCCTGTATGGATACACATGGAAGAACGTGACCCTTTGACACTGTTTCTCCTGGAACAAATCTTCCTGTCTTGATTTTTCTTAATTTTAAAACAGCAAGACTGAATTTTAGTAAGACAGATAGTGAATGCTGTGCCATTCCATGTAGCCTCTCTGGAGCCTCCATTCAGGGTATCACTCAAAAGTTCTTCATTATCTGCTTTACTGTTTGATTTAGTTCTCTGCCTCCTGAGACTGATGTACTTATTTTTAATGAGTTCATTGATTTTGTTTGCAATCAATTTGTTTTCTTGTATTTATAAGGGTAAATACAGACCTTTGAACACAGGCACCTATATATAAAATGTATCTTATAATTATCAAAGAATGACTGCCTATGCTAAAAAGACTCTTAAAACATTAAAGAGAACTTCAGATAAAACTGTGCATTGGAGGATTGAGGGAAGGATACAAAGAGCCTAAATTAGGCAAACCATGCACCTGCAGGCCCTGCACTCATAGGAGCAAATCTATCTCAAAGATCTGGCCTGCCTACTATTAGTTATCTCATGAATTGCCAACCTGTAGTTGGAAATTTCCGTGGTAGGAACTTCATCTGTAGTTGAAAAAGTCATGCCACACAGACACACTGTTCTTCTGCTCCCCGCTCATTCCAGAATACATGTACGCTCTGCCATGCAGTGCAGTGGTTCTGTCTGGTCCCAGAAAGGGAGCAATGTGCAGTGGAAACATCACTACCTCTGGTGAATACTGGGCCCTTTCTTATCCCTTCTTGTGCCCTTTGCTGCTATCGTAGCATTTAAGTGAGAGAGCATGAAGGCATATAACGTCTCTTGACTATAATCCGATTTGCTATGGCTTTCATTGGGATAGCATTTTCCTTTCTCCAGCAAGGCAATCACAACACTTCAAATCACAAGTCCTGAATTTGTATTTTTTTGAAAATCTATAATCAGAAAGGAATTCAATTAAAATTCTGATACAAAATAGCAAAGAAAATGCACAGCATTCCAGTAAATGGAAAAAAATCTTCCTATTTGTGTTCCAATATTTAGACACAATAGGCATGATCCTAAACAACATCTTCAATGTATTCCTTTATACTTAGATATTAAAAAAAAAAGTAGTACCGTTCTGGCTTAACTATGAAGTCTCTCACTTTTGCTGCTTTGTGACAGATCATTAACTTTTTAATGTATTTTCACAATGTGAGCTAATATAATGGATCTGTCTAGGAGTCAAAGAATGCTAAAATAAATTTCTTTATTCTGAGAATACAATGAACAGATAAAGATATGAATGCAAGATGTGAAGGATACATTTGCTATCAGCGGTAGTGCTAACTACCAGTATTATCTGATAGTATAATACAATAGCTGCTTCTTTTTCACTGTGTGCCTAAAACCGAGAACATATTACTAACTCTTCTGGTGAAAATCTGAAAGGTCAAGAAGAAAATTGACATCTTGTGAATATTTCTGCTACAGTCAGTCATTCACTGCTGCATTGCAAATGTGAACTCATTAAGAAGTTCCCATTAACAGCATATATTTTATGGCCTTAGGGAAAAAAACAAGCTTCTTTATCTCAAATCATGTTCTCAGCTGATGTGCAGTATTATTAAATCTACCGTAGTTATTTTAATTATACACTGAACTATACTCTTGATTACTCTCATTTAAGGATAAGGTATCTATAAATTATACACCTGAATATGCAAAACCTATATTTTACATGCATTATTTATATCCACTACCCTTTACTATCATTCTGTCTCAAACTGAGCATATGAAGTACCAGGGATTTCAATTCAATCTTTTTGTCTACAACAAAAGGTGGTGGGGATGAGGAAAGTGGGAGGGACACCAGAAGTGCTGCTGAGAGCATTTTATGGAAGAAATGCTAGAGATGCACAAACTGACTGGAAAACCAAACTAACAATAGTTAGGCAAGTGTCTGAAGGGAAAACTTGTTAATTTTGAAACCAGTGTATTTACCTGAAGTCTCAACATAAATACCTTACTTATGGCTAAAACAAAACAAATACAACAACAATTAATCATGTTTAATCATGCAGAATATATTTGATGCAAGGGGATTAAACTGTAATTTTATATGAAAATAGGACTTTCTATCTGTCTAACCCAAGAGAAAATGTGAGAAGAAAGTTGATTTTGTTATATATATCTTTTTAAAACATCGCCTCTTATAATAGCAATAGGATGTGATTGTGCACATTTTTGTCTCCATATCATTGCACATGCTGGAAATCATCAATTGTGCACTGGAAGTCTTGTTACAAATCCTGAGTTTATCTGGATATAATGGCTTGATAGTGTAAATTCTTAGAAGTACTAATGAACCAAAGACATAAATTTGGGGTCTTATATCTTTGTGGGAAAAGCAAGGCTGCCTATCCGAAGGAAAAGATTTTAGAGAATTTGGATCAATTACATAAAGATTGGAGGACTGGAAATCTGAAAAAGCCAATTGAAAGGTAAGAAAATAATTTTGAGGGGATTTAATCTTTTGGGCAGATTCTACCCTGTACTCTGGTGGCACACAGGGGAAAGAAATGCCTTCTTTTGAGGATTTCTCAAACCATAGGGTAGTCCACACTTGACAATAAAGAAGAATTATCTTTGGAGAAAAGAAATTTTCTTTCTAGTGGCTTAAATACAAATGATGTATTTTTTAAACACAATCGTATGTTGCCAAAGTAACCTTGCTCATAAGAAATGAAGGTCTGTCCGTGGAGTGAGCAGACACAGCATATTAATATTTGTAACTGCTGACCTCCCCATAAGAGCCAAGAAAGCTTCAAATCACGCCAACTTCAAGGAAAAGGTCGAGAGAAGAGTCAATTTTCTAGACTGGTGCTGAGAGGAATATTACCATTGTTGTGGGCTCTTAAACATCTCTGAGATTTCCTACAGCTTGGAACATACAGTAAATCTACATCAGGAATCTGTACATTGCTATCAGCAGGGGTGGGATTTTCCAAAAGAAATTAGGCATTGACATAACTCTGTTCCTTCTGAAGTCAGTAGTAACATTCCCACTGACTTTAGGTGGAGTACAGTTTAAGCTAATGCTGATCAGTTATGGAAATCCCATCTCAATTTTACATGCGAAACTACTATCAAAACAACGAGGCAGTGTAAAGACTGAATAGCAGTTTGGCTAATGTAGCTGGTGTTGATATTCAGGAGATATTTTGAAAGAAGCAGAAATATGGATGATGAAGATGTGGAGAACTGGGAAATATCTGTGTTGTTTTTATGAATATTGTGCATGCCTGTGTGTTTATGATGGGCTACCTGTTATCAAGTTAAATCAAAAGGGGCTCTTGAGGGAATAGAGGATAGAAGGCAACAGTGCCTCCATAAGGTGCATCCCAACAAAAACTCAAGCACAACAGCCAGGTTTTGCCAAGCCTGAGAACCTGGAGATCAAAAGACACTCACCAGCTAAAATAGATGCTCTGGAGAGAGGGAGTGAGGAAGCTCTATCAGCTGTAGCAGACTGACATATGTTGATGGACTGTCAGAGTCTGCAGCAAGCAGGCTGTAATTTGATCCCAAAGATTGAGGGACACCAAGGCTAACCCATGCCTATATAGGGACTTGAGGGGAATGCCAAATATAGGTAAGGTAATATGATCATAGGTCTGTGTTCAATCAGTTTTTGAGTGCTGTGTGCCTTTTGGCAAATAAATCTGGAAGAAACTTCTTTATGTTAAACTTCTAACAAGATATAGGTAATCACAAATACACTTAGCAATTATTCTTGGATTCTTATCAACACAAAGTGAATGAATTGGGGATTGCGAGCCTAATTAACATTTCTTAGATATCCATGTATGAATGGATTATTTTGATTACAATTGCAATTCCTCCTCTTAAATTGTTCTGGGTCATACTCAGGTTAACTTGTTTGCCAAGCCACAGCTTCCAAGGGAGGATGTAGAATCCCCATCATTGGAGGTATAAGAGTTTGGACAAACACTCGTCAGGAATGATCTAGATTTACTTAGTCCTGTCTCAGCACAGAGGGGTTGGACTTCATCACCTCGCAAAGTCCCTGTAGCAGAGCAATGACTCACCCTGCCGTGCCTCCTGCTGATCTGTCTAGGAATTAGCTCGTCCCAGCATTCGGAGCGCCCTCTGCAGGCCGTAGTCCCACTTGCTTCCGACCCCGTGTCCCTTCCTGGACCCTGGTGCCCTCTTCTCTCGGGTGCTGTACCCCTGCAGTACTCCCACAGTCTCAGGGTCTCCCCTACCCAGGGAACCCCCACTCCCTATCCCCACCTTGCCTCAGTCTAGGCAACTGCCAGTCACCACTTGCCCCCATTCTCTGGGGCAGACTGTAGTATCATTGCCATTCATCATTAACAAGGAGGGTTTGGCCTGCTGCTTCTGCCTCTGTAGCCATGGGCTGCCCCTGCAACCCCAGTACCCCTTTGTTGGGCCGTTCCCTAGGCCCTGCAGCCTGGGGGTTTCCAGGCCAGAGCTTCCTCAGCTCCTCTTGCCTTGCCCCAGCCCTGCACCACTCTAGGTTCCTTGCTCAAGCTCCCAGCAGCCAGGCCTGTCTGCCTCTGTAGACAGAGGAGACTCTCTGTTCCTGTTCTACCAAACTCTGGGCCCTTATATCAGGGCCAGCTGGGCCCTGATTGACCCAGCCACAGCTGTGGCTGCTATGCCTAATGAGCCTGGGCCCTCTGAAGCAGCCACAGCCCTAGCAACAGCTCTCTGCAGGGATGTTTTAATTCCCTTTTTACTTGGAGTGGGGCAGCTGCCCCACTACTGTCCCTTCCAGCCCTAACATTTCTATGATTCTCTGTCACCACACAGTAGCAGTGGAAGCACCCTAAAAGTGGGGGGACACAGATGCCTGAATCATGGCCCTGTGCCTATGCTGCACCACACCCCAAGGCCCTGCCCTCAGACCACCCCTTCTCCTCAAAACCCCACCTTCACGCCACCAACACTGAGTCCCTACCCTGGCACTGCCCCTATCCCCAGAACCCCACTCAGCCACCTCTTCCCTAAGAATCGGCTCCCTACTCTCTCTCTGCTCTCTCCTCTCTCTGTTGCTTGCCCTTACTTTCAGTAAAAAGTGCAAGGGCCATGGCCCCCTGCCTTCCGCTCTGTTCCAGACCCCCTGGCACTGCATACTCTCACTGTGCTCAAGATCAGTGGATTACCTCCAGGGAAAAATCTGGTAGGTGTCAAGCTCATTGCCTGCTAGGTATTATGGTTAGTTGGAGCTGTATAAGCCAGAGACCCAGTTGGAGAGTGGTTGGATCACAGGTCTCACTTCAAAGAGAAGTGGAGGTACAGGCCTGTCACTTAAAAGGGTGCACTTAGAGGTCTGATCAAAGGTCTCAGAAGGAGCAGCTTACTCAGGGACCATGAAAGAAAACATTATGTAACAATCTGACTAACCTACAATGGCTCACGAGATGGATGAAGATTACAGCACTCTGTCATACAATTTATAAAAGGTTCCTTGAAGGAGATAAAGGATGTTTTACACACTATAATTTTTAACCAAGTTTGTACACAATTAGTGGCAAGTTTGGCTCTAATTAGGATATATGTCCACATACATCCTGGTGGAAACTTGGTTTAGTACTTAGGGCAGCAAATACTATAAAATGGATTGAATTATCAACCTTATTTCTTGAGATGAGTTCCTTCAGAGCCTCTGTTAAAAGTTCCGGTGCAAAGTATGTGTACTCTCTCTTTAAAAAAATTACTAAGCCTAAGAGGTCAGAGGGAACAAACTTGATATCTCTGGAATATGATCAAAATCCAAAGTATTTAATTAATGTGCTTGTCCAAAATCTGAGTACTGACTGAAATTTGATCAACTCTAACCTCTTTTACACATCCAAAAAACCTCAAAGTTATCACTTTCAAAGAATTCTTCAGGCTATAATATGTGCTTCTCAGTTCAGTTCTGCTGGTTTGGTTTTGAGCCATTTATAGACATAAATATTGTTCTATACATAAGCTTTTTATTAAACCCAAGCACTTAAACCAATTTTAAAATGTAAGTTATTCTACAATCGCCATACATATCAAATTTTGGCATTGCTGATGATTAATGATCTTTACTGAAAATAAACTTACATAATTGGGCAACATTCAAGAATATATCTCGCAGTTTCAGGACAAGATGATCTATTTGGTGGAAATATGGACTCTTTCTATTATATATTCTGGCAGAGCAAGGGTATATAGCCCAAAGTATAAAATAATTTTGTTTGCTTGTTTACCATTTTTGAAAGAAAGACAAATATGTTAATATTTCATATTATATATATGTGTGGAGAGAGAGAGATTAGGACTGTCAATCAATTGCAGTTAACTCACACTGTTAAACAATAGAATACCAATTGGAATTTATTAAATATTTTGGATGTTTTTCTGGATGTTTTTCTACATTTTTAAATATATTGATTTTAATTACAACACAGAATACAAAGTATACAGTACTCACTTTATATTATTTTAAAAAATGATAAAAAGATAGTATTTTTCAATTCACATCTTACAAGTGCACTGGTGCAATCTCTTTATTATGAAAGTGCAACTTATAAAAGTAGCAGTTTTTTGGTTACATAACTGCACTCAAAAACAAAACAATGTAAAACTTTAGCACCTACAAGCCCATTCAGACTTACTTCTTGTTCAGCCGATTGCTAAGAGAAACAAGTTTGTTTATATTTACAGGAGATAATGCTGTTCACTTCTTAATTACCATGTTACCTGATGTTTGCATGGCACTGTTGTAGCTGGTGTCACTAGATATTTATGTGCCAGATGCATTAAAGATTCGTATGCCTCTTTATGCTTCAGCCTAGGGCAACCAGATGTCCCATTTTTGTAGGGACAGTGCTGATATTTGGGGCTTTTTCTTATATAGTCACAAATTACCCCCTATGCCTGTCCCAATTTCTCACACTTGCTATCTGGTCACCCTACTTAAGCCATAGTTCTAGAAGATATGCTTCTATGCCAATGACGCTCATTAAAAATGTAATACATTAATTAAATTTGTGACTGAACTCTTGGAGAATTGTATGTCTCCTGCTCTGTTTTACCCGAATTCTGCCATATATTTCATGTTATAGTAATTTTGGATGATGACCTAGCACATGTTTTTTTAAAACACATTTTCACTGCAAATTTGACAAAATGCAAAGCAGGTACCAATGTGAAATTTCTATAGATAGCTATAGCACTCAACCCAAGATTTAAGAATCTGAAGTGCCTTCGAAAATCTGAGAGCAATGAGTGTGGAGCATGCTTTCAGAAGTCTTAAAAGAGCAACACTTTGATGCTGAAACTAGAGCACTCAAACCACCATGGAAGAAAATCAACCTTCTTCTCGTGGCATCTGACTGAGATGATGAGAATGAACATACATCAGTCTGCACTGCTTTGGATCATTATCAAGCAAGATCTGTCATCGGCATGGACGAATGTAGTAAGTGAATTGAAACGCAGTATTTCTTTTGTTTTTTACAGTTCAAATATTTGTAATAAAAATAAATATAAAGTGCGCACTGTACACTTTGAATTCTGTGTTGTAACTGAAATCAATGTATGTGAAAAGGTAGCAAGCATCCAAAAATATTTAAATAAATCATATTCTATTATTGTTTAACAGCACAATTCATCACATAATTGTTTTCTTTAATTGCACAATTAATCATGAATAATTTTTTTAATTGCTTGACAGCCCTAATATATATTAGGGTTTTTTTTTAGAATTGGAACAGTTTCTGATCTAAAATACAAAGAAAATATCTTGAATAATTAGCTAAAAAAGTAATAACATTTCCTAAATTAACCATGAAGTTCACACAACACGAACAAAAGTAAAAGGAGAAGGAATCTGTGACATATGATTATACTGGGCAAAGGATCATAACATGGGTGAACTTTAGTTGCACAACAAACTTTTTAAAGGTAAGCCCCAAAGAAGACTTTCTTGGATTTGACTACTGTGACTTGATATTTTGTGATACGACAAGCAGGTCATCAACGATTCAGCAGAAAAGAGAAAGTGGCTTAAGTACAACCTGGGTGTCTGGATTTGTCCCAGAGATTAATTTGGCTCAGCATAATCTAGCAGTTGCAGAAGTGAAGAAGACAACGTTCAGCTTTTCTTCAATTTTTACAAGGGTTACATAATTGAAAAAGCTTTGTGTGGCCCATGACAGTTTAATAGTTGCTTCACATCACAGTCACGGACAGGGGCACAGAGAACTTCTAAGTGACTAGAAAGAAAATGTCATATTTTCCTTCATTCCACAAAAGAAACCTTTATGGAGGGAGTCTATCCCCTCCTACAGGGAAATGATAGACAAAAGAACTGTTAATCACTGTCACCCTATAATAGCCTTTCAACATTCCACCCACCTTTGCTTTCCAGGTGAATACGAAAAAGGCCATCAACTACTGCAGAATCTAAGCTTTCATGACAAAAATAAAACAAAAGTTTCTATCCCATATAATTGTGGAGAAAACCTTAAAAACATGAACCAACTTGTGAGTAGCTGGTTGTATTACACGCACTGGTCTATACGGGAAGCATCACGCATTCTGTTTCAGTCCAGCAGAAACTGCTATGATCCTCATCCCACAGTGAATCTTGGAGTCCTTGCACTCCTTATCCTGAACCAACACGGGTGGAGGAATGAAAAACCTACAGTACCTCTTGGATTCATCTTCTCTCTCTGGGTTAAACCTTGTTACTGTTTGAGGCCATGCCAAAGAATTCCTGCACTGCCACCTTCAGCCTCCTTCTACCCAGGAGCCAGATGAGCCTTCCAATCTTTTCCTTCTGCAGAGATCTAGTATTTCCTTTTCAGAGCTAAGGAGAGGAACAGAAAATACTATGTTTCTTGCCTCTCAAAGATCCCTGTAGCTCTCTTAAGTAATGGACAAGAGTAGAGCAGACCCCTAACTACTTCAGGTTGGCATGTCACCTACAAACAAGGGCAAAGTCAATTTATTTGTTCGCAACAAGAGCCTACATGACCAAAAAACAACATACCAGCACTAAGATTGTTGACAGAACTGGAAAGTCAGTGAACCTAATTCCCTTGCTTCTTCCTAGCAGCTGTTCCTTTTCTGAAAGAGCACCCTCATTTTACTTTCTTATTTCAGGCATCTGTGAGGAGTATGAAGAGCTGGGACTTCTTGCTTTGTAACCTTTCCTTTTAAAGGTGTGGTGCAGTCATTGGTCCCTCCCATTTCAGAACTCACTGGAACTGGTAGGAAATTTTCGGACAAAATGCTTTTCCCTTGAAAAAAATCTATCAAAAGCAAAAAAAAAAAAAAAAAAAAAATTCACATAGGGCTGCCCCTTTTAAAACACTTCCATCCATCCGCTTCCCAGGGAATGAGTCAGCATTACCACTCTAGTCCTTTGACCCCTTTTGCAGCAGTTTTCCTCTGTTTCCCCTCCACCAAGCCATAAAGCACTGTTGCCTTCATTTGGCCAGCCAGACATATTCCTTTCCTTTTAAAGGTGGGGTGCAGTTATTGGTCCCTCCCATTTGAGAACTCACTGGAACTGGTAGGAAATTTTTGGACAAAATGCTTTTCCCTTGAAAAAAATCTGTCAAAAGCAAAAAAAAAAATCACGAAAAAAGTGAAAATTTTGATGAAAATTCATTTTTAAAAGTGAAAAGAAACATTTTGCTAAGGTTAAAACCCTTTTCAGAACTGTTTCAATTTTTCATTTCAAAACAACTGTGTTTCATTTTTTTAAATATATATATTACATCATCAACACAACATGAAGGAGTTTTTTTCAAAATTTTATTCCATGGGAAGTTTCCAGTATTTTTGGTGTTGTTCCATTTCAGTATGGAAAAATTTTCAAAAATCACAGATTTTCCCATGAAAACTCTGTTTCCTTTCCAGCTGTAATATTTGTGTGACACTAAGCACCCTATTTATTTATGGATTTTAAATGGCCTACTTAATGTGAAGGTCATAATGGGTCTTCATAATTCCAAGACTGAGTCAAGTACGCAGTGCTGAAGAAGTTACTATGCCAAGAAAATGACCAAATATTGCACTGAAATGCAAGATATTCCCATGGGTCCAACCTTCATTGGTATGGTAGGGTGGATGGATACCTAATAAATGAGAGAGGGTATCTTCCTGTCTTTCTTCCAGCAATCCTTTCCCCACACTGCTTTTAACCTTATCCAAAACGCTAATATAACTCTTGCTGCTGGGACATACTATCACAAGTTGCCAACCTTCTGAAGAATCAAGAAATAAAAATTTAACCTGAAGGTGATCTGAATTTAGGTTGCCAGAGTCCATAATGGATATATTGTGACTCTCACAATAGTGTGGGTTTGAACTTCTCATGCAAAGTGTCCAGAAATGTGCTACTACCCAAAACAAACACAAGCCATACACATGTACGTAATGGAGAAGGGAAAAACCAGCAAATACTAACAAG
This sequence comes from Dermatemys mawii, assembly GCA_007922305.1. Taxonomy (NCBI): domain Eukaryota; kingdom Metazoa; phylum Chordata; order Testudines; family Dermatemydidae; genus Dermatemys; species Dermatemys mawii. The sequence continues at coordinate 7,877,729 of ML677352.1, read as the reverse complement.
CTCCATTACACCTTCAAAAACAAGATCAAAGATCAAAAACAAATGGAGAGTGCATAAGAGCTGGTATTGGCAACAGTACATTTGATGTAGAAAAGAAGCTACTTCTATCTATTCCTGCTCATTGCCCAATCCTAGTATTGATAGAGCTACCAAGACTGACCACAGATAGCCTTCCTAACAGTGTGAGCCTTCTGTTGGCTAGTGAGTGCTACGATGCTATATAGGAAGGTGTGTCAATTCTTGGGCCCTACTCTCACAAACCAAGCATAAGTTTGAATGGCAAGCGCTCTTTTGTGTTCATATCATCTTGATCAATTTGACAAAAGTTTATAACCAGTTTAACAAATATAGCATTACATTAATTTACAGGATACCTAAGAGGTTGGTGATCACAAAAGGTTACTTGAACCATACCCAGAGCCATCTTCATATATGTACCTTACGATGTACTATAAATATTCTTGACTCATCCTTTAATAAATCTTCACATATTTTCACTGAGTCCTAAGTCAAGATTTTTATTTATGAGAGTGTCCTAGTGATTAGCTGCCCCTGTTAAAAAGAAGTACACAGGGTATGGTAGGCAAAATTGGATTTCTAGAATATATTAGATTTACTATTAGCACTAAATACGTTATGTCAGAAAAATAGTGATCATTGTCAGCTTTTGCTTTTATACTATACAACTTGTTAAATGCCCAGTGTTCCCATTTTTCCCCCTCTTCTCTATTATGCAGCAAGAGAAGGATCATCAGACATCAAGTGGTAGTTTTCTCCCAACTTCTGTGAACAATAAAAATAGCTGTGATTCCCAGTTGTAAATGGTGAAGTGCAGTGAGAAGATAAGTTCTTTCAATGCCTTTTGTCTTTACTTTGCTAGATGCATTTGCATTCCTACATCTTTCTCCCGACAACACCATCGTCAGATTTAGATTATCCTGTCTTCCAGAAAACATAGGGTTGATGTGTCTGACTTGATAGTCTGCAAAGAAAAAACATGGTTGAGATGTAATATTTCTTAACACTCACTCATTTTAGAAGCTCAAGAAAGTCTGGTAATGTTTTTAAGTCTCCTCTTTTAATTCCTTCACATCTAATGGCTCTGTCTAGGACCAAAAGCACGAGAGCTATGAAAATGCTTTTTCTTTTCTTTTTTTTGCCAGCCAGATCAGAAGCAAGAAATTCCACAAACTGTGCAAAAAGACTGCTGTCATGAGATCACCAAAATAATTAAAGTCTTCAGTTCAGAGGCAGATCTTTTTGTTCTGTAGAGTGTCTATCACAGTAGGGTCTTTGTCCATGAGGAGGGCTCCTAGCTGTTATGGTAATACAAATAAGAAACAACAATTTTGTCAAGTCAGAAGATGTGCGTAGTGGGAATCAGGTACAGATACGTATCCTTAATAAAATGTATAATCTTTTGTCATATTTACCACTTTTTGGTATTCACTCATCACTACTTAGAGCTACTGCTTTGTTGGTCAAAAGCACAAAATCCTTATGGAACTCAGCAATACTATTCCTTTTTAGTCTTACTTCAATGCAATGCACTGCTTTCCTATTAGGAGATGATTGATTAGATTATACTGCAAAATGCAAAGACCAGAATCAGAAAAGCCAGATTTTCACAAGGCAATACAGAGCAGATGAACGGAAAAAGAGTAATGAATGGAGGAAAGGTTGTTGATTAACTGGATTTGAAAGTCAAAGGAGATAATTATGAAGAAGGATCTGCAGTACTGGCTTGTTCCTGCACCCACTAAGGTAAAACGAAAAATAACTATTTCAGAAGTGCACAAATGGATTTATAAAATCAGAATAGTTGCCTCATGATGATTGAGATCCATTCCTACAAACTTTGGATAAGTATTCAGACATTTAGAGGTGGATCATTTTTAGTCATATGAAATATTTCAAGTTACAAAAAGATGATTGACACATTTTTATGTTGAAGTCTTCAGTAAGCTGAAAGGAAGAAAGCATTAAAAGCTGTTATTTTAGACAGTAAATTTGTACTAGACAGTCTGCATAGAATTAGATATGATCCTTGGAAGGGAAGTGTATGGGAGAAAAGAGGATTCTTTTTGATGGGCTGCTGCAGGCAATATTTTTGCAGTGGATCTTGGCACAGATTCTGATATCAGTTTTGGCTTTTTTCATTGGGATTGCTATCTCCTGGATACAATTCAATTGTACTTGTCTATGGGATAGACATCCTTCTTGCCTAAAGGAAGACTTAAAACTGCAGTTAAAATCTTTCTTCTAAACTTGTTGCAAATGTAAATGTGACCTGCATAGTGTAATTACAATTTCTTCTTTCAATAAACTGCTTAATCTATAATAATGGCTCAGATCTTTACAGGTGTGTTTTATTTTTTTGTTTTTTAACAAATCTGTAAACAATCACTCTGATGTACAAATGTGTTAAAGGTTTGCAATTTTTTTCTGGGTTATGTTTAATAATTTTCCCTATGTGCCATTGTAACAAAACTATTTAAAAAATAGTTTGTTGCATATGGTGCTACATACATTATATATTAATTAAAAGAGACATTTTAATAAGCATTACAACTGCATGGTCAACTTCGTAAAAGTTAGGAAATGTCTGTGTCAATTTAATTTGTCCTCCTAATTGGACACGCAATTATAGACTGTACCATAATGCACAAGAGGGCCAAATTAAGGTTGAATAAGCATGTTCAGTATTTAACTTGGAAAACTGAATGTTCTTTTAACATAGGAAATTATAGACAAAACCCCTAAGTTTTAAAAAAAATAAAAATTGAAAAAACAAACAAACAAGAAAAATCACTACATTGCCCCTCACATGTGACATCAACAGGGTTAGAATCTTTAAATGATAATTACAGTCCTCTGCCACTTGACGTAACAGAGTAACTAGTAGCAATAAATGGCTTTTATTCTTTACATCAGGGGTGGGCAAACATTTTGTCCCAAGGGCCACATCTTCATATGGAAAATTACATGGCAGGCCATGAATGCTCATGAAATTGCAGGCTGGGATGAGGGCTTTGGTGGGCTCTGGAGTGGGGCTGGGGATGAGGGGTTGGAGGTGCAGGAGGGTGCTCTGGGCTGGCATCGAGGGGTTCGGAGGCTGGGAGAGGGATCAGGGCTGGAGCACAGAGTTGGGGCGTGGGAGAGAATCAGGGATACAGGCTCCGGGCGGTGCTTACATCAAGCAGCTTCCAGAAGCAGTGACACGTCCCCACTCTGGCTCCTATGCAGAGGCATGGCCAGGCAGCTCTGCGGGCTGTTGCATCAGCAGGTGCTGCCCCATCGCTCCTGTTGGGATTTTGTGGCTCCCAATAAGTCAGAGGTCAGGCAGAATCAAGAGTTTTTGATATTTTATTCAATTCAATTCAATACAATGTGCACAAAGGGAGAGCCCCTGGTAACAAGAATCAGCCATAGTCTTTCTAGCCAGGAGCTCCTCCCCTTCACTCCACTTGGTGAGCTCACTCCTCCTCCCCATGGGTGGTGAGTGATTCCAGAATGTTCCAGAATGTTCCTAGCATGGTGAGCCATAGCATGTCTCTCTATGCAAATGTATCCTCTAAATAACATTTTGTTTAAACTGAACACAAACATACCCTTCACTCCCACTGGCCGTGGTTCTGGCCAATGGAAGCTATGGGGGCTGCGCATTCTGGTCACCCTATCACTACCTAGCTCCCACTCCTAAACCTTCTACCTTAAGCTCTTATCCTCTCTACATCTCTTCCTTCTATTCACTCTCCAGGACCAATGCTCGTCTCTTCTGCATTTCTTTTTAATTCTGCAGAACCTGAGTCAGCTTGCTGCCTCCCTCTCATCCCTAAGAGTGCTTGGACACCAGCACATGACACACTGAGGAAAAACTGGAGAGAATGTCTCTCTGTTCTCATTTCTTGTTCCCAGTATCAAAGCAGTTCCATGGCAAAAGGCACATCCCTGACAACAATGTCAGATGTTAAGCTCTGCTCCAAGTCATGCAGCTTTGAGAACTTCTCAATAAAATGGGTTTAAGAACATTTTTAACAGGGGCAAAACCATGGGCAATGACTCAGAGCGTGGAGCACCCACAGAAAAAAAATGTGGGTGCTCAGCACCCACTGGCAGCCCGGTGGATCAGTTCCTCCTCCTCCCACCCAGTGCCTCCTGCCCACCACGATCAGCTGTTCAGCAGCATGCAGGAGGTGATGGGGGGAGATGCAGGGACAGAAACGGGGGGGAGTGGCAGAGTGGGCAGGAAGAGGCAGATAAGGGCTTGGGGGAAGAGGTGGAGTGGGGGCAGGGCTTGGGGCAAAGCAGGAGTCGAGCACCCCCCGGAAATGCAGAAAGTTGGTGCCTATATGCAAAACAAAATGTCTTTTTCCCTAGCCTCATTTTGAGAAATGGCTGAACCATTTTAGCTGAAACTTCCTCTAGAAAAATTTAGCTTGAGGCAGACACCAGACAGAAAATTTCTTGGGCAAAAAATTTCTGCCCAAGAGGTTTAAATTTGGCAAAATCAGAAGCAACTGAAAACAGGGCCTTTGAAAGAAAAGATTTGGGCAATCTTAACAAAAGGCATATCTGCACTGCCTATAATATGTATACAAAGCACTATCCCCATTTCATAGTGGAGAACTGAGGAAGAGAAATTAAATGATTCTCAAAGCCATGCAGGTCACATATATATTTAATCAAACAGTGTAAACAGGATGATGAAAGCTTGCTTGTAATGCACTTGTTCTCGGGGTTACAGACTTCTAGATTCAATGTTCTAGTAACATCGCAAACACTTCAAACTGTATTGCTTTTTCTAAAGGCAAAAAATCAGTTGAAAGGTAGACAATATAAACTTACATAAAGCTTTACATAAAATCACTGTAGAGAGATCTGCTGTTGAAAAAAGCATCATCATAAGATAAATAGATTTAGGGAGAAATTTCCATACAAAAGCAGCATGATAACACAATGTCCTGCCATATATTGTACAGTATATCCTTGAAGTGAATACTTAAGGGACACAGAATTTAACATTTGCTCAACAAGGTTAAACTGAGGAATATATTACTGATGCCTCAAACCAGAAACTTATCAAGAGACCACATAATGAATAATCTAACATTTTTTTTTATTCTTACACATCTATAGTTATTCTGATAATACACCTATAGTTATAGATTCTAGGCAAATATATATATATGTGTGTGTGTATATGTGTGTGTGTGTATTTAGTTATAGTTATAGTTTTATATATAACTGTATATATATGAGAAATTCAAGTTTATCCATTTTCTTATGAATGGGAACCAAAGTTACTGCGCTTGCATCAGATTCTAAAACTGCATTTAATAAAACACCTTACAGCACCATCTGTAGGTGGTCAGGCTCAGATGTATTTCTTATCAGAGCAATTTTCCAAAATGAGGACCTATCTTGGAGAATGATCTCCTTTCCTATTAGCTGTATTCCTGGGATAAATAACTACAGCTTTCTTACTAAATAAAAGTGATCTGGCAAAGAAGTCTATCAGATAAATGGGACTTCTATATGATGTATATAGTAACCAGTAGAGCAAAATTTCCCTGAGAAGTAAACTTGCAGCAGGTGCAATACATGGATTATGGGTGTGATATGTTTTCACCAGCTTGCCTTTCTGAAATGGTGGGCAGCTACATTTTATACTACCTGAAACTTCTGAATAGACTAGCAAGAAAGGATACTTCAGTGGTTAGGGTGTTTCAATTCTCTGTTTCAATTCTCTACCCATAAGCTTCCTGCCTGACCTTGAGCAAATCATTTAGTCTCCCTGTCCCTCAGTTCCCCATCTGTAAAATGAGGATCATATGATTTCTCTCCCTCACAGGTCTATTGTGAAGATAGATACATTAAAAACAGTGAGGTACTAGGTTACTAGAGGGCATGTAAGAACCTAAATAGAGATCCTATCAAGATGAGCCCCAGGCAGGGTACATTGCTGCAGAGTAGCATAGTAATAAGAAAAAGGAATGGATGACTGTGGCAAAGTGCACATCTGAATAGAAATGATGCAATGTGACTGGGAGGCGACATTTGTGGCTGTTGCTATCTGTGCATTCATGAGCAGCGATGATTTTAGTGAGTCTCCCCATATCCAAACATACGCTTTGCAACAGTTGTGAAAAGATAGATTGTAATCTGTGCACTATGTTACCTGCTTACTTTCTCTCAGTTCAGACGGCTGCCGTAGACTCCGTTAGATTGTGTCCGAATATTTCCTTTGTCAAGCAGCATTATCTCCAGTTTATCTGGATTGGGTTTGAGCCTCTTCCCCTTGCTATAAAACTATCATTAAGTCTCTCACCCGCAACTCTCACAGAAAAACACAAAGGAATATGAACAGGATACATCAAGTCTCTAGAACAGTAGATGTGGACCTTTGTAAGCATAAGAATGAAGATATGCCTCACCATAGGCTGATGTAAACCTTGAACTAGAGTGGTGACAAGTTGTTTCTGTGGGATACAGCAAATAGAAGCCCTATGACAGGAAAAGCAGTTATCCAAGTTAAGCCTGTGGTTTAGATCTCTGATATGAACAACAAATAAAGGAATTCTGTCCACTCTTGCCAGATCCTATAGTGAAAGATAGAAGAACACTGTAATCAATGGTATCAAAAGCTACTCAAAAGTCTCAAACCATGGACACCTGACTACATTCCATTGCCCTGAGAAGATTGATCAACAAGACTAATGATATTTCTGTACCTAATCCCAATTTAAAATCTGAATTACTGGGGTTATACAACTGGTGCCTGTCAGACGCTGCTGGCAGTAGCTTTTTGCCACATTTTTAAAGACCTTCCACAGAAAAGGGAGATTTGAGATTGGGGTACATGCAGTCAGTGGAGCTACACCAATTTATGTCAGCAAGGGGACAGTCCCTGATTGAATTAAAATTTGCGATTGTGCAAGAAAATACCAAGAAAAGTATAGCAATAAAAACAATACATGCACACAAACAATACACAGATGTGTACATAATGGTGCAACTGATTGAAAGGACAAATGACTGTAATAGCAAGAACAAGAAGGGTTTATTTCAAAAAAAGTGACAGCCCATGTCCAAAAATAGATAGAGTGAACATATTTGATATGTATTAGAACTACTCTGTAGCTAAATAGGATGAGATTGCTTATACAGAAGTCATCTGTAACTTACATTTTGCAAATGATTCTCCCTCCATTAAATGTTTTATCCTAAGGGAATATTAACTGTGCTTCTACTCTGCTACCATCTGAAACAATCTGTGGTTCAGATAGTATTGAATATCTCTGTCTCCGAAATTCTAAACTCAGATTACTACATCCTGTCACCATATTTCTTTTTCTTTCGTGTGCAACTTCAGCACAACCCTGAATTCTGGGAGCCATTAGCAATTCCTACCAAGACTAGATGCAAAATTGTGCATTTCTCAGATCTACAGTTTATTAGCAGGGGTTTTTTTCAGTTCAAATTAGTTTTTCAATTTCCTGATAAGAAATCTGTCTTAAAGCTCTCTTTGCTAAAAAGTAAAATAACTTGGACCTGATCTTTTTTTTGTTTTGTTTTGTTGACCAGATATTTGAAAATAAGAATAAATGATTCTTAAATCTGAGTAGCTCAGTCTCCAAGTCTCATCTAAATTACAGTCTCTTATAGTTTTAATTTACTGGGTTTTTGCTCTATTACAATTTTAATTTTTTCTAATGATGAGTTCATTTTTCAATTATCAAAATTGCATTTTTGGTATCCTTGTTATCATGCCAATCTCTAACAAGGAAGTAGCCAGAATTGTAGGAATAGTTAAGAAAAGGGACAAGTCAGATAACATGGTCACCGATATAAAACTGAAATAGAAGGTGGATATATTAACTAATGCTAAACCAGACATATTAACTAATGGTGGTTGGAAATTTTCCAGTGGAACATTATTTTCCCATCAGGAAATGCCGATTCATCAAAATGTAAATATCTTGCAGCAGCATGTTGACTTTGATCAAATTCCAGTGTCAACAAGAAGTTTTCTGACCAAACTCTGCCTGCCAGACCAACTTCATTTGCTCAGATCCTCACCAGCCCACATGGTGACAGGGAGCCCAGAAAATTTGAGAGCCACGATTTAGACTCTTCCAAGCTGCCCATCTCCCCATCTGGTTGGCTGTTCTGGTACCTTGGGGAGCCTTGGAAACATTTCAAAACATTGAAATGAAAGATTGGTTCAACGTTTTCAAAATGAAATTTTGGAATTTCCTTTCCAGGGGAAAATTTATTTCTGCTCTCTCAGAAATAACTTTCTTTTGAATTTCAGAATTTCCAATGGAAATGTTCTAATGCTAACTGACTGATATAACCAGCAAAATTAAGAATTCTCTCCTTGGCATTGCTTGCCAATGAACGTAATGTACCATTATTTAAAATACATGCATACATACATATATACTGGGTGTATGGTTCTTGGAAACAGGATATATATAGAATCACTTTCTTGGAAATAATTCAATTAAAAAATTGATGTGTAGATGCTGCTGCCATTAATGAAGGAGCCCATCTATTACCATCTGTTCTTCTAAAAAAAAATCCATTTAAAGCAGCTTGTGATAGTCTGACTCACACTGATTAACACCATGCTCCACAGGTAGTCCCACTAATGTTAAGGAGTAAAAGACTATTTAGTATAGAAGAGTATGGCTCTTAATGACTACAGTTTGCTATTGATTTTCATCAAAAATGAAATAATGAGCTCAATGTGGAGAAATAAAGTTCACTATCACTTTATTACAGAGCCCAGCGTTTACACTATTCTCTTCATCAGTAAAACACAATATAAATCTTATGTACTGCTCTGTATTTGTGTTCACATGGTTATACAAAGATCAGTTTAAATTCACTACTGGCTGATAGCTTTGTATCTTTAGATTACAGCATGGTAGATTTTAACCTGTTTTACAAACTTTGCCTTGAACTGACCTGTTTTAATGTCTGTCTTTGAAAATTTGTACCAGAAGATGATTATTTTTTCTATAAACAACTTCTTTCAAACTAATCTCCACATTAACTCCAGTTCCCAGACTCTTTTTTTGTTTTTGAAGTGCTCTAGTAATTTTAGTGTTTAAGGTCTCTTAAACATCTCCTATAAAATGAACAATCAAGAAATATGTTTCATAGCATGTTGTAAAACTTCTAAATAGTTCTAATGTGCTTTTGTCCCCACTGTAGTTTAGAGATCCCACCACTCTGAGAATCTGAGATAAAGGGCAATAGCTGGACTAGAGTATTCAAGTCTTTCAATATTTTACATTGCTTTTATTTAGATATTTAGATACTTTTTAAAGAGTTGCTTCAGAAATATCACATCAAAGAGCACTTACTCTACCTGCTCAAGCCCTGAGAAAGGAAATTAACACAATGATATATGCCAAAAATGTCACACAGTAGCAAGGCAATGTATTTTATATTGTACACCCCAACATTTGGTTTTGAAGAAAGATGAAAGAATTTGGGTCTGATTCCTCATGCATCCTACTGTCCTCACGGACAGTGAATTATACCTGTTAAATAGTGGTGTCAAAAGATAGTGAATCAATAATTGCACTTTACATCAACCTTACACGAGTGTAAGTTACTATGCAAGGTAAAAGACAATGGAGAAATTGGTCCTTCTTTATCTGAGGGTCAAATTCTATCTTTGTATCCATGCTTGGGGCTGTGAAGTTGGTTTCCTTCATTTCATCATCAAAACTATGCCACAATTGAACAGGAAATCGGCTCCCTCAATTTTATTTATTTGAACAAAATCCTTTTTATTTCATATCTGCAGCCAAGATTTGAAAAACATAATCAGCACTTCACCTACCCTAAGAGGCAAGGTGAACTCAGTAAGACTAAGTGAGGCTAGTAAAATAAAATGGCAAGTTATACTGTACTTATGAGCCAAATTCTCAGCTGGTGTAAGCTGACAGCTCCATTGTCTTCAAAGAAGCTATTACTGGATTTGCCCCAATATGTCAACAGAGTTGGAACTGTTTTTAGGAGACAGTCTTTTCTTTCTTTGCCTTCCCCCCTGTTCTGTCCTCATTTTATTCATTATAAAGTTCTTTTTGTTTATAACACTTGTATAGGCATCCAGCATATCAACATGACTTGATAGTGTCCACTTAGCACTGTTTTATTGTTACCACCAATTCCAGCACAACACGTTTTGCAAATTAGTCCACCAATCCCTGTCTAAAAATTCTCAGTATTAGGACTGAAGAAATAATCCTGTTTTGGGAAATAAACTTAAATGATGTTCAACAGGCCAGTAATATAGATGGATTTAAGACATGGATGATTAAATAGCTCTTCTTTTTGACGGACTCTCTCTTTTATTCTACAGACTATTACTATGTTTGTCTATTTGGCTGCTTTTATTTTGTATTTTCAGTTTTTTCAGTATTTCATACAAGCTTGAAAACAGTATTTCTGCTTCCTAACTTATTTGGAATCTTCTGTGTAGGAAGTGTTTGGGTTAGGGTTGGGGATGTTAAGGTTTTTCTGGAGTTTTACACTAACATAGTGTCTTTCATGTACCTGCCCTGTCACCAGCGTCACGCAGGGAGCTTGGCAGATGCCATTTCTTGACTATATTCTATTACTGAGTCAGCAGAGAAAAAACAAAAGAAGAGCAATTGTTTCTCAAATTATCCAGTTAAAATACACAGCTATAATTTATTTGAATTTCTCTAACAGAGAAATAGTTTTTTAAATGAGATATTTAGAACATTATTCAATTTTAAAAGGTATAAGAAAGGTTAAATCTCAAACTCCAGTCCGGCATACAGCTCTTATCCTCAGGTGGAGCCCGTTAATTTCAACTATATCTCAGTGGGGATGCAAAGATCTGTCTGTGTGAGACGGCTTGCATGGACTGATAGATTCCAAGGCCAGAAGAGACCATAGTGATCATCAAGTCTGACCTTCGGTTTAATGCAGGCCACATAACTTTCCTAAAGTAATTCCTAGTGCATATATTTTTTTAAAAAACAACCAATCTTGATTTAAAAATTGCCAGTCATGAAGAATCCACCATGCCGCTTGGTAAATTGTTCCAATGGTTAATTACCCTCACTGTTAAAAAAAAAATTATGCCTTATTTCCAGTATGAATTTGTCAAGCTTCATCTTCCAGATATTCAATCTTGTTACAGTTTTCTTTGCTAGATTGAAGAGCCCATTATTAAATATTTGTCTCCCTTATAGACTAATAAAAGCCACCTTTTAATCTTCTCTTTGATAAGACAAATAGATTGAGCTCCTTAAGTCTAAGGCATGTTTTCTAATTCTTTAATCATTCTCAAGGTTCTTCATACCCTCTGCAATTTATCAAACATCCTTCTTGAATTGCAGACTCCAGAACTGGATGCAACATTCCAGCCAAGCAGAGAGGTTAAAATAACTTATCTACTCTTATTCTGGCACTTTATCAGTGACCTATCCTCTTCATTATTTACTGTTCCCCCACTTTTTGTGCCTTCTGCAAACTTTAACATTTTTATTGGTGACCCAGAAGAAAACATAAAATCATCACTGGTAAAGCGATGATTTTATGTTTTCTTCTGGGTCACCAATAAAAATATTAAAGAGTATAAGGCCAAGAAGAGATCCCCCTGTGACCCACTACAAACACACCCATTCCCTATTTACAGTTAATTTTGAAACTTATCAGTCTGCTTTTAATCCATTGAATCTGTGCCATGTCAATTTTATACCATTGTACAGGTTTTTATTAATCAAAATGTTGTGCAGTTCCAGATTAAATGCCTTAGATAAATATAACTATATTAGATCTACACTGCTACCTTTGTGAACCAAATCTGAAATCTCATAAAAATTATCAAGTTAGACAGTATCTGTTTTCTGTACACCATTGTTGATTGACATTAATTATATTACCCTACTTTAATTATTTATTAATGAAGTCTCATATCATCTACTCCTTTATCTTGCCTGGAATCAATGTCAGACTGATAGGCCTATAATTACCCAGTCATCACATTTACCCTTTTTAAATATTGGCACAACACTGGCTTTCTTTCAGTCTTCTGAAACTTCCCCTGTGTTCTAAGACTTTTGAAAATCAACATTAAAGATCAACATGCTCCTTTTCTAACTCTTTTAAAACTCTTAGATGCAAGTTATCCAGGCATGCTGATTTAAAAAATCAGTAACTGCTGTTTAGCATCTTTCTGAAATACTAGTGGAATTGAAAGTGTGTTGTCATATGACATCATTTCCCGCTCGCCCCCCAAAAATACAGAACAAAAATATTTATTGAACACATCTGCCTTCTCCTCTGTTATTATTGATAATTCTACCATTTCCACCTAGTAATGGACTATAATGGGGACAGTCCTCTCTTGAATGCCCCCTAGTGGGTGAGTGTGGTACTGTAATATTTTCCTGCTCCAGGTATTCTCTGCAGGTTGCCAGCCTCACTATGCAGGTCTTCAGTGGCTCAGCCCTCTGGCCAAGTCACACAGCCAAAAACAAAATCTTTCTTGGGTAGCAAAGAGTTCAAACTATCTGCTCTCACCAGGGTCTAGGCCCTTTAAATCCAGTCCTTCATTCAGGCCTCTAAAAGTAAACTTGTCCCCTGCTCAGGGGCTAGGCCACTTTGTCAGTGGCTGGTGGGGGAAATCCGAGCCAACTCACTACTCCATGTTCCAGCCCAGGGACAGTAGTCATGTGCTGCTTCATATAACTCCTTCAATTAGTTGCTGCTATCTTCTGTAGGCCTCTTCCCACCCTGTCCCTTTACCTCCCACTCATTCCCTTAGGGTTAGAGCCCTCATGCTCTCCCACTTCCATGTTTAGCAAATACAGCCCATCAGACTCCTTTGGCTAGAGAGGAACATTCTTGTTTGCCTCACTAGCGCCAATCCCTGCTCGGGCCCTGCAGCTCCTTTATCTGAGCCATTTTGATAGAATGCCACTCCTATCCTTTTACCCACTTGATATTTCCTAGATTATGACCATTGATTTTAACCTTCTGTTGCACAAATAATTTTACCATGTTTCTATAATACAGCCAGATCAAATGTATGCTTATAAATGAGCAATTCCAATTCCTCTTTTTTGCTACCCTGGCTCCTGGCATTAGCGTATAGACAAGTCAAGAATTTCTTCTCTTCATGTCCTTTGGCTCCTTGATTAAGGATGCTTGATGCTCTGCATCTGGATTCTATATTAAATGTGTACTCACATCTTCTCTTTGTACCTTCCCTTTTTTGTTATTAGCTTAACACCCTCCTGACTATTCTAGACAGCCTGTAGGAGCTTTCAACATTTCTCTAATCTATTTAACATAGACACACAATAGGAAATCCTGTCTCTTACTAATTATTGACCATCTCCTGTCTCTTACTAGCTAACTTTGTAATAAGAAGTGCTAATTGTAATGCATATTGGAAACATCACAGTTTCAGACAGTCATTTCTTTCTGTTATAGAATGAAATTAAAGTTTACATCAATTCTTATAACAATTAGTACAGTTATAAAATTCAGCTCCTACAAGCCTGTCCCTGAGGAAATTGGTTTCCGTTCTATTGAGCTTAAGGCCATCCAAACTACAGCTTCCTCTCTCCATAGCAGGTGGACCAGTGTTCTACAAAAAGCCCAAACCCTTTATCCTACACCAGTGATTCTAAACCAAGAGTCTGGGGCACACTGTGGGTCCACAAGCAGGTTTCAGGGGTCTGCCATGCAAGGCCGCCATTAGACTTGCTGGGGTCCAAGGTTGAAAACTGAAGTCCCACCGCCTGGGGCTGAAGCCGAAGCCTGAGCAACTTAGCTTCATAAGGCCACCTGTGGCATGGGGCCTCGGGCAACTGCCCTGCTTGCTACCCTCTAATGCTGGCCCTGGCTTTTATATGCAGATAAGCAGTTGTTGTGGCACAGACAGGCCATGGAATTTTTATAGTATGTTAGGGGGAAAGGGAAAGGGCTCAGAAAGAAAAAGTTTGAGAATCTCTGCCCTACATTGTTTATATAGCAAGTAGTTCCAGAATATTCTGCCTTCTTTCACTCGCACAACAGGAAGGACCTCCGAGAAGTTCTCTTTGGATATTCTTCTTCTTCAGAGTGCTTCCAAGTTCCCTGAAGTCATCTATTATTTGTGAGATATCCCATGATCGTATATATCATAAGGATTGATATGAACCATCACATTGATCCTTGCCCATCAACTTTAGAAGCTGAGTCAATCTTAGATTAATATGATGGGAAGACTCTGGGAAGACAGCATACCATTCTGTTGCTCTTTTGTCCATTGCAGAATGTTTTTTCAATTCTTCTGAATCCTGAATCCTGACAAGAATCACCTGTCTTCCTTGGATGATTGCAGAACTCTTTCAGAGCAATTGATTTTCTTATAGGTTGGGATGATCTAATGGTGACTATTGGTCGTCCAGCTCTATTGTGGGCTCCTGATGGTCCTGTGGAGCCAGGTCCCAGCCAGATAGGTCTGAAATGAGTGGCCTCCCTCCCCACAGGAGTGTAAGGGACCATTACAATGTACTATACCAGAAGCCAAAAGGGACTTCCATTGCATGAACTGCAAGTTAGTGGCTGTGTTGGAGGAAAAGATTCTTGGGTTGGAGGGGCAGTTAGAGATGCTACGAAGAAGTATCCAGAGGTGTGTTTCATACATCTCTCCATTCCCTTCACCCAGCTGGTTCTTGAGACATATCTTCCACAGTTTCCATGCTGGTGACCAGGTACCCATTGGAAACTTCTAGCTGGTCTTCTTTTCTCTGGTGGCCACAGCCTGCCAGTCCTCATCTGTCTCCAGCCATGAAAAATATCACCATCGCTTCCTGCCTCTGGTTATTTTGAGCTGCCAGGCTTCCTCTCTGATGGCCGTCTCCTTTCTTCCTTGAATCTGGGGTACTGATGTTTCCCAAACCTGGCTCTCTAGGAACTCCTCAGATTCTTCATAGCATCTCTAACTGCCCCTCCAACCCAAGAATCTTTTCCTACAACACAGCCACTAACTTGCAGTTCATGCAATGGAAGTCCCTTTTGGCTTCTGGTATAGTACATTGTAATGGTCCCTTACATTCCTGTGGGGAGGGAGGCCACTCATTTCAGACCTATCTGGCTGGGACCTGGCTCCACAGGACCATCAGGAGCCCACAATAGAGCTGGACGACCAATAGTCACCATCAGGCTTTAGCCTGGGTTTGGGAGGCTCAAGCTGCCATCCCATAATCAGAGTCTATAACGGAGCTGTGGGCCTGGGCTTGAGGAGGCTGAGGATGCCAGCAAGCAAACTGTCTTAATGCTGGCTTTAGCCTGAGTGGAGGTCAGGCAGCCAGGAAAGCAGCAGTCTATAAGGGAGCTGGTAAGAGAGACTCCTCCTCAGAGTTAGAGCTTCTCTGAACAGTGTAGGGAATCAGCCACTCCAGGGTGGAGTAGGACGGGGACGCAGGCCCAACCTTCTCCACCGTGTCCCAGCCCAGGGCCCTGGCAGGCTTGGCTGCCCCTGCATTGGCGGGGATCTAGCCGCAACACACCGACTGAGCCACACCTGGCTCTGCAGCTGGCTGCTTCGTGGCTGCCCCTGGGCCATTTCCTGCCTCCACCAGGTTTGGTACATATGGCCTTTGGGCCTCTTCCAGCTCCTCGGGGTACACAGCGGCAGGCACTCCGGACCAGTCCCCATCAGCATCTGGGGATTGGGAACAGCCAGGTGTAGGTTCTTGTCAGGGACACAGCAGAACAGGCAGAGTGTCCTCCTCTGCAGACTCTCCCCTGACTGTGCTGTAGGGCCTGCCTTTTATAATTTTATACTTCCAGCCATGCCCTGCTACTTTCGGCAAGGGGGCGGGGCAATCCGGGCTCTGCCCTCCAAGGGGAGTGTAATGGTTGCTCGCTCTCCCACTTGGAGGGAGGCCACTCGGCCTCATTACACACATCTTTTGCAGGTCACCACCATTGTTCCATAACTGACATATTGAAATTGTATGTAAAACTGAATCTGTAAGGAAAGGGAAATACTTTTCCTTCTCAACCCCGTCTGAAACTCTCCTTTTAGCTGCCTCTATTTTGTGACTTGTCAGCACAAGGCCCTAGCCAGTGTCTTCATAAAAACAAAAATAAACCTCTATGGAATATGAAGGCAAAAGACTTGTTGAAAGACGATTGGTATAATATTGTCAATGCTTTAACATGTTATTGCCCTTTAGTGTTAATGTGTGATATGTTCCTTTGATTTAACACTATAGACAAATGAAAGGAAGGGAAGGAGGAAAAAGGTGAGTTTTGCACTGCTTAAATGGTGCAATGTGAAATGTGCTGACATTATTTTGACACTGAAAATGTGGAACAATAAAAACACATGCCAAATCTTGTTGGAAAGATCTCTTGGAAATGCAGTATATCTTTTTTTATACATACACTAAAATGTCCAGGAAGCTTTATGATTACAAGCAGGCATAGGCTACTTGTTTTACAGTTTATCACAGCATACATTCTGCAGTTATATAAGAATTGGAGCTACCATCTAGAGGAAATAGGGTCTCTGAGACTGTTATCTTGAAAGATTTTAAAATCACTTCTGTTCTTTCATCCTTAAACATAAAAATGCCATTCAGCAAAGGTTTTTTCCCCCCCTCTTTTCTGCCTTTCAGTCTTGTCATGTTTTTTAAAGGTTTTCGTGCCCATCTCAGTAGAATCACCAGTGGCAATTCTTGTGATAACATATTAGCTCATTCTCAATAAGATCACACTTGGTGACTGTTAAAAGGTCTGGAAAAAAGTGAGGGCCTACTACTTATTTGACTCCATCTCCAAGCATCCTGCTTTGCAATAACCCTAGCCAATTTTACCTGCATATATAATTTCATTCTTATGTAATCAACATGCCTGGGAGAATGTTTGTGTGCTCACTGTTGTCACATGTAATAGAGATGTGTTTTTGTTCAGCAAACCAGGGGTGGGGTGGGGAGAGAACATGCGAGCATAGGCACAAGAGTACACACTTCTCATATGTGCTACAAGAGTTCAGATTCAACATTATTTAAGACTATACACACACACTAACAAACCTACATTAGATCGTTCCCTGACCTTATTTCAGGTCATGTTCATCGCTTGAAACTACCACCACAGTTTAGAAGAAAAATGTGGCAATAAAAAGGAGATACATGACCATTAGAAATCTGTAATGTTAGTGGATAACTGCTGTGATTGCAGAATGCTGACAATTGGCCAGTTAATGAGTTGGATGGTGATGGAACATACACCTGCATGAAGTAGGCACAGAAGCAGAACACTGAGGAAGAGGTGACAATATATACCCGTGATTTCAGCTAAAGAATGAAAGATTATGATTGACAAACGGCCAGTTGCTTTGGAGAGTTATTTTTATCTATATGTTATAGTTATAAATATGTTTATTCTGTTATTTATATTTGAATTAATTTTTAAGATTTTAACATTTATTAAAATCCTTATGCCTTCTTGCTATACCGACATCAGCTTTTCCACTGTTTACCCCTAAACTAAAACACTCTGCCTAGAAAATTCTAATACAACAGAAAGAAAGGGTGGCATTTTCAAAAGTGCTCAGTTGTTCACCTAATGTTGTTCCTCTTGAAGTCAATGGGGGTTTTACCCTTGGCTTCAATGAGATCAGAATTAGGCCATCACTGAGTGTATATCAAATGAAGATTGGATTTTTAATCCATTGTATAGACAGAGGTACCATGACAAGAATGGGAGGGGATAAAAAGGGTTGCATATGAATTGAAAATCCTGGTACTTGTGGAGGATTTTCCTTACCACCCCAAACCACCATGTTCTCTAGATCCTGATTCAGGAAGTACTTGAGCATGTTCTCAAGTTTCATTGACTGGCTCCTGAACTAGGATCTTAATGTCTTTCTCCCTTCCTTACCTCCCTTTGCTGAGTCACTCACAAATGGGAGCAAAATGGTGAATGTAAGTTAAGTGCCAACTCAGAGCACTTCAGAAATGGGAATGCTTGTTATTACTACTCAGCTGTTGTGCTAGGAAAACACAAACCTGGAACCAGAGTGGATTGGCAGCATAGGAGTAATGGGAGAAGGCAACAGTGAATGTCTAGGGGGTGCAACATTTTGTGGTGCAGCCTTTGGTCACATTTATCAGTCAGTTCCTCATTTAGTGCCTTCAGTTCTCAGGCTATGTCTACGCTGCCCCACATACAGACTATGAAGGTGTGAATAGCAGTGTGCACCAAAGTGCAACTCCTGCGTGTGTGGCTGCTGTAGGACCACATTAAAAAAATCCTAGTTCTCATTAATGTAAACCTGCTTGAAGGGGACTACATTCATGTGAGCCAAGATCCTTTTAGTTCATGCCTGCAACATCTACACAGGGTACAGTGCACACACTTTGATGTGCATAGTCTGAACTGTGGGACAGCATAGACAAGCACTAAGACTTGAGGTTTCTTTTCCTCTTTTATCTGTTGCAATTTTCTCTGGTAGTTCCACGTGAGTCCATGTCTCAGGAAATTAAAATTTGGCCCAAATAAAACAGGGGAAATTTTACTGGTTACCACATAGTAACAAATATTTTCCCTTATATAAAATTCCGCTTTGCATTGTACAGTGGCTTCCCATCTGAATATTTTATGATACTGCATTATGTAGCACAGCTCATGAAAGGGGGCACTACGAGATCTTTTCAGGAGTGCCATTGAAACATTCACACTGACTTAGAGCTTAGAAAATCCTGATGTCACCATGTTCCAACCAACCTGTATCTTTCCTATGCTTTACTGAGTGGGATTTGGTACAAATATTACACATTTACTGGGTTTACTTTTCTGAATTGAATCAGAATGCATATGATTTCTTATCTTTTATTTCTTCCCCTTACTTGGGATTGAAGTTACTCCATTTTGCAACTTGCTACCAACTCAATTTTACAACTATTTACTGAATGCCAGAAATTACTGATTCTGTGTGATTTTGGAAATACTCAAGTGTTGCTTAATTCCAATTCCAATCATACTTCAAAGGTAAAAGGGAAATCATGGAAGAAGCAAGAAATTTAACAATTTTTTTTTTCATTTATATTTCTCCCTTATCCTAATACCTTAACATAGAGGTCAGCAATCTTTCGGAAGTGGTGTGCCGAGTCTTCATTTATTCACTCTAATTGAAGGTGTCACATGCCAGTAATACACTTTGATGTTTTTAGAAGGTCTTTTTCTATAAGTCTAAACTATATAACTAAACTATTGTTGTATGTAAAGTAAATAAGGTTTTTAAAATGTTTAGGAAGCTTCATTTAAAATTAAAGTAAAATGCAGAGCTCCCGGACAGGTGGCCAGGACCCAGGCAGTGTGAGTGCCGCTGAAATCAGCTCATGTGCTGCCTTCGCCACACCTGCCATAGTTTGCCTACCCCTGCCTTAACATCTATCTAAGGAAACAGTCAGTAGGTCTAGCTTCACCATTTTCGCTTCCAGATGTCTCTCTTCTTTTCAGTCATTTACGCTGCTTACGAGCTATTGCAATCTGGCATAAACCCAATTACGCTCCAACATTCTGTCCTTTGAATTCCAGCATTTATCCATCACCTTTGCCCCTTTTGCTGACTTCTTGCTGTGACCCTTCAATTTGTCCTTCACTTGTCCTTGTCTCAGCTAAGCTGATGCACCTATCTGTTATACTGGTCTCTGGATATGGTTCCTTAGTTCCTAAATTCCTTTGACCTCTTGCCTCCCAGTTCTGGGAGGATTTATCATTTGGTTATCAGCTGCCCTTAAACACTTACTGAGACACCATACATATGGTTCACAAAGGCATAAAAAAGAATTTCCCTATTCTCCAGGGTCCCATGACTTCACCTCTCCAGCCCTGATCAGCTTTTCTTAAATCTCTGGCCCTTTGGTACTCATATCCTTCCTGGATCAATTTCTCATCCCTCTAGCCAAGTGACTCAGTCTCACTCAAGAGTTAGAATTTTCCTTTGGCTTTAAATGCTTTGTTCAGTATTGATATAACCACACTGGGACACACTATTTCCCCCCATACTCTCCGGTGATCAGAAAACTGCAGGGGGAATTTTTATAGACTTACCTCAGAATAAGGCTGATTCTGGCTTTTCCATAAGGTCACAGAGCTGAGTGAATGCTGGGGAGGTGGAGAGAATCTAAAAAGTGATTTTTTAAATCAATTTAT
The DNA here is from genome assembly GCA_007922305.1 of Dermatemys mawii. Classification (NCBI taxonomy): domain Eukaryota; kingdom Metazoa; phylum Chordata; order Testudines; family Dermatemydidae; genus Dermatemys; species Dermatemys mawii. The sequence goes on along the minus strand of ML677352.1, from coordinate 7,857,509 downwards.
TTTGGCCCTCTGTCCCACAAATGTTCTATATAATCTTATCTGTCTATCTAAATAGATTCGTAGAACATACCTATCACTATAGCATCAGAGTGCCTTATGTGCAATCAAATGTTATTGGTATCAGTATTTGTGGAAAGCTCATTTTAAAGTAGATTTGAGAGTATTTGCAGAAACTTAATTTTGAATGTGACTGTTAGTTTTCGAACCAGAAAGCTAGGCATGCTACACCAACAGTATTAATGTCTATACCTTTAGAAAAAAGAACCATTACGAACAGTGGTCAGGAACTTACTTTTATATTCCATTTTAAAACAGTAATGTAGCAATGTCTTACATATTTTTATAAGTAGATTATATATTAATATGTTACACACAAAAATGTGTTAGAATGTTAAGGTTGCAAAGTCAAGCACTCAAAAATAGGGAAGTGGCAGAAGTAAAGTTGTCTGTACAATTGCAATCTCCCCTTCCCTCTCCCAGTCATCCCTTTCCCTCTGCTCCTTGCACTTAGATTCCTTCTTCAGTCACTCAGTCCATTTTCCCCGCCCCCAATTCTCATCCAATCTGTCTCTTCCCCCAAACCTGGAGTCCTGTTGCACCTTCCATCTCTACTGAGTCCCAGTCTCCTTCCCTGGCTTCTCATCCAATCTCAGCATCTGCCCCCTGGCTTCTTGTCTCAACCTGACCTGCTAGGTCCCAGTTTTCGCCTCATACTCTAGTTCCTCATCAGATTGGTCTCTCATCTCCCGCTGCTTCACTTGCTCCCAGGCTTCTCATCTGATATCAATATTTCCCCATCCCCATCCAAACTGGATCCCAGTCCACCCAACCTGTTTTCCTCCTTGAATCCCAGTCCATTTCCTTGCTCAGCCAGTCCCAGTCTCCCCCCCCACACACACACAACTCCCAGTCCCAGTTTCCCTACTCCCTATCCCCTACCAGCATCCAGTTGCCATACTCTCCTCATATTTCTTGTCCCAGTCTGTTTTGCCTGTTTATTGGTCTGGCTCTTACTCCATACACATGTAAACTAGGCAGTTTCCTCCTCCATGCTGCCTGGGCCTAGCAGGATGTTCATTGAAAGTGCAGGAGAGGTGGTCTTCACTTCTGCCTGTTGTCCCTTTGGTGGGCTTGTACCCGCTTCCTTGGGACAAATAGGGGATCCCAGTCCCACCCTTCACTCTGAGTTCTGGCCCATGGCGCTGTACAGCACAGCTAGCTCAGTTCCTTTATCCATATTTCCATTTTTCCTGGGCCACTCCCTATCTTGCCTCTTGACTTCTATCTTTGCATTTCTTTCCTGTTTGATCAGGGTTTCTGCCAGGTCTCCCTGCCTGGAGACCTTTCTTTCCTGCTCTGAGCTTCATACCTTTCTCTCTTTCCAGTGCTCCCCTGCCAGGCTTCATCATCACTTAAGCCTGGCTTTTTATGGGGAATTGAATGCCCTCAGCTGGGGCTCATTCTGTTAATCAGGTTGGCTTAGCCTCAGTCTCTCTAGCCCAATGGGGAAACCACCCTATTACAGGCAGCAAATCTCAGAGAAAAACTGGAAGCCTGGAATAAGCAGAAGGAATGAAAAAAGATCTCATGTAGCAAATATTCATCAGTGTCTCAGATAAAGAACTGAACATACAGTAACCATCACAAATGATTAAAACAGAGAAAAATCCTCATATAATTTTGTGATATGAGCAAAGGGTCAAATTTGCTTGGCAAAATGCACAAGATAAAAACTCTGAGAGGAAAAAGAAAAATGGATCAGTTTACTTACGTGATTGAAAGCAAAATTGTTAATAATGAAATTGGATGTGGTCTCTGACATTTCTGTGATTTCCCTATGAGAATATGAAACCCAATTTAGATACATTTAGACAGACAGCATGGTGGTATTTCTGAAACGTTTTCTGGAAAGTAGATTGAACCCATGGATGTGATTACAGTGCATCAAGTAGCTGAAGCACAGCCATTACAATGAATGTTACAGCACTAGTTTGGCATTTACATTGTAAAAATGGAGAATCCATGCTTTGGCAGAAGCGTGCTTTCAGCTAAATTATGTAGGAAAAGAAGTGATGAAGCCAGGCATTGATGACATCCTGCTAACTTCTCTTATTTTAATTCAACCAAACAAAGCTCGCTAAGATTAAAGATACCAAGTACTTAAATTCCTATTTATACACTGGTTAAAGCACTATTCTTGATTTTGTTGTAAGAAGAACATAAGCTGGCTTATTACAATCAACAGTGGTATACCATTGAAACAAACATTGTTATTTCAGTTATTCCCTTTTCTGCTGACTTATAGGGACAGATTCTGTTCTCATATGTACAGTAATAAATCTGGAATATATGTATGGCTTCTTTAAAATTGTAGGCAGAAGCAAGACAGATATATCATTAACAATGCAAAAAAACAAAGAAAGCCAAGGGAAAAATCAAGAAAAGATAGTAAAACAGATTATTGAATTGATTATAAACAGACTAGAATGACCTCTCTGTTGAATACACTGGCTGGCAAATTTTAGTAATACCTACAACAAAACACACACACACAAATGTCACACTGTATGCATTTAAAGATATTTCAGATTCACTGTCAACTCTACTAAGAGCTTGGCTACACTTACATTTTATAGCTCTCTTAACTTGCTGGTTCAGAGGTGTGAAAAATCACCCCTCTGAGAACAGCAAGTCTGAGCACTTTAAAGTGCTAGTGTGGACAGGCTCGGAGCTCTGGGAGCCGGACACCCAGCACTCAGAGCTAATCCCCTTGTGGAGGTGGATTATCAGGAGCGTGTGGAGAGCTGTCTCCCAGCTCTCACGCGTGACCACACTCGCACTTCAAAGTGCTGCTGCAGGAGCATTCCCACAATAGTGCTTTGAAGTTTCAAGTGTAGCCATGCCCTAAGAGATGCATTTGATCAATACTACAATTACAGCAACATGGTATTGAAAATGTGTTTATAAGATTAGCCAGTGGTCAATTCTTCTGCACAACTGAGCTCCAGCAAAGTAGCTAATTACTCATGACAGACCTTGCTAGATGATACATGTGACTAATATAAAGATCACTATTACTACATAGGATCTTTTTGTACAATTGTTTAGACACTGATAGTGTATGTGATAAACCATAATCACCAACAATGAAAATAGTCATATATTTAATTAAATAATGGAGCACTTGATGGGTCAAGTTTGGCAGTGACTTACACCATGTCCAATTACATAAACCCCAAAATAAATACAGAGAGTACAAGTTAAGGTCAAATTTGGTCTTATCTGTGCAGAAAACTTTTTGTCCACCTGTGTTATGTAACTTCTTCTGGGAGTGAAGTACGGCAACTGTTGAGTAGCACAGAGCAACAATACACAACAGCTTAGGCCAGGAACTGAAGAAAAATACTGTATCTAATTGAAACTGTAGGGGAAATCTAAGGAGGATAGAATTTGGCCATAATACTGGACCAACTCCCTTAAACATTGTAAAAAGGACCATGAAATTTAGTAACCACATGTTGTCAGCACTTTACTATTGAAGGAGCCATCATTTGAATGGAGTGTAAAACTAACACCATGCACTGACTCAGAGAAAAGACTGATAAACAAGCCTTCAGGCAGAACCTGAATCTTTCCCTATAGTTCTTATGTCCAGTGGCTGACTTGGTTTACTTTCTGAGACTGATGAGATATTGATGACTGTACAAGTACATTTTCATGTAGGACTATATTACTGAGCTTCCAAATAGAATATAAATATCTAAGAGATATCATAAGTTCCTAAAGACTGCACACATGAGTTGAGAAAATTGGAGGTTCTAGTAATAAATATCCATATGCCACAAAATATTTCTCTTTGCTAATCTGTCCACAGTAGTAGCTTCTAGCCTCACATTTACAACCCTTATTTCCTATGACAGAACTAGTCATGGGATAAATTGAAACCAGCAGTACAATTTAGGTAATGGTCGAGCTCTTAAAGGAAAACAATCATTTTTTAAAAAGATTCAAGTTACTAAATCTACTTATATATTAAAAATAAATTAATCATGTAGGAAGCTTTCCTCTTGACAATTACATGATGTTGGGTGAGACTAATAGATTCAACTCCTGTTAGAATATGAATAAACACAAGGACTTAGCAATGGTTAATTTAAAAATGGTATTACCTTAAAAATAAAACTTGTTACAACTTTGAAAATTCATGCATTCATAAGGGATGTATTATCAGCCCAATTCTGCAGCCTCAGCGAGGAGTTCCTGCTGAGAAGTATCATTAAAATAGCAGTTTTCACTGAGGGACTATTCAAAGTTAAAGAAGTAGAGGAGACTGATCTTTTGAAAACATACCTTGAAAATTCATCCACAGTATCTACTGTGTGTATAGTATAAGCAAAGTTTGTTCTAACCTTGCCAGTGCACCCCCATTTTAACACACATCATTTTGCAACACAGGTACCTTTGGTTTGAAACTTTCTATGCTTCATCTTTCTTCATAAGTGGATTTTTTTGAAAGTCTCAGCAAAAACCCTTCAGCCATTTTTCATATATGAGATTGAAAGTTCAGATTTTTCCCTTTAAAAAAATATCTAACAACTTTCTTTGTTGTTTCAGAAATAATTTAATAATGATTGCTACTTTGAAACATCAGACTTGATATGTTAATAGCTTCACATAGAACTCTGTTGCCCATAGGCAATCAGACACATACACAGATCCCTTCTCCAGAGGGAGTCCCATGTACACAGATGTGACTCACCTGCCAGCACCCTTTATGGCTGAATGAGAGGGTTGCTGGCCTTGGTTGCCTCCTCCTGGATCTTCTGTGGCCTGGCCCATAAAAATTTATTCTCCTTCTGGAGTATTCAAGTCAAGAAATAACTGGCCAGGCCCTAAGCTGGCTTTTCCCAGTGGTGTCTTCAAAGTCACTTTGCCCCAGCTCCCAGCTGGACCCAGAGCAAAGTACTTCTAAATCACCATTGAACTCAATGAAGTCATACTCTTCTTTCTAGAGCAACAGGTACTGGAGCTTCTCCACAGGAGCCTCTCAGTAGAACTCAGAGCTACAAATAAAACCCCTCTCATGGTTTGAGCCCCTCATCCCTCTTGGGTTCCCCATTCCTTGTGGAACATGGGACCCAATCTTCCTTCTTGGAGCCCATCTCCTTGCTCCATGCGCTTACCACATGAGTTAACTCCATTCTTCTGGTTCAGCTTTCTAGCCACAACTGGTCTCCTCCACAACCAGCCCCAAACTACTGGGCTTCTTCTCTTTTTAAGTCCTGCACATGTGGTAGGGTGGGGCTAATTAAAACAGGGTTGGCCAATTCCGAGTTTCCTAGTGCTTACAGGGGCAGACCACACTGTTACACACAGACTTTTCACTCCACTAACAGCTTGACACAGCCCTGCTCACATGTACACAACCTCACCCACACTTCCTACTGCAGAAACTCAGATGCACAAAACAGCCCCACAGACACTCATACACAAAGCCTTCCTCTCATCCCCACACCCACAGTGAATATCTAATTAATAGTCATACCACAGAAACCACCAAGAAAACAAAACACCTCTCACTCTGTGCCTGCTGCTTAGATTGGCAGGTGGCACATCTATATGCAGAGTAAAACAGTCCTTATGCAACTTTTACAAAATGGGGAAAATGACTACCTTTGCATCTTCTACTTTAATACGGTAATATCTGTGCAGAACTATGTATAAGCAGAAGAAGCTCTGAGCTGCATATCACATTAGGTATGAAAAGATTTCAACAGTGTACATAAAAGTGAAAAGCAGTGCTGATAATAGATCAATAGGTGCTTGTAGTTATTTTTGGATCAGCTAAAGGTAGAACTCATTTTGACAGCTATACACATCAAAACAAGTGTAGCTTGCTGATCCATGGATTTTCAAAGAACTGCGCCACTCTTGTGCCTTCTCTCACCAGTGGGATGCAGTTACAGCAAATGTGCTGCACAGTGAATCCTCTAAGGTAGAGCTTTAAACTTATATTTTATGTTAAGGTCTGAATCCTGCAAAGATTTCAGTGGGATGTACAAACATAAGTAATTTTCCACATGTGAATAAGGAATTGCAGGACTGAAGTCAATGGGCTTTATGCATGTACGTATATGCTTTGCTGAATAGAGATGGCCTTCGGCACAGGCTTATGTGCTTTGCTGAATCGGGTCCCTAAGTACGTAAGTAATCTTCAAATTTCATTCATGAAGAACAGAAGCTACTCTTGACACCCGAATTGTTTAGAGCTAGTCACAAAAAAGATTTGATGGAACCATTTTTGAGAGAATAAAGTGCCATCAAGATGCTTTTCAATATAGTGTCAATTTTGATGAAACGTCGTTTAGGAGAAAAACCTGAGAAAAATTCCTACAACATTGAAATATCGAGTTTCAATATTTTTGGAATGATACATTTTAATTTTCATTTTGAAATGACCTTTTGTTTTGATTTTATAAAATTGTACATTTTATATGTTATATATTTACATATAAACATATACATATATGTATATATGTTAATATAAAAAAAATTAAAAGTCAAAATCCAAATGAAATGATTTGATGAATCAAATATTTTTTTGCCTGAATTTTCTTTCATGGGAAATTTCAAAATGTTTGAATTTCATTCTTATGTGAAATGAAGCCAGATTTCAAAATCTCAAAATTCTCCATGAAATAGAATTTTCATCTTCCACACAGATGTATCATGTGACCTTAAAATTGTCAGATATTCCAAAATGCTATTGATACTTTTAGTTCTGCTGCTGCTATGAACAATGTGAAAGTAGAATACTATTCTCATCTCATTTCTGTGACATTATTTCTAATTCACACCATTTAACTGAGGTTAAAAACAGGCATTAGAATTCTTTGGAAAATGGACACTGACCATATGGCATTATCAAAGTGTGGAAGCCTACTTACTGTACTTGACATAAATCAGTTATACTTTCTGAGAGCATGCTGAAGAGAAAAAAAACCAAGTCTATTGTTATTGTGTACTCAGTGCAAACCTAAGCAATATTAATCAAGGAATGTTAAAATGTCAGTAGCCATTACTAATGAGAATATTACTCAAACTGAGAGTGATTGTGGGTTTTTTTTTCCTCTCTGTATTTTAGATCTTTGAACTCTTGCCTCTTATATCAGTTATATAATTGATAGAAGTTGAAGCTCCACCGTGTTTGGAAATCAATAAAATGGTCAAGGTCTTCCAACAGAAAATAAAATCTCCTAAAAGCCTCAAATCATTCATCAGCACAGCCTTTCATATATAGAGTTAAGCATTTCAAGGGCAAGTGGCATGAGGAGAGTGAGAAAAAGCAGATTAGGACAAAAGAAAATTGCAGAATGAAATTACTTTAAAAGTGGTCTAAGTGTTTTTAGTAATGGATTATCTCACCTTTGCAACAGTTTTAAAACAATGGAAAATAACCTTGTTTTGTATAAACACTGCCTGAATTTTAAATGCACTTATCATTTCACATCAATAAAGTCTAAAGGAACAGAAGTATGGGACACTTGTAGAAGAAATACTCATGGGATATGATTAAGTGTGCCATCAATTACTTTGTGGCTATCTTGTTACTATTAAAAATTACTAATATCAATCTGTATATATGTAGCAGGCCAGATCCTCAGCTAGTGCAAATCAGAATAGCTCCACTGACTTAACGGATACTGTTGAAGAGCTGGTCCATTGTCTTTTGTAATCATATATTATAATCAGAATAGTGAGCAAAATAATAAGACCAAAGTTCTTTTACACAAGATAGTCCAGATGCACATCTGCCACAAATGTACATGTCTGATTACTTGTTTTACTAATCCTCACATTCCCTTGCTCTATAAATCTAATCACAGTAAGTATTTGTTCCAGAGGCCATCTTCCTTCTACTTTTCCTTGGCAACCACTCAATGAATATACAGATGCATGCTGGAGAAAGGAGAGAGATCGTATTCTCCAAGATAGCAATGAATAAGTTCTATGAAATACGACTAAAGGAACAAATCACAAGCATCATGACAGTTTCACCAAGTCTCTGAGAAAAATAGAAAGGGGTTTTAAGCTTAAAATTAGATAAAATATGGATGGAGAAAACAAATGGCTGTAATTTTTTTTAAGGAGTCTGCTTTATTAAATCGCTAAATCTATCTCCCAAATGTTTTCAATCATAATTACTGGTTTGACTGGACAGAAAGGAATTCAAATTAAAATATGCTTGCCTACAAACTTGCATTAAAAATCTAGTTTTGCATACATTTGCATTTTAATTAGGAGTGAGTACTACCTTCTGGGCTTTAAAATTACATATTGAGGGGGAATGTTGTCAAGAACAGCAAACAAACAAGCATGTGGTATCAGTGAAGTCTGTGATACAGTGCATTTCAGAACAGAATACCTGTGTCCAATATGCCTATACAGTAGCTAAGACAGAATGGTTTAGAAATATTTTTGACTTATGGAGATGAGGAAGGTTATTTATTACAAGTATTTTGTGGAAGGAAAAAGTGGGGAATGGGGAAATTTATGAATGAGACTAACAAAAGGCTGAATCCTCACCCTGTTCTCAAGCTAGCACACACACACTTGGTTAGTGTCCATAACTTGACCCCACTTTCTGGGGTCTTCTCTTATTCTTAAGAACAATATAAACTTCAGCCTAAGATGACCTCCTACCATTGGAGTTTTTCCCTAGGGTTTCCTGAGGAAATCCTTCTTCCTTTGCAAAGGACATTCCAAACCTTGGTTAGAAAAAATGGACCCATGTGCTCTGACTCCAAGTGTAAGTAGTGTAGTTGTAACCATGTTGTTTCCAGAATATCAGAGAGAAAAGGTGAGTGCGATATTACTATCCCACCTTTCCTTTCCCAGGGTGAGTAGGCAGAAGAGGTCATCACATCTCTGCAGGAGGCTCACATCACATGTTCTGTCACTGGAGGGAAAGGAAATTGACAGAAGGAGGGCAAGAAAAATCCATACACAGGAAGGAAATCTGGATCCTAGCCGTCTACAACCATAAAAATGTCCTGAGATCACAGTTTTCCATGGTCTATGCTTTTAAAGGGGGATAGACTAAGTTGTGACAGAAACCTTGAAAATACATAGCCTGTTAGGTTGTTAGCATTATCATCATCGATGTTGCAGAAAGACAACCAAAACAATCTATGAAGATTGCTTTTATCCTTTTACTTTCCTTGCAGTCAAATCCCATCCTCATACCACAATTTTCATCCAGCAACCTAGATGAAGCAGTGAGAGAGAAAGCCTTAGAAAAACCTTATGAAGGATTCCCTCATGTAACTAAACTATTCCTGCGCCGCTCCCCCCGCCCCCCAAAATGACAAGATGAAGTTAAGGTCGTAAACATACAAAGAATCATAGAAGGTTATGGTTGGAAGATACCTCAGCAGGTCATCTAATCCAACCCCCCTGCTCAAAGCAGGGCCAACCCCATCTAAATCATTCCAGTCAAGTCAGACTGGGAAAACTTCTAAGGATGAAGATTCCACCACTTCCCTAGGTAACCCATTCCATTGCTTCGCCACCCTCCTAGTGAAATAGTTTTTCCTAATATCTAACCTAGACCCAGCCCCCCCACCCACCCACTGCAACTTCAACCATTGCTTCTTGTTCTGTCATCTGCCACCACTGAACAGCCTAGCTTCATCCGCTTTGGAACCCCCCTTCAGGTAGTTGAAGGCTGCTATCAAATCCCCCCTCTCTCTTCTCTAAGGCATGTTTCCCAGCCCCCTAATCATTTTTACTGGTCACTGATGGTCTCTCTCTAATTTGTCCACATCCTTTCTGTAGTGGGGAGCCCAAAACTGGATGCAGTACTTCAGATGTGGCCTCACCAGTGCTCTATAGAGGGGAATAATCACTTCCCTTGATCTGCTGGCAGTGCTCCTACTGATGCAGCCCAATATGCTGTTAGCCCTCTTGGCAACAAGGGCATACATATATTTGTCTCATATCCAGCTCCTCATCCATGGTAATTGCCAGGTCCACATAGAGGGTTTGGAGTGTAAATTACCTTTAACCGACATTCAAGTTGAAGGGAAAACAACACACATGTTATGTGTACATCACTGTACACTAGATCTACTGAGATTTTTGTTCTCATATGCCTAAAGAGTTTTAAACTATATCAGGTATTCTGCAAATGATGTGCCATTTCAGACATTTAAAGCAGCAAACTGCATCTAACCATTTGGCCTCACTGCTTTATTTTTCAGATTCCACTGGTTCCATTTCTTTATATTTAACTAGTCGGGCTGTTTTTTATGTACTAATCCAAACAATATTTGCATGCCTTATTCATCAAAAATTCCACATTTTCCAAGTCTACTTGCAAAGATTTAGCATCATATTATTATAATCATTGTACTTTGAGCTGCCTGTTTTAGCATGTTTAGAATGAGCTCCATACTCTGCAAAATGCAATGACATATTTTATTCATCTAACTCCGTACACTAATAAGCCAGCTGAATACTGCAATCTTTGTTTTCAGACCTGTCAACTGGGATGCATGCTTTGCTAATTTGGCTGAATACTTCCCCAATCAAGCTTGTAACTAAATCATTCTGCACCTTTTGCTTATTAAGCTCTGTGTTTTCCTTCTTTCTTTCCTTCCTTCCTCCACATATTTTGATTGTGAGTGTGCTGACTGCAGAGGGATCGTGATCTGGCAGCCATGGCTCCCTTATTATGATAAAGGTCACATTCTGTGGCATTAGAGAGACCTGGTGAAATGCCCTAAGTGCCTCATGATGATGAATGATATGCCTCAGTCAATGGCCATTATAGACTGTAAATGACAAACATTCTTCTTTTTTGAAATGGAGAGAGTTGTTTAGTATTGGAAGAGGATTAGCTACAATGGGTGTTAGTTCATCATCAATCAGGTGATCAAAATCTGGCATTTTCTTCTCTTAATGCAAACCAACAAAGAGTGCCCCAAAACTGTTATTCAACATTATCTGACCAAAGCTTTTAATTAATATGTTTCCCAAGCTATTCAGAGAAGTATTTCTTTATATATTTAATGTTCAGACTTCAGTAGGTCAGTCTCTGTGTGTGTGATTAGTCACTACACCCACATTACACTGTTTCTGCAACCTGACTGGATGCCCTAACCTTTATACAGCTAAACTAAAAGGTTGTACAACCTTTACAAACAAGAGCAGTGCCCAAAGAAATAATTAGTGATCTCTTAGGAAAGAGAGAAAGAGAGGAAATGAACATTTTAAGAAACAGACAAAGATAAACAGGCTTAAAACGTTTTTAGCATGTTTAAAATCTTTCCTTGTGCTTTTATGCATAAGAACACATGATACAGTTTATAATTATGTATATGGTCCTCACATTTTAAAATAACTGGACTGGATTGAATATGCATTGGCCCTCCAGCAGATGTTTTGTACAATTTTATTTAACCTAATTCACTCCAGGTAACTGTATGTGTCTGTACTTGTTTGGTCCCATTTGTGAAGTGACTGACTAGAGGTTTGTGTAGCTCATCTAATTGCCTAAGTATATGTGGGCACCATCTAGTAGTTTGATTGTTCATAACAAATTACAGAATAAATTACCTATGACTGTGTTTTAATTTCTTGGTCTTTTGACATGTGATACGTGACAATTTTATAGCCTGGTCAGTTTTTAGACCTAATACTAACAACATGGGCCATGCAAATGCATATATACCTAGTAAACTGTAACTACCATTCTGATGTACTATGACTGAATCAACACATGGCACTTTCAATTCCTCATATCCCCATACAATGGTAACCATTAAAAAAAGTCAGTAAATTGTTTAAATTACCACTGTTTACCTATGTGTATTATAGCATATAATGATGGCATCTCAGACACCACTGCTGACATTTTAATGCCATCACCTGTGTGTCCTCTATGTTATGCAATAAAAGAAAACAACCTTAGGATTGATTTTCCCCAAGCAAGGGAAACGTTACTGGTTGTAACTAGGCTCCGAGAGAACTATATGTAATACAAATAAATCTACATAACAGTCTCCTCAAAGAGGCATTTTATTTTACTTTTCCTGGGATTTACATAGGTGAGTTAAAGAGGAGAAAGAAAGTCAAGAACAACAGAACAAACAGCAAACACTCAAAAAACTACTTAGGAAATATCATAGACTGGTCAAAGGGATACTGCAAACAGATGCTGAGAAGAGGAATAATGTACAGACATTTTCCACTTCCTTTGGAAATGGATCTGATTTGCTTTGTGCGGTTCTAGTTTGGCTAATTTATCTTAATCTGCTCTGAAGAAGTACAGAATACATGGGGTTGAGCAGGCAATACTCAATGGAGTTGAGGTTTTATGAATAAGAAAATACATAATGCATGAGAATTTACTATAAATCATTGACTTTTCTTCTTATATTACATGGTTTTCAACTAGCAAAGATTGTGTAAGTGAATTTGCAAATGTGGGCCCTCATGTCTATGCATTGTGGATCATACTAATTTGAAAGGATAATAAAATAAAATGGTACAGACAGAATTCCTGGGGGTGGAGGGTCCTGATGTGCGATATGTTCAGAAAAATCACCAATCCTTAATGGTGCTAGGCAGACATATCTGAGCTGCTTAGTGTCCTTTTACAAAAACGTTTTATTTCTTTCCTCTCATTCTGCACATTTTAGAAATTCTAAGGGCTAAAATTTCAGTCCAAGGCACAGTTAGGGTAACAACAGGCTTTCTATCCACCTCAGTGGGCAATGGATTACACCCTTAATCATGCAACTAAGCAGATAGTGGCCAATGAGAATTTTATTAAGGTATTCTGCATAGGCTGTGCAGATGCAGGCAGAGGGGCAGATCATCAGTTGGTATAAGTTATTATCACTCCACTGAAGTCACCAGAGCTATGACAACCCTGAATGTCTTGCAGAGTTTGAGAGTATCTCAATACCCCTGAATGCTCACAACAGCTTCTGTAGCACCCTCTCTCCTCAGGTGCTAGCTGGAGCACAGGAGTGTGAGGCTAAACCTTTGTGGTTTGGTTTCTGAGGTGGAGCAGCATCAACCCTCCTGGTCTGCCTATGCTTTACATGAGTGCCCAAGCAATGTGGGGAAGACGATCTGTGGATCCATTTCTCCAACTGTACGTTTGTAGAAAGAGACATAGTTACTCCCTAAATATAAAATATCAGAGGTCAGTGCAAGTAAATAGTGTTTCTTTATTATCTGTAAATTATTAAAGAAGATCTGATGCCTCATAGGAAAACTTTATAAACATTTTTGGAAACAATTTTTCCTGTACTCAGTGTCGTTACAGTTTATCGATTTACTCTCCAATCAACCTTTATTACAAGGATATGTAACTGAATTTACTTCCTGAAGTTTAACACATCCTGCTACTTAGTACCTACCTCAAGACAGAGAATGCTCAGCTGGCAGCATCATAAGCATTTCTACCACAACCAATGTGATGTTTTGATAATAATAGTATTATGACTTCCAGTAAGGAACAATCAGCGAGCACAGACAATCTCTTAAAAACAAATCTCATAGTATCCAAATGTCATTAATCATAAAAAGGAGAGAATAGAAATAAATACAATTAACTAATTTTTTCTATTTTTTAAACATTTGTATTAAGAATTTTATCAATTCAAGCACAGAATAAGGAGAAATAATTCTAATACGAAAATGTATTATAAAATAATGAATCACAAAAGCTTGATTTCCCCATCTAGTTGTAATTCAGATCCCATTCAGGTGCACATTTGATTTACAAAGCAGATGACTTCTAACCATAACAAATTAAACACTGTCATTTTGTTCATTTTGCATGGTAGATGTTTATATAGAGGCTGCTTCAGCCATTTCCAAATATCAGTGATTTATTGTTGGAACACTGACACCTTCCTGCCTTCTCAGAATCAATCTCTTTACAATCTTCATAGATTTCAGCGGCAGAACAGCCAGAGATGCAAAGGTGACATTGATGTCATTTAAAATATTGCAGAAGACTTATTGGACTCCATCCCATATCTTTAAATAGGAATTAAGGGACAATATCTGTTAGGATTTGATCATATACTCAGACTAAAAGATTAAGCTTAGAAATAACAACACAAAATAGAATTTCAGGCCTGATTGCCAGCTGATGAAAACTAGTCAAACTCCATTGAAGTCAAGTGATCTAAAATTAACTTGCACCATTTGAGGATCAGATCCTGCAATTAAAATTCACTCCCTTTCCACTATGTAGTTTCAAAGCACTGCATATATAATTATATATAAATAAAATGAGGAATACTTGTGGCACCTTAGAGACTAGCCAGTTTATTTCAGCAAAAGCTTTTGTGGGCTATAACCCACTTCATCGGATGCACAGAATGGAACACACAGAAGTAAGATGTATTTATATACACAGAAAGCAAAAAAAGTTGTACATTACCATACCAATTCTAAGAGGCTGTTTAATTTGGACGGGCCATTACCAGCAGGAGAAAAAAAACCTTTTGTAGTGGATCTGTGTCTGACAGGTGATAAGAACCTTTGAAGGGAACTTAACTAGGGAAATGCATTCAATTAGTGTAATGACAAAGCCATTCACAATCTCTGTTTAAATCTTGGTTGATAGTGTCCAATTTGAAAATTAATTCCAGTTCCTCAGTTTCTTGTTGGAGTTTGTTTTGGAAGTTTTTCTCTTTTAAAATTGACACCTTCAAGTCTTTAATAGAATGGCCAGTGAGGTTGAAGTGTTCTCCGACTGGTTTTTGAATATTATGATTCCTGATGTCAGATTTGTGTCCAATTTCTGTGTGTTCCATTCTATGCATCCGATGAAGTGGGCTATAGCCCACAAAAGCTTATGCTGAAACAAACTGGTTAGTCTCTAAGGTGCCACAAGTATTCCTCATTTTATTTAAGGATAGAGACTAACACGTCAGCTAATCTTAAACCTATATATAAACATATGACTTGATACTAGCCTTTCACAAAGGGAATTGTTTCTAAATGGAACATCTTTCAAAATGCATCACAATGCATCAGCAGCTTTTGAAAGGATGCTGTGTTTTGCTGAGACAGTATTATGCACTGAATTTACTCGAGTCACAGGGCTGCTTCTTGATTGTCACTACAATCATTTGGGGGTCAGAGAGGACTATGCTTACACTAACATGGCTGTAAAATCTGAAAAAACACAACCGAACAACAACAGAAAAAAGGGGATATTATTGAGAGAAATAAAAATAATTTCTCATTCTTCTGTCATGCACATGCTTAGCTAAATACAAATGGCAAGCTATCAGCAGTATTCATTGAAAACAGATACATGATGACAGAAAGAAACTTCATAATAGAGTGAATGAATCAAAAATTATTAGCAACCTTAAAAAAGAGATGGGAAAACATAACAGAACACTACAGAACTCGGGATTCGATTCTATGGTACTTATAGTCAGTACAAAAGAAGGAAATTTTAATTAGAATGCCTTTTTCCTTTCCAGTCAGCATGATTTGGTCATGGTGCAGGGGTATTTATATTTATTTGTGGGTTTGAGAATACATTTTTGGATATTTTGATGAAAATAAATGATTATCTGCTCATTAACTGCAAATTGTTCTGATCTGTCAAAATAAAACCTAAGGGCCCTATTCTGCCACTCTCTACTCATACAGAGTAGTACCTTATTCCTGGAGAAGTACCGTTTAGAATAGGCACCATCTGCCATGAGTAGGAGTAGCAGAATCAGTCCACATAAAATTTTTAAGTATAATTTTGAATGAATAAAATTTTATGCAACTAGTCTGGTCCATATTGCATATAATCCAAGAGCTATGCTCAAAACTCCTACTTACGTTAATGAGGATTGCAATGAAACACTGCCTTGAGCAAATCAGTACAGTACTTTCACTTTGGAACAGAAGAATTTATTCCTAGGTGGTCTAGTGAACAAGAGTATCAACTGCTACCATCCTGTGTTGAGTGTAGATTACCCCCATCACTTCTCTGGTTCTGCTCCACCGGAAGTTGAGGTCAGAAGGCGGGGTCACATTTCTGTACTTCTTGGGGCACATTTTAGGGCACTGTGAACCCATATGGAAATAGAAAGGAGGAAGTTCCTGGTTATCAATTGGGTTTGCACATCTACCTGGCCCTAAGGGCATGGCTACTCTTGAAGGTGTAGAGTGCTGTGAGTTAAACCAGCCCTCAGAGAGCGGAGCAGGGAAGGCACTGCAGTGTGTTCACATTGTCAGCTACAAGCGCACTGGCATGGCCACATTTTCAGCACTATCAGTGGTATTGGGCATGGTGCATTATGGGCAGCTATCTCAGACAGCACCTCTTCCCATTCTGGTGCTGTGGCTTGTGGGAAGGGATCGAAGGAGTGCGGGAAATTCTGGGTCCTGTCCCAATGCCCTGTGATGCATCGCTTCGCATCCCGGCAATCCCTTTTCTTTCATCCACATTTGGCGCCATCTTTCAACATTTTTTGTACACGCACGCTGTCTTCCCTTTCGGTCTGTGGGAACTGAGCCAGAAGTGCTGAGGAATATGCTGATGAGTCTTGCCAGCAGGTCACGTTTGGCAGTGGAATTACTCCTTAAGCTACAAACTGACAGTGAGGAGTCCGATGATGTCGACTTGTGTAACACATATGACACAATATTGCTTTTGGCATTCATGGATATGATCGCCACCATGGAATGCCGCTTCTGGACTCAGGAAACAATCACTGAGTGGTGGGATCATATCATCATATAAGTCTGCGATGAGGAGCAGTGGCTGCAGAACTTTCAGATGAGAAAAGCTACTTTCATGGGACTGCATGATGAGCTCGTCCCCACTCTGCATCACAAGGACACAAGATTGAGAGCTGCCCTGCCGGTGGATAAGCTATTGCAATCTGGAAGCTGGCAACTCCAGATCGGTCACTAACCAGTCTGAAGCGGGAAAGTCGACCGTTGTAATTGTGTTGATGCAAATTTTCAGGACCATTCATTGCATCCTGCTCAGAAGAACCATAACGCTGAATAATGTGCGTGATGTGGCTGGCTTTGCATAAATGGTTTCTCTAACTGCAGAGGAGCAATAGATGGGATGCATTTTCCAATTTTGGCACCAGCCTACCTAGCCTCCGAGTACATAAATCAGAAGGGGTATTTCTCTATAGTGCTTATGCATCACCGTGGGCATTTCATTGACATTGAGACAGGTTGGTCTGGAAAGTGCATGAGGCACACATCTTTCGGAACACTGGCCTGTTCAGGAAGCTGCAAACCGGGACTTTCTTCTCAGACAGGAAGATCACTGTAGGGGAAGTAGAAATGCCCATGGTGATCCTTGGAGACCCTGCTTACCCTTTAATGACATTGCTCATGAAATCCTACACAGGGAGCCTTGACAGTAGCAAGCAGTTGTTCAACAAATAGGCTGAGTTGGTGCAGAATGACTGTGTAGTATGCTTTTGGCCATTTAAAGAGCCACTGGCATGGTCTGTAAGGGAAGCTGGACCTGGCCAATAACAACATCCCCACGGTTATATCCAGGTGCTGTATCCTCCATAACATTTGTGAAGGCAAGGGTGAAAGATTCACTCAGGCATGGAACTTGGAGGTTGGATACCTGGAGGCAGTCTGAGTGCTCCTTTTCCAGAAGCGTCAGGAACAATCTAGTCCCATATAAAGAATCCTTATCTAGTAATGTAAAAATGTATAAGATTGTGAAAATCTGTATTTAAGAGTAGCACTCAGATTACACTATCTAATTAGTTCAAAATGCTAGGCTAATAAATCGTATAGGTAATTCATGGTCCAATTCACAATTCATAACAAATCACTGATCAGAAGAAACATTAGGAAATAATGGTCAAATTTGGTATCAAATGGACTATGAATATAACTTTAAACATGACCATTACTACCCATTCCACTTCCTCCTTTCCTTCCCCAGTTGTATCTAGCTATAATGCCTTATTTAATTGCTAGTGTTATGTTCTTTTTTCCATGCATTACAAACACTCGACCAAACTCATTCCCGCCTTAAACTGTATTCAGTCCCCATTTTTCTCTTTCATGTGAGAGCTGGCCTTGGAGTTAATAATTGTGAATGCAGTTGTATTTATTTTTTTCCAGTAGTAGTTTTAAAAAGTAATTATAGTTTCAGTGATTTGGTGGATTTCATGATTATGCTTCTACATGGCCTAAACATTAATTTGATTTTTTTAAAACTTAAAGTAACAACAATATGAACAAAAAGTTTAACTAGGTTTTAGGAGAAAAGCTAGCTTTACAAATTCCCAAAAGGGAAATTCATTTCAGACATAAATAAAATAGTTTTTAAAGGTAATACCAGGAAAGCAACCCAGTGAAATCTATGACTGATATACAGAGATTTAGGATGATTTGCTTTTGACAGTTTGAAAGGGCTTTAAATGATTCTAGGTTTATAACATAAATATAGAATCCTTGTTCTCTTTATACTCATAAAATGGATTGATTGTACTCTCATCTTATAAATGGACATTTTCCTTCATAAGTCCATTCAGGCTGTCTGGAATTGAAGAAACATCTTTTTTTTTCCTTTGTTGTTACCTTAAAATCAATTCTAACTTTAAAACAATTACAAGAACTAAACAACGAAGCATCTACTGTTTTTAATCCATTTGTATTTGGAATGCTAGGTGCTTATTTCAGCATTTCATCTCTGTCCTTTGACATTTACATTTCAGAATCTTATCCATAAACTTAGGTCTCTTTTAAGGTTAACTCTAATCTTTTGATAGCACTGATGGTAGTTGCTGTGTGTGCACTAGCATGAGAAGGTAATAAAACATCATGTCAAAATGACCTAGGAATGGAGAAGGTATTCTTTTGTGTTTTACACTGTGCACCACTAACTATCAAATAGCAGATGGCTTGAAAGGTAAGAGAGCTGTAATAGGTCTCAAGGTATTATATAGCAATTAAAACGAGTGACCAAGGTCAAACAGCCATTGTTAAATTCCTTTGACATTGTTTATGCTAGCTGATGAAGAAGCACTTCTCCAACTGATAAATCTGAGGGAAAACATTGAGAAAAATGTCAGAAAATTCCTTAATCTATGATATATGCACTTTTATAACATTCAGCTTTTAACTTCAAAGCATTCATTTCAAAATCCATTTCCTACAATATACACACCAAAATGTTCAACACTAAGGAGGAATCTGGTAAATATTAGACCCAATCCATACTCAGATCAAGCTCCCACTGCCTGAGTAAGAAGCGCAGGAGTAAGACACTGAACACTCCCTTCCCTACACCCCGCCCCCCCCAACCCATACACTCCCTTCCTCCAAATATGGCAGGTGCATTAGGCTCCTAATAAGAATGGTCACCTTTGTAATAGTGAAACTACTGGAAGTGTAAAGAGTAAATGGGAGAAACAGTCATTTTATAGTGTAACCTACTAGCCGCATTTCTCAATAGCCTTTGAAAAGAGTTATTGAAGGTCAATGGAAAAGGCACCAGAACTGAGTTTCAGGAAACTTAGCTCTGCCGCCCACTCATTGTACAATATTGGGCAAGTCATTCCCTGTCCTACCTTCCTGCCTTTTCTGTTGTAAGCTCTTTGTGGCAGGCACTGTCTTTTGTTGTGTGTTCTGTACAATGACTGGAACCATGGGGCCTCCAGGTGCTACTGGAAAACAAATAAAACCTAAAAGAGTGTCAGACAACACATTCCTTCTGACCTTTTCCTCCTTGGATGGTCAAATCTGGGCAAGCTTTGAAGCAGAGCACTCAGACAACTACACTACAGGAAAGGCTGAGAGACAGACATTAACTGAAACCTACTTTCTCCTGTGCTGCAGAGTGCTTGGTTCTTGGTTCATTTAGTATTGTACTAATGTACTGGAGAATTCTGGTACAACTATGCAAAGTGCCAAAATCACTGACTTAATGTGATGTGCTATTCTATTATCATCAGTGAGACAATATAGATAATATGGTATGTTAATTCTTAATCTGATTCAATATCTGCTTCATCAGGAGGATAAACAAACAAGCAAACATCCTCCACCCTCATGTCATCACAGGAAGACGTGGTAATTTGCCATTTGTGGCCAACAATGGACTCCAGTTACCACGCTTTGATACTATGTACAAAGTTAAACTGTATGATATGGTATGGTGGCCAGATGACAGAGCACTTGTTACAAATGCTATGTTAGAGCACAGACTGCAATCTAGCTACTGGACAGTCCCAGGCTGCTTCTCTTTTGACTTAACCAATTTTACACCAGGGTGAATCCACTGAACTCAGAAACCTTACTTCTGATTTACACTACAGAGAGAATTTTTGTGTGTGTGTGTGTGTGTGTGTGTGAAAACACTCTTTCCCACAAAGTTTCACTCCTTATTGTCCTTTAATTTACAGATGAGAAAATGAAGTGTGTTTTGGGATTACACAAAACATACAATTGCTTTCTTTGCAGGAAGGAAGAAATTCTTGCAGGTTATTCAAGGAGCTGTAGTTCTTGGAGTACTGGTGAACAGGAATGCTTTTCAGCAAACTAAATGCAACTATGCAATAGCACTAGGGCTGTTATATTCAAATATTTTCTCTGATTCTGCTCTGCAGTTTGACTTGATTTTTGTGTTGAGTTTCAGGTTCAAAGGAATCCAACCTCGCAAAACAAAACTCAGTCCAAATCACTGAGTTTCATCAGGTTTCACACTCAAAACCTTAAATTTCACATTATTTTAATACAAAATGACAGACCGGGCCCCAGATTCACTCAGTGGTTCTCAGACATTAGTGAACTTACTCTGACTTTGTGTTTGGTTCAATATTTTTCCATTAATATACATGAAACTTTGTAGAATTTATTTTATAGTTGTCTAGTTTGTTTCGTCTGAATAGTAAGTAAGGGGGGGAAATCAGAACATATCAAAGCATCTGGGGAAAAATCTAGAGCTACAGAAACTTAGAGAAAGAAAAACAGGTCAGAACAACTACAAGGAAGGGAAGTGAGATACAAAACAGCAAGAGCAGATGGAAAATGAAAGAACCAGAAAAGAACATTCAAGTTACAAAATATTCATTTGCTGAATTTAATTTAATTAATTTTAATTTAATATTCGGAGCAGAAAACATTTTTTATTGTATTTTTTAAAAAAAATCATGAGAGCATATTTGGCAAAGGAGCCAATTTTGCTCAAATTTTTACAATTCTCTCCACAAGTAAAAATGCTGAAAATACAGTTTCTAGAGTTTCTCGGTCACTCTTCTCTTCCTTTCCCAACCTCACCTTTCCTTTTGTACAGTCTGTGAGAAAGAGTTATGGTATTTCTTAGAGTGGGAATTATTTTTATTATTTATATTCCCATAACATAGAGGCCCCACTGTGTTAGGCAAGCACATTGTAAAATAGATTATCTGGCCTAAATAGCTAAAAGTCTGAACAGACAAATCAGATAAATAGCAGCAGAGGAAACCAGCACATAGAATGAAGTGACTTAGCTAAGATCATGTAGCATATGGATAGGGGAGCTAGGAATATAATTCTGAGAGCTCATTCCCTTTCAGAATCAGATTCTAGGCCCTCAGTCCAGCAAAGTATTTAAGACCATGCTTAAATCCATCTCTATTCATCAACACACTTATGCACATGCTTAGACTCAAACATATTCTTATTGCTTAGCTGGATGCTTTGTTGAACTTGGGCCCTGATCAAAAACTGTTGACTGATTCATTTATCTGGGGCTATACCCACGTGGTCATGTCTGTTTGAATACAGTTTTCCTTAGAAACAAAGAATAATATAAATAAGAAAAAAATATTCTATAGCAAATGTCGACATTGGTTAAAGAATACATTGTACGCATCTGCTTAATTAATAAAGTGAATGAGTGGATGTATTATTTTTCTTGCTTAATGTAACTGTTTTCAGATTATTACACTTTTCAAGTGACTATCATTTATTCCATTATTTCACAGATTGAGAGGGGTTTTTTGATGACTAATCTGAAGTTCTTGTTCACATGAATATAGGGTTAAATAGACCACAATGTCTATTGGCAATGGGCCTTCATCAGGCTTTAGATCAGGCCCAAAATGTGGAGTCAAGAAGAAATGTTCCCCATTTCTCTGTGGCAGGGAATCTTATTTTATTTTATATTTTTCTTTATGGAAAACAGAGTAAGGTCACAAAGATCATCCGATCATCTACTGTACTCATCTATGTGTATCACATATGATAGATGTCTAGCAGTTCAGCAGAAAGACACTAGTAGGCCTTAAATCCCTCCCACCTTATGTTTCTATGGAAATTATTCAACTAAAGTGATTCCAAAAAAGCTTCTGATCTGAGTTAGTGCAGAGGTCAACACTGATACCCAGCTGAATATACAAATGCACCTCAGGGTTTTATACTTGGCTAAACTGGAGTACTCAAGGAAAAAAAAAAACATTCAATTAATGGTCTCAAAAAGCATTGATTTATTTTTCTTCTCTTGTTTTCAGTATTAGTGTTGACCAAAGAGGAAAACACACCTGTGTGTTTATCAGCCAGGAAGAAAAGGAGGCAGTGTTCGAATCCAGATACAGATCATGTTTACTCTATGATTTAGTGTTGCCAGATCAGAGCTAATTTCTGGGTGTGGAAATCTTGAGAGAGATTGGCTCCAAATGATCCCAAGAATTTTCAGCAATCTTACATGTGGTTTGCTTTGGACTTGAGATTTCCAATACATGGTGTCAAAAGCCATTCTCATGACAAACTAGAGCCAAACAGTAGGTCTCCATATGGTTTTATTTACCTGATATACAACCAGATTTATAGGGGAAGGTTCAGCTCCAGTGATTCAAACCCAACTTTCAGCATTTAAAATAGTTTGGAACTGAAGTTTAGATTTTGGCCCATTGGTAATGGAAGATAACAAAAGGACCTGGAGGAGCTTTAAAGATAGATAGTGTAGCAAAACAAGCAAATGTTTCTCCTACATATCTTATTAAGCGAAGTACATTCTATATAACCATAGATATTCTGATTAGTAAGGCACTCAATGATAGTTTTGTCTGAAGACTGATGGTAGGATATACTATACGGCCTTGTTTAATATACTACCCTCTGTTGGCATGTTTGCTGCACTGTTTAATCTTCTCTCAGCCCTACCCAGTCTTTCTGTCTCTCCCTCATCTTGTACTTGTTAAAACAGCTCTCTTATTTGGCTAGAATATATATCTTTTCCAAGCCCCTTGTGATAATTAGCAGGCATCTTCTCTTCATTTGGATGTGTAAAAATCAACCTTGCTTTTAGTTCTGATTACAGCTTGTTTCAGTAACACACAGATTAGCAATGACTCTATATGTGCTGATCTTGGAGCCACAGCTGGTGTTGATTTCAATAGCAAGAAAAGAATCCAACCTGAAGATGATCAAACATCTCATTTTATCTCATCATAGATTTTAGGCAGCATTTGTGACTGACACAATTTTCATTTTCACCTGGCTACCTACTGCTTAAAAATTTAAAAAACAAAACAAAACCCAGACTGAAGAGGGTTAAGAGAAAGAAATAGTTTTAGCTTTATTTTAAATAATATACTTTATACCCAATTTTAATTCCCAATTTCCTTCTCTGATCTAATTTACATAAAAAGTAACCTGCAAAAACATTGCTTAGGTAACAGACCCCTACAGTCCTCTACTTTTACAACACAAAAGACAAGAGGGAAAACATGTTTGCAGGCTTGATCAATTCTTTTGAAAATAAATGTAATCCTTCTCAAATCATACAATTTAAAATTAAGTATACCACTTATAATCCCCACTAAACACACAGGAAATATGATATGGAGATATGTGACAATATAAAATCAATCAACTTTTGGGAACCTCCTACTTTGTACCAATCTCTTTCCACTTGTTCGGTTGCTATCTCAATCTTCCATATCTTTGGCTTCAATTTTAGAAAAAAACAGAAGGAATGTAGATAATCAAGGAATATTTTGAGATTTATATTCAGGAAAATGACATACTGATTATAGGAAGTTTTAATTGTTTTTTTGGTTAATTTCAATGACATCTGTAGCACAAAATACAGTATATATGCAGAATAAATCAAAATATTTTATTAGCATTTCCTTTCTTGTCGATGTGTCCCCTTTACCACAGTTTTATCATTACCTACAGCACATGATCAGAGGTTCAGGCCTTTAAATGAAATGCAAAGAAGTTTGGCTTTATGTACATGACTTTGTTTTCAAGAATCTGCTTTGAATGTTCTGTTCATTGCTCTGTGAAGGCAGCTTTTATTTTCGATTTGAAATGGGATCAAAAATTGCTACCATTACAAATTCATTTCCCCTGTCATGCCTTTTACTTATTCTAATTTCTGAAGACAGCTTAACAGCCATGCCTTTTGCAATTATTATAGAAGTGGTATCTCCTCTTTCTTTAACTGAATTCTTTTCTGTTGCTGCACACTGCATTGCGCAATAATGCAATGTAAACAATTTCTCTTATATCTGCCTTAACGCTTCTGGTGCCAGTGAATGGTATGCAGCCAAATTAACCAAATGCTATTCACAGTGGTCACACAAACTTTCCAGTCATGCCTACTATATATTTAAATATTATACATAAGGTAATTATACATAATATAATATTTAAAACTTTGCTTTGGGTATTTTCAAGATTCCCTATACTTCCCCTAAACCTTGTATACTCCCCTAAAAATACTAAAAATACTAGTATAGGTCTCTTATCTACAAAGTAATTTACACCATATGTTGTCCCACTAAATTCAGACTCAGTAGGACTACTTGTGGAATATGATACCACTCAATAGTAAGGGAATTCTAATCTAGCTCATTATTTTAGTCAGCTACCCGAGGGCAACTGACAATCTTCAAGTACAACCACTGACAAACTAAAGTAACACAGGTATACTCTTTCTCTGTACATTTTTTATATTGATCAGTGACAAACTCTGACATGGATTTAATACAACGTATGCAATGACACTACTGCATTACTACTAACCCTAAGTGTTTTAAAATAATGATACTGGAATCCCCAAGTGATAAGATTGGCTTAAATATCACAAGATTTAAAATACTATGAAAGGAGAAATGGAACATGAGTTTTTGTAAGGATATATATTATTTATATCTAGCTCTGCTGGTGTCAAGAGATAATACCTTGAAATTCAACATCCTGATTTTATAAGAATATTTTATATTAGGGTCTGAGGATGATTCTGAGAAAAAATAGAAATCCAGATATCTTCAGCAATAGTAGAGGACTTGAGAATATGTGTAGTGAGATATATTTTGTGTGTTATAATAAAAATACTTTTGCTCCTGTGCATGCCACAGTTAATTAAAAATGGTTTGTAAATAATTTCAAGTTTATTTATGTCCTTAGTTAACATGGGAAGTGAAAAGCTGTTGTATGTTCCTGGGTACATTTCTGTATCCAAGGCAAATATAGATAAGGGCCACAGGTGTGTGCAAATTACAGTCAAAATGACAATCATGGCCCAGCTAGTGACCTTCATGGAAGGGCATTCTGCTTGCATGCATGTTGTAGGATACATCATGTAGCTTCTCTGCAATAGGTTAATGATGGTTTTCATTTTGCTCTCTGTCATTTTCAGTTTGTAATTAGGGAGAGAACCAGGGGTTATAGTGTGCTTTTAAGACTTCTTTTGTGAATAATAAATTAAATTCTAAGTTTTGCCAACAAAACTTTCCTATTTATAAGACAGAACATGTATCTCTGGTCCTATCAAATTAACCTAAATACTTACAACATGTGATGCAGGCTCATGGCTCTAGATGAGTTAAAGATGCATCAATGTCAGTAATTTCCCTAGTGACCATCACAAACAGTTTGAGAAGGGTAACCTAACTACCTATCACATTCCAAGGCCATCTGCTTTGCTTATCTTCTGTTTGTCCACATACTCAGGCATAACTCTCTGCTCTCACAGCATAGAAGAGTTTCAATTAGTTGTTTTCTAATTCATTCAGAACAGTTCAGTCAAGAATAAAATAAAATCATCATTACTTTTTGTGCCATTTCTAAATATTTTTCAAAGTCCCAATTACACAAAAAGTCACTGATGTGAAAATTCAAAAAAAATTGCAATCAATACATAAGATGATAAATATATATCTGTAATCTTTCACAATATGCACACGTATGTTGTCTATCAAGTATTAGACCTCAAACTGCTGATCCCTCCGCAAAATGTTGATGCAATATGATTAGGTCCCTACCAAATTCAGATCCATTTTGGTCAATTTCATGGTCATGGGATTTTAAAAATCATAAATGTCATGATTTCAGCGATTTACATCTGAAATTTCACAGTGTTGTAATTGTAGTGGTTCTGACCCCAAAATGGATTTGTGTAGGGGAGGGAGGGTTACTACTCTCACTTCTTCACTGCTTCTCCTGGCAGCAGTGCTGGGCAGCTGATGGCTGGGAGCCCAGCGCTGAAGGCAGAGCTGGCACCAGCAACAATGCAGAAGAGTAAGTTACTCACCTTGTGCACTAATGATGGTTCTTTGAGATGTGTCCCCCTATTTGTGCTCCACTGTGGGTGTATGTGTGCCCCTGGACCTCTTATCTGAGATTTTTGGCAGCAGTGTCCTGTTAAGCCCGTACATGTGCTCTCCCTCCCTCGTGGTCTGCCTCGAGGCTATTTAGCACTGCACAGGTGAACCCCCTCACCCACCACAGGGACCTATAGAGAACTCTGAAGTAGAGGGGAGGAGGATGGATTGTAGCGCACCAATAGGGACACACATCTTGAAGAACCATCTCTACTGCACAAGTAACTGCCTCTTCTTCGAGTAGTGTCCCTATGGGTGTCCACTTTAGGTGACTCCCAAGCAGTACCCACCACTTGAGGCTGGGACTTTGGAGTGGAATCTTTTACTACAGAAAGTACTGTGGAGTCAAAGATGGTGTCAGCAGCCAAATCTTCAGTGACTGCAAAAAGTTCTGCGAAAGTATGGGCAGAGGCCCTGTCATAAGTGTGAAGTAGCGTAGAATTATTGTTTACCTGTAAGGGGTTAAGCTAAAGGTAACCTGAGAGGTGGACAACTGACCAATGAGAAATTCCTCAGGAGACAAAGGATTTTAAGTTTCAGTTTCTCTCTGGGGCTCTCTCTGTTCACCTCGGCTATGGGATGAACACAGCTATGTCTTTCACTGTAACTATAAGATTCTATCAAGTACTGTAGTCAGTAAGTTTACCTTTTTTTATCACTTGGAGGGTTCTCAGTGGTGAGTGTTGGCTGGGTGCTTCTTGATATTGTAAGCTTCAGCAGAGATATCAACAGTGGGAGAAAGTTGCCTCGGGGGAGAGATTTGGTTTCTGAATCCTTTTGTTGATTATGGTAGATGCTGTTCTATTGATGGTTATAAGGGATTTATTCCTTTCTTTTTTTCTTTTATTAAAATCTTTCTTTTAAGAAGCTGACTGCTTGTTTTTCATTGTGTAAGATCCTGGTTTTGGATCGGGCACGTCTCGCAGGAGCAGGCGAGGTTTGGGTTTTTTTTTTTCTCTCGAGCTTCCCAGGGAAGGAAGAAGTTTGGGGGGTTAGTGGAAAGGGAAAGAAGGGTCCCAAACTACCCTAGACCTAGTTTGGTGGTGGCAGTGTACCAGGTCCAGATACAGAAGAAGTTGTGTTCTGGGGAAAAACATTTTAACTCAAGCTGGTAAAATAAGCTTGGGGGGGGGTTATTTCTTTTTTCATGCGGGTCCCCACATCTGTACCCTAGAGTTCAGAGTGGGGAGGCAATCCTGACAGGCCCCAGTCATTGCTCTATAGATTGCTGAGATACGTGTATCCCTACGGAATGTGATTGAGGTAGAAACTGACCTCGTGGAGTGTGTATGGACTGTGGATGGAAGCAAGTTGCACCCTTGATAAATGATTAATGCAACTAGAGATCCATTTGGATAGTCTTTGAGGCAATATCACAGAGCTTTTGGATCTTTCTCTGGATGAAAGGAAGAGTTTAGGGGATTTTCTGAAATCCTTAGTCCTGTCCAAGTGGAATGGTAATGTCTTTCTAATATCTAGTATATGCACAATTATCTCCCAGTTGTCACAATGTGGTTTTGGCAAAAAACAGAGAT
Organism: Dermatemys mawii; assembly: GCA_007922305.1. NCBI lineage: Eukaryota > Metazoa > Chordata > Testudines > Dermatemydidae > Dermatemys > Dermatemys mawii. Next base: position 7,829,344 of record ML677352.1, on the reverse strand, counting down.
GGATTTGTTGATTCATATGTAAAGTGCAGAGAAAGTAGGGAGAAACTTGGGATATGGCTTTAAAGTTATTTTGTCTTTAAAAAAAGGCAGGGGGCGTGAATGATGAATGTGCCATCAGGGCCTCTATTTCTCCTATGTGCCTAGCTGAGGTGATGGCAATTAGAAATGCTATCTTCATGGACAGATGTAAGAAAGAACAAGTTGCCCTGGACTTGGCGAGAGGTCTAGTCAAAGCCTTGAGAACTAGGTTAAAATCCCAGGCTGGAGCAGGTGGTGCCACATGCGGGAAAGGATTCCCAATGCCCTTAAAGAATCTGCGCATTAGTGGGTGAGCAAATACCAAGTGGGAAGCTGATTTCATCACGAGATGAACCTGAAGGGAGCTGAGTTAGAGTTTAACACATAGTGCAAAATCAGAAGGAGGAAAGATGAAGTTGGGAATGACTCAAACTTGGAGTCATTTCCATTGTGTAGACAGATATATCAAGGGGTCAACTTTTGATTGTGTTACAACACATCTTTCAGCTTGTCAGAGCATTCTGCATCTACGCCTTGGAGCTAAGAAGGAGACAAGCCTGGAGGTGGAGAACCCACGGGTTGGGGTGAAGGGTCAGCTCATTGTTTTGAGAGAGCAAGTGAGGGATGGGATGAAGAGAAACAGGAGGGCATACTGCCATCTGTGTGAGGTAGGGTGACCAGATGTCTTGATAAAATCGGGACTGTCACAATATTTAGCTGATTGTCCTGCGTCCCAACCGTGCCTTGTGGGTGGCGGTGGTCTCCTGAGTACCAGAGCACGTGTATTACCATGGGCTCACGTTGTACCACAGAGAAGTGTCTGCAGTATGTTGTCTGTATTGATGGTTGGGAAGGTGCAGAACACTTTCTAGACAGGAGTTTTGTTGCACCTGGTACCAAAGGGATTCTCCATGATGCTCTTTTAGAGATGGTATGGTAACTGTCCCCTCTCTTTAGGGAGTGGTACCGTTCCCTGAGAGCATGACTGCAGAAGCAAGGGTGCCCTGGGGACAATGCTGCAGAGCAGAGCTCACAGCAGGAGACCCCATCTCATGTACCTCCTTCAGAGCTGTGGTGTGGACGGTGCCCAAGGCGCCGCAGCAGAGCTCACAACAAGGGCCCCCTTATTGGTGCTGTGCTTCAGAGCTCCTGATGTTGTCCTATTAAGGTGGCTGCACTGGGGAGCACCACTGGCTGGCCAGCTACTTGGAACCCTTGTGTTTAGATTGGTGCTGAGATGGCTGCACTGTGGAACCCCTCTGGCTGGCCAGTTGCTCGGAAGAGCTCTTTTTATGAGCCTTTCCAGGGGGTGTCTGCTGGTGGCTTTTTTCCCCCCTTCTTCTCCCTCTCTCTCCCCTTCTTTTCATGACTTAACCCCTTTTGAAGTGAAGGCTCTGGGGAAGATCTGGGGTGAACACTCACCGGAGTCCCCTGCAGACTGAAGTGTTTTCTACACAGGGAGGAGTTTAACTTCAGCTCCCAGCTCCTGTCAGGCTGCAGTTTTAAGTGTGGCAGGCAAAGCACTTCTGTGAGGCTCTCCCAGGCACAGTGAGAGTGTCTGGCCATTGCAGGAACTGAATCCTGGCAGGAGAGGCACCGCTTGGAGCAGCTGCCTCCTATTTCTGCAACTGGGTAAATTCTGTCATCAGAAGAGATGTCAGAAATCTCTTGCAAGTTTTGCAGCTCTATTTTGCAGTCAAAAGATTTGGATAGAGACCATGCAAGATCAGGTTCTTAATCACAGTATCAGTTACTGGATCATTCTGTAATGTTTTTAAAAAAACAAAATACAGTACATGTTTATATTTGAGAAATAGTTACTAAATACCAGCAGTGACTACTTTTGATATTTTCACATTTTTCAGAACACTTATTCATGATTTAATCCACTGTCACAGTGAAATCCTGATGCCCAAACCTGTCAATGTAAGTTCATAAAGGCTACATTGCCATGGCAAGAATAAATTATGTAACTTCCAATCAGTGGACGTTTAATAAAACTTAGTAATGACAAATTATGATGGCAAGACAAATTGATGCAAGACCATGAGACTATTTTACTGTTTCAAAACATGGGAAAAAACTATTTCAGTGCAATCCCATGATGTCACATTACTAATACCAGGACAATGGCCAAAAGATTTCAATTTACATCAATGAAGCAAATGGCACAGTGTCAAAACATAAAGGTAAAGTCCTGTCACTTCACGCATGTGGAGACCATATTGTTATGAGAAGTTGGTAACCCAAGAAATTCATCTGAAGTATATGATTATTATGATTTCACCTTGGCAAAGTAACATTACTAAGAGACTATCAGGACCGCAGGACAGCTTCCCAGTCACTGTTTCCTGTATCCATGTCATCAGAACATGGAGATAAAATTTCTATTCAGAGACCATTGTCCAAACAATATTTTCTATTTTTTTTTTACTGAGCAGATGGTGGTCTGTGCACTTTCTTTACACCCTTTCAAGCAGAAGATAAAATGCAAAAGTTAATGAAACAGTAAACAAACAAATCAGCATTTATTTTCTTACACAATGCAAAACTGAAACAAAGATAACAGCCAAAGGAAAGTCAATGAAAATATCTGGTTTTGACTTGTGTGAGTATGTTTGGAAAGGTCTGCAACTACTAATTAGTGTAATCCATAGAACAGACGACTCCTACAGTTTCAGAAAGCCTCCTTATTTCTGACCATCTTTGTGAAATCAAATCTTCCTCCAAGAGACCAACCCCAAAATCTAAACATATCAAAATGTTTGGAAAAGACTCTTTCCCAAGTCCTCTATTTACATCACACTGGCAATGGAGTTCCAAGAAGCCTTTTTGTAGAGTTCAACTGAAATGTAAAACTTTAGTTTTGCAATATTACTGAACTATTACAGTAGTTCTAATATGACAGCTGTAATGTAAAATAACAATAATGGCAAAGGAATGTTAATATGAGCTATACTACAATTAAAAATAACTACCCACAAAATATCAACAAAATCAAAGACACCACAGCTTTTATGCCTTTCTCAAAAAATCTAACAATATATTACATTCAATAGAAATGTGAAAATATATATACTTTCTATCTACTTTAATGGATAAGTCCAAGTTTGTTAGGCATAGTGGTGTCTAAAGAGGACTCACTCCATCTGCCTGATCCCCATGGGAAATGTGAGAAGTGGTTTTAGATCCAACCTTTCATGCTTATATTGGCACTTTATAGTATACCTTCAAAAAGGAGCTAGCTCTTGATATTGTATAACTAACAGAAGATTTTTACAGATACTGGCTGCGATTTTCAAAGGTGCCAAACGGAATTAGATGCCCAGTGAATTTCAATACAATTTGGACACCTAGCACTCTATCTTTGGCTCCTTTGAAAACCACACTGAATACAAGAAGTTTGGAGCACAAAACAAAAAGTGAAGCTATACAAGTGTGAATAATAGCCACCTATTTGTTAAGGTGACTGTCTCAGCCATAATTAATACAAGCAAGCTTCTAGCCTTTATAGTGAGGCACGTATCTCTTAGTAATGCAAGTTCATTTCACTGTACCCTTGGTCTTTGCTTCCCTGCACACTTATTTTTATTTTTCATTGCACTTAGGCCTGGTTGACTCTTGAAAATTAGGTTGACATAGCTACAGCATTCAGAGGGAGGAAAAGAACTGCAATTAAGCCAAACTCACATCTGGTTTAGCAGTGGCTAGATCAATGAAATAAGTCGTCCTTTGACCTAGCTACTGCAACTCAGGATGGTGGATTACATACATTGATGGAAAAATTCTTTTCATCGCTGTAGGAAGTATCTACACTTTGGTGCTTCAGCAACATATTTACAGAGCCGTAATTATATCGTTATAGTGTTCACGTAGCGTTGGACATTACTTGTTCCAAATGGCTCATCATGAGATGGTTCTTACAAATAATTTGGCAACTTTGACAGGACATGAACTTACAGCAGTGGCATCAGTTTCCCATTACACATATTACTTGCCTGCATCACATTCAATATGCCTCATCCAAAGGTCAACTTCACTCAAGTCTGAACCTGTCAGTTAAAGCAGATGAACACAATGAAGAGAAACAATTGCAACAGTAGTCACCACACATTGGCAAAGGGGTATGGATCATCAGAAGAGGAATTATATCAACAGGCCACAGCCTAACTCATTCAGACGGGGGTAGTGGAATGGGAGAAACTTAACACATAGCTTCATCATTATTAGGCGCTTCCCAATCATCAGTTCTACTGACAGAAGACCAGAGAGAGGTACCACCGATAAACCTTGAAACAAGCAGGTCTTTAGAGATCCAGCCGAGAATGGGGAGAAGGTTGTTTGCACAGAAGTTAATGTTCATGCTGGTGATATAATCTCACCATACATTAAGTGATGAAGACCTTTGTTAGATTTGGAGGAGAAGGTGTGTTGCCCCTGTAAGGATGGCTAGAGAGCCAGTTAGTTACCTGAAACATGGAGGCAGCTCCATCCCAGGCCTGCATGGAATGCTGACCCATCCCCTTCAAGGTGACTGGAAGAGCGAGGGACTATTTATGCCCACATCTGGGGAATGAAAGCCCTCTTTAACCTGGACAGGCTGAGGAGCACTCATACTCCCACCCTTGGAAGTAGACAGGTTTTGTTATGATGTGTTGTGGCCATTAGGTTAGTTACTCCTTTCTTGGGGAGATAGGAAGGAATTTTTCCCTCACTGCCTGATTGGCCAAGGCCCCTACAGCAAGTTGGGGACAGGAATGAAAAGGGGGGTTAGGCTATGATGTTGCAACTCTTTTTGTAAGGTTGGGGCAGTTGTCCAGAGCAGGTACTACAGAGGGAATGGATAGGATGATCAGCTAAAATGGATTGGGAAAGGATTTAAAGGAGGTATATTTTAAAAGGAGCAGAAATAGTTGGAGCAGAGGGAAACAGGGCTGTTATGACTGGTATAGCAAGGAGTGTAAACTGTGCCGCAGCCTTCATTTGATACAGGGGGTAGTGATTTCCCAACACTGGGTTTGCTGGGAAGAAGGATGGGTAAACAGGGACAGACACACGTAGGCTCCTAAGGATACTTAAATGCTTATGGAATTACCTGCCCTGTACAAATTTTATCTGCCAGGTACTCACTGACACTTAGTGGTAAACTGTCAGCCTACTTAAACCACATCCGCTGTCTCTGGTCCTTCTTCCAGCATAGCTATACAATAACAGTTGCAGAATAAGGAGAGGAGGATTGTCTTGGGGGTGTGGGGGAGGGAAAACATGATTCCATGGTTATTCTGGCACAGGGGAATGCTCTTAAAACACTTTTGTCCATAAGGAAAAGTTTTGCACCAAAGTCAATTTTCACAACCCGGTATGCAAGAGTGTCTGAGTCCTAGATGTGTTTCATAAAATTCTGATGACAAGAAAACAAGCAAAATGAACTGGAAAAAATATTACCAGTTTCACCCGGAACTATCTATAATCAAGTTTTAGATAGACACTGCATGGGAATATACATTTATATCACAAATGTAAAACTTATGGAATATCCTGACAAATATAGATTTTTTTCTGTACACATATAAAAGGGTATTCTGAAATGTCAATGTTTAAAGATAAAAGTTGGTATATTAAGAAACTCCTTTAGTAAAATTGTTTTCTGAATGAAAATAACTACAATTCTGTCATTTTTACAGACTAAATAAGGATGAATGCCACAGTATGTAGTTCACAATACGAATATGGCTTAAATGTGTCTCTACGCTCATGTGGATTTCGTTACCAACTCACAATTCCCTGGATTCAGATGTGTTTTCAGGGATAATAATGATTTTGCAGACCAAAGCTAAAGGGATATACACAGGTTTTGTTATTTCTGTTTTCCAAGGGGGAAAAAAAGGTCTTGTTTAGGGATTTTTTTGGATTTGAAAATGGATTTATTGAATATAGTAACTAAGTTGCACAACTCATTACAAATAAAACCCACAATAACACTGCAGACAGCAAGGCCTGCATGCTACACTATTACTTCAATACAAAGGAATATATTGTGAAAACAATGGTGTGTGTGTATTTATAGGTTTGTGAGCATGTGCATGCACACATACACTCTCTGAACCCCCAACCCCTGTAAATAAGTTGTTTCTGTGTATGCGCACGTGCATATAAATAAATAAAACCTGAAAATGGGTTTCCCTTCCCTGTTAGTTCGGTTGCATGAGGATGTAATCTGAAAGAGGCTGGGGAAACAGAAAATTTGTTCTCAGCGATGGTGCGGCCTACCTGCATCATGATGTTGTGAAGGCCAAGACTATAACAGAGTTTAAAACAGAACTAGGTAAGTTCATGGAGGCCAGGTCCATCAGTGGCTATTAGTCAGGATTGTCCCTAGCCTCTGTTTGCCAGAAGTTGGGAATGGGTGACAGAGGATGGATCACTTGATGATTACCTGTTCTGTTCATTCTCTCTGGGGCATTTGGCACTGGCCACTATTGTAAGACAGGATACTGGGCGAGATGGACCTTTGGTCTGCTCCAGAATGGACATTCTTATGTTTCTATCTCTAAGCGAGGGAGACCCTGCAGTGTGAGGGCTCTGGTATATTAGTTCAATGGTATATAGCACTCACAAGATATAAAGGACTGTGTAAATACTGTACTATCTTTACTGTATATTGTTAAATATTATGAATTGAAGGTATGATTTGACAGTTAATCTAATGCAGTCTAAGATAAAAAGTTCAGCATAAGCATGAATGATGCTCATGGAACAGACAGGTAAATATAGCATTACCAGTTTCATTGCGCTAGCTGTCTAGGTTAGTATGATTTTACATGCATCTCCAAAGATACCATTCATTTCAATGATTGCAGAAAGTCCAAGCAAACAGTCCATAAAGCATTCTGCACATCATTTTGTTGCACAGTTAAGAGATGTCATGAAACACAAACCCAGCAATTTCACTATATCAGCAGCAGCTGAGCTTTTCTATGCAGATTGACACAATACAGATGATAGGAGAGCCCACTGCATGCATTACTGCTGCTAGGAAACAAAACAGAAATCTATCTTCAAATCAGGAATCTCAAGTTCCTCATGGGATTAATTTTCTTAAGAATAAAACATTATATAATTCTTAACAGAGCTGTAAAAACAATCAAAAACCTAATAGCTGTCCTGTGACAATAGATAGTCAATCCAAGAGACATTTTATTTTTTGTTGTGGTTGGCATTTTCAGAATAACGGCTCTGTATTCCAAATGGCTCATCTGTCTCTCTTAGGGCTTTCCATAGCATTTAAACAATTCCTGGTTAAATTATCTCTGCACAGTGAACTTCATGGTTATCCAAGCCTTCCGTTGTGGAGGTCTCCTAATGTGGAGGCCATAGGTGCTGGGCAAAACTGAGAGGACAGGGCTGTGATACTCTTATTTGCGAATCTCTGAATTAATCTAATTTTAGTTTTCGTGTGTGCATTTTCCGGACTGATCTTGGTGTGATAAACTGTAATCTTCTGTATTAACAATAGAAATTAGCTCTTGCAGGTGCTGCTTCCTGTGCAAGTTAGGTGGCAAGATAATGAAATTCACACTGCAGAGCAATGTACATGAAGTAAACTGAAATCATAAACTTTAGTATTTTACTTTACTACTAAAATAAGTTGTCGTGTGGCAGCTGAGGATTGAAATCCATAACCTAGAGCTCAAGATCTGTTTAAATCATAGTACATGGACTCCTTGAAGCAACTAGCCCAAACTCTATTCTCAATTATACCAGTAATATAAGTTCATTGGCATTACTTTATATTCACATTGGTTACAGCAGATAGTTTCTTTGACCCCAAGTCATAAATGAATATCCAATAGGATTAGTTGATACTGATAACCAATACGCTATGGTATAATATACACACCAAAGCCAAAATATTTGAAAAGGCTATTTCAACCCTCATCTGAAGCACAGCACATTAAGTATGAAGTTTCAATGGATGTACTATGAAATGTCAGCCTCTTTGATCTAACTGCACTGTTTTTCCAACAAGCAAATGTTCACTTATCTTATATTCCTTCTTCCTTCCCAGTCCCAAAAGAAATCAAAACACCTTTTTTTCCTCAGTATATCCATTTACATTGATTTTACAACCAAGCTTCAGACTCTTCCAAGACAAATAGTTTTTGAACATCGACCAACCATCTGGCCTTGCCTTTCACTTCTGATATTAAGCAACCACTCTTTGTTTATTATTATTTCTCTATTTCTAGAGGTTTCAAAAATGAAAGAATCAAAATGTATCAATGTATGTACATAAAACATCTAAAGATACATGATAATACAATTCTATCATAATAAATTTCCTGACATTTAAATTCTAAAAGAAAGAAAATGCCCTGACCTCACTGGGCTTTTATTTAAAGAGTGGAACAGATGGCAGGCATTTCTTGGAAGATAATGAATATAATGGAAATATATATAATTGATTTACTAATAGTACAATTTTCCCGCTGTGATAACAATCCTTACTATGGTTTTCTTTGTTATGTGTTAAATGTGATTTGCCTTGTTATTTTGTATGCTCACATTACATAATCACATGGGGTGGAAACACAGCCTCAGAACCAAATATTTCCACTCTTTGGAAGGATTCAAACTCTGGGTCTGAGTTTTGTTGCTTGTGCCTGTGTCTAGTATAATTCCATGGGCTATTTCCATAAGAGGTGGATGGGGATTCACACACCCAAATTCCTGTTAAGGTCAAGGGGAGTGATAGTTGTAGGTATGTGGAGATTGCAAAGAATGTCTGCTTCGGAATAGAAGATCCTGAATTCCTTAGCAAGAGAGGCTGAACAGCACTATGAAGATTAAAAGTCTATCTATCAACAGAGTGCTGGTTAAGCATAACTACTGTGGAGGGTCATTGAACAACATTCTCTGATAGCTAGACTCTAGACCATTGAGGGGATGTCGACATTACAATTAAACATCTACACAGGTCAGCGCCAGGTGACTTGGACTCAAGAGGTTCAGGCTGTAAAATTGCAAAGTAGACATTCAGGCGTGGGCTGGAGGAGGAAGAGCCTGCAAAGTGGGAGGAACAAGTGCCCAGACTCCAGCCTGAACCTGAATGTTTACACCTCAATTTTAAAGCCCTACTTCCTGGGCTCCATGAACCCACATCAGATGACAAAGGCCAGTCATGGGTGTTTAATTACACTTTAAACATAATCTGAGAGTTTTACAGATTGGAACAGAGACCTTGAAATGTATCTAGGATGGGGTATGGAGCCAATGCAGTACTAGTAAGAGTGACATGTACTCTTATCAGTCTGTCCTACTAATAGATGAGTCTGTGAAGTTTTAGTCAATGGTGGCATGTGTGACACCTTCCATTGAGATCCAGAATTGTGTAGTCTTCTGGCCTGGAAGTGAAAAAAATACTCCACAAAATATTGTATCTATGTCTGAATCCAAGATTCAAGCATGTGGCCTCCTGGGAACAGGCAGATAGAAAAAGGAATTTCCGGTCATTGCTGGTATTTGTGTGACTAGAAGCTATGAAGCAGGTGAGATATCCTTGACAATCAGAGGTCAGATACTCTCAGTAAAGGATGAGGATGCATCTTTGCCCAGGTCATATAATTTAGATGCACTGACAGAAAAGACCAACATAAAGGCTACTACAGGAATATAAGTGCAGTCTTCTCACTAGGACCACACACGCAATAGTTATATGATCAGTGACAGATTATTGAATTATCAGTTAAAATAAATGTGTCTGGCAAATTTTGCTTTGCCTATAGATCACTTTTAACAACCCCAAGCCACCAGAGCATTGTATTTATCACTAGCTATTTAGCCATTAGAACTGAGTGTGACAGTTCATCCTTTTTACAAGACTATGATTATTTTTGTACAAAATATGTCTTGTAAAGTATCGTTGGAAAACTCACTTTGTGGTCATTATTGTCCTGGTAAAATATGTGTTGCAACATTTTATGTAAAGCTATAGAAGTCTGCTCTATGACTTTACTAAGATATGCTCCAAGTCTAGAAAAGCAGGCACAAATCAGTTCCTCAGAGACCATAAGCTAAATATGAGTCAACATCTAAATAGTCAATAAGCTAAATCCAGACAGACACCTTAGCCAGGTGTCAACAAAATCAAATGGAATTTCACCTGGTTAAGCAGCCATTCTTTGGCAGGAAGAAGGGCAAGAGTGAGAACTGTATATCCTGGCAATGGAATAGCTAGCTATTCCCATGTAACCAGAATGGCCGTAACCTGAGGCCCAGATGGAGATGATTCTCAAATAGGAGAAAAAGATATAAAAATGAGGTACAAAGGCTCCAAATCACTTCTCTTCACCCAGCTCTACTTATGGCAATGACTTTTGAAAGACAAAAGAAGCATCATTGAACTGGGAGTGGGATCATGGCTGAAGGACTCTAGTCAGACTGTTTTAAGCATGTGGTGAGAGAAACCTTTATGCTTTAAACTAATTTAGATTTTTAAGTTAGGTATTAGTTTACAAAGAAATTAAAGGTAGAATGCAACCAGTCCTGACTTTTATGCCTCCTTACTTGTAATCATTTAAAATCTATCTTTCTGTGGTTAATAAACATATTTTATTGTTTTACCTAAGCCAGTGGGTCTGGACTGAAGTGTTTAGAAACACCTTTTGACATAAAAGTGTTTGTGCCTATCATTTTCAATTAATGAAATGGATTTTCTATGAGTTTATACAGTCCAGAAGGAAAGAGCTGGACAGTACTAGACGCACATTTCTGGGGACAAGTCTGGGACAGAGAATTTGCTGATGTCACTCTGGAATTTTGAAAAAAATAACTGAAAATAAAGTTTTTCAAAATTTTTAGAAAAAGCAATAGTTTAGAGTCAGATGAAATATTTTGTTCCATCCAAAATAAAATGTTTCATTTTAATGTATAGCATTTTAAATGTATTTTAAACACAAAGTTGGTTTGAACCAAAATAATTAAATGTTTAATCTAAAAAATGTCAAAACATTTTTTTAGGTTTTTATTTTAGTTTTTTCTTTTAGTTATTTTACCCTGATACAATTTGGTAAAATTGACATGATATGAGAGACCATCTTGATGTCATTAAGCTTGCATTTTTCACTGAAAAAAAAAGTTTCATGCAAAAAATTTTGCCCACAAAATTTGACACATAAGCCATACAATTATTCTACGTGCATGTGACAAGGAAAAAAAATTAAATCTGATCTCAGCTATAACATTATATCACTCCTTATTTTCTGTCACTGGTCGATCAAGACAAGGCCTGACATAAGCAGCCCTCACCAAACTGGGGAACAGAGAAAACACTGTGACCCTGAGCTTGCAAACACACAGATGTGCTCATTTACCCACAGACAGTAGCTTCATTGACTTCAGTGGGGCTATCCACAGTGCATAAAGTTAAGCATGTGCTTAAGTATTTGCAAGTCTACACTGACCAATCACACCACCTAACAACAACTAAAGAATACTGTATACATGCATTCAACATAGATCATGAATAATAAATTGGGTGATGTGTTCCTATTTAATATTTTTTAAAAAATAATTGCAACCAAAAAGAGAGATGTACAGAAAAATACAGAGAACATAAAAAGGAGAAATTCAGTGAATAATTGCTCTTCACATAGGGTTAATATAGATTCAGAATCAAGTAGCCATCTGATCAGGTAATTGAATGTCTGAATACATCTCTAATAATAGTTATTTTGAGTAGAAAACAACCTTTAGGATCTATTGCCTGCATTCTTTTTTAGATTAGTCTTAAGTTTGGGGGAGGAGGGGAAGTAGCAGAAGCCTTCTACATGTAGTCACTTCTATTTGTTCAAAAGACAGCATAAGGTCATAGACCTCATTTTTATTGTCATCAATGGTAATTTTCTTAGTGTTTCATTGCCTACCAGCAGCAAGGTCAGTGGAATGACAGCTCACTTGTTTACTGTCCTCTGGAAAATGTGATCCACTAAAACACAACAATGTAACAATAGCAAGCAAATTGCCATCTTTTATGTAAGATGGGGCAGGGAGGAATCACTTCACCACTTATTCTTGTTCAAGGGTATCTTAATTCAGATGGAATATTCCATTACTGTTGTTATGTTACATTTCATTGTTACCACATATACTTTATCAAATAGATATATATGCATAAGGATTAGGGCAATCCTTATTTGCTTGTGAAAAATATGAAGTCATATTCAAAAGTTCAGCTGTATAAGAACTTGGAACTCATTCATTCCTTTCTCTGCTAAGTTTCTTTCTCCATAAATTATCCTTTAGGCAATGCAGTTCCTGTAAACAACAATTACCAATAATTCAGAAAAATTATACAAACAGTACATTTGGCAATATACATAATGGTTCAAATTAAATTGAATGAAGTAGTATAATACAATGTATAGCTTATTTACTCTCTGCAATGTACTTGGTTGTTCCTTTGGGGATAGGAGGCAGAGAAAAAGTTTACTTGTGTCTCAAACTCTAGCTTTTACGTTTTTGCTAGTAACTCTTCTGCAAGATGGTGAATAGCAGGAAAAAGAGCCAAATTCAATACATCTAGGATCCTTCTTGACAAATAACTAAACCAGCTTGTACCACCACCTAAACACATGTAGTCCTCACTAGCTGCAGAACAGTGCTGCTGTGCAGGGGAAACTATTTTTGCTATCATATTGTTGATGCACAATCCAACCCATGCCCAATTGTATGCAAAGAGCAGCACAGAGAGAGATGGAACCTACTTGAGGAACAAACTCCTCATTGCTCTTCCTGTGGTGGCAAGGATCCATGCCACCTCCCACAGAGGGCTTATGGTTAAACCCCACAGTCTAGGCCTCAGCATTGTTTATGGAATAAAGTACATGGAGGGAACAACAAATCTAATGTGGTACTTAAATATAGTCAATTGCCTTTTAACCATATGCCAAGTTGTGGTAAAATGGTGTCAACTCTGAGCACTTCATTAAGGATTAAAATGCTGTGAAAGTCTATTAAGAAAGAATTTAGCTCACTAATTGACTGCCTAGAACATGGCAACTCTTTTAAAGCCATTCACTGTACTCCATTGGGTACAATGAAAGTACTAAAATTTACATATTTTATGTGGAAATAAAAATTTGTTTGGTTATTTAGTCTCACCCATTTAATACCCAGGGAACTTGCTTCCTCGAACAAAGCCAAGATTAATTATCTTCAGGCACATCCATTTTTTCAGAGATTTTTGGTGAGGAGTGAATAAAAAGCTTAAGGGTGCTTCTTTTTACAGTGCATCATAGCCTATGACAGGATTCCTATTTGTTAACTGGTCTATTTGCTATATTATGGAATACACTGAATCATTTCTTATGACAACTATTTTTTGTCTCAAGAATGATTACTATATGTACAGGTGCAGAAACATGGAAAGACTCTAATAATATCTAAATTATATACATAAAAATAAATATATAAATGAAGCCATTCTTTCCTTTCTCTCTTTTTTAAAAATCAACTATTTTCGTCTGCCTGAATATGTTCACAGTATCACACCTTGACACTTGTTCCTATTACTTAACTGGTAACAGCACTTACAGTGGTGAGTAGGTAGAGACATACAGATGTTGGACATGTCAGATGGCACTTTCAAAGGATTATATGGGAGTTAGACACCCACACACCATTGAGTTTCAAAGGGATTTGAGTGTTTAACTTCACAGTCAGCTGTTTAGAAAATCCCTAAGAATTAAGTACATAAGAATAGCCATACTAGGTCAGACCAATGGTCCATCTAGCCCAGTATCTTGTCTTCTGATAGTGGCCAGTGCTAGATGCTTCAAAGGAAATGAGCAGAACAGGGCAATTTTCAAATGATTCATCCCCTCTTCCACTCCCTGCATCTGGCATATAATCCCTGCTACAACCAAACAAGATTTTCTTTGACATTTAATTTTTCTTCCCCTCATAACATTTATTTTATATTTCCCCAGAAATCAAGACTGTGAAATCATTAATCTAGTTGACTCCATGAATTGCCTTATTTTCTTCAGTGGAATTACTTGTAGTGTAAGGTGCTATTTGGTGTGCATATAGCAGGCTTCCCTTGGGGGGCAGCATGCCTAGTGGTCAGTGTGGCTTGTCCAGGGGGCTGGTGGCTAATCCACAGTTCATGGTCCATCCACCCCCTGGAGTCCTCCAGAAACTCTCAGGGGATTTGGGGGGACGAGGGAAGGAGAGCAGGACCCAGGCCCTTCCCTTCCACTGGGTCCCAACCCAGGCCCTAAGGAAGAAAAGCAAGAGGTAGCTCATTCTGGCTGCTACTCCATATCAGACTCCCCTGGACAGCTTTCTACCTTCCCCGTTTCCCTTCCCAGCTCACACTCAGAGTCCAGTTGTGCCAGTCCTCTTAACCAGGGAGTAAGGGGATCCCAGCCAAATCTTACTCACAGTCTATTTCCTTCCCTTGTAGAGTCCTTCTGCCTAAGCAACTGAAACCTCTCTGCCTTCTTACAGGCATTTCTCCTCCATGATCAAAACCGCCAGATTGTCAGAGCTCCCATTTCAGCAGGTCCTCTATAGGGAGCATGCCTGGCAGCTGCTGAAGGGTGGGAGTTTCTTGGGCCAATACTGTTCCACCACTCCTTTCACCTTCGTGTGGAGTCTCTAAACCCCATCACACATCCTCCCTCTCAGGCTGAGCTCTGCAAGGACAGTCTGTGCAGACAGGTCGCCTCCATACCACAAAAAGAAGCCTGCATTTTTGTGATCACGTCCTGCTCGATGCCATACTTCAATCTGGTAGGGCTGCAGTGAGAAGTACTAGCAAATAATTCACAGGTTATGGTCTTTTATGGCATTCTGCAACCACAGGGGTGTCTCATCCACCACAAGATGGAACGGCTGTCCCCATAAGTAACAGTGAGCAGGGATATCACAGTATGACTGTATCATCAATCCTGTGACATTTGTTCAACGATACTGAGATGCCAAATATTATATATTATCTAAACGTTAAATTCACTTTGCTGAGCTCTGAAAACACAAGAACTACAGTAATCTCTCCCAGGTTTATGTAAAAATGTCCTTTAAATAGAGTCTACATCTGCCAAGTTTCACCCTAGAGTAAATTTTTGACTAAACCTGTAGGAAATGAAAATGGGAGGATTTTATAACTGAAAGCTTGACTGTATCGTCATTAACATAATTATCTCAGCAAGTCATCAGCTCTGTGAAATCCACTTAATTCTTCATCACTATCACATCCATAGTCATATGTAAAATCTGAGAAAAATGAATTGACTCTTCTCAAGTCTTGCCTTATACTTAGAGGTAAACTACCCAATGAGGTAGCATTACTGTAGTTCATTCTCACACCATGTCAGTTCTTTATAGAAATATGTAAATGCATTATTTGTTTTCTAAATAAAATTCATTACAAGTGGGACTGTGTCTTTATTATGGTTCTAAACTAATTTTAGTGATGTGTCAAATCTCATCATTCCTGAAATTCCCATGACATTCAACTTTTTCCCCCCCAATCAATCCACATGAAATTTGTGCTTTTCCTTACAATTTCCCATCAAATTGCAGAGATTAACCACTTTATCCATCTGCCGTTTTGATCAACTGTATTTTCTCTCTTTTGCTAGGGTAAGTAAGAGGATGGGTGGAAAATTACAGCTCATTCATTATTTTCCTCTTATCAACTGAATCAATGATTAGAACAAAAGAAAGAGATTCCATTAAAACATTTCTGCTTAACAAAGTTTTTGGCACACATGCATCATGATTTCCTTGTGGGGTTATTCACCAAGATTATGGCGCAGAAGGCTAAGAAGAGCTATGCTTGGGATTTCATGCTGAGCACACATGCAGATGCTGACAGGTCTAACTCACAAAACAGATATCTTGATTCTGAATCCACCAAAGTTTGGAGATGTTTGGAACTTGGGCTATACTGCATTTTTGTCTCTAAAGTCATAGGACTGGAAGGGACCTTGAGAGGTCATCTAGTCCAGTCCCCTGTACTCATGGCAGGAATAAGTATTATCTACACCAAGGGTCTCAAACTCAATTTACCTTAGGGCCAGTGCCAGTCCTTAAATCCTTCCAGCTGGCAAATGTCACTCATGCTGTCCAGAACCTGCCCCGCAAAACTCCACCCCCAAAAACTCCATCCCCCACTTGTCTAAGGATAGAGAGAGGTTGGGTGGGGGAGGAGATCTGGGGTAGGGAACTGGGGTGTAAGCTCAGGAAGGAGTATGGGTGAAGAAGGGGTGAGAGGTTGGGCTCTGGGAGGGAGTTTGGGTGGGGAAGGAGGTCTGGGGTGCAGGCTCTGTGCTGGGACAGAGGGTGAGGGAGCAGGCTCTGGGAGGGAGTTTGGGGCCAGAGAGGGTGTGTGGGAAGGAGTGGGGATGCAGGCTCTGGGAGAGGATTAGGGGGTGCAGCGCTTACCTGGGGCTCCAAGGGTGGGCAGGACAGGGGCCTCCACACGTTGCTGCTCCCAGGCACCCCCTGCAGCTTCCACTGGCACAGGGGTGCTCTGGACAGGGGCCCCAGCCCCACCCCATCCCAGGGCCACAGAAAAGGACCAGCAGACATCTGGAGTGAGCAGGCAGACAGCACTCAGCTCCTCTGTGCTGCTGGGACCCTGGGCCATTGTAAATCACCTGGGGTGGGAGAGCACAGAGGGGCAGCAGGTAGGGCCAAGGGAGAGACCCGGTCCCAGAACTGCTGGAGCCCCATGGGCCACAGATGGCCGGCAGGCCGTGAGTTTGATCTAGACCATCCCTGACAGGTGTTGTCTGACTGACATTTAAAAATTTCCAATTACAGAGATTTCACAACCTCCCTAAGCAATTTATTCCAGTGCTTAACCAATCTGACAGGAAGGTTTTCCTAATATCCAACCTAAACCTTCCTTGTTGCAATTTACACCCATTGCTTCTCCTTCTATCCTTAGAGGTTAACAACAATTTTTCTTCCTCCTCCTTGTAACAACCTTTTACATACTTGAAAACTTATATCCCATCTCACTCTTCTCTTTTCCAGACTAAGCAAACTCAATTTTTTCAATCTTCCCTCAAAGGTCATGTTTTCTAGACCTTTAGTAATTATTGTTGCTCTTCTCTGGACTTTCTCCAATTTGTCCAATCTTCCCTGAAATGTGGCACCCAGAACTGGACACAGAACCCCAGTTCAGGCCTATTCAGTGTGGAGCAGAGTGGAAGAATTACTTCTCATGTCTTGCTTACAACACTCCTGCTAATACAGCCCAGAATGATGTTGGCTTTTTTTCTTGCAATGGTGTTACAATGTTGACTCATATTTAGCTTATGGTTCACAATGACCCCCAATCCCTTTCCACAGGACTCCTTCCTAGGCAGTCATTTTCCATTTCTTCATCTTCTCCAGATCATTTTGAATTATAATCCTATCCTCCAAAGCACTTGCAATCCCCCATTTTAGTATCGTCCACAAACTTTTTAAAGTGTAAATATATAAGAAAAAAATCCTGGTGTGAAGGCTGTCTTAACTCTGAGCGCATAGCTATCCTAACCTAATCACTGAGGTAGATGCAGCTTCCATCAACATCAGTTCCATCACTGTGGGAGGTGATGTTCTTATAGAGATGAGAAAAAACTTCCATTGCCCTAGGCTGCTTCGACACTACAGGATTATGGAAGCATAGCTACTCTCACTCCTATAAGGGATCCCCTCCATCCATACGTATTGGAGTTAGAGGTGCTGGCAGCAACCACTGGTTTGAAGTGGTTTGCAGCATGTACAGGGTTTACAGTTTTGTTCAATGGCTTTCAGCACCCCCACTATAAACACTTTTCCAGCATCTATGCCCCCATCCCGTGGGTGGTGTGATTAGTTATGGGGAAATGTGAAGTCTTGCTGCTCATGCTATATCCCATTCTATGGATAAACAGTTTCCAAAACTCAATTTCACATTTTTTAGAAGTATTAAATTTACAAAATAAAAGATCATTTCTATGACTCAATTCTCTGTGCCAAATTCTGTCCCCAGATACTAGTCCCCCACCACTTCCACTGGCATCAACAGCAGTTATACATGAGTATTGGAGGGCAGATTCTGGCTCTATTATTCATGAGGAAACTCCCCTCTGACTGGAAGAATACAAAGTTCTTATTGACTTGGATGGCATGGAAAATGAGATTTAATATCACTGGCTCAGTGCTACGGTATAATTCCTAGAAGCATGGCCTTCAAGAGGCAGTACTCTTGACAATGACAACTCTGCAGTTCCCAGAGGATATGTTGGAGCACTTCCCCAATCTGTTCATTTCCAATAAATATGCAATATCAGACAAGAACCTCTGAAATAACTTTCAGAGTGGGGAGCAAGGCATTATATTTTTGATTCTGGCTATGTCCTAGATTATAGGTTTGAAAAACTGTTCTACTTTATAATCTGCAATAAACTGCAGAACACCAGGTACAGTGTTTCAAATACCTGCTAAGAAGTAGGGTCAAGTACATCTAAAGCAATTATTTACTTCCAGATACAGGAATATCCAATGCTTTTTTCTTTTAGAAGCATGAATAGTGGGGACTTTGGAATAACTACCTATGTTCAAAATGAATCTCTACATTAGAATTTTCACCAAAGTATAAAAGCAGCTTACTGAACACAATAATGAAAAATGTTTCTGAGTTGAGATTATTATAATTTTTATGTTTAATGCTGCTGAAAAATATAATTACACTGAGGTTATAGTTCAATACTTGGTCACTACCTAAAATCTGTGTGAACAGTGATAAGTAAAAATGAGAAAACCACATGCCATTTAAACCCAGTCTCCTAAGGACACAAGTGAAAATTCAATGCAATTTAAATGTAACCTGCATAATCGGAAAAATAAGCTCCATATCTTTGCCTTGAGTTCTCTAGCTACCACTTAACTTTTCACCTGAATTACCACCATTCTACCGAATATTTAAAATGTCAGAACTAATTTGGGCTACTTAGAAAGTGGACATCATTGATGTCTGCAGATGTAATAATTACATGAAACTATTAAGAAATCCTATCCCCTGGGGAGTGGGGTGGGAAAGAACCAGTACAGAATATACATTTCCTGTAACTTAGATGCTTAGTATTGTAGAAGAGGAAGCAAGAGCCAAAATGTCCACAGGAGAAAATATGCAACAAAGAATGAATAACTGAAATGAGGCAAGATATGTTGTTCCAAAGACTGTAATAGAAAATTGTAAACAATAATCTAAAACCTAGAGTTTAAGTTTAAACATTTAGGAGAGACTTTTCCTAAGTGATCAGTATTGGCCTAAATTATCATAATAAAGTTAATGGTAAAACTTATACTGACTCCAATGGGAGTTACATTAGGGCACCACTGAACACTTTGGAAAATCTAATTCTTTTTGAATTGTTTGTATCTCTAAAGCATTAAAAAGAAACACACAGAAGGAGGGTTATTCACAGAACACTTCTAATTTGCATTCAGCTCAAAAAATTGTATGAAACAGAAGAATGAAAGTTGTTATGTAAAATTCCATAAAGCAAAACTGAATTTCACATAGCTCTGTTTACTAAACTTTGCTTACATTTTGGCATATATCTACTGAGCATGTTCAGAAATGGCTTTTCAGTTGCCTATATATTCATCCTAACTGGTGAAGGAGCTTTTCCAACAAGTGCCCAAGTTGGACACTTGGCAACTTTGTGCGGCCATTTCTGTGTCACATTTGTTTAAAGTTGAAAAAGTTTCCCATCTACTTCTCTCTCTCTCTTTCCCTCATCCAAATCTCTAGACTGTCTAGAGACTTATCAAACTTTCAGAAAATTCAACCATGACCCTGGACTAAGCCTGGAAAATTTCAGTACAAAGTTTATTTGTTTTGAGAAAATTAAGAACATATGAATACAGCTGATTTAAATGGAAGCCAGAACATCACTCAACCTTAAGTCTGTGCTGTTGGAAAACTTGTAGCCTTCTATTTTAAGGTGTAATTTCAAAGTATAAAATTATAATTTCATTTACTAAAAGAAATTCATTTTGTTTTTTTCCCTTAATGTTTTCAGGATGATGTGATGCATTAGTTCATTATGTATACAGTGATATTGGGGATATAATGGAATGTGATATATAGCAGTAGTCAATCATAGAAGTGGATTGAATTACTGGATTATACTATATATACACACACATACACACACACAGATTTCTGGAAGATTAAATTGTGTGTTCCTGTAGGGAAACTGAAGACGTGTAATACTTGAAAATGTGGTGACATGAGGCCAAACATTTATGATTACATGGTCATACGGTTACTTCTCACTCATTCAGAACAGCACTCACTCATGCTCAGGTGGGTAGACTGGCTAACTAACTTCCATGGGTTGACTTGCATAATTGCTCATCAAGTTGATTAAGGGTTGCACAAACTAGATGCTAATTATTTCTGATTCATCCTCACCAGCACCTGATATATTAGTAAAAAAGAATCCCCATCCCACATACGTCATCTCTAAAGCACTGGAATTCCACTGAAGTAATGGCGCTATGGAGGAACACCACTGCTTTCTGCAATGTCACAGAATTTGGAACAAAGACCATTAGTGAAGGGGTTAATCAGAGACAAGCATATCTGATGGCAAGCAAATTGTATTTGTATAATTAACAGTAATGAGAAAAGACAAGTAATGAATTCATAAACCAATAACAATAACTGTAATGAAATACCAGAGTAATTTGCTTTTATAATGTAATTATATAGTAAATTAATAACACACAGCAGAGTTCAATTCAGTATCAAACTGCTTCAGCAACTGTCAGCCTGCAGAAGCTCCAGGGGCCTCTTGGGCTCCACAACCACTTTATTCAGGGAGGCAATTTACTAATCTTTACGAGAAATGTAAAATCTTCCTGATTTCAAGAACATCTCTCACTCAGCCCAGAAGCACACTTGGCGAAGCAGCTAGATGTTTCCTCATGGGGGCTGGAGTCATTCTGAAATGTCATAGTCAGTGATCCAGGGCTAAGAGTCTTGAAGGGGGAACTGTCTGAAGATACATTTAATTGGGGAGGGCAGATATCTCCAGTGAACTATAGGATCAACAGATATGATTTTATTTTCTTTATCATCACTTCCTGGTAGCTTCTTCTGGTTCTTCGACTGGATTTTACTTAGCATCCAATTAGCAGTCAATCCAAGAAATCATTGGGGTACTTTTCCCCTTGTCTTGAGTGACCTTTAACTTGTCTAAAAACATGACTGAAGATTCAGTGCTCTCTCGTCAGTCAGCTTTTGAGTTTAGCTCAAGAATAGGAAAGAACAGACATTTAGCTCTGTCAGACAGGATTTCTTTGATAAAGAGGGACACTCAGTATTCAGCAAGGTGTCCTGATATAGAATGTTAGAAAGGGTGATATGTACTGTGCACTCCAGATTTCCTTTTCTCATTGTGAAGAGACTAAGTGCATAGATAAAGTGCATCAGATCCTCTAATGTTAAATTTTGGAGCAACTGGGTTATTAAACAAGGTGTGGCTTTTTCAGCAATGACACACACCGAGACTGAGAGTGTGCATTTTGGCCTTATTCTTTTCAGTCTGAGGGCAATGGTGTCTCAGTAGTTTTCCTTTATTAGGTAGCACATTCCAGTTTCAGACAGTGTTTTATCTCCTCTTTTAAAATGTAGGTTGTCGATTTTCACTTGTTCCCCTCTACCAGACATATTTCAAAGTTACCAAGGCTGTCAGGTAAACCTCTTTTAGATTTAGAGGTGATTAGCTCTAGCAATGCCCATCTTGAGTGCATGTTTAGCTGCAATGATGAAGAGGAGGAGGTTACTCACCCTGTGCAGGGTGAGTAACTTCCTCTTTTCCTTTGAGAGATGTCCCTGTGGGTGCTCCACTCCAGGTGACTGAAAAGAAGTATCCCTTAGAATAGCTGGGACTTCGGATGAGGTAAGAAGGCTGTTGACAAGACAGCTCTACCCATCCTGATGTTGAATGCTGTAGTGTGCATGAGAGGGTAATGATTGGCAAAGGTAAGGTCCGATGCCTAGGTAGCTGCCTTGCATATGTCAGAACGTGGAACATTATGGAGTAAGGCAGTGGAGGTGAAGACAGATCCATTAGAGTAACTGATGTAGGAGGATGTACTTTTTTCAGCCAGTAACAGAAACGTATGCAGTCTACAAGTTCTCTGGCTCCCTTTCTGTCAACTGCACATTGATAGACGAGACTTTTGCATCCCCTTTGCAAGGAAAAATGGAGTCAAAGGATGGGTGCCTCTTCAAATAAAAGAGATATAACATGCCAGCTCTGTGCACATGCCTTAGTGAGTGATTGACCCACAAATGGGGCCTACTACTCCTACTATTCTTATCAGCTAAAGGAGCAATAGGAATAAGAGTTTTCCTTTTGTGTAAGTGTCAGAGGCATGCATTTTTGGAGCTGAAGGTCTGGGGTTCTAGGCCCATCTTAGTGGGTATGTGATAGCCACTGGTAATTGTATTTGTTGCCTGAAGTTATTGCAGACTGGGAACCAAGCTGTGCTGCTGCTTGCTATGCATACATTTGTGAGCAGTGCGGCAGTAGGATGAGCATTCAAGGGATTAGCTACGCCCAGATACTGGCTGGGAGCTAATGGGTTTGCCAAAGATTTCAGTTGCTAATGGAGTTTCTTCATGATGTCTTTCTGATAGGAATAATGTAGGCGTATCATGTGCACTATTTAAGATATGATTAGGGACTGCCATAGCCTCTCCCGAAACTGCTCCATTTATTGCTACAAAGCCTATATACAAATTATTTCTCTACCTTTGCTTCATGTAATTTCTCCTGTATACAGAGCAAATCTTTCACTTTTGCATATTGTGACAAAGCTCTAAGTCTGTACTTGTGGGTCCTGCGCTTCCTGGCAGATTTAGGGGCCTCAGAAACTCATCTAGGCCCCAGAGAGACCTCCCTTTCTCAGTATAATTGGCAAGAGTCACCACCTAGTGAGTTACCTTCATCACAGGCCAGTATGGAAGATGGAAAAGGGAGGAGCCCGGGCCCGTCCTCTACTCCAGACTCCAGCCCAGGGACCCTAACATTATCAGCTAAGATGGCTGACCTTTTAGGCACAAAACACAATACAATTCCCTGGGCTACTTCCCCGCAGCAGTCTCCGCTTCTTCAAACTCCACTTTACCCTTACCTCAGGGCCTCCTTCCTTCTGGATGATATGTTGTCCAACACTCAGTCTCACCAATAGCATAGCTTCCTTCCACAGCTCCTGACACTCACAGCCACCTGACTAACTGGGAGGTTTTTATCTGGTTTCAGCCAGTCCCTGATTGGCTTCAGGTGTCCCAATCAGGCTAGCTGTTTCTACTCCTTTCTGAAAGGTTCTTAATTGGCCCCAGGTGTCTTGATTGGCCTGGAATAGCCTTTGTTTGGCTATCCAGGGAACAGGGACCTGCACATCCTGAGACTAATATACCTGCCTTCCAGCACTCTCCTATATCCTTCTGGTCTGACTCCATCACAATATTAATTTCCCCTGGAAAACCAAAACTTTCTAGGAACCATTGGATATTACCAAGCCTGATAATCTTTCATCCTGTTAGCTTAAGACATAAGAAAACATTCTCTCCATACTTGTATTCTGTAACTATAAACAATCATGTACTAGGATCAATGAAAGGTAAGTACAGCACACCTCTTCCCAACAGATGGTTCCATCCTGCAAGGTTCTGTGGACTTTCTCTGTCAAGAATCCTCGCTGACTAAAATTGGAGTTGTGGGTGCTCAATACTTCCCAGGATCAGCCTTTAAAAGCTCAATTCTGCTCCCATCAAAATCACTTTGAGATTTTTGCCATTGATTTCAATGGAATCTGGATGGGCTCTAAAAATGCATTTCACTCTTGAATTGGCAGAAAAGTGGTTTGAAAATCAATCGGACTCAGGCTCTTAAACCACTTAGGTGCTTTTGATATTTTACCACCAATCCTGAATTCTTCAGGCAAAACTTCCATTCAACTCTACGCAGAAGAGCAATACAAGGCTTGTAGTAAATTTAGGCTCGAAGTTTTCAGGCTTATTTGTACTGTACTTGGTGACACATCAGTATTATTGCTCCACAAATTGGTTTACCTCCATGGATAAAATGCATCCCTCTGCAAGGACACAGCACAAATGTGTTAGTTTCTAAGATGACATAAGTGCTCCTTGTTCTTTTAGCACAAAGGTTATGCATCACTTGAGACTCACTTAAACCCACATGGGTCTTAATTTGTAAGTAAATGGCTAAAGTGGGACTTACATAACATATAAATCTTGAACTGGCCTTCCATATAGAGGTGAATGCCATCCTCAGGGAAGGAAGGCAGAGTTTTGTCTTTATCCATATTTATGTCCTAAATTATTAGGGATTAGCACAAATATTTCCCCAAACAGAAATTTGCAGAATGCAAGAATGCTACAGTATTTTCGAAGCTCTAAGTACGCAAGAGAGAGAATAACATTTCCAAAATCTTAGTGTGTGGTGGAGTTTTTATATATACATTGCAGCAGCATCTTTAACATTAGTAATATATTGCTAGCTGTTCTGTATAATGGTAGATGAACAATCTGGAGTGAACTGAATTTCTCTTTTGGACCAACTACAAAAAATGAAAATGGTGTCCAATACATTATTGGCTCAATATGTTGCTTCTGGTTTTCCAAATCTTTTAAAAAATATATATTACTCAATTAGAAACTCTTTCATGACATTAAAAAAATGACACCCAACATTTCAGTCTGCATCACAAGAGTGACTTCTTAAATAAAATGTTAGATTCCATGTTTCCAAAGCGAATGTTAAGTAATAAAACACTGGATGGGAAAATCTCTTAACACATACAAGGATATTGATGTCAACTCATGAATCTGCCAGGAAAACTAAAGTGAGCATAATACTTAAAAATATGGCATTGCTACCACAGGTTACCGCAAAGTGTAAATTAAAAAATAGGGACCGAAGAATAATAATGGCTGTTAGATACCATGAAAAAGCAAGTGTACTGCAGAATATATTACAGTCATGTTTATGGAGTCTACTTTTGTGGGAGCAAATACTTGTTACAACATTTCCAGCTTTCTGGTACCTAATGCAATGAAATACATTTTAGAATGATTTTAGTGAAATGTTCCTCCTACAAAAGTTGACTGAAAACTGAATTTGTATGAATTATGGCAAAAAGAAAGGGGCAGAATCCTCTAACAACTTATCAAGATTTTGTTTCTTTGGGGCTGCTTATTCCTATATTGAATGATACTCTTTCGAAATACAGAGGTCCTGATCTTACAAACTGCTCCTTGTGGAATGTCTGGAATCCTTCTGAGGCTTGGTCTACACTAGAGGGAGGGGTTGACCTAAGATACGCAACCTCAGCTACGTGAATAAGATAGCTGAAGTCGGCGCATCTTAGGCCGACTTACCTGCTGTCCTCCTGGCAGCAGCGGCCATCGACTCCAGCTTGTGCCTTTTGGCGAGCTGGAGTTCCAGAGTTGATGGGAGTGCCTCTGTGGATCGATTTATCCCATCTTGATCTGGTGGGTAGTGAAGACATACCCTGACTTACTGGGGCTCTGTACAGGCATAGAAGTCAGCTCATGAAGACCAGTTTACACGATCAGAGCCTTGGATAGTGACTGAATGATAATATATATGTAAATTTGTCAGGTAATTTTTTTTGCTTTGGAGTTGTGGAAGGCATTGTCTATTTACTTCCTGCTCTTTTTTCTTATGATTTTGTGTTCTCTTCTCTGTCTCTGTCTCCCCATCTATACTGTATTTCTGATTGAAGTGATTAGTTTTTAAGAATTATGGCACAAACCCCTCTGCACTGTAAACCATCTATATCCTTCCGTATTCTGGCTATCAATATGTTATCCCATTGATTACCCAGAGGTTACACCCCATCTCTCTCTCTCTCTCGCGCACACACACACACACACACACACACACACACAAAATCCTTATTTTTTTCATTTTTTCCTATTTAACTCATAAAAGAAACATTTTAAATCCTCTGTGTGTTAATCTTTGTGAAGGATGACTTCTATCTGTTTCACTTTTTTATTTTGTGTTTTTCCCCTAAAAATGTTTAGTAAACACAATTTTAAAAAAATAATTTAGCAATTCTCTAATAGTACTTAGCACTTACATAACACTTTATAACTTCAAAGCACCGTAGAAACATTAACTAATCAATCTTTACAACACTCCTGAGGAAGTTAATGGGCCATACAAGTGTTAATGGAGTATATTCCTTGATAATCCTTAATGCTCTTCCTCTAAAAATTCTTAAAATTAATAAAATGCTTCCCACATGTCCCTCATTTTATATTTTTATCAACCCAATTGCTCAATGGCTGCTCCTGTTCTAAACAAATTAGATGTAGGTAAATGCTAAAAAATATATTTTCTGACAATTTGGCAAATAAGAAATCGAATTTAGTCACCAGATCAAATCCTAAAACAATGTCTGCCAGTTAAGGATCTGGTCCACCATGTTTGCACCCTCTTTCTTGTTGTTCATTGACAAACATTCATGCAATTAAGGTTTCTTTTGTAACATGTTTTCAAACAATTACAGAAAAGAAAACAAATCAGTAAAAATACCCAATTACCCAAGAATTCACAGGCAAAAATGTTTAATTTTGTCAGTTAAACTGTTCACTGTGAATTTATGAATCTCTAAAAGGAACAAGAGAAATGAATCTGCAAAGTGCTGTCCTGCTACTTCCAAGATTCTTTCCTAATACTTAAAAATAAAGACAATTCACTTACTGACACCAAGAAGAGATTTTTCAACCTTCATGCTTATTTGAGGATATAAAACTAAATCTTGAAATGGACAGAAACCCAGTCCCCTAGATCCTTTTAGACAAGATCCACTCCTCTTGTGGCCCATGTGAAACTTCTGAATATGTACTTTCAACATGTTTCTTAAAGAGATGGTATTCTGACACAATACCTTTAGAACTTGCTCTTCTGCTTAGAATTGATAAGTTTTATGGACCTAAAGAAAGACTCAAAATACCAGGAAGAAAAGCTATTTCATACATGATATTTTACTAAGAGTTTCAGGCAGCATTTAAAGAGTCTTTTCTCACTTCCACTGGTGTAAATGCATTGACTTGAATAGAGTTGCTCCTGATTTACAACAATGTCATAGGAAGCAGAATCAGGCTCACACCATAGTCATTTGATGTGTCATGGTCTCTCTCAATAGGTTCTTGACTCACTCAAATCTTCCAGTATTTTTCTGATTTATAATTAGGTCTGTCAAGCAATTAAAAAAATGAATCGTGATTAATCACAATTAATTTTTTAATTGCACGATTAATCACACTGCTAAACAATAAAATACCATTTATTTCAATATTTTGGATGTTTTCTACATTTTCAAATATATTGATTGCAATTTCAACACAATACAAAGTATACAGTTGCCACTTTATATTTATTTTTTATTACAAGTATTTACACAGTAAAAAAAAGAAATATTTTCAATTCACCTACTACAAGTGCTATAGTGCAATATCTATCATAAAAGTTGAACTTACAAATGTAGAATTATGTACAAAGAAACTTAATTCAAAAATAAAAATGAAAAATTTTAGAGCCTGCAAGTCCACTCGGTCCTATTTCTTGCTCAGCCAATTGTAAAGACAAACAAGTTTGTTTACCTTTGCAGGAAATAATGCTGCCTGCTACTTGTTTACAATGTCACCTGAAGTGACATGCTCTCAGAAGTTATAGAAGAGAAACACTCTTTAGCGGAAACTACAGAACCAAAACCACCAAAAAGAAAGCTGCTTTGGATTGTTAAGCATGGACATGTGTCCCCTGGAATGGTGGTTGAAGTATGAAGGGAGATATGAATCTTTAGCACATCTGGCATGTAAGTATCTTGAGACGCCGGAAACAACAGTGCAAATATTTAGAATTAAAAAAATATACGCTTTGATTTCAATTACATCACAGAATACTATATAAATGAAAATGTAGAAAAACATCCAAAATATTTAATAAATTTCAGTTGGTGTTCTATTGTTTAACAGAGCGATTAAAACTTTGATTAATGGTGATTTTTTTTTTAGTTAATCACGTGAGTTAAGTGAGATTAATCAACAGCTCTACTTATAATAAATGCTAACCAAGCTATACACTCATTGGAGTAAAAGGGTAGGACAATCAGTATTCATAATGGCATAGCAGAAGCAAAACGATATACACAAAGAAAAAGAAAAATAAACAACATAAAATTCTATATAGGGTGAAATTTTCCAACTGAACTCTACCTAACCTCTAAATAGTCTTGCAGCTGTTCCACTGAAATTCCCAAATGGAATTTGTGCTTACACCAGCATTTATCCTTACATTGGTGGACCCTCAATAAGCATAATGTGTTTAGGAATTTAATCACTGGTTACCACAAATACCAACTTTTGACCACAGAGAGCAGCAAAGTGAACTACAGAGGTGTGATTTGTAAAGCACATAAATGTGTTGCATAGTAACTGGTCTGTATATACCCAGCTTATGTGCATGAAAAAGTGCTTTAGTGTAGTACTGTTTCAAACACACACTTAGAAATCACATCCCTCCCCACTCCGCCCTCATAATGTGCATTGCCAATGATGTAAAGAAGCCCTACGTAATAGGTATGTCTCCAGATTGTGGCCACTGCCAACAGCAGGTATCGGGTCCCAAAACCATATGAATTCTAGGGCACTGAGGGATTAGAGAAGGGTAGCTTTTAAGAGTTTGTAATTGGTAACTGAAAATGAACTCATTTAAAAGGAGAAAAGCAACTTATTGTAATCAAATACAATTTGAGTACAACACCCCAGAGTGTGACTTAATCCACAAAGATTCACCACAGAAAACCTTTTACTACCTTAAGCTTTCATAGTGACACACCACATAGCAAATTAGCCAAGAGAGTCCTATGAATATCAATAGTGAGGGGGATTGATTTTCTAGACTCTCATGTAGTATGCTTTGGAAAAAATAAATAATAAACTAATTCTGAATTTGTTAGGTGCTGATTGATGGGTCATTCTGTAAAGAAGAGTCTCAGCTGCTTTTAAAGAGAAAGTTTCAAGATCTTTTCATTATGAAGATAACCTTGAAAATACAAACCAAGCACCAAGGTTGGAAGCGTACTGCACTTTCACAGCAGAGGTGGCTCTCCCAGACCCCACACTTAATGAAAAATAAGTCATTAAGTTTACAGTGCTCCCCAAAGAATCATCTGACTAATTATCCTTAAACACCTTACACAGCCCTTTTGTATAGGGGTGTGATCCCTATTCAGCATCATCAATTATGTTTGGCAAGTCCATCCCAGAGTGTGAAGGTCAGCTCTGTTTCTTTGCTTAAGCAGCCCTCAGATTCTCTGAGAGAATGGGTGGAATAGTTTTACCACACACACAAAAGAGATCATTAACTTAAAAAACACCATAGCTAGCAATGACTGATTGTTGCCAGGGACTGATGTATATATTCCATTTTGACAAAGGCAAGAATCCTGGAGTAGTTACTGCTGACAGACGAACCTAGTTCCTGAACCATTAACCCTCTCTTATCAATGCTCTGATCAGGAAAAATGTTCCAAAGTGTATTCTTATTTTTATGATGCTTTCTTCCTTTCACAATTCTGTCCATCTTTCTGAGCAGAAGAGAACCTGAAAATGAGGGCCAAAGATAGATATATTTATTTGGGTGGAGGAACTATCTATAAATGGTCATATATCAAAGTCATAAAGCACCACAAACATCAACCCACACACCAGGACCTTAAATTAATTCCTTCTGTTACCCCAAAGACACACTTTTTTTTTACAATTAAATCTTGCAGTGGAAACTGTGAATAAAAATATTATCTATAAAAACCTAGCTGGTGATCCCCAGGTGCACAATGGTGTAAACAGGTGTCCTCAGCTGGATTTATTATCAGTCTTAATTCAATATTTGGCTGTCAATGACTTTCCTAAATCTGACAAAGTTCCACTGGGGAAGGAGCTCATTAGCAGGGTATTAGGTCATTTCTGCCAATTACCAGCTCTCTGCAGAAGGCACACATAGATAACAATCAAAATGGATCAGAAATAGTTTTCATAAGAACTGGAGAAATATGTAAAGTATAAATTAAAAAAAATTCTATCATGCTTTTAGCTTTATTTCTAATGCATTTTAGAATATATTGAAAAATGTATTTAAGGATTAAGCTTCAAAAATATTATGTATGTGTGTACATAAAATAGGCTGTGCCTATTGCATGTGAAATATAAATTCAGACATTTACTGCATATTTTGTGTATATGCATATTTTGTGTATATCACCTTAATTTTTCTCCCATGTAGAGAGGAGTGAGCTCACTATCCAGGCTCCATAACTCTTTATCAAGTGAGACTAGGCATTGTAAACTGTCCTTCAGATGTTGAGTTGGACGAGGGTGACCAGACAGCAAATGTGAAATATTGGGAGAGGGGGTGGGAGGTAACAGGAGCCTATAAGTAAAAGACCCCCAAATCAGGACTGTTCCTATAAAATTGGGATATCTGGTCACCCAAATTTGGACACTCCTGCACTACATGAGTTACAATCTGCAACACTGCTATATAATGACAGTATAGAGAAGAAATCAAACCAATCTGGTGCGTAGTAGAGAAGAGTAGATAAGAAACTGTTGTTTACTTCTTCTCATAATACAAGAACTAGGGGTCACCAAATGAAATTAATAGGCAGCAGGTTTAAAACAAAAGGAAGTATTTCTTCACATAATGCACAGTCAACCTATGGAACTCCTTGCCAGAGGATGTTGTGAAGGCCAAGACTGTAAAAGGGTTCAAAAAATAACTAGATAAATTTATGGAGAATAGGTCCATCAAAGGCTCTTTACCAGGATGGGCAGGAATGGTGTCCTTAGCCTCTATTTGCCAGATGCTGAGGAATGAACTGTAAACTGTAAAATGGCAACTGAACTGTAATTTATAATTTTCTTTCATAATTCAAGTTTCCATTGTATTATTTTGGTTTAAAATGTAAATATACTCACATTAGTTTTATGAATGTATAAAAGATGTGTATCCCCAAACAAATAGGATACGATTACTGATTAAATAAACATGAGGAGTGCAGAACTTGGAGATATGAGGCTGTCTAATCATAACCAAGTTTATTTTTTTTCCTGAGCTGTGAAATCAAACAGGGGGAGGGTCTAAGTATAAACACACACATCTTGGTAACTTCAATGGACTCTACTTACGTGAACTGGATTATAAATGTTACACTTAATAAACTTACAGGTCCCTAAAGAATCTGAATCCTTTCATTTAATCTATATTTCAGTTTTTAATTAGTGTGATGGGAAACTCGATCACTAGTGACATTATATCATTATAATTTGCAACCTAGAAGAATGGAACAAACACCTTTTTATTTCCACCTCTTACTGAAAATAGAATTACCTTTCAAAACTGAAAGCTCTGGGAAGACTTAGGTTTGCATTATCAAGCCTTTACATTTTGAAATTGGATCTCACTACATATACATACTCTTCTCCCCACCCCTTCCAAACCCCTCTCCCAATTCCCAAGACTTTTCTTGAATGACTTCCATAGACCATTTTATAACTATTAAGGTTTGTTTCCAATGTTTTTTTTTTATTCCGTTTAACTCCAAAAAAGGTGTTGAAATAGGCAGGCTGTTTTTGTGGTTCTGACTCAAGTCTGCACACTCCATATGAGTTCAGGTAAGGGTTAAGCACCACTAAGTAGAATCTCCCATTTTTCCTGTCATGGATTATGATTGTTAGGGTGAAGGTTATTGCAGCTTCCAATAGCAATGCTGGCCAGGGGAGGAGGAATCCTATTTACACTTTCTCATCACATCTTCCCTATGCTCATCCAACTACCACTTCATAATGAAATTAGATTATACATTTACAAAAAAATATGCAATGGGATCCAATTACCACAGTCAGTTAAAACCTCAGCTTTACATCTCATAAGACGGATGGCACTTCTACCAGAAAGTTGCCTTCTAACATCATCCCGGGGAATAGCTCCAGAAGAGACTCCATGGGATGTGTGCAAACTCCAGTCACCACCACCACTTCTTTTAGAATATACCTGGATGGAAGACCTCTATGGAAAACCCAAGTATTCACCAAGCTTAATCCCACCCCAAGATTGTGAGGTTACAGATCAAAACTGTGAAGCAGTACCTTATTACTAGTTGATTGCAGTATCCTCTCTCTAGGCCTTACCACCACATAATTCAGCTTGTACTTCATATATACCAGCTACTACTGATGGAGGAAATTAAAAACATACAAACTTTGAAGCAAAACTTCATGGCGGAGTGTGAGCGTGAGAGAGGAAAAAGAGAATACCACCATGGAAATAAAAAGGTTTTATGTAGTATGTAACAATGTCCAGCTTGAACTAGAACTGGCAGATGAAGACAATAGGATATCACCTTTCTTTCTGACAGGAAGAAAAAGCTGAACCAAAAATATGATTAGAAAGCTGAGCTTACTGGAATATCTACAGAAACACAAAAAGTGAAGGAAAGGATGCCAAATACTTGATCACCTACATCCCTTTTATTCTTCCTCTAGAAGCCCCTAAATCTACAACCCAGTTACTGCACTCATTGACCCCAGTGAGAACACAGCTTGTGTGTGCATGCATGCACACGCACAGGAAAAATACTCTGCCAAGAACCATCTGTATTTGTACACGTAACAATACTTCTTGACTTCTACAGGGACAACCTCCAGTTCAAAAAAACCCATAAGCTACTACTGATTGAGCTAAAGAATAAGTAGCATTACAGCACAGTCAGTACCAATCTCACAACCTTTCTTAAGGGTCTAGCCACTAGAGGGGGACAAAACTGTATGGTGTTAGAATCTGGTACATAAAACACAATTGGTGTACATGACATTTCAGAAGTGAGGAGGATTATCTCTGCTCAAGCAGCTGTGAATGAAAATATTGAGCAATTAAGTGGGAATTCCTGATTGGTTAAAACCATGAGTAGGAATAAATAAAATAAGGACAACAGGAAGGAAGAGAGATACACGGAGCTTTAAAGGTGAGGACTGGTAGCTTTGGGGAAAGGATTCCAACAGAAGGTTCTAAAATGTCATTGAAGCAGCCTGGACAAGCTGCACAGATGCTAAGAAGATCAGGTCACAACAGAAAAGAGCTAGAAAAATCACTTGGACAAAAGAGAAGCTGTTAATAAATACAGCAAAGAGAGATCACAGGCTCAGCTGCTACAGCAGTACTGGAATGTACCACGGAAAAGAGAAATGCTAAAAAAAAAAAAATCCCCCATGGAAATAAAGTAACAACTATGAAAATTCCCAGTAATGATACATGAAAACCTAAGGGAGAAAGATCCCCTCAAGACAATTGTTCTCTCAGAGAAAAGAAAGGAGCAGAGCACAGGTGTTTCCCTGAGTGGACACTGTTCAACTGGAAGCTGTGGAGGTTGGATTAGGGTTGTCAGAAGCAGGCACCAACAAAAACCCCAGCCTGTTTTCTCTGTGCTTTAGGAGAAGGGACAATCACCAGTAAATTATCTGGAGCAGTGAAGGGCCTGTATCTGAGAATGCAGGTCAGACTTTCAAAAGAGCTCCTCTCTCATTTAGGAACTAAAATAAGTAGTTGGATTACCAAGCAATCTCCGCATGTTGAGTATTAAGCGCTTTAGAAAATGAGGCTATAGAAGTGTCCCAATGGGAGCTGGTGGATACTAAGATAGTTTGAAAAAGTGGCGTATCTGTAAACAAGAGCTAAACCCAGTTGTGGGCATAGGAGGTGTGAGATTTTTGTTTGGGGAGGCTACTACATAGTTTTTCCTTGTATTTACCAAACCAAACAATACACAGGAAGACTCATGCACAAAGGCAGTAGGATGCCACCAACCAGTTTTCCAAAGTTCATTTGAAATCTGGAGTAAATCAGTACCGGTGCCAGACTTCAAATGCAGCTTTGCCAGCTGGGGTTTCCAACTGCATGGACAGTGCCAAAGCCACACACTGGAGTAAGAAGGTGGCCCAAGCCCATCAGAATGGGGGTGGAAAGGCTGGAGGCAGGCAGAGAGCCGGGTCACTCGCCCAGCTAAAGCAGAAAGGGTAAGAGAGGTTCTCTCCCACCTCACCCACATAGCAGGGAGGGTTGCTGAAAAATGTGTGTGGGGGAGAGCAAATTATGAGCCTTCAAAAGGGGGTAACCTGCATCAGGCATTTGCTCTCTTCATGGCCAGCCTGGGTTGTTGTTTTTTTTGCCTGATGATTCAGGCAAATTATTTTGGGCAGACTTAGCTTCCGCCAGCCTCTTATAAATGTCACCCATTGTTGTTAAATCTGCTCCACAATGTGTAACTAGCTGCTGTTGGATTCCATTTGTATGAATTACAAAAAACCTACTTCAATAAAATCAAGTATATTAGCTGGTGTTTGAAGTATCTTTTAATGGTAATTTAAGGTAACTTTTGCTGGCACAATTCATGACAGGGTGAGCCGGGGACATTCCTGCAGAAAGATACAAGTTGCTGAAGAGAAATCTACACTAAACAAAATTGATACACAGTTTGCATATAAAATTAATTGCTATTGTCTGAGTTATCACAATGATTTTCAATTTGTAACTGTTTTTCTTTCCTTCGTTGTTCATTCTTTCAAACTTCTTGGTGATGCTCAATTATCAACTGTAGAACCCTGTGGAGCTGATGGTATAATTTGCCTGTAAAGTTTAGATTCATCTGTCTTCTATATCTTGAGGCAATGTAGGTTTTTTGAAGATCTAATGAATAAACAAACAGCTAGTACTCACAGGGTAGCACACATTGTTAGTGCTTACATATGTATGATAGTTTATTTGAGGCATAAAGATCCTATTTCACGTTATTATTTTATAGATGGTAATTTGATCAGATTTCATTTATTCTTCATTTGAGAAATAATATACTATCTGGAGAGGATCCTACTTTTGCATTCTAGCTACTTCTAAGAGATTTGTTCATGTATCTTCTGATATTTTTGAACCATTTTTGTATGGAGACAGAATCATTTCTGCTAGCACCACAGCTTAGCCTAAGACCCCCTAGGCTGTGGTGCTAAGAGAATGAGGGCAGTTGTGGTGGCATAAGATGCTGGTAAACCTCCTTCCACCAGGAGGCCTGCAGGCACTCACACAGCACAAGAGGGTTAGCCAAGTGTGTGCTAATTCAGCACATCTGCTTGGCAGACTCTACAAGTGGAACTTACATTTTCACCAAGGATGCGATGAAAGTATCCCCACAAGAACCTGTGGAAAGGGTGACAGTGGAAGCACAATGTGTCCTTTCTCGGTAGCGAATCCTCACAAGGGAACAGACTTACAGAAGACTGTAAATTTGTCTCTAATCAGTGATCTATCATCGTTATTCTCAGCAGGGTTGTAAGGGCTAGATTTCATCCTCTTCATGACACCCTTGATGCTATTGTCAAACACATTGCTGTATATGTAGTAGTCATCTTTTGAAAATGCTAGTGGTCTTAGAGAACCAGTGTCAGGATATTTCCCCTATTAAATATAGGGGAGTACAAGGGAAGAGTGCAAATACTGAGGTAACCATAAGTATTCATCTGGTGTACAACTGGAGAGTTTAGGATGACAGTTCATTAATCACCCTATCCTTTATACTTGACTAGTTTCCCAATGGATAGGTGATGCCTTGGTGGCACTTACTGAAAATTATATCCACCTACAAAACTGCAGGCCAGATTGGAACCTGACATACTTAGATCTCTACAACATCCTAGTATGAATGACATTAAAACAGTATTCCGATACAAGGAATAAACAATACTATTACAACTTTATGAAAGTATAACTGCATCCATACTGGGGTGTTGTATCAGTTTACCTACATCAGTATAAAAATAAAATTCATGCCCCCTACTGAAATTGTTAAATCAGTACAAAAACTAAGTTATTTGCATAGGAAACAATAAAAATATACTAGCATATGAAGGAGACATAGCAAGATAACATTGTTTATAAGTCTAACTATTATTAGAGCTATACCTCTACTACCCCTCCTCCCAAAAAATTACACAAGTTCCTTTAATATTAGAGTGCTAACAGCTTTGCATGGTATAAGTCTCATTGTAGACAGTTCTAGCAATCTCTCATTTCTAAGAACAGCAATTACATGTTTAGATATGGTACATTCTTAAAAGAAAGATTTACTGTTTCACATAGAAACTGAAATTAGTGTAGCATTTCTGCTAGGCACATGCACACACACGAACTGTAAATGTGTTGCCTTATATTTAAAGCAGAAATAATCATAAACCATTTTTTCTTTAAGAAGCAATGCAGTTAAGGAGGTGATGTATAGTGATAATTAAGAATGGAGAAACTTACGTATATTAATTGTAGGCATATTAAGGACAAACCTACAGTGTTGTTTAGTTTGTATTGCAACAGCAGATGTTCTGGGTATTATAGGTCTATTCATTTCCTTAGTATTACTTTTGCCTTTTTTAAAAACAATCAAAATGTTTTTCATAAGAAAAAATGTCTCAAGATCCCAAAGGTTCCAGGATAATCCTAACGAAGGAATACCCATGGGAACTTTCTATCTTAGATTATTTAAAAACCTCTCTTTTTTTTGCATTAGAAATTATTTTCTTGATTTAGTTATAATTGCCTCTTTGTACAATGTGTCACTGGAAATATGTATTTTAGACTAAGTCAGATGGGAAATTTTTACACAAGTCAGGCATAATATTGACATATCAATAGTTCATACCTTGTGTTGATTTTAAAAAAAACCTAAATTGTATAAAATAAACCCCCAAAATCTGGACCTGTAGAAACTATGAGCCAGTTATATCATGACAATCTAATGTGGGTGAAACTGTAACTTACATCTGCCTTCAGGCCTCTTTACTCTGTCATAATTGCTTA
Source organism: Dermatemys mawii (assembly GCA_007922305.1). Lineage (NCBI taxonomy): Eukaryota > Metazoa > Chordata > Testudines > Dermatemydidae > Dermatemys > Dermatemys mawii. The sequence continues at coordinate 7,792,307 of ML677352.1, read as the reverse complement.
AAGGGGTCATAGAATTGATGACAATTTGTCTCTGAGACAAAATATATCCTGAGGTTCAGGGGAGGTGAGAGAGGGAAGGGCATAGGAGCCTGTGATGGGGTGTTAGAAAGTATTAGTGAGGTTGAGAAGGGACCAATTAATTGAATAAACCCCTACTAAGAGGAATTAGGTGGCTTAAGTCAGTGGCTCTCAGTCTTTCCAGACTACTGTACCCTTTTCAAGAGTCTGATTTGTCTTGCCCACACCTGAGTTTTACCTCACTTAAAAATGTACAAGATTAGATAAAAATATAGGTCTCACAGCACACTATTACTGAAAAATTTCTTACTTTCTCATTGTTCATCATATAATTATAAATCAATTGGAGTAAAATATTTTACTTATATTTCAGTGTAGAATATACAGAGCAGTATAAACAAATTATTGTCTATGAAATTTTAGTTTGTACTGACTTCACTAGAGCTTTTCATGTAGCCTGTTTTTAAACTAGGCAAATATCTAGATCAGTTGATGTATCCCTTGGAAGACCTCTGAGTGCCCCCAGGGGTACACATTCCCTTGGATGAGAACCACCTATAAATGAAGGTGAAGCCCAGCTGGGCAAGAGCAGGCTGGGTTTGTGTGAAGCCAAGATGCTGAGAGCAGAAGGGGGCTGCTGAGAGGAACTCTGCAGTTTCTCCCTAGAGAGGAGGAGAGATGATGACAATAGACAAGGGTCAGTAAGTCCTGAGACCCTGCCTTGGGAAACAGACTCTGGCAAGAACTAGAGAGTGGTGAGGTAGCCATGAGGAGCAGAAGAGGGAGGAACATGAGGAGCAGAAGAAGCTCCACAGGTAGCCCAAGGACAGGCCAGAAGGTAGAAAAAGAAATAGGAAGTAACACAAGGAAACAGCAATGAGGTCAATGAGTGAACAGGCTGAGGTTTCTGGACAGAGGTTCCATGTACTGGAACCTGGAGTAAGGGAGAACCAGGGGCTGTCCACATCAGTCACTGGGGAAGTGGCACAGATAGGGCAGTAAAGGTGAAGATTGCCTGAGACAATTTATCCAGTAGTTGATGCCCCAGAAAGAAAGGACTATAGTGACCTGGCCAGAGGACTAAGCCACGAAGAGGGAGCAACCAAGCCATGAAGAAAGTGCTCCAAGTCTTAGAGCAAGAGGCTGTGGGGAATCCAAATGAGCAATAGAGGGGGTGTCACATCTGGTAAGAACCAATCCTCAGAGCAACTAGGAAGAGGCAACTTCGTAGTAAATGAACAATGCGACAGGACCACAAAACCAAGAAGTTTCTGATCCTTCAGCTAAACAGCAGGAAGGTGAAGTGCTGCATCTATGCAAAGCCCCATTGACTTCGTCAACCGCCTGCACACAAAGAATTGCAGGATCAATGTCTAATGTGTACAATTAGAGCTGGGTAATTTTATTTTATTTTTTTAATTCAGAAAGTTATTTCATCCAAAACATTCTGCAAAAGTGGAAGGGTTCTGTTGCATTTCTGAAACAAAACATTTTGATTCTTCTATGTAAAATTTCCATTTCACCCGACAGAAGTAAAAATCCCTCAAAAACTAAACAAAGCAGATAGCTCTGAGTTGAACAAAATGAAATATTTTTTAATTTCACCATTTTTTAAAATGTTATTTTGGGTTGATCCAAAATGAATCCCCACTATTTTTTGGTGAGTCACCAAAACCCAGAACTTTCCTTGAATTTTCAGAATTTATTATGGGTACTGCTACAGCACAAAGTTCCCAGTCAGGACTAGGTGATAGATCTTAAAATCAGTATGCACAAGAAGATGGTCCATACTGAATTTAAGATATATCCAATGAGGACTTAAAAATACCACATTTTACTAGGGAAAGGATTTAAAATAATCACAATTCTGCAAATGCACTGTAAAATCTACTAATGGAAAATTTATTTATAAAAAATACTGCCCTCCACTGCACGCCTCTATTCCACAATTATTTTGCTTCCCCAAAAATTCCACAGCATACCAGTATCTTAAGATTAATCATGCTTAGATGAATCAGATTTTTTCTATTGCTAGCAATAGTATTTATTTCTATTACAGTTACAGCTAGATCTATGGCTTGGCTTTACATTTTAGTTTTCTTTTAAATAACAGAAGTATTATAAAAAGTCTATAGCAAGAAAAAAAGGGATACATATTAAAGTTTGAGTTGTACTATAGATGCATAGCTCCCAAAGATGCAATAATTGTATGAGCTGCTACACCACATTTGTATATCCATTTTCCTAAAGAGAGACAATTTTTAGTTAAAAATTGAATTTGACAGTTTAGGCTTCTCATGAATCTTTAGAATTTATTTACTTATTTGCCGTTTCACAATATGCAACACACTACATTAATATATACCAGAAAGTGCTTATATTGGTCCACAAGCTCCATTATCGTGATTGAATATATTTGTCTATGTCTGTTCTAATATCTAAGCCTTACATTACAGGTTAATGAGTTTAAAAATTATATTTTGGATCTTCAATAAAATAAAATAAAACCATTCCATCAGTATCCATTCCCAATTCAGGGGATAAAAATAAAGTATTGTATGCTCAATATATTTCAAACTGAAATGTGGTTTATCATTACAGTATGTTGATGAAAAAAGGCACTTTGTGATCATTTTTAGCTGGGCTTTCCAAGTACAAGTTTTAATATTGGCTACATTTTAATCTGTCACTTTTCTGAAAGCAGCACTAATTTTGAAGTAGATTTTGTCTTATACCCACCAGTTTGCAAAATGTTCAACATTTGTTTTTGGGTAGGATAGTCCATTCAGTGGTCGATTAGCCACTGGGTTAATGGAGCCCCATGCCCAGGGGCCCCTGCCAATTGGGGCCCTGCCAGAAAAATGGGTGCCCCATGCACCCACCTTCTCCGCCCACCCAGCAGGCCTGATGGGAACGTGGGGGATTGAGGTTCAGAACTTTCCCCACTACATCTGCCTAGCATTCCTACTGGGAAGCAGGGAAAGCCCCCATGCCCTGACCTAGCTCCCTTGCAGGAGTACCGGGCAGGGGGAGAAGTGGGGCAAGCCCCCACACCTCAACCACATTTCCTGGGCAGGAGCACTGGTGGGGTGGAGTGGGGGCTGCAGGCAGAAGGGGCAGGCAGGGGCCTCCACTTGTGCTGACTTAGTACCTTACAAACCCCTAATCTACCTCTGAGTTCATAGCCAGAGATCTGGTTTGGTTTTAAAGCGGAGACAAGTGAAATGATTCAACAAAATAGAAGTATTGCACATTACATTCAACTTAAGGTAAATTCCAGGCTAGAAAGTATTTGACATTCCTAAACCATAAAACATTTCAATACCAAAGTCTTATTTGTACATTAAATAGGAAGATTGCTCTGGCTCTAGGGTTGCAGAATTAAACTATTTCACAATGATTAAGTGCAATGCTTCTCAATGAACCAGCAGTTGTTTTCCCTCCTGCTCACAGAAAGCAGCAGTAGCTGCTGGAGGTTCCCCTCTCAACTTTCAATTCTAACGTCCCCGCACTGGTGCCACTTTGCACCAGCAATGATGGGAAGAGCAACAATGCCCCTTTCTCACACCAAGCAGTTCTGAGTTTGGGCTGATCTGATGGAAGGTATCAATCAAGTCTGGCTGCTTCCTCTCCTTTGTTCTAAAGATTGCTGCTTTTCCTTCTGGTGGACACTGTCTGCAGACTCAGACGCATCACTACACTAGGTTACATTTTCAAGCTTTTCTTTACAACCCAGGGAAAAGAAACCTGGATTTGGAGGCCTTAAACAAATGCCAATTGTGCCTATCCCAAAAGCTGGTCCTGATTCAGGTACCCATTTGTGGGAAAGTTTGCACCGTCTAAAGAAACGCCAGACTATGCTTAACTCAGGAATAAGGAATTAACTTCAGTTTCTGAGAACTGAAAAGAAAAAACTAAGAGTATGGTGCTTTAAACTATTTTCATTTGTTAAGATATGAAAATTAGAGAGAAAAATCATACCCACAAATCAGATCTGCCAAGATGGCTCTTTCAGAAAGTAGGGACACTATAAAACACAAGGCCCTGATCTGGCAATTCACTGTATGTAGACACAATACGTCTTTCTCCAAATCATTGGGGAGGAAATTATGAATGGACTGGAGGGGAGAATCCAGTGCCCGGATGCAAGGAGGCAGACATGAAAGAGTGTGCATGACTGTACAGTGTTGCTGCTGTTTTAATTAGAATGCTGACTGATCAGCCATTTTAGAATCAGGCAGGAATTTTTCCATTTGGACCAAACTGGCAAGAATTTGAGTAGGTTTTTCTGCCTTCTTTCCAGCAGCATGGTGGTATACCTTAGGTGACAGCAGTAAGACTTAAAATGTAATATTAGAAAAAGAAAAAAAAGACACTGCTTAGCTTGTCACAACTTGCAGCTGATATATATCAGATATATCCAGAACCATAAACTAGTAAAAGTAAAGTAAAGTAGTGACCTGCTGATTTAAATCCAGCTCATGTGTCCTGTTGCTCATCTGCCTGTGTGTCCTGATCAATGATGCATCTGCATGGAGCCTGTGGTGAATTGCAGAATCGGGCTCTAAAACTGTGCAGCCAAGTGTTCTGTTGTATTTACAGGAATGGATTCTAAAATGGCATGGTCTGTGCCATTGTATTATTTACCATCTATCAGAATAGGTGGATATGTAACTTAGAAAATTCAGCTACAAATACAAATTAAATCAGCAACATTAAATTAAACTTGACACACTACTCTTAGCTAAAGTGCATTTGCTTATAATGATAGTGTTTTCTTTTTGTTCACAGTAGTTAATACTATGTCACTATCTGTTCTGAAACAAAGTTGTAATTAATGTCCCAGAAGGCCTATCAGATTTATTTTCTCCCTCTTGTGTAGCATGACCTGGACATTTGTTAAGAAATCAGAATCTAAAAGTTTCATTTTCTTTCCAGGCAACAGTGAAGGATCAAATTTCTCTTCTGAAACTGAGACAGAAGAGAATGGTTATATGCCCTTCAGATCTTAACCTTCTAGACCAGAAGCCTGTCCTAGAATCCTTAAATTCCATGCAGGAGGGAGGGGAGGGCATTTATTACATTCTCCATCATTTCAGCTTTTCACTGCTAACAGGAATACTTCTTTATCAGTGCACTTTTTCCACTTTGTATTCTTGTCTGGGGGGGAAAAAAAAACAGTAACCAATTTAGTTTGTGCCTCTAAGTCTTCCAATTTACTTTCTACTCCAGCAATAGTAGATTTTTAGGCTATTTGAAGATAGGGTTGCCAATTTTGGTTGGATGTATTCCTGGAGATTTCATCAAAACAATCTTTAATTAAAGATTAATCTTTATTTCCTAGAGAATCCAGGCCAATCCTGGAGGGTTGGCAACCCTACTTAAAGATACACTCAAATAATACACCGTAGGACACACATTCCGTTACCAAACTCTGCTCTATCTCCCTTTCCACTTTCTTCTCTGTAGCAAACAAATTTACTAGGACAAAAAATGTCCAGGTTTCTATTCCTCTTCCTTTACCCCAGAGCCCCCATTGCTACCTTCTCAAGAGAGTAAGTCAAAGTTACAGAGACAGAAGAGAAATGTAAAACTGAAGTAAATTAAGATAAAAACTGTGAGATGACCTCTCACTCCTTACTGCTTAAAAATGTAAGGCCACTTAGTAGATGCATAAATTACTCCTAAGAAAATTTTTCCAAGCTTTTTACAAGCCCTTAGAGTTCACATGTGAGCTTAGGGACACTCATTTCCTTAATCTAGGACTATCAGAGAATGCCAGAAACCAGTGTTTAATGTACACCCAATTTTTTTTGTTAAATTCCTTAGTATTCTGACCAAAGTTAAGAATCCATTCATTGTTCCATGTATTCATTTCTCCTGCAACCTTTTCCATGCCTCTTCCATATTGTTATCTCCGAAGAGCATGACCTCCCTATCTCAGGTTTCGGAGTAGGAGCCATGTTAGTATAGATCGGTAAACAGAAGTACTTGTGGCACCTTATAGACTAACAAATTTATTTCAGCATAAGCTTTCGTAGGCTACAGCCCACTTCATCAGATGCATAAAATGGAACACACAGTAGGTAAGATATATTTATACACACAGAGAAAATATGTAAAGGTAGAAGTTGTCATATCAATTCTAAGAGGCTATTGAATTTAGATGGGCTATTACCAGCAGGAGAAAAAAAAAATCTCTATATCAATCTGCCAAGACACCACACACACTTTATTCATATCACTGCTAAAGACTTTTCTGTGATACCCCAAAGAAGTGAATCAACATTACAATGAACAACAAATATTGTGAAGTCCTACTCACCCATTTCACAGGCCTTCCTGGTGTGTCCTGTCTACTCTATCTAATCCTTTCTGGATTGTAAACTCCTCAGGGCAGGGACTGACTGCAGTGCACATTGTATGTGCTGAGCACATCACCACGTATCAAATATATTTGAAAAAACCTTAAGATTTTGTTCCAATGACTTTTCAGGATTATGGGGAACATGCCCAGACAGTCTATCATGTTTAGTTCAAGATGTTTCTTAAAAATAGAGTGATAGTGCCATTAAACTTGCAAAATCAAGATATTCTGGAGATAGTCCAACCTTTCCAACCCATGCATATCCCAGGACATCCTACTTTAAAATTAATTGTTTTGAGTTGCAAGTCCTAAATAGCTGAAAGCGTACATTGTGTGGTTTTAAGAAACATATTCTCAATTTAAGAAGCTCCATGTAAAACAGACTGAAATGATGTCTTTTCAGTTCCTGTAATTTGAGTTTGCTCTGCATTAGCTTATTTTTTGTTGTACTTAAGTACACTGGAACAAAGCTATAAACTGTTGTCTCCCAGAAGACCTCTGTGAAAATGGGCTATTTATATGTATTAAGGTTATTCTAATGAGCAAACTTTAAGTTACATATATGTGACATGTATCCCGCTCCAGGCTGTGAGTTTGAGGTGTCTGGCAGCAATAAAGACACCTCCCCGACCTCAAGGGTTGGAGGATTGAAGCAGAGATTATCTAGCAGGTACAGATGAGGCAGTGCTACATGTTCTCTTTATGGTTTTATCCTTCCCTGAAGCCTAAGTGAATGGAGGTGGAGGAGGGTGCTGCTTGTTTCTTGTTCATTCACTCCACATGTGCTCACAGGGAGGAAGGGTATCCCACATGGCAATCTGGTAGCTGATCCTCATCCACCTACTGTTGCTGCCATTGGATGGAGGAGCCAGTAGGAGCTAGTTGACATGTTTTCACTTGCTAGGATAGGTGTAGGGGAGAGGGGGTTAGGAGAAGATAGCTTCTGCTAGTTCTTACTGGTAGGAGTAGCCATTTTGAGATCTTTTGCTTTAGGAAGGTGAGTCTCCAGTTTGGCACTGTTCCAGCCCCCAACCTTACTAGGGTTTCCAGGCATCTGGTTTTTGACTGGAATGCCTAGTCAAAAAGGGATCCTGATTGCTTCGGTCAGCACAGCTGCTAGAAATCCAGTTGGCCCTTGCACCAGTGGGGCAGGCAGCACTCCTAGGTGGAGGAGCGCTCTGTATACTGCCCCACCCACAGCTCGTCCCCGCCCCCGGAGCCATCTCCACACCTTTCATTGGCCGGGAACCACAGCCAATGGGAGCTGTGGGGGTGGTGCCTGTGGGCAGGTGCAGAGCCCCCTGACTGCCCCTCCACTTAGGAGTCGGCGGGAACCTCCGCTACTTCCTGGGAAACTCACAGACTTTTTCCATCTTTAGAAGATGCCGGGGCTGCCCGAGGTCAGTGCCACCCACAGCCTGCACTCCAAACCTCCTCCCGCTCCCCAACCCTGACAAAGCTCAGAACCCTCTCCTCTAGCCAAACTCCCTCCCAGATCCCGCATCCCCTACCAAACACCAAACCCCTTCTCCAGTCCTAAACCCACTCCCACACTCCAAACTCCTTGTCCCCATCCCAGAGCCCTCCTGAAACCCTCCTCCCACACTGCAAGCCCTGGCCCCATCCTGGAGCCCCCCCCCCACATTCCAAACCCCTCATCCCCAGCCCCACCCCCAAACCTGAATCCCTAGCTGAAGCCCTCACCCCATCCCATACTCCAATCCCTTGCCCCAGCCTGGATCTCCCTCCCCACATTCCGAATCCCTCGGCCCATCTGGCATCTCTAGTATTCAGTTTTTGGCATTGAAATAAATTACACTGTTGTAATTTCAGTTAGTTTCCATGCAGTTGATGGGTTAGAAAAGATCCAATGTGAGTTCTCTGCACTCAATGGACTGTTAGCCCAGCGCCCTGAACATGGCATTGCACGGTGAAAAGGTTTGCATCTATGTCTTACATGGACTGCGGCTCCTCTTATCTAATTTCTCCTACTTCCTACGTAGAGAAGGAAAGAACGGTTCCTGAAGAGGATGTTGAGGAGCCATTGTCCTTATTCCTGCCCTCAAATTGGTAGAGTCCAGAATCTTTATGCCCAGTTGATAACTGCACTGGAACAGCCCTGCTGGATAGCTGTGGAGGTAATAGTTAAGGGTTTCAATAACATTACAATCTCTGCATTGAACCCTACTGTGTCATGCATGGCATTGTTTCTGTGACCGTATAAAAATGGCCATTATTTTCAGAGTTTATTGTATGATAGATGCAAATAAATGCAAGTGTCCTCTAAAGCATTAGACTGCAGAAAGATAATAAAATCATATGTTGCTAGATTAACTTCTGTCAGCATACCATGGCTCTATATTTGCCCAGAGTTAAAATGTCAACCCTGGTTTTAATGAAGACATTCAGAGTAAGTATATGGCAATATTCAGTTTTAGAATAGAAGGAGATAATGCAGACAAGCAAATTAAAACTCCTGGAGCCCTATTCCCTGCCACAGAAGACAAGTAACTCTCATTGAGTTCAGTATGAGTTACTTATATCCTGAGGAGAGACTATGAATGAAAATAGGGGGGTTGAGCTATAAATTGTCAAGGAAATGAACAATGTTCTATAGTTTTCACCTATAATAATCAGACACCCCTTAGAGAAAATCTGGAGCCACATCATGAATTTAAAGTATATATCTTTAAAGTAGCAATGAACTTGGATGGCATTCATTTGGAAGCACCGAGAACAACTTAGTGATTGATCTAGTAAAAAACCTCAAACATTCCTTTGAGAGCAAAATGGTGTAGATCAAGAGGAGCACATGTGTATATTTTCTCTTTATCTGAAACTAAGAAAACAGGTTTATTTGATGAGAGCATGCCAAAACACACAGAAACCAAGTGTGAAAGTTCAGGTGGAATGGAAAACAGTAAAAACAGTGCATTCTTGATATTTCACTTTTCAGAAGCACAGCCTTCATATCCCTCAGAAACATTCAAGGTAGAAATTAATTCTCATTTAGTATCTATGACTCATGAGTCCTTGTATTCCTTGGTCAGATAAAGCATTCCTTTTCTTGTTACAGCAAGATAGAGAGAGCAGTGCAGTAAGAGACACTGAATAAGATAACAAGAAACAATATGTTGAACATGGATTGAAACAGTAGCTTCTCACTTCCAACAGAACAAGAACAATCCTTTCGCATAAAATGTAGAGCCACCTAATAAGGGAAGCCTCAAGTAATTTTTACCCTGGAATACAGCTGTCAAATAACTCATAATATTAATTATATTATTTAATGTATTCATGTTTAGGATTTCCAAATTTAGGACCTGCCTAATTATAGTGTAGAGGTTTAGGCTCAGCCTGGAGATCAGGCCCTGAGTTCCTGCAAGGGGAAGGGTCTCAGAGCCTGGGCTCCAGCCTGAGCCAGAATGTCTACATTGCAATTGTATAGCCTTGCAGTCCCAGCACTGCAAGCCAGAACCTCAGACTTTGTACCACAAGTTTATCAGCACAGTGTAGATGCAGCCATTGAGTTCATTGAGGCCTTGATTGAGCACTTTAACTCATGCCTAAAGTTAAACAGGTGCTTAAATGTGATTATTTTCAATAGGATTTATAGGTGTTTAAAAGCACAGCGTGTACCTAAATGTTCTGCAGAATATGGATGGAATTAATCATCTGGTTAAATGCTTACTTGAGTGGGATTTCAGACTGTTAGTCCAGAGATATGGAACTAGTGAAGTCTAAGTACTACTCACCATGAGTAAAGGCTGCAAAATCAGTCCTGAGATGGGTATTCTTACTCTTTCCCTAACCCTATGACATTCCTTCCAGTGAAGATATAGCTATAATTAGTGAAATTTATATAAACTGATGTTCATATTTCATTCATATTTGAAAACAAACTTCAAATGTAGAGCTTATTACATTTCATGGTGAAAATAGATAGCATGCAGTCCATTCACATATACCCATTTTGATAGCTTTGATGGGAAGAGAGGCAGGCATTTTCTAGAGGGAGGGGTGCAGTACTAGACTGAGGATGCAACGTTGCTGGCAATTGTTAACCACCGGGTTTTCCCCTCTGTGAAATTCTATTGAAAAGCAATTGTCTGAAAAATGAATCCAGCTGAATTGCAATGGAATTTTAATGGGAAAGCCGCATGTTACTAATAAGCATTCAAATACTGTGACAACTCAAACACTCTTCTCAGCACAAAGTAACATATCCTGTGATTTTTAAAACAACATTGTATTGAGGGACACCTATGCATTGTCTGAGAAACCCATTCTGAAAGCTCTACTGCAGCTCTCTATACCAGTTACAATATTACTAAATGATGTGATGAAAACCCGTAAAAGAGATTGTCCCTTTAGACCTATTATGGCTCTAATTGGCATCCTATTACACAAAGCAATGAACTCTCTCTCGAACCTACTAAAGTTTTATGCACTTTTCATTTTCAGTATGGTTTAAGTATCTGAAATGACAATTCTGACAGAAAGATATACGAAAAATGATACAATATTCGTACTAAAATGGAAAGCCTCCAGTCCTCAGAGCCAAGAGATAAACCAACATCTGCACGAACAGAATAATTGGCGGTGGCTTTCAATTCTGAATATATTAATAAAGCTAAGAGTGGTGGGGAAGCAATTTACAGGTGCAAACTGACAAATATCAACAAAAGTGCAGCTAGAATAGCATAATTCAGGGAACACACTCTATAAAGCGTTCAGTATCACAGCTTTATTTACTCACACATTTGTGTTAAAATAAGATTTTGATATTTTTTAATCAACATTGTTTAATTCAGTTTCTCATCCAGCTGTAAACTGAAATACTGAAACACAATGTTTTAGTTAATTTCTTTCTTTAATGGATATATTGGATTTCATGTTAACATAACAATGGGATGGACAATACTGGGACAGCTATACTGCAGAGGTGCCGTATACATACTACCCCATGCAGACCTTAATACTGACAAGCAACAACCTGTGATTTATTGTGCGAAAAACCTTACAAGCAGAGTGGAAAACAACAAACATCTCAAGGCTGCAAACGAAAATACTGTCAGTGTGTTCTAATACAGTTATCAAGTAATAATGCAAACAAAAAAAGAGAAACAGATGGGAGAAAGGAGAGGAAGATCTATTTCCAAGGCTAGAAATTATTGAAAATAGCCAGTGAACTAATAGTTTAGTGAGAAATTTCCTGGCTTGCCTCCTTAACAACACAAAAGTATCTGCTGAGAGTACCTCTGACAAGCTCATTTTAGACTCATGAACAGCTATTGTAATGCAATGGCTCTTAAACTCTAATGCACAGACAACTGGTAGTCTGTGGATCACTATATGGTGCTTCCTTGAGATTGGTTTGATACCCTAGTGTCACTATGTTGGCTCTTATTCCTTGTTTCATTCTGATTTTGTAGGTCAGCAAACTCTTCTCAAGAAGAACCTGGAAGCTTGTGCAAAATCTGCAAGTAATGAGGAACAGGAGATCATAGAAATGTTAAGGCTGGAAATGACCTTGAGAAGTCATCAAGTCCAGCCCACTATGCTCAGACAGGACCAAGTAAATTTACATAATTTCCGACAAGTTTGTCCAATCTGTTCTTAAAAGCCTCCAGTGATTGGGATTCCACAACCTCACTTGGAATTCCAGGCCTTAACAACCCTTGTAATTAGAAAGGGTTCCTAACATTTAACTTAAACATTCCTTGCTGCAGACTAAGCCCATTATTTCATCTCCTACTGTCAGTGGACATAAAGAACATTTGATCATAGTCCTTCTTATGACAGCCCTTAATATATTTGAAGACTGTTTTTATTGATTCATGAATTCCAAGGCGGGAAGGAACCATTCTGATCATCTAGCCTGCCCTCCTGTATAATTGAAACTATTAAACTTATGTGATCTAGGAATTATTTGGCATCTTTTAGGAAAACATCCAATCTTTATTTTAAAATAGTGATGAAGAAGCTATCACAAGTCTTGATAAATTGTTCCAATAGTTAGTTAGTCTGACAGAGAATGACTCAGAGTAAGAACCACTCAGCATGAATAAAGGATTTGGCCCATTAGCTTACCTCACAAATACACCCCGTCTCAAAATAATATTACCCTTTTAATTTGACACTTCAAAAGGTTGCACCAAGCTGACCAAAAGAAAATTAAAGTTTAGCCCAAACAAAGAGTAATTCAAAAGACAGACATTACTTGGTCTGCAAGATGGAAGTATATTTGACAATAAAATACAGTAGCAACTGAGGTATCCCAGTTGTTAACATAGCTTTTTTGGTTTTTGCTGGTTTCATTGCTATGCACACAAAAGCAGGTTAATGAACATGTAAATGAATCGTTAGATGCTAAACTCACCACTGTATGCACATTCTCCTCATCTGCATGTGTAACTGATATACTTAATAGAGATTTTTTGGCATTATCAACAATATTGGCAATTAATATTGATATGGGAAACCACAAAACAGTAATTTAACTATAAATTCCTTTATTAAGTCCAAAGGCCAAACGGTATTTTATACAGTGGCTCCAAACATATCTAACAACCTAAAAATATGCAATCACTACACCGCACACAACAAAACATTTTAAAGCATTTGATCGAAATACTTACAAACGAGATAAACCCAGGGCTGCATAGACCACATTGGTCAGCTCCAACATGGTCAGGTAGGTATTAGTAATGAACCTTATAAGAGCTTCCTTTTTATACCCTTTAATAACTGAGTCATGTCATTGCCAGTTATGGCTAAAAACCAAATTTGAGGCAGTTCACCCTTCTTTCCAGTCTTAATGCAGATAACATTTACAACCTTCTTTCTCCCCAAGGCCTTTCCTTCCCTCCTTTTTGCTGACCAACAGTTTGTCTTTTGCACCTGCATTCACACAGGCCCTAAATTTTGAGGTAATACTGGTGTGGTGAGGTGGAAAGGACCATCTTGGCTCATTTTAGGACAGCTTTATTTTGTATTATTCAAAACCATCTTCAGTCATGCCTATTGGTCAGAGACCAGTTTCCCCTTATCTCATGAGTTATTCTTTGAACCAGCTATCCTCCCTACTTCACTCTTCCTTGCCTTTTAACTCCTTATTCTCAAGGTCTTTTTTCTACTTGCAAGTTAGGGCCTTTGTTTAAAAGACGTATATATCCATAAGCCAACCCTTATTCTTTAATTTCATATGTACCCTACTGAGTTGAACTTGGATATAAGGGCAGGTTGGGGAGGGACACATTATGGACCAAACACAGAGATAATATTTCACACTTTGACGCAAAAGATTAAAGCATGAACCTCAAACTTCAATTCTCATGAGTGAAATATTGTGGAGGAAATCATCCTGTTCTGGAAAAGGTAGAAAAGGAACCTGGAGAACAGCAGCATCTATATAGGGAATAGGGAAAATTCGTGAAACCACACAAGTTACTGCCTTCTCTCTCAACCAGGAATCTGTGATATCAATGGGGAGGAAAGATGATCTTGTGAGTAAAGCACACTGGAGAGCTATGTTCTTATTCGTGGGCCTGTTGACAGGTTTTTTCCATGTGACCTTGGGAAAGCCATCTAACTCTTGGTGCCAGTCTGTAAAATGGATACTAGTTCCCTGCTTTGCATGAAATTGTGGGGAAAATCCAACAATTTTGAGCTGCTTAAATACTGTTGAGATGGAGCTCTTAAAAGTAACTGGACATTTAGACAGAGTTAGTTAACCCTGAAAGGTACTACTAAGGCAAGCAAATTACAGGAGAGTTCAAACAGCACTTACATTGGAAAGATAGGCTTTGCAAACTTCCAAACCTGAAAGGCTCTTTTGGGCTAAGTTGACTATAAAAATCCAAAAGAAATCAAGGAAAAAATTCTTCGAGACTGCTTTAAGTGACAGCTGTCATACTTCTAATGATATCATTATATACAGACATACTTCTGTATGACATATTCTAGGCAATAACAATATTGAAATGGACTCAGCTACATACTGTATGATTATGATTAACCTGCACTCTATAAATTCAGGTTTCAGAGTGGTAGCTGTGTTAGTCTGTATAAGCTTGGTTGTTTTTGCTGATCCCCAGATAAATGTGTTAGTCTCTAAGGTGCCGCAAGGACTCTTCATTGGTTTCCCCCCACCCCCTATAAATTCAAACAATGGAGAGAAATGTAATAAATTTTAAAAGACAAATTTTGGCTATAAAATTATTTTCTTGAAGATCCCCCAACCAAAAAAGTTCCTTCATTATGATTTCATTTTCTTTTCAGTTAATCTGTTTGCAGATTTGAACAAAGGTATTTTGGGGTCTTCTAAGCTTTGAGAACACTTTTCTTTTATAGTCACTATGTCAGTTAACAAAAACCTCCCTATTTTTAACTTTGTTCAAACACAAAAAAATTAACTTTTAGTGTTTGAGGCTGTGAAGAGGAAGATAGGAAAGGAAACCTACTGAATTTTAAACTTTTTATCTGAAGGGCAAAGGGATTGTTTAAAGACTTAAGAACAAAAATTCCATTTGTACTAACAGCAAATTGTCAAGGTTTTCAAAAAGACACAAAAAGTTGGCGACATTTAAATTGTTTTCAATCAGTTACAAATTGATTGACAAATAAAGCAATGAAGGAATGAAGATTAAAAAAAAGTTAGCATTATATCAGTTGATGGTACTTCACCTGCTAGGACACTAGAGAAGGCAAGGTTCAAAGAAACAATGTCAAGATGTGCTCTTTACTGAAAAATACGCATTCTTTTATTTACAGTCAATAGGATTCCAAAAGTGTTTTGTCCCTGTAGCATTGCTGCAGTGCAGAGTTAACTTTTTTATTTATTTTCAATTTGATTCCAAAGGGAACCTTCATTAAAAGCTAAAGTCAGCTTAATGACACAGATCTGGCATTAAACAATCTCATTCTCCTATTGTAAGAGGCTAGAAGGCAATAAAACTCACTGTCATTTTCATATTAGTAATAACATCATATGTATCACCTTGCCATGAGCATTTAGCTCTTTCCCAAGCACAATAGTACTTCTCTGTCAGACAAAACAAAGAGAAAAACTACAGACAAGAAGAAAGTAGTAATGATGGGGGCAAACCCCAAGGCATAGCAGTTGGGGACAGATCCTTAGCTGGTATAAACCAACAAAATCTTTTAAGTTCAATGGAACTATATCAACTTACACCTCAGGTGAGAATCCATCCCTCCGTTTTGATAAGCAGCTCAGAGAGTCTATGCTTATTCAAAGTTTATCCCAATTACTCAGAGTTGGTGTAAAGTGTACTCAAGAGGCCACATCACCACTGCTACTGTTAGTTGCTTCCTAATGTTTAATGTTAACTGTGTAAGGAGGAGAGTAGGGGAGGACTGAAAATTAAATTTCTATCCATTTCTGCTATGAAAAATAAGTTGGCAGAGGTCTTCCAGTTGGTTTTCCTCCATATTTTTTTCTTCCTTCTGTAAGAGGATGAGTGGTTTAACTGGATTTAATGATGCTTTACAGCACTGACTTCTTTGGCAGCATTACAAAATATCTTACAGGTGTTCCAGCATGGCCCATTGAGCAGGATGAAGAACAAGGTCCTTCTTGAGATCACTGACAATTGAAAATGATGTCTTCAATAACTGTTACTTTTTTTAATCAAGAATACATTCAATCATATAATAAGTAGAATACCATCTGCTTAAATTAGTTATTTGAAGTTGAGGTTTTCTGCTTTTGAATTTGGGCCAGAGTCTCTCAAGCTTATGCACATTGATTAAAACTGGGGCAATTTTTTTTTTTCCTGATTTGTTTTGAGTGTCTCAGGACATGTCCATCCCAGAAGCAAGAGCAACTAACATCTGTAAAGTTTTGGCACATATACTTGTGGGGAGTAACCTGTAGGTAGTAGCTCCATGTAGCTCAAAAACTTGACTTTTTCACCACCAGAAGTTGGCCCAATAAAATATATTACCTCACACACCTTGTCTCAGGGATATATTCAGGCACAATATAATTTTAGCACTATAGCTGGAACTGATTTGCTTAGTTTATAGAAAAAAATATTGCATCATTTTCTGCAACAGGCATTTCTCTAAGATCTAATTTCTGTACTTTCAGTTAAATAGAACTAGCAAGGCATTCTGCAATGGCCACAGTGGTACAGCAGCTATCCTCCCATTTAAAAATAAATACATATATAAGGTGTTTCTGCTTTTTGTAATTATAAACCAATATCAGAAGCCATGCAGGCAATACCAAGCACTACAAACCACTTGTAAAGCTCTAATCTGCAAATTTATCATGAAGGAGATTTCCACAGTCAGATTAATGGAGCACCAAATTTGGGATTTTTTTGCTGCATTAATGTAAATGAACAACACCATCTCAGATTTCATAAACAAATACAGTAACCTAATAAGGTCCAACAAACTTAGGAATGTTTTACGTTAAGTCCCTGCTGCCTCTACAAAGTGTCCTAGTGATTGTAAAACACAGTCGACAGACCACCTGAAGGAGCTAACAGGAGGTTGGGTGGACACATATAATGTTCACTTCAGGCACCACTTCCTGATCTGTTATATAGGATACTTTGCCTTCCATTAAGCCTCCTCAGGAGCACCTTTTTCAATCTTCCTCCACCATTCCCTTCCTCCTGTATGCACAGAGCGACAGGTCCCTGTCAAGTCAGACTCTGGATCCTGCTGTAAGGTACATTTTTGGAATACAGGAACATGATGCTTTCCATATTTATTAAAAACAGAAACTGCATTTTTCATATGCATTCATTATCTTGCATTTATAATACACAAATAATTTGGGAGGATAGAAGAGAGAGGGAGGAATAGAAATTGATATGTGGTTTTGTTTTTTGGTTGGGTGGGGGGGGTTGGGACAGGGAGACAGGCACTAGGTTGGTGGAAAAAATGTTAAGGTCAGTTGTGAATGTGCTAATACAAAACAATTAAAGAGAGGGCAGCTTTAAAGATGAAGATGCCCTTCTGCAATAGACAACTGGTAAATAATCTCAAGGGGAGCATTAAGAGATAGCAGAATAAATACACTATTTTGAGGACTAAATATCAAGAATGTCTGTGAAATGGAAACAGGTATGGGCTCAGCAGTGAAGCACAGGGTATATAAGTCTTTGGACTAAGGGGAAGGAGTGAATTTCTAGGAATCAGTAATGAATGTGTTCACTATTACTACTGCTTTTCCTATAATACATCACTCACAGATTGACACTAATAACTAATATCCTCATTTTCTAGCTAGTTAGATGTTCTCCATTACCATCAGATCTGAATGCCCATCAGTATCAATGTTAGTTTATAGAGGAGTGTTTTGTGCACTTAGCGTCTTTAGGAATTATGGATAGGTCTTTCTTGTAGTAGCTAGGTGTTGAAAAACAAAGTACAACACTTTACACTTAGGGCTATACTTGTTGAGCCTTTTGCGGTTGTCTTAACTTTTGATTTTTTTCCTCTGTCCCACTTCCACCACCATTTTTCGTAGTTTATTTTTCAAAGGAAGCAGAAGTCATTTCCTCAAATCCACATGTATGCCAGCATTCTCAGTGTATGCTGATATGAAAGGGGCTTGATATTTGATCTTAACCTGTTGCCCCAGGTAGATGGGGCCTGTTAGCCATGGTGGATAGCCCACCTAGGAGATCAGACCTGTTCAGCCACTTTGTAAAAATTGTGCCAATCACACTTTGAGGGGTCTTCATTTTCAAGGTGTAGATTAATGTAATGCTAGGATATCCACAAGAAGTGATGCACAACCTCTTTATCTGATGGGCTGTGGAAAAAATGTGAAAAGGTATTCTGGACACATACAGCTAAAGAACCAAGCCCAAGAAATATGTTTGGCTTCCCTGAATATTGAAGTGACTGGACTAAAGAACTAGTTGAGACTTTGCAAAGAAGAAGTGTGAACATTATCTATATACAAAAGACAAAAATGGAAAGGTTGAAATCTATGATCAGGTAAGGTTACAAGATAATGTACCATGGCTCAGTAGCAAAGAGGAATAGAGTAGGAATAATCATAGCAGAAATATTACAGGATAAAGCACTGGACATCCAAAGGAAGATGGAACAAAATGATTAGACTACCAATGAACAGAGAAAAAATAATATTATATGTGGACATGTGCCACATGTCAGTTATATGACTGAAGAGAAGGAGGAATTCTAGATAGCACTGGACCAAGTGCTAAGTAAGGTACCACAGCTGAATACTGGATTATTGAAGAAGAGAGAACACAATAAGGGCTACAACAATTGTAATGAAGGATGAGACTTTGGAACCAGAAAGGAGGCTGACGATATTTTAGAGTTAGCCAGAAACCATAGCCTGATTGTTGCCCATATGTACTTTTTAAAAAGGGAGGAACATTTAATTAAATACAAGAGTTGTGTCAATATGTCCCAGATCGATTACATCCCAACAAGAGGACAAGAAAAAGCTGCTTTAAAACGATCAAGGGAAAGCTGATGGCAGAACATGGATTTATAGTGGGGGACAAAAGACTAATGATAGAATGTAGAACTAAGCAATGGAGTTAGTCTGAGATTTAAGAGTGAGGTCATATGGAGGTTGGAGAACAACCAAACTAACCATCATATAATTGAAGCTTGGAGAAAAATATCTAGACATGCTACAGAAAGTACATTAGCTACTTGTGGCCAAATGAAAGGAGGGAAATTCCCTGGAAAAGAGCCGGGTGGTTCTTCACCGAGTAGCAGTAAAGAAGTAGGAGAAAAGGTCTAAATGATGGCAGGAAGTCAGAATGATGAAAAGTTACGAGGAATACAAGCTAGTAAGGGAAAGAATTGTTGCAGAAGCTAAGGGCCAGGCATTTAAAGCATTATACACAGAATTATTACCTAAGGAAGGGGGAGAGCTGAGGTTAATCAAAGAAGCACAGAGAACATGGCAGCTGTTAAGTGCCTCAAAGATAAAAAAAAAAAAGAGTACTGGTGAAAGAGGGTGAACGCCTTAGGAAGTGGCAGCAGTTTTCTGAGAAACTGCTCAATGAAATGACTGTGAAGAAACAGGTGAAGCATCATGCACAAACCACCTCACAAGACCTATCATCATGATGGAAACTCACATAGCTCTGAAGATGAAACCTGGAAAGGTAGCAGGAACAGATGGTGTACCAATGGTGGCATTTAATTCACAAGGGAATGGTGATGACAAATTTTCTCAACTTAATTCTCCATACTCCCCTGTTAATTTAATTTGTCACATGATGAAGGGGCTGGAAAGAATCAAGAAAAGACTTCAGGAAGAGATGTAGCATCAAATAATCAACAACCTATTTGGTTGTATGCCAGGAAGTAGGCAATGGATGCAATGTTTGCAGCCTGAATATTGAAGGAGAGGTAGAGGGAGGAATGCAAGGAATTGCATGAAGTGTTTGTAAATTTAGAGACTTATAACAGAGTCCCTAGATAAATATTTTTAGACTATCATGGACATGAATGAGGGTATGTAGTGGGGTAGCTGCCCCAGTCCTGGGTAAATAGGAGTAAAAGCAGCCCTGGAGAGAGCTTCAGCTGTGAAAGGGCTGTTTGGGGAAGCAGCCACAGTTGTGGCAAGCTCAATGAGGCCCCAGCTGGCCCTTATAAGAGGGCTAGGAGCTGAGGAGTCTCTCTATAGTAGTGGAGAGAGAAGGACCTAGCTGCTGGAAACAAGGTATCTGAAGCGAAGCTATTCAGAGCAGAGCAGGGCTGGGGAATAGGGCAAATAGGGGGCTGGGGAGGTCCAGCCTACTAAACCTCCAGGCTGCAGGCCTTGATGAAGGCCTATATAGGTACTGGGACTGCAGAGAAGCAGCCCAAGAATTGGCAAAAGCAGCAGGTCCTACCCCCTGCCAATGATGAGTGGCCATTACAGACTGAAGTCTGCCCCAGTGAGTGGGGGCTAGATGATGACTGGCAGTAGCCACTGAAGCAAGGAGGGATTAGAGGGTTGGGGGTTCCCCTGGGAAGGAAGACCCAGACTCTGGATGCACTGCCAGGGGGCAGCACCCCAATGAAAAGAGGCACCGAGGTCCAGGAGGGATACAGGGCCAGCAACAAGCAAGACATCGGCCAGCAGAGGGTGCTCCAAGCTGGAAAAGAGCTAATTTCTTAGACGACCAGCAGGAATGCCGCACTGTTGAGTCTCACATCCTACAGGGTAGTACAACAGTAGTGAAGACCACCTGAAGCTACAGCAAGTTATTCACAATGCAGGTAAGTCTTCAATGAAGGATCAGTCTTAAGCCCATTCCTATTTGTGATTGTAATGGATACCTTGATGCAGGAGATTAGCAGAGAGGCTCAATGGAGCATGCTTTTCGACGATGACATGTTATGCTGGTAACATAAATATGAGATCCCCTCTCTGCCCTCTCCCCTCACCCTTCCCTGGGTATAAACCCAGAATTATACTGTTTTATACCTCTCATGGATCTGTACAAACTAAAATCATTAATAGTTCACTCTCCCCTCAATGTGGGAAAGATATGCAACAAGACTATGTTAACCATGTTGAGATTTTTCCCTGGACACTTCACTCAAAGGCACACTTGTTTAGATAAACTTTTTTTTTGCTTTAAACTACAAAAAGATCGATTTCAGGTGATTATAAGTGAGAGCAAACAGATTAAAGCAGACTACCTAGAAAGAAGACATGAGAAAGGTTGGTGTTATCTTGGAAGACACACTTGACAAAAATGCTTGGAAAGGAAGAAAGCTGCCACCCCCAACTGATGGGATAATGTGAAGAAAAAGGTGATCCTGTTGGGAACAATTAGAAACTATCAATGTCTCCATAGATTGGGAATAATCAGATTTTGTAGATGGTGATGATTCAGAGGCTGATATGATGGGTATGGAGACATCAGTATAACTGTTTTCTGTATACTTCAACTTTACATTTCAATGGAGTCACCTCAATTATATGCTGTCACAAGTGAAGACCTCAATATGAAAGGCAGTTTCAGATCAGGATGGCTGCTACTACAGCACAATGTTCTCTCAGGGAAACTTCATTTTTCCCAACCTCTCCCCATTTTTTGTTTATTTTTGCTTTCCTTTAATCTGAAATAAAAAAAAAATGACTGAAAGTATATCATTACTCTGTGTATCTACAGATTTATACTACACTTATCACCATGGTTTCAGAGTGATCTAGAAAATCTAAAAGTAAATATAACAAATCAGACAGCCCCATAATCTCACATATTTTATTTTATACTTTAATATAATATATTTTAGATATTATATTATAGGTAGACTTGATTGAAGAAGTATTTTTTTTTATCTGACAGCAGCTAGAGTCTTGCTTGTTTTTTGTTTATGGAAAAACACAGTCCAATTACAGCACCAGTAATGTCAAGCAAACTGTTTTATGACCTGTTTTGCACCTTCACCACTATTCTGAACACTGTGTTCATGTGGACTGCTTTTTTTTCTGGATGGGGTCACAAAACAAAAGCTGCAATTTAGGTTTTCCTATCAACATATGAGCCAAAAGCAAATGAGTTGGTAATCACATACCAACACAGAAAAAACACCTGACACACCATCTCCTTGAGGTGCTGTGAAACAGGACCATTTTTGCCCTGTATGTCCCAGAGAGCCTAATGAAAGCATACAATTTTAAACAGAACCAGTTCAAATCAGATTTCTCCTCTTTAGTTCTATCAAATATTCAGACCAAACCTCAACGTGAGATCCAGTTCATTCATAAGATAATGCTTACAAAAACAAACAGGGATTGATGTCACTCTTACAAGTAGAAAGCTCATGAACCCCAGGGACTCAATCACCGAAATTGCTTATCTGTTCTCCCTTGCAAAATGCCCTGGGATTCTCTCTGAAGAGAACTAAAATGATGCTTTGCAGCCTGAGAAGTCCTTCTCCCGTACCATACAGGCCAAGGAGATGCCTTCAGGAGCCAGTGTGGCTCTGCCTTAATTCCAATGCAAGGCTGTGTCTAAATGGCACAGTTGAGCCTTGTGTACTAAACCCATGTGCAATTTATACAAATCTGAAACCCATGCAGCTGAGTACACTGAAGTTTTCCATATAGCAATGGATCACTGTTTTTCTGCCAAACAACAATGGGGTTGAAAGACCCTCATTGTTTATTTGTACTGCAGTAGCACCTAGGAGCCCCAGTCATGGACCAGGTTCCCACTGTGCTAGTCCCTGTAGAAGCACAGAACAAAGACACTGTCTTCACCAGACCTCATGCTCTTCCCCCCAGCCCTGGAATCTGTCACCACAGTTCAAGCATGGAAGTTCTCCAAGAGAATGAATCACTGGGCCCAAGAACAGAGCTGTAGATCTTGGGGTCCATTGGTCCTCTGGTTGTTTGTCAGAGGTAAAGGACTGTTATATTCACTAGTGACCATTGTGGGGGCTTTTTTTGCAACAAGCTGGACAAATTATTATCCATTTTGCATGGTTTTCCACCACTATTGCCTTATATTGTTCTGCTTCAGGCCACCATGAAAAAAAATGTTAAAAATCCAAACAGAGAAAAATTGTCACTACTTATCTATAAATCATAGAAGTGAATTGCAAGCCAGTGGAATTGAAAGTGTGAAAGGATCCAAGCTCCATGAGTTCTGCTTCAGAACAGTGGATCACTCTGAAGCTAGCATTCAATAGTTTGGCATTATTATTTATCCTCAGAAGCAACCTTATCCAAGGTCTGCAAGACTTCATAATCTGTTATGTCTATGCTCTATGTTCTCCTTCAGCTGACTACCCTGTATTGCCGATAACAAATGACATCCCTAACCCAAAACCCCAGAACAAAACTTTTCTGCTGCAGGTCTATCTTTACAGGTAACCTAAGCAAATTTTCACATTAAGATTGCAATTGAAGGGGAATCCTTAGGCTTCCTCTCTCCCCTCCCCTGATTCATAGTCATTCTTTATTATTGCTGAAGATTATCCTTCCTTTAGTTATGCACAAAAATTCCTTATTTGATACCTTATTTGTGTACATCAAAGCAGTTTGGGTTACTTTATTCTTATCAAAATGTTCTGACACACAATGCAGACTTGTAAAATTGTTGTTTGATAGAACCTCATTCTATTATAAAGCCAGAAACATGGTAGTTGAGTGTTTCTGGAAAATGACTTAGTTGCTTATGTCTAATACGTAATTTTAGAAACACACAAAACTTTCAGCATTAACTTGCAGGACCATAGTTCTCCTTAGTAATAAAAGTGGGGGGAAAACAACAATATTGTAAAAATGTAACAATGCATTAAGATTCCATCTTGAGATCTTCAACTAGAACACATGCTACCATATACATTTTTTCTAGTTTTAAAACCAGCTGTACTACAATTATATTTCCCAAGACCTTTAGAAGGGCAATGTGAATGTTGTTCACTGAGTGGCAGCTTCAAAAGATATATTTAAAGTCTGCATTGAACATGGAGCTGACAAAGCAACCAAGCAACTAGAATGGTGATCTCTTAAGCAATGTAGAAGCCAGAAGAAAAATATTTTAGTTTTCTGATGTGCTTGTCACAGAATCAATTGCATGATCTATATTTATACAAAAATGACCTTTAACTTTGCTCTAAGGAGGATTTGCTTCACCTACCACAGTGTATCCACTACTATATGTTGGGCGCAGTGCTGTTTTCTCAGTGAATTATGATAGTGCTGTTTCTCCCCCAGCAAACAAGTCAATGATCAGGTACAGATCAAGAGTTCAGTGAAGTTGTTAAAGTAGCATCACTATTCTGCCAAATCATTCCTATTTATGTCAAACCAAGTCAAAGGATATGAAGCAATCACAGGAAAATAAATACAAGAGGCATACATCTTATCAATCATCTTATTATAGTGCCACTATTGTAAACCTTGTCCCTGAATTAGTTTGTCAATTGGCCCTTGTTAGAATGGGAAAGACTGTAGAATCAAACTATCGTGTCCCTTCTCTCAAACTAGCCATCCTCTCAAGGCTCTTGAGTAAGCCAATAAACTTTTGAAGCTCTATCTTCGGTACAGATGAATCCCTCAATATTCCTTCCGTCTATGAGGGCTTGATCTTATGAGAAGGGATCTCAACAAAACTGCTGGAAAAAGGCTTCTGAAAGAACTGGGGTAGCTTTTTTGTAGGAGATAGGGGAATTATTTATTAGTTAACTTTAATCTCTAGAAAGTGGATTATTATTTTGTTTTATATCACTGTATGTGTTTCCAATATTCTTACTTGCTATCACTTGAATCTCTGTTCTTTGATCAAATTTATTCTTGTTTTCACTATGAATATATTAAGTGAAGCATGTTCAGTGGAGCTGTGTTCTAAGATACAACTGGTAAGCTGCAGTGTAGAGTTTTTTTGAAAACAGAAGGCCTGGTAATTCTGCAAATATTCAGTGAATACAGGGCTGTACACTACAGGGAACATCTGGAGGACTTGGGTCTTGGTGTGTGCCTATCCCTAACCTGTGCAAAGATAGGGAGGCCTGAAAGGTAGTGCCTGTGTTTGTAGAGGCTGGTAGTTTGAGGGAGCTGATCCACAGCAGGCACAGACAAGACTTCCTCATACAAAGGGCAGGGAGTGGTTAGGTGCCTCACCAACCTGGATGTCCCTGGAAAGCATCACAGATGTATTACCACTGTAATGGATCTCAGTCTGTTAAACACTTTGGTTAAAAATTTCAGAAGCATCTAAGTCATTTAGGGGCTAAAGTCACATTGAAAGTTCAGCCTATTCCGTGGACAAGTCACATGTTTATTTGACTATCTCCATTTAGAACCGTTTCTCAACCCAACCCCATTCCACTGCTTCAAACTCTATTGAGAGGCATCTGCCAGTATATAGACATGCAAGTGTGGATTTGCCATATGGGTTCATTGTGACCACCCTATGAATATAGCCATGGGTAGTGGGGGGAACCCCTCTTTGGGGAGGCTAGCTCTTCTTCCCCAGCCCCACCCCTTGTGCCTGAGCTCTGCCTTCCCCCGTGGCTGGAGCCCTGAGTCCCCTTGCAGCCGGAGGACCCCCATGCCAGCCAGAGAGCCCCTCCCCGCCTCCAGCAACACTGTACCTCCCCTCTTGAGACCTCAAGCCATCCCATGGGAAAAGCTAGTCTCTTGCCAAAAAACCTGAGCTTTTGATATGCACCATGCAGGTTCCACGATAGTTGAAGATGCAGTATGTGTTAATCAGCTTCCTAGGTTCATCAGTAATCTCCCTGGAGGAAACTGAGTAGCATATAACACCTCCTCACCCACCCCAGAACCTGCATGGGGCATCATAATAAGCAAAAACTTCCAGTGCAAATCCTGCAACCAGCAGCCACAGCTATGCCTGAGGAGGCTTAGCTGCTGCCTATGAATACAGCTGAGTTTTCAATTCCACTTTTTTATTTGTTTTCCCCCGCTACAGCATATTTACAATACTGCAAACCCAATTGCTATAAAAATAAATTTGAGAGTAACAAAAAACTTTGTTAATGTATCAGAGATCTGGCACACAGACCTGCCTACCTATGTACATATATTAAACTGTACCTTTCTTGCAGGAATATAGTGTCTTTATTACAGGAATTGTGTTGGGTGAAATTTACTCAAGGAGACAGAAGACATGTGAAAGTTGTAGGATTAATATACGCGAAAAAAATCCAGAACAAATATGTTAGTCAGCGTTATATGTACAGGTATGTGTGCATGCATGCGCACACCACACACACAGTTCATTCAGCCGCAGCAGTGTATATACTGCACACTAGCTGCTTTACTTTATGGAATTAACAAATCAGATTTGTGTGTATTAACAAGTTTCCCCACTTCATCCTGAGGCATGCTGGACAGCAATGCTTGCAGGCACAGAACATCATTTTCAAATACTGAATTTGGATTTTAAGCAAATAATTTCCTTGTTGCCCAGTTTGGTAAGAAAAAAAGTATTTTGATTTTTTTATAACTGATATTTTGACTGAAGCAGATTTCTAATTTAAAACATTTAAGTACACACTTTCTTTTTAATTCCTTATATGTTAGCATGACTAATTAATTGGTATTTAATAATTAGTACTAAGTAATTTAGTACTTTATAAAATTTGGGCACATATACTATACCTTCCATTTAAGGTTTTATTTATTTATTTTATTCTTTCGAGCAAAAATATATATCTATTAAAATGAGCACTTACAATATTTATTTTCTGTGGAAGTTTATGAGACACAAGCAATTTATCTTGAGGAAAGATTTTATAGGAGATAGTATTGTTAAAACTACAATGTTTCTAACTTTACTAATACTGGGATCTCTTTTCTTCATTTAGAATTTCTCTTTGCTGTCAGTTGCCTAGAAAATGAAGTAATCACACAAATGTGAAATCAGCTGAAGTCATTTCAGCAGGCTATGGCTAAGCTAACTGCCTCCTCCTTCCTTCTACCCACTCCTCATTTTTTAATATCTGATTAACAACTCACTAGCAATCACTTAAGCCACCTTCTCTGACCTTTCATAATTTAGTTAAGAATGACTTTAGTCACTTCTTTCTAGGCTGGTGTCAAGAGATCTTATGGAAAAAGGTCAAGATATTGACACAGTTCATAAGGTTGCTATAAATTGGGTTACTAAAAGGAAGCTTTAGTTTGGCTTCATATTGCAAAGATGACCTATGCCTGTCGATAGCAAAGATGGCAGAGTGAGGGCAGCAGGCTTCAGCAGTATTACCGAGCATACTTAAACTGTGTGAGGATGCCCAGTACAAGCCAAACAGCACTTAAATGGGGTAAGAGGAATGACATCACCCCACATGCCCTCCCCGCAAAACACACGTTGCCTTTGTTCATGTGTTTATCATTCCAACCACTTTGTCATGAAGACCTATTTTTAAATAACTAAATAACTATTACAGGCTTGCATGCTCTGCTGGTACAGTTCTAGTTGATAGCTTTTGTCATTCTTATTGCATGAATGTTTGCTGGATGAAAAGATTTCTTTCATGTCGTTAGCTGATTCATCCTTAAGGATGCAACATTGGTCTGGTGACTGATCTTTTATTGAAACACTCCTCTGCACTTTTATCTCTGAGAGAATAACAGACATCATTAACTGACATCTAGAAAAAGTGGAACCACCCACTCCTGATCTGTGTTACAGAACTAATTTGTGTGACATGTAGACAGGTCTGAAGACACTTCCACAGTTCAGTCACTTACAGGCATTTGCTAAAACACTGGGAATAATTCATTCATTGCGTAACTTCAGTACTGGGACGAATACATCAATGGACCCTGGACTTCAGAAAAGAACACTTTGACTCCATTAGGGAACTGACTATCAGGATCCCCTGGGAGGCTAATATGCAGGGGAAAGGACTAAAGCTGGCTGTATTTTAAAGAAGCCTTATTGAGGGCACGGGAACAAACCATCCTGATGTGCAGAAAGAATAGCAAATATGGCAGGCGACCAACTTGGCTTAACAGTGAAATCTTTGGTGAGCTTAAACACAAAAAGGAAGCTTAGAAGAAGTCTAAACTTGGACAGATGACTAGGGAGGAGTATAAAAATACTGCATGAGCATGCAGGGGCATAATCAGGAAGGCCAAAACACAGGAGTTGCAGCTAGCAAGGTAAGGGTAGCAAGAAAGGTTTCTACGGGTGTGTTAGCAATAAGAAAAAGGTTAGGGAAAGTGTGGGACCCTTAATGAATAGGAGAGGTAATGCAGGGTGGATAAAAAGCAAAGATTTTTTTAATTTAAATCAGATTTTTTAATAAAATGCTTTGAGGAAAAAACCTATCTAAAGATAGTTTTAATTAAGATGTACCTTTGAGTTATAATGTTTCATCATGGAATAGGGGTTATAAATTCTAATTCTATTGTATGAGACAATATATTCATGTAATGTTTAAGGAAAGTTTTCTAAATGAGTTCTAATAGTTTATGGATTAGGGACCCAATCTTATGAGGTTCTAGGGGCTTCTGTATAGATTACTTAGGTTCACAGGCATGCACACCACATTTCATTAGGGTGTGCACCCAGGGAATTTTCTTTTTATTGGCAAATATTTATTGAATATTCAGTCATAAAGGACATTATTTTTATTCATCAAACAAACTAAAGAAACTAAAACTTAACTTTTTTTTTTTTAAATTAAAAACTAAACTTTACTTAAAAATACAAACTTCAAAAATGAGACACAAAATAGCCAATTTTTGCTGTAGTGATAGCCAGGTGTATACAAAGATACAGTCAGGCTGTGGCAGGAGGCTCAGGGCGGGGGGTTGGGGCACAGGATCTGGAAGGAGGCTCAGGGAAGGGAGTTGGGGTGCAGGAGGTTCAGGTCAGGGGGCTGGGGGCAGGAGGGACATAGGGTACAGCAGGAGGTTGGGGTGCAGCAGGGGGTCGGGATGTGGGCTCCAGCTCAGTGCCGCTTACCTGGAGTGGCTCCAGGTTGGCAGCAGGGCCAGGACAGGCCTTGGCCCCAGCCCCGGGCCACTCCACTAAGCAGCCAGCACCCTAACCCTGCCAGCCCTTGGGGAGGGGAGCAGAAGGTTCCATGCACCTGTGGTTTCCTCCCCTAAAGCTCCTATTGGCCGTGGTTCCTCATTCCCCACCAATGGGAGCTTCAGGGGAGGTATCCACAGGCAAGAACAGCACGCGGAGCTCTCTGCTCCCCCTTCCACAGGGGCAACAGATACATGCTATCAGCCGCTTCCTGGAGCTCAGCTGGTGTATAAAGAATATTTTCATCCCCTGGACTAATTCATTTCAAATTAAGAAATTGTTTGGTACCTGAAAAGCAGGAAAGCTTGCTTTTCTTTTCCAGATTATGAACAAATATGAAAATGAAGGTGAAGATGATGAAGTTTAACAGAGGGAAATAGATTTCAGTTTGTGTAATGACCATGTTAATTTTCCCCTACTATTATTCACATCTTCTTGTCAACTGTTTGAAATGGCCATCCTGATTATCATTACAAAATGTTTTTTTGCTCTTGCTAATTAATTAAGGTGATCTATTATTATCATCTTCTTAGAATTGGTATGGCAACCCCCATCTTTTCATGTTTTCTGTAATGAAAACATGAAAGATGCTCTAATGAAGAAATTCATTCTTTCTAATGAAGAAATCTGACCCATTGTAAGTCATGGCCAAGCTGCCACTGACTTCAACTGGGTCTAGATTTCCCCCAGTAAAAGGACTTTACCCATTCAGGTAAATAGTATTTTTCCATTGACTTGAATGGAAGTAGGATCAAGCCCTTAGGATGGGTCTAGTTTTCCCCCAATAAAAGGACTTGTCTTTACCCATGCAGGTAAATAGTATTTTTCCATTGACTTGAATGGAAGTAGGATCAAGCCCTTAGTATGGTGCACTTGAATACATGTATTTGAGAAATGAAAAGCAGTCAAAAATATCCTTAAATCTCAGCAGACACTGAAAGCTTTAATATAGAAATTACATCCAAATTTTACTCCAGGAGTGACAGATGTAAAACCACTATTACAGAGTCTGCTTCACGGTATGCTAATATACTACTTATAGTACCTTTGTACTACTACAGCATTAAAAAAATTATGAGTCATTTATTATGAATGATGTAGATACATTTTGAATTGCAGTATGAAAGATCATTACAACAGGTATAACATGCTAGAACTAGTTATTGCTTGAAGACAGAAAGTTAGGTCTTATTTGTAAATTTATTTATAGATTCCAGTATCTGACCTCATTGAAGCGATGTACTGAGTATAAATAAGTACAGCAACAGTTCATTAAGTGAAATGACCTTTGTTGTATCCAGTATAAAAAAGACTTATGGGATGGATACAAAAATACTGAGTTTGAGCACTGGGCTGCCACTAATTGGAAGGTGCTTTGCAAGTCATTTAGAAAAATAGACCAGATGTTTTAAGTGTGATTTCTATTAAATGTGGCAAAGGACATTTACTGTATGTGTACTATACTGTGGAGAATCAAGGTAGCAATCTAAAGAGATCCTTCAGTTGTATAATTTTGCCCCAGTTTATGAACCCAATTAGTTTAGTTGATTACAATTCCTTATGTCAATACAAACAAACAATAAGGTAAGTAAGTTACTTAATAGTGACTCAATCACTTAATATATTTTCCATTCTGCTTTCTGGTTTTCGTTAACTCCCCAACGTACTAATCTGTCTCTTTTTTGTAATATTCCTGACTGATTGTGTCTATTTTTCCAGTATACCAGCAGATCTCCAGTTTACCTGAAGACTTTTTTATTGTTATAAGTTTGTTCCATTTATTCTGTTTTATTCTCTACAAACTATGTATTAATACTTTGCACTTCCATCACATCACTTGGGGAATGAAGTGTTTACAAAGATCTTTTAAGTCTCACAGCACGTTGGGCTAGATTCTCATCCAGCGTCAAAGATGCAACTCCACTGACTTTAGTTAAGCTATGATGATTTGCATCAGATGAGAACCTGATCCATTATTTCTAACACATTTTAAAGATGGTTATATTGAGACACAGAGGATGAAATCTTGGGTCATCTGAAAACCTACTGACTTCAGTACATTTAAGCATTTCTGTTTGAACTACCTATGCAGAGCTTGCTTTTTTTCTTTATCTATTTTCTGTCTCCTTATCTCTTCTTCCTTTACTACCCTGAAATTGTACTAACCACACATTTGTAGATGAAGATAAATAATAGATAGTGCCCAGAGATCCCCATGGAATTTTCATTGACCTTGTCAATTTTTTTTTCTAATTTAAATTATTATATGTTTGTCCAGAATACAGAAATATCCATACAGACAGCAAATGTTACCCTGGGAAAAATTAACCATCAACAACTATCCTTTAAATTAAGAATCCTGTGTGAAAGGAGGTAGCTATTTTAAACACTGAAATAACTTTTGGCTTAAACAACTGAATTTTCTTTTTTCTCAATCAAACTCGGGCATTAAAGTATTTTCAAGGTCTCAAAATCTACTTCCTCCTTTGTATATTGTTCAAAGACTCAAATATCTTTTTTCTCTTGAAAGCAAGTTGAAGACACCTAGGTCCTTCCTCACAGATAAAGCAGAATAGAAACCACCAGAAGATATCCCCACTTCTATAAAATATAGACATCTGTGTGATAAGAATTCTAAGAAGCCATAAAAGGCTACAGGGTATAATGCTATGAATTTATGCAGGTAGGTAGTAGCAATGAAAAAGTCAACCCTAAGACACCTAACAGAAAGTTTGGTATCCTCAAAGATTTCTTGTCAAAAGCTATGCACATTTTTGAAACCATATTCCAATGTGAGAGAAAAGGGAAGTCTCTTCAATCACCAAAGAACTGTCCTAAAAAAAAATAAAATGTACGGAGGGCTTAAATGTACTAAATAGTTACTTCTAGCTGGTAGGAGGACTACATCTCTCTCATCAAGGCACTGGAAAAGGAATTAAAGCTTTCTAATTCCTTCAGCCCTGCCTCCTTCGGCCTATGATGTCCTCTACAGCTGAGGGTAGAGACAGCCGTTGGTGAGGTTCCCTTACACTGGAGGAATCTTAAGCTGTCTTGTTTGATTGGCTGGGCCTAGGATCTGGACCAGAGAGTATTATTAACACAAACTTTGCTGTTACTTACTCACAGAATTTACTGTCAGCAGCAACAGGATACTGAGATACTCATTTGTAGCCTGGGCTCACCACTCAGTGTTTCTCCAGGCCCTGCTATTATTTCCGTACTTTCTTTTTTAGACACCAGGTGGTCTCCCATGGTTTTTATTCATGCAAGCCAGTTTGATAACTATATCCTTCATACTTATATATCTATAAACAAACTTCAGCTGAGTGGAAGACAGGGGAAGTGGAAACGCAGGCAAGACCATTCACAGTGCTGATGCCTCTTACAGCTGCCTGGCAGCAGTTTTCGGTTCCACCACTGATAGAGGTTCTTTAAAAGTTCTGCCATGTCCCCCAAAACCTCCAGCATGGCACCTGCCCACTTTTAATATGCCTCCTATACTAAAAGGAGGGTGGCAGGTTCAGGGTCTGGAGCCACCCTGATTGTGCCAGGACACAGATCCCCTTCAACCGTGATCTGTGAGTAGTATCCAATGGCTTTATGACTCCTGAATGGTGCGCAAGAACCAAAACTCAAAAAAAATTGTGATTATTTTCACAAATTATTTACTGCTTAAAAATTTGCTTGCTAAAAAAGAAAGAAAACATCTTGATGTTTAATCAAAGATTTATTAAGTCTGACCGCAGAGAAATACCTGCTCAGATTTTGCTAGAAAGTTTACAGTCTTGGTTTCTTCCTGAGGGTGAATTATTGTGTGGAGCAAAGTGGAGGAAGAGTAAACAGACATGTGAGTGAGTTAGGGCGGAGTGAAAAAAATCATATACTTTGCAGGGGTGGGGTTAAAACTCTATATATGTATAAATAAGGTTACAGACAGACTTAGACGAGGCTCAGGAAAGCAGCCTGCATTGGACATTTGATATTTGCCATCAATACAGTGCTCAGTGAGAGCTAGTGCCCTTGCTTGGTATGAAATAATTAGGTTTTTGACTTAAAGTTATGACTATTTGAAAATGATTTACCGAGCATGCTCACTCTGTGGGAGCTGCACTGTGACTGTATGAAGCAATGTGTTAAGTGCACGGAGGTTATTTCAGCATTGCCAAACCCAAGTAGTCAAAAAACAAACAGGAATTGGTCTTAAAATCATAAGATATTAGAAAGAATGGTCTTGGTTTACTTGTTTTCTTCTACTGTTTGAAAATTTAGGGTTCATATG
Organism: Dermatemys mawii; assembly: GCA_007922305.1. Lineage (NCBI taxonomy): Eukaryota > Metazoa > Chordata > Testudines > Dermatemydidae > Dermatemys > Dermatemys mawii. The sequence continues at coordinate 7,759,147 of ML677352.1, read as the reverse complement.
TTCAAACTTTCTTCAGAACTATGAGGGCTAGAAATCTCCTTTTTGGGAAATGAAAGCTGAGTCTCTTGTAATCTCAAGGTAGGGCGACCAGACAGCAAATGTGAAAAATCAGGATGGGGTTGGGGAAGTAATAGGAAACTACATAAGAAAGACCCAAAAATCAAGACTGTCCCTATAAAATCGGGACATCTGGTCATGATATCTCAAGGCTCCAAGAGCTAGGGCTTTAACAAAAACACCAGAGTTCACAAAATCTGCAATAAGTTATGAAAGGTGGCACCACCTATTTTTTGGGAAAGTCCCTACTCTGTTACTTTGTTCCTTGTGTTGCCATTTGCACCGGTACAAAGTGGGTGCAAATGACAACACATTGTGTAGGGCAATGAAGAAACAGGCCTTCTGCAAGATTGTCTCTGTAGGAATACCCCTCTACACCTGCAGATTTCCTGAGTTATGCAGCCTGACCCCAGATCAAAGAATGGGTGAGAACCAATAGCAAAGCCAGACGAGCTCACATATTCTGAAGTCTAAACAGATCTAGATTCTTTCATTTTTCTTTAAGATGAAAGGAAAAGTTGAATGTGAAATCCCATAATCACAGATCCTTAAGAAACACTAAGTTTGCACATTCCTGTGGCATGAAGCCCCCCCCCCTTTAAAATGACAATACATGTGTGTAAATTTCCAGCATTTAATCAGCATATAAATTAAGTGGACACATTCAAAATGTTTGGAGGCTTTCTAAAGGGCGGTAGGCCAGATTTATGGAGGTCTTTAGGCACCTACAGATGCCTAGTGGGATTTGCAAAAGCTTTGAATGAGATACCTAAGTCCCATTGACTTCAAGGGGCGTTTGTTAAAGCAGGATAGTCACTTGTTTTGTAAATCCTACTAGGCCTCAGCATCTTTAGGTGCCCAAAAATCTCCATTAATCTAGCCTCAACATCTTCCCTCCCCTTGGGCCTGGTCTACGTGAATGCCGTAGCTGAAGTAGATGCATCTTAGGTTGATCTACCTGCCATCCTCACGGCGGCAGCGGTCGACAGTGGGCTCCCGCGTCAACTCTGCCTTGCGCCTTTTGGCAAGCTGGAATTCCAGAGTCGTCGGGACTGCATCTGGTGAATCAATTTATCGCATCCTGACACGATGCAATAAATCAATCCCCAACAGATCCACCTCTACGCATCGATCCAGCCGGTAGTGTAGACAAGGCCTTAGAGGAGCAGAAAGTCCCAAAGGAAGTTGTTGCCACATTTCCACTATGGAAGGCACTAAGGACATAAAAGTTATTCAGGAAGACCTTGAACACCAGTAAGCATTAATCTACAATTTTTTAAGACAGCACCAGGAGGGTGGAGTGTTTTGTTTTGGGGCTTGACCATTGGGAACCATTGGTCTAAAACACTTTATGGTAGGACTGTCACAGGTGTCCTGTGTGACCCTGGGCAAGGCACTAAAATCCTCTGAGCCTCAGCCTCTCAATTTGGGAAAATAAATTCCCCTCGCACCCTTTGTCTTATCTATTTACATTGTAAGCTCTTCAGAGCAAGAAAAGTCTCTCACTGTGTGTATGTATTGCATCCCAGACAATGGAGATCTGAGCTCCATTGAGCCCTTTGCAGGTATATCTACACTACAGCTCAGAGGTCTGATTCTCAGTGTGGATAGAGACTTGAGCGTGTGTGCTAAATAGAAGTGTGGATTTTTCAGTACGGGTACCATCTTTGGCTAGCTACCCGAGCTTGGACTAAGGATGTTAGGTGGGCATGGACTTGGGTGGCTAGGACAGTTGGCACAAATCTGCCTATCCAGGCTGGCAATCCCACCTTCCAACTGTAGCCTAGACATATCCTGTTAATGATCACCACCACCACCACCTCATAATTTCTTTAATATCAGTACAAATAAGTCACAAACTAAAGTCAGTATTTTTGGCCCATGTTTCTTACATTTTTACTTTTGGCCCATCATGTAAAGGAAAAAAATACAGTAATTTTGCATTTGAGTTTCACTTTATGTGGGTGTCTAAAGCCTGTCACTTTCTGTCCTCTGCAATTGTGCTGATGATGTTTAGAGAGCCAGTCCTTAGATGAATTGCTTCAGTTCACAAACTGCATTCTTAACAAGAGGGACCCTGCAAACAAGCTGATTAGAAGCTGCATTCTTTGGGGCTGGGGGTAGTGAAGAGCGGCAGGGAGGAGATCAATAGCAGAAGTGTTTTCTTATTTCCTGTCCAAACATACTGTAACAGGTTCTTGTTTACTATTCTCAGTTGCATTATTTAGCTTATACACCTTTTGTCCTCCTTTCTTCCAAAGCTTGACTTGTGTCACTTGAAGACAGGTTTTTCTGTCAATTGAGATTTGAGGTATTTTCATCAGAGGCTAGAGGTTACATGCTATGCTAGATACCTCTTGTCCCCCATGGTTTTCCCTCCCCCGCCCCACAACATTTTCATCAACTGCTACATGAAACAAGCTCTCTACATCTGCTCACAATGATTTGGCTATTGATGCTGCACACTTTCAAAACCACATTGCTTATAGTAAACTATGTTCACTCTTTCTATACTACTATATTAGACTCTGAAAACTTCCTTTCAGAACAAGATACAATCAGCTATTTTCTCTGATCCTCTAAGGAATAAGGCCTGTATGCCAGCTTTGGAGATGATCTCACGAGTTGTTTTACATTTTTAGGAATACTTTTTCAGTAAATCGTGGTGGTATAAATACTATGCCACTGACAATAACTGGATTCCTGTCCACAATAAGAGACATAATACACTTGGTTACAATGGGTCAGACGTGGAACTATTACTTATACTGTACTGTGAATCCTCTCCATGTAAGTAGTCCCATTGGCTTTATTAGAACTCTTTGCATAAATAAGGTCATCACCTTGAGCAAGGGTTCTGCAATCTGTCCCAGTGTAAACTAGATACAAGCAGTGAGTCACATTTTTGGAAAATGCATGCAGTGTAACATTGTACTGATCAATTATTATTTGCATTATAGTAGCAACAAGAGACCTCTCCTGTGCTAGGCACTGTATAAACATGTCCTGAAGAATTTACAGTGGAAATTGACAAGACAAATAGATGGAGGAGATTGATCATCATTATCTCAATTTTACCGATGGGCACAGAGGGATTATGGGTTTGTCTATACTTGACATGCCACAGTAGCACATTTGCACTGCTTCAGTTGCACCAATGGAGTGTTTCAGCACAGACACAACCTATGCTGTCTGGAGAGATTCTTCCATCAATATAGGTAATCCACTTCCCCAAGAGGGGATAGCTAGGTTAATGGAAAAATTATTCTACCAGCCTAGTGCTGTCTATCGTGGGAACTTGGTTGGCTTAACTAAACTGCTCAGGGCTGTGGATTTCTCACACCTCTCTCTTCAGCTTTTAAATCATTAGCAGTCCCCATTTGTCAGAGCAGTGCATATAACTATAGCCAGATTCTGATCTCATAGTGGTTTATGCTGGTGTAACTCCACTGACTTCAATGCACCTACTCACAATTTAAAAACAGTCATACTGGAATCAGGCTGGTAATGTAAATACCCATTTGATGTAGTTAACAGCTGAAATGCTGTAGTCCAGGAGGAAGATTCCTATCTCTATCAATACGAGAACATCAGATGATACTGTGAGAAAGTTCCTCCTCTGCTTTGGTGGGTCCTGTGCTTTTTGGCAGATTTGCTCACTTCAGAGGTTCACGGCAGTCCTCAGTTTGGCCGCTTCTGCTAGAGTCTTAAACCTGCCATTCAGTCAGCTAACCCCATCACTGGCCAGCATGGGGGAAAACGGAGAACAATCTCTGCAGTCTCTGTTGTCCCACCTAGCGGGTTTCCCACCTTTCAAATTAGACCTTCCCTTCTGGTGTTGCTCACAGACCAGGTCAACTCATTCTGTGTTCAATCAGGAGTTGGGAGGATGGAGGGAACCTGGGCCCACCATCTACACCGGGTTCCAGCCCAGGGCACTGTGGATAGCAGCTGTCTACAATGTCTCCTGTATCAGCTGCATGACAGCTACAACTCCCTGGACTACTTCCCCATGACCTCCCCGCCCCACCTTCTTTATCCTCACTACAGGATCTTCCTCCTAAAGCCTGATCACGCTTGTATTGCTCAGTCCTCCAGCAGTACGCTTTTCACTCCCTGCTGCTTGCACGCCCTCCACTAACTGATGGGATGTCCTTTTTAAACCAGGTGTCCTGATTAGTCTGCCAGCCATAACTGACTCTAGTATGTTAATTGGCTCCAGGTGTCTTAATTAGCTTGCCTGTCTTACTTGGTCTAATAGGTTCCTAATTGCTCTAGTGCAGCCCCTCCTCTGGTCACTCAGAACAGAAAACTGCTTATCCAGTAGCCAGTACATCTGCCCTCGACTGCTCTGCTGTACCCACTTTGCCTGGGTCTATAACAATACCTAGAAGGCTTTAATAGAAGAAAATCTCTGTTTCAAAATGGTATCATCCTGTAGTCTCAGTGATAGACTTCACAAGATCTTTTTTAAAAAGAAAATCTCAAGTTTTTTAAAGCACTGCGAAAACTCCATGTAGTCACTGACAATGGTATCTCTTTTTATCTCTTGGTAGTTTCCGGTATTGAATTGCAACCATTCTATAGACTCCCTGCAACACATTGTGAAACATGCTGTGTTAATGGTACATGTTGCATGCTCCCTACAGATAGTTCCAAAGGTACAGTTTCACTTGAAACTGAAAGAACCTGCCCCCAGGAACAACTTGGGCTTGAATCAACCATGCAATATACTCTGGTCAGCAGAATGACAGTGCCACCACAATGATTCAATAAGGCCAGAAGGTTTCAAGACAAAGTTTCACTGAGTTAGTAATTGTCAACTGAATATACAACAGAAATTAGAAATAAAGTTAATCCTCCATTCATTGGTCTAGCTAGAGATTGAGAACCTCTGCATATGGTGGTGTCTCAGAAAAAAAAACTCCCATTGACTAACTGGGCTGACTAACACTTCAAGATTTGTCTCACAGTTTTTATACCTATTACATTTCTAACAGAGGTTTAATGGCAAAATCCAGAGCCCTCACACTTTATTAGCAAATTAAATGTACCACCATGCAGACACTAAGTGCTACTAATTTATCATCACTGATCATGCTTTTTTTTTCTTTAATAGCAAAAAGTCATTTACTCTCTATTCCTACCCCCATTTCCCCAAGAGGTGAGTGGGAGGGAAGGCCTGCTCTCTCTTCTGAAGAGAAGGTTTTGGAGCTGAGGAGGGGAGAGGAGAAGCTTTACTTCCCTGCAGCAGAGTAGTGGCTATGACATGGTCTCTTTCTCTCTAGACTACGTCTGAGGCACAGAGATGGAGAGCTAACACATTTCTCTGTGTACGAAAGATGTTCTCTTTCATTCATAGAGATTTGTGGCAGATGTTACATAAGAATCCAGATGTCTGGATGAGATCTGAACTGAGAAGGATGGTGAATGAATTTCTGTACTGCTTGCACCCCTAGCATTTAAATCTGACTACTCCAAAACAAAGATAGCCCTGTCTAAACATGACTCTTAAAAGTAAAATGAACAAAACACAAAATAGATCAGGTAACAAAACACACAAAGATAACTACAAAACCAGAGGAAACTTTAGAAATACTACCTTTGCTACACATTTGTCTAGAGGTTGGTAGTCTATTAGAAACTACTAGAGAAGCAGAAGCACCACAACAACATTTAACAGAAAGTCACCACAAACTCTCACATCCTCATTTGAGCAATGCTCTATCAGAATAGTAACTCAAGAAGGAAAGCACAGTGTGCTAATACAATGTGGGGAACAGCTTATTAAATACTCACTCCACCAGCCTAAAGTGACCTAAACTAGCATATTGGATGTGGAATAGAGCAGGAGTGAAAGCACAGCTAATACAATAGCTTGAGATGGGCTATGAGAGGATATAACTGTAGGTCTGAAATGACAGACCACAATCTCATTGACCTGCACAATATACTGCTCCAACCACATAAATTCCAAGTGTGAGGCTTCCACACTAAGAAATCAGGTTTTTAAGATTAATGAAATTAAATCACTAAAAAAAAAAAAAAATGATCTTGCTCCAGAAGTAAGTGCTCTGATTAAGCCTACAAGGAGCCTTAAAACACTCAGTTAACAGCCTAAAAGTTAAGACATGGCAATTGTTTCTTTCCTAGCATGACAAGATGCTCCTTTTAAAATGTGACCATTCGCGAGACTTCAATTTTTTTGCCTGTTGAAAACATCACAGGCTAAATTGAAGGCAATTCTCCTCTCTGGGTTGTGTATTTACAAAGACATGATAGCTTTTCCATTATCTCCCTAATCCACTTCAAATTATTACAGACATCTGTGTTATCTGGAACTACTCATGAAGCTAGCTTGTAATAATGTTAAAATGTAAATATTATGCCTAAACTGAAAAAAATCAGGCTGTATCTAGAAATCATCCTCTTGGCTCTTGCTAGGGCCAAGCATAATATATAGGATATTCACTATCTGAAGATGATAGCAAATTTCATGCGGATTTACTCAAACTAGTGGGCTTTCCCACCCACTGTAGATGCAGTGGCCCCCCTCTAGAAGTGGAAATGGTAGCTCTACAGGGTAAGGGAGAGGAGAGAAGGCTGGCAGTATGTCCCCTGCCCCTGCACAACAATGAGCTCAACCATGCAATTGTTCTCTTTGTGCCAGTGTCAGGAGGCAAGGGGGAGCCAGGAGAAGCCAGGGTCAAGACAACTGACACTATGTGGATTTTTTCATCTGCAAAGGAAGAGCCAAGGGCTACTTAATATCAGGCCTATAGCAACTGTGATGAACGTACATTGGGTGAGAGGCAAATACATAAACTGGCAAAACACATTCCTTGAACAGAATTATTGGCCTAATTATTGAAATCATAGTCCTCAGACTAAGGCTATGTTTGGGAGCTTGCATCAAGGGCCTTTCAAATAAACATAGTAATCAAAATATGATCTAGTTATTAACATGTTTAAAAGTACAGTGAAAAAGTATTCGATTTTAGTATAGAAGATATCCAGAAAACATGGTGGGCCATTGTAACATTATGAAAGTTGCAATTGTAGCTGAATATATAGAAGGTAGATCTTGGAGAAATATTTTGTCAGCTGTGATGGAAATCTTTTTTTTTTTTTTTTTTGTAACCTGCGTTGATTTCCCCTGCTTTAATTAATCTATCAGTCATTCTTATGTGTAACTACAGGCAATAAGCAAATAAGTAAAACCCATTACATGGGGACCAGAAAAATGTGTTTCCTTCTCTACATTAAATGGATTATGTTGCTTTCCCTTTGTTTTGTTTGTATGAACTATATGATGCCAAAAATATATCCAGAAACACAAAAAGCAAAAAAATCCCCAATCAAAAAAAATCCCTATTCACACTTGTGTTTCAAAATAAAATGAACAATTTCCAGATTTATAATATGAGGATATTTAATTACTACATATTTTTAACATGCTGTAAAAATATGGCAAAGATATGAAAAGAAATTAATGCCAACAGGTCATATTAAAAATTCCTCTTCTCTGCAGAGGTTGGACATATCAGCGCATTGCTTAAGGCATTCAAGTGAAGTGTTACACAAATGTCCACATAGCACATCATCTCAGCTATTGCCTTGAGGCAGAATCACTTTCATATAGAATGGTTTAGTATTGATTATCATTCATTCAAACCAGAGATATAATCAGAGATTCCAACCCCAAGGTATTCTTTTGAATCACATTCATCCCCTGGCTGGTGGCTAGTAGTAATCGAGTGATTGGCCAAGAATATGTTTTTATGGAAGGATTTTGGTGTGCTTGTGATGGATAAAGAAATAAAGTCAGAAGTAGTGTCTTGAAACAGCTTGCAGACTGAGGACAGACCTTTGAAAGTGTTCGGGCATGGCTGCTTTTCCTGGAGTTCTGAAATTGCAACCACTGGTTCACCTATGAATTGTAGGCTCTGCTGCTTTTGCTCTTTATCTTTTCTCTTCAAGGAAATCAAAAGGAGATATTCATTACTATAAAAATAATAATAAATGTTAATAATAATAATAATAAAAGTGTAGAAAAGACTATCCTGAGTCTGTGTCCACTTGTCTCTTAAAATAAGAGCCCACTCCAGGAGTCCAAAGCCTCCTTAACTTCTCAGGAGCTGAAACAGTGTATTTAGAGGAAGTAATGGTTATATCATGTCATTATTTTAAGTAAAACTTCACATTGAAATCAAGGTGCTCTTGTGGTCATCTACAAGAGAAGAGAAAGATTATGTGGAAACAGTGGTCTCGGTGCACAGAGTTGGGTAATAAAATGCCTTAACCTATACACATTATTATAATACCCTGAAATTAATGGGCTAGGTCAGAAACATGTTAAACAGAGTGAGTCTGGCCTACCAGCACCTCAAGAATGGGAAAGTAGCCCTGAAAAGTAGGACAATTATAAAATTAATTTTGAAATTGGCCCCCTCCACAGAGGATCAGTGAAATAAATGGGACTACCCAAAGCAAGGACATGTCACTTATCCCATTCATAATTATTCATAGAAGAGGAGATTCTAAGAACCCAGCTTGGTGTTCACTTGGAGCTAGGACAGTTAGCAGTGGAATCAGGACTGAGAATCCTGTATGTAATCCTGGCCATTGAATACAAGACACTTCTGGCAGCAGCTAGCTAGGTAACTCAGACAAACGGAACCCAGATTTTTAAATCTATTTACAAAATTCTATACTTAGTGTTGCAATGCCTAACTGACTTAGGAGCCTAAATCTCATTTTCAATAGAGATTTAAGCCATTAGCAGTCTAACTCCCATGATACTGCTAAATGCCTAAATCCCCTTTGAAAATGAGCTAGGCTCTAACATCTAAAGATCTGGGTCATGCGATCTACAGCTGCTCATAATGGCATTATAAAGCTACTTGGTCTCCATTCCTTTGCAACATGTTCCTAGCACCATGAATAGGGAATCCTGCTTTAAAACCAATGGTATGGATATGAGCCAATTGCCCCTCCTAGGCAAATAAGTAACCCCCTGCTCCCATCCAGGGGCAATCACTCACCAAATTCAATGTCTACCAACTTTTGGACACCAAAGGCTAAGAGCATAATCTTAACCTGAACTCAGCCATCGTAAGAATTCTCAGACATTCTTCCCCCAGAAGATAGTTTTATCAGAACATAATCCACACTTCCTATGCTCCGTCTTCTAGCAATTGTTCTTAAATGTCTGCCTGCATATAGATTTTTCCATTTATCCTTAATCAGAAGTCTACCACCGAACAGCAGTGAGATTGGAGGGGTTTGTTCTCTGAGCACTAGTCTCTGATGAATAGTTCACTAAAAAGTAAAAAACCACATTTCTCCCCTCTTGTATCTGATATTCTGTGTGATACAGTATTGGTATGAGGATTCTCTCTCAAATGTATTGTGCAAGGTTGATCGACTAATGGTCTACAGAAAGAGGAAAAAGTAGACAAAAAGCTGTTTGTACGTATTCAGAATATTCCTGTAGTTATTAAACTCAGTTCTTTTTGTAATACAAGTAAAGTGGGAATTTTGCATTCCTTGATCTTTTTCCACTTTCATAGAAAGGCAAACCTAAGGGAATTATCGACCACTAGATGTTCATACATAAATTCTGTCAGTATTAGTGGGAATTATACATACATACTGTGGGATGATAGCATCCGTATATCTGAGAGGGGAAGGCAGGGGCTTAATACAAGACTGGGAACTCAAGAATTCTTCCGTTCTTGTCTCAGCTCTGCAACTGACTATTCTTTTGCCTTGAACCACTCTCAGGCTCTGTGTCTGATTTCAATTGGAGTTTTTCCTGATCCCCAAGCAGTGGAGTTAGTAGGGCCCTGTGCTTAGCTTCATTTTTGATGCCCCTACTTGGGATCCAGCCAAGAAAAAGAACATTCTCTCTTATCTCCCCGCTTCACCCGTTTCATTCTTTTTTCTTCATCCTCCTATAATATGAAGTAAATGAAAATAGTGAGGTACCTTCATTTTTTTTTGTAGTCTAACTTATTTTTCCACAGACCATCTGAAAACCGCTTAGGGTCTCGGTGGACCACTTAACGATCTTTCCAAATATTGTTTGTACCATTAGCTAACGATTGTAAAGTGCTTTGGACAAGAGCAGGAGTCAGGGAGGGCAGGGGGCTGAGTGCATGAGGCGGGTATAGAAGTCAGGGCTGGATGTGTGTGAGGGGGGTGCAGGAGTCTGTGCCAAAAGTAGCAAATCTTTGACCAAGAAATTACGGAAAATTCAATTTTCCTCTGAAAATTTATTATGTTAAATACAAATACTAAATTCATTTCTTCAAATGTAAAATGGAGGGATTTTAATCATGCTTTAAGTGCAAATTTCAATGCAACCTTAGGTATAGAGAAGCCAGGGCATCTCCATAATTCTTATTAATATTTTGGTGGCATACATTTCAGACATTTTCAAGTAGGTATATCCTTCAACATATACACCTTTTTTGGATGTGTCTTGTTTAGGACTTCAGTCTCTTGATGATAGTCAATCTGTGTGTGCACGTGCAATCCTGACTTGCACATATTGTGGGATTTTTACAGGTAAGCTGGACATATGAAAAGGCCATTTGAAAATTTGAGCCACTATCACTTACTGAGCTTTAGACTTTCCTACCCCATCCAGGCAAAACAACAACGTATTGTGTGAAAGAAGCAAGAATATTAAGGAACATTTGCAAAATCTCCATCTGGAGATGGTTTATTGTCAGTGTCTGGCAATAATCAAACTAATCTGTGCTTCTATATCTCTGTGTCATCCACATAGTATATTTCCCCAAGTCAACCCCTTATCCCAGAAAATAAGAACATTCTAGGTTCAATTAACATTTTGAAAGACTAGCACCTTTCTGCTCAGCTTCCCATGCTTTCTGAATTAGTATCACTGGTGTAAGGAAATGTTTAATGAGCATGTGCTTTCGAGGATATCATCCTAAATTATGTTGTTCTTGAACCCATTAAAAAACAAAACAAAACACACCTGACATTCAGTCAGTCCCTGGGATCATGGGATTCTGTGTGAATCTGATCATTCATCTTAAAAAAAAAAAAAAAAAAAGGGCTTATAGCCCTCCTAGTTGCAAAGAACATCTGGAAAAGATGACATTCACCAGGGTCACCGCAGGATACTCTGAAGCCCCAAAAATCAGATGGCAAATGAAAGGGACAATTATTTAAATCTCTTTTTTAAAAAAATCAAATATTTTTTTTGAACTCCATCTCCTAATTTTGGGGAGATGTCACTAATTTTTGAACCTTTGGGATTAGCATTACTGCATGTGCACTCATCGAACCTGCTGCAAATTTCATCAGCACAGCTAATTGAGCAGTAGCCCCCTCTTAAGTGCTCAGCCTACTGGGGTTTATAATTATCAGGGGAGGGGAGATGAGCTTTTTCATGAAACAGAGGGGACACAGAGATAGCTGCATATTAGAAACATGAAACGTCTGGGTTTTCAAGATTCAGAGGCACAATTTGTGTTATCCTTACACCTAATTACAAAAAAACAGATATAGTGTTGACCATTCACATTAATATAGCCTGGGTCTGAGCACGGGAGATAAAGAGAGGTCAGACTAGATGATCATGATGGTCCCTTCTAATCTTAAAGTCTGTGATTCTATTATACAAAAGGCTTGATTCACCACCACAGTGGATATTTACACACCCCTACTCCCATTGGCATTCACTCCCAGAAGATGGCAGACAGCAGTACAGCTACTGCTTTCCCAAACAGGTTCCTCCAGAAAGGAGCAGCTATGTGTTTCAGCTGGAGCTTCTTGAGGCCCCTGTCATTAGTTACCCACCTGATTCAGTGGCGCCCTGACCCTATCCTTTCCTTCCCAGGTCACTTTGGTTATTCTACACTGGAATTGAATAAATAAATAAATAAATAAATAAAAGACCCAGAGCTATGAGTCTCTGAATCTGGGTCTGCAGACTCAGGCTCATGCCACAGTACTAAAAATAGCAGCACAGATGTTCCCATGTGGGCTGGAGCTCGGACTCTGAAACCCAGCGAGTTCTGTAGACCCAGGCTCTGGGACTCACTGCTGTAGGTTGTTCATGTGAGATTTTTTTTCCTGTTGTTGCTATGTATATTTACCCTTTGAGACTACGCCAGCCAACTCAGACATCCAGAGCTGGGTTTCTTCTGGGCAGACTTTCTACTACTGAAGGCTCAGCCTGTGATCCACTAGCTAGCAGAGCCCCAAAACTGAATCTGGCTCAGTACATTGCCTTAATAGGTATGTTTTAGTTTTTTCAGGACTGATATTAATGGGACAAATAAAGCATAATCAGCATCAAGTAGTTGCATTCAACAGAAAGGTAAAGAGGCCTAAGTTTTGATTCCTTCCACTCACATCTTTTTTTGCCTGCTGAACTCAGAAGAGTTCCTGGGGTATAACTGAAGACAGTTTAGTCCAAAGCACGCCACATTTCATCTATTGTCCTAAAATGTGTGCTTATATATTCTAAGGACCAAATATGTCTGTCTCATATCAGATCAATAAAATGGGGTATTTTAACTAACAGGACTCAGCTTTAAAGGATTTTGTTCATTAAAATACTTTTTCCATTAATTCATTTTGTTTAAATTCCATAAAGTTTGATTTTAATGAGATATGCAGTGGCTCTGCTTACACTGTGATTACTATTAAGTTCATGCTAATGGTACTGCTGCAAATGCAAAGTTATTAGAAAATAATGTTTTAATAATGCATTTTAAAAATTCATCAAGCAAACATGATTGGATTAATTATTTGAAATGTCTGACAAACTGTAACAAAAGAGATTAAATTTAATCTTCTACAAAGTCAGACAAAACTTGAATATGATTGATTCCAAGTTTAAAGTGAGACTTGCTCAGTAAATGTCCTACTGTTCTGCAAAAAAACATGCTAGGACAGACAGGAAACTATAGAAATCCTTCGTAAGCCTTGTCTACACTACCGATTGGATCAACGGGTAGAGATCAATCTATCACGTCTCATCCGGATGCGATAAATCGATCCTCAGAGGCACTCCCGTCGACACCGGAACTCCAGCTCGTCAAAAGGCTCAAGGCACAGTCAGCATGGGAGCCCACTGTCGACCCCCGCCACCGAGAGAACGGCAGGTAAATTGACCTAAGATGCGTCGACTTCAGCTACGCTAGTCACGTAGCTGAAGTTGCATATCTTAGGTCGACTCTCCCTGCTAGTGTAGACCAGGCCTTAAAATCTATGAGGGTGACTGTGTAATCCACATATGAAGGCCTTAGAATTGAGAGTACAACATAGTAGATTTTCACCTTCCACTGATAATTTGCTGAACAACCCTACACAATATATTATTTTGAAGACCAACAACAGCAAACATAATATAAATCACATGAATTATTAGGTGGTGCTGTGATTTATCATGGCATTTTTAAAAAACAAGATGAGGCAAGGGATGGTCACAATATAAAGAGCCAAAAGCATGTAACAAAAATCATTTAACGCCCCCACTCTCCCGCAACCCACACACATGGCAATTTTCTAGCTAAAACCTCAAACCTGGAAACTTAAGCACAGGCAGACTCCAGTGCTGCACAGAACTGTATTAAAGTGCATGAATGGTCTGTGATAAGAGCAAAACATTTTCAATATAAGAATTGTCATACTAATACTGAGTATTATAGATTGAACCTAGCTGCAAAAATATATAGTACTGTAATCTGACAGTTTCACAACTCTCTAGAGGACAGAGAGATCTTACTGGTCTTTTGTGGTTATCGGGTTGCTGAGCTCACAATCTCTATTAGCCTCCTGTGTGGCTCTTGCAGCTGTCACTGAAGTTTTTTTATTTGTGGGTGGAGGCGTGTATCATCACACCCACCCTCCCTCATGTAAAGATAAAAACATCAAATTCACTAATATGCTAGAAAATGAGACAATCAAGTGGGTTTTTCATACAGTAATTGTCAGATTTATATTTAATTCACCTAAAAATTTATAATGGCTGTCTTATATATATATACACACACATACGATTTTTATAAATGTCCATCATATGTATGGCACAAGATCAGCCTGCACAGCATCCCCTTGTGGCCCACTGTGGAACAACTCTTCCTACTTCCATTTCCATCTGGGTAATCAAGGGTTGGGGACTACGGTGACTTAGCCCTCCAGGTAAATTATGCCAAATTTCTACCTTCTAGGGTATCAAAGCTCCAACAGAAACAGAACAAACTCAAAATGAGGGTCATCCATCCCAATGCTGAGCTGAACCCAGTCCTTCTACGCTGGGTCTCTCCCGTCAGTCAACAATCAACCAGGCTCCTTGCTTCAGGCTTACCTTCCCACAGGGAGGCTGAACGGCAGCAATCTCAGGACCAACAGCTGAGGTGATGCAAATGAAATTAAAGGATAGTCCCACTTCAGGTCTACCTTCCTTCAAGGAGACTCTAATCACCAGCAGTCTGGCTCAGTTTCCAGCCCTGCTTCTCACATCCACTAAGAACCAGAAATGTGCTCCTCTTCTCAAACAGCCACTAACTGAGCTGGGTTCTCCCCTTTTAGCAACTCCCTCCAAGCTTGATACCTACTGAAGGTGCAGCAGGGTGGGGCTGATTAAGCCCATAGGCTCTCATTAACCCCTTATTGACTAGTGTGAGGCATATATACCCATAAACGGTACATGTGCACACACTGTTATGCAGGGGGATTTATGTAGGTGTATGTATATTGGCATATTTTACTAAAATGAATTCTTATTACTTGTTAAAAATAAAACTGTTCATGATGCCATGCTAGGTAGGGTTATTTATTTTTTAGAGAGTCCATCATTAGGGACATAATTATTAAAATAAAATAATTAGAATGTAAATTTTGTTCCAGAATTTCCAAAAAAGAATGATAAAAAAAAGCCTGATGGAAAAGCAGCAGCTAGAGTCTCTGCATGTGTTAGATCATCATCCAAACAGGGCATAATATTAACTTCTAATCTATTCAGAAATACATTCTTCCACATTCACTCATATAATATTGTTGAAGAAACAATATATTCAAGACTATACAAATTGCAAAGTGACAGTCAGTTTTTATTCACTATAAGCTGCATTTTTTTCCTTGTTTTTAAAAGCATGTACTTTGAAAATGAATTACAAACATCATGCTACTGATCTGGCAAAGATGTGTTACCTGTATGCACTCTGGCTCCACTTCTTACATAGTCTTAAAGAAACGTCTTAAAGAAATTAAACCAACTGGAGATCAGGTGTAGTAGAGCATGGATATCACACTGCCAGTACCTGCCTCCCTCCTCCCCCAGCTTGCCATACACGAGGGGTATTCTCAAGCACAAATCACTGTCTGGTTTAAGTTCACTTTGTACTGCATAAGCATTGCAAAGTGAGCTTGGCAGACTCCAGAAACTGGCCTCATGAATAAACCCAATGGGGCTACTCAGGGTGAGTACTCAAAGTTAAGTATATGTAAATCTTTGCAAGACTGGGGACCATATGTGCTCCTGGAGACAGTACTAAGCTGAAATGCGGTATTAGATGCTGTCATCACTTTCTACTCACAACTTCTCCTCCAATCTTGCCATGCTTGCAAATGCACGGCATATTCCAAATTCATTCCCGAGGCATTTCCCACGATTTCTGAGATATTGTACCAGGGTTAGATTTGGCCCTACGTTTGAGATTATGTTTGCTTTCTCTTCTTGTGGGAGACAGTTTTTTTTCAGGGGTTGCCCTGAGTGTGGAATGAACTCCTATATGAGCTAAAGACCATCACAAACTTCACCATCTTCTGGTCTAAATGGAAGGTGGGTATCTTCCACTTTATTTTCTCTAATAGAAATACATACAAAATACATATAATACACATGGCAGTTTTAGTCACATCACTTAATATGCTTTGGGAAGGTGCTCAGATATTATGGTGAGGAAACTTGTATAAGAACATATAGAACAGAATAGAATTTTTTTTTTCTTATGCATCTCACCTCATTACTTAGCACATATTTCTGGACAGAGAACTGTAACGTAGTTTTGGAAGGTATTGCTATGCAAATAATTCATTTTTAGTTCATCTAGCAAACCAAAAAAATTGGAAGGGTCTATTTCAGCCAGCAAACTATGTTTCTGGAATAGCTTCATCAGGAAAGATTGAAAGCAACCCATCCCAGAATAGCCTATAGCCCGGTGGCTAGGCTGCTCATCCAGCAGGGGTGAGAGTGGAGTTTAAATCCCCACTCTGGAGCAGGAATTTTAACCTGGGCCTCCAGGCAATTGCCCTAACCACTAGGCTAAAAGGTTATAAAGGGGAAAGATAGAAACAAGGTAGAGGAGGTAATATCTTTTACTGGATCAACTTCTTATTCTTGAAATTGATCCAGTAAGGCCTGCTCTACATTAGCGGGGAGGGTCGACCTAAGTTACGCAACTTCAGCTACGTGAATACCGTAGCTGAAGTCGACACATCATAGGTCGACTTACCTGCCATCCTCACGGTGGCAGCAGTCAACAGTGGGCTCCACCATCGACTCTGCCTTGCGCCTTTTGTCGATCTGGAGTTCCAGAGTCAACGGGAGTGCCTCTGGGGATTGATTTATCACGTCCTGACGAGACCCAATAAATTGATCCCTAATAGATCAATCTCTACTCATCGATCCAGCCAGTAGTGTAGACAAGGCCTAAAAAGATATTGCCTCACTCACTTTGTTTCTCTTGTATCCTGGGACCAACACAGCTACAGCATGGCAAACCTAAACTGGGACAGACACACACATACACACAGTTTGCTGGCCCTGAAAAACATTTCCTAGCTGAAACAAACTGAGTCAAATTTACATATAGAAACTTTTGTCCATTTCTATTGCTGAGTGCCTTCAACTCCCACTGACTTGCTAATAAATAGGACATTATCTAAATGGCTTCTTCTCCTTTCATATTTCCCCTTCATAAAAGTAGCTGCATCTATATTTACTGTCTACAATCTTTTCTGCAGTAATTTTATGGCTAATGAGGGCAAAAGAGGGTACATATTAGTATTATCTGATTCTCACTCATTGAGAGCTGACAGCGAAAGCAGAACTGGTTCTAAATATATACCTGTCTGCCGTTTGTTCTGTTGCCTGTCCTGGCAGCTATTCTTTTTCATGTTACCAACAGTCTTGGATTAGAATATGTTTGAGTAATGATGCATTTGTTCTAGTCAGAAAGCAATTTATGTGCATGATCTAAAATTCAAATGATTTGTGGAGCTAAATTAATGAATCATATTTTAGGATGATTAGTAGTTTTTCTTAAGCTTTATGTAAGTCACAATTCTTTGAAAATTGGTGTTGTTTATAGTCAAATAATTTACACGTGCCATAAGTAAAAATTTAATCTCCTATATACACACACACTGATTCATCAACATGCTTGAATGCATGCTTTTGATTAGACTACTTATGTGCTTACCATTAGGCATGAGTTTAAGCATTCTGGTCTGCTTTTAAAACATTTTCACTTGCATAAAACTATAGTAATGCCCATAATGGGTCAGGCGCAAGTATGTATTTCCTCAGAGTATATGCTAGAAGTGGTACAGTGTTTACATCAGATAATAATGTTGAAATATGAACTGTAAACTCCCAAAGTTCTAAAGAAAGATAGGCCAATGATAATAAACTGAATTCAATGGAATTTACATAAGAGTTTGCTGAAGATTTTTTTTAATATGACTTTCTATACATTCAAAAATATTTATGCATGTTAACATACATGCCTTATGGCTTGTACTCCTTTGAACAGAGACCTGATGAATGATAAAAAAAAATACACAGGTGGCTAAATGAAAATGAACAGCTAAATTTTCAGAAATACTTGCATTGTTTAGCCAACTTTTCTACATATTTTATTCAGAATGTATGACTCACCATGGAAAAGATCCAATTAAACAACACAGAGTTATTACAGGGCGATCGGCACATTTTCAGAGAAATAACAGAAATAAAAAATACTATCCAGTTGAACTATATAGACTGGTTGTTTACTTAATTTTTTAGACTACTAACTCCTAAAAAATATGATGCTTGCTGAGTCTTTACATTCCCCACAGCATATATGTTGGTTTAATTTTACAGTCAAGGAGCTGAATATCATCCTGATAGACTTTGAGATCAGGCACTGGAATATGAATTAAATTTGTCATGATGTTACAAAATGGTTGAAGGGGCAGGAGTCTTGTGGTTAAGGTGCTAGGCTGAGACTCAGAAGATCTCAGTTCAGTTCTTGGACTCTACCACAGACTTCCTGGTGGACCTTAGACAAGTCATTTAATCCCTCTCTGCCTCAAATATCCATCTTTAAGTGGGGAAAAATAATGTCACACCCATTCTCCAAACCTTTATCTATGCAGAATTTAAGCTATATAGGGCAGGAACTGTCTCTTATCACATGTATGTGCATTGTACAACACAGTGGGGCCTCAGTCTTTCTAGATGCTTCTGCAACAAAGAAATAATGTCTGAGGATTTTTTAAAATAAACTTTTTCTTTGTACTCATTGTGTGTGCAGTATTGCAAATGATTTCACATCTTCAGCTGAAATCAAAAGGAGTTGAGAGCATTCACAATCTCACAGGATTGGGCTGCATGTTCATAACAGAAATATGCCAAATGACTTATACATGAAGAGAAAGCAGCAGAGCAATTGCCTTTGTACAGTCAAGACATGTTACTCTTTGCCCTGTTCTTTTGTACACCTTTTTTAAAAAAGCTATATAGAAGAATGGTTTGACGTACTGTACCAAATGTGGTACAGTATATCAAAGTGAAAAAAGAGAGGTTAAAGGATAAACACATCATACTGTCCTTTATAGTTGTTATGACTATGTCTTTAATCCCACAATTCCGTGTTCTGAACTGTTATGCTCATGGGCCCAGCATCATAGAAACTCTTTCTAAGGGCATATCTACACTGTTTTGTTTGTTTGTTTAAGAAAGAAGAGGTGTTCTTAGTTTGAATTAGCTAACCTGGGTTCAGATAGCGTCAAAGACATAGCAACTTGACTTTAAACTTGGGTTAGCAGTGTAAGTCCAAGCCTAATGTTATTCCTATACTTCACTGAAAACCTGGGCCTGAGGGACCCGCATCTGCATACATGGTGTTTCCAAAACTGTGCCTGTGCATCCGCGCAGCACAGCAAACCCAGATTTGCAAAGGATGGACCCCAGTCTCAACTGTGTTGATGCCTGCATACTGCACTACACAGACCCAAGTCAGACCTTCTGCTTCTGTGGCTGTTTCCCAGTGTTTCCAGGGCTCCTAGTGCCCTCAACAGGTACAGCTCCTCTAGGCCTGGGCTCATGGTGTGTCGTGTAAAAGCTTGTTTGTCCACCTCACAGCACTTACTGTAAGTTTTCTTAGCCCATCAACAAATCCAAATGATCTGTCTTGGGTCCACACACACTACAATCAAAGCCAGCAAGAAGGATCATGCACTGGTGAAACACCTTCTCCAGCTTGTACTTTCACTCTGTTTCCAGGAAATAGGCAAAGCATCTTTGAAATGCTGGTGGACATTTCTGTGGCATTATTTGACCTATCTAAGTCACTTCTCAGAGAGGGATGCAGATATGGCCGACTCCACCCAGTTGATGCTGCTCCTAGCTCTTGCCATTTCCCATATGTAGATTGGTGTTTCTAGAACAAGGCCATGACCACAGACCAGTGGGATCACATGGCCATGCAGACCAGGGATGTCGAACAGTTCTTCCACAACTTTTACATGAAGAATCAGACATTCCTGGGTCTTTCTGAGCAGTTTACTCTGATTCTCCAGCGTCAACTCAGGTCACACACAGGGGGGCAGGCATGCCATCCAGAATCATGCTGCTATAGCCCCCTCGAAGCTGGTTTCCCCAGACAGCTACAGGTTTGGTGTTGACAAGTCAATTGTGGTGGCTATGGCGATTTGTGAGACAATCAGGACTGTGATTTATTCAAAGGGTATAAACAATGTCCCTGAAATAACTGCTGAGAGAATGGGCTTTCCAAACTGCACCAGGGCCATTGATGGGAGTCGTGTGTCCATAGTTCACCTTCTGCAAGGAGTGCATGAATGCACCAACCCCAAAGTGTACTACTTCACCATGATGTACACCCTGATCACCCACAGAGGTAGATTCATGGACACTAATAGGGGATGTGCGGGCAAGGTGCATGATGTGAGGATGTTCCAGAGATTGAGACTTTACCTTCATGGACAAGCTGGGACATTATTCTCATCAAATGACATTGTTATCAATGGAGTCACTGTCTCCACAGTTATTCAGACAACCCCATGTGCCCTCTTTTGCTCATGAAACCATACTCTGAACTCAGATGCCTCAGAAAAGAAGATTTAACTTAGGGATGTAAAATATTAAATGGTTAATCGGTAAGCATCAGTTTTACCACTTAACCCACCCTAACCATTAACTCCCAGCTCTGCACCAGCTGATCCCAGCCCCAGACCAACCCCGCAGTGGCCAGCTGGAGCCATCCCATCCCCACTCCCTTTAATCGGTTAACCAGTTAAATAGTATTGTTTTAATAATTTAAACAGTTAACTTTTTAAACTATTTGCATCCCTAGTTTAACTATGCCCTCAGTAGCTGTAGGTTGGAAGTTGAATGTCTGTTTGGCAGATAGAAATCCTGTTGGTGTTGCCAAGGGAACCATTAGGATGCCATTGTTGGAGGTTGGAGAATTTAGGGGACACAGCTGTCCATCAGTCCGGATTGTTCCCTGGGGAATGTCACAGTAAGAAGTTTGGGGGTTGAAGGACCAAGATATACAGGCCTGATAGGATTCCAGAATAGTATTGGTGGACTCCTTGGACATGAGTCTGGGGACCCTTGCTTGAGCTTTGTCCACATTGCAAAATGATGGGGTTTGGACCCAAGTCCCATCAGGATTTGTGCTCAGACCCTCCCCCCACTCCAGGCCCTGGAAGAATCATAACACCGAGGTCATGGGGGGCTGCTGATCTAAGTCAGAAAGGCTTGTGTGTGTGTATGGTGGGATGGACTGGGCTCAAACCTTAGTCTGAACATGGGTTTACAATGCAATATAGATGTACCCTTAAGGAGAACCTGGGACTGAACTTGAGCTGCTAATCCAAGCTGAAAACCAAGCTGTGTGTCTTCACTGGAATTTTAAACTCCTTTAGCTAACTCAGGTTTATTAATCCAAATTAAGAACAAACTTATTTTGTCTCTTCAGTGTAGCCAAAACCTAATAGATGAAGGCTAGATATATTTCTTACAAAAGCCCATGTGGCAGAAGGTTTTGGGTCTTTCGATAAATTATATTACATAGTAATGGAAAATTGATAAATTCAAGCTACAACAGGATCACTAAGATAGAAATGGGATACAACCAAGATGAGAGCATGCTGAAATCAATGGTGGCTTGTCAAATTACATCAGTTGAGTAATTGGCTCTACAGAGTTTCCACGTGTATGGAGAGCACTTTGCTGAACATACGACTTGCATTTCACATGAATTATTACTTCTGTAATTTTAACCTTCTGAAAAAAAAAAATAAAAAGCATGCTATGCAATTCTTTTTAGATTCACTTTTAGAATATAGAAGTCATTCACCACTGTAAAAATAAAGTGGTGTTCTTCAGTCAGTAACAATGCCATCTGCAACATCAATTATGCACTCAGTAAGTACCAATGTCAAGCAAGCTAGATACAGAATATCAACATTCCCTACCTCTAGTCCCATCTGACTACTTATTTTCCAATAAATTAAATAGTATTCCCTTGCACTTATATTTCATTAATATGCAAATATTCTTCTACTGTTCTAGAAGCAGGTTAAATTTGTTTTGATATCTTTCTCCCAACTCCTACAGAAGTCAGAGTCCTAGACTATCCAAGTAACCAATCACTTTTTCGTTTTGGTTTATCGGTAGAGATGAACAAAGTGGTTTTGTGGTTTGTTTTTTTTAAAATGCTGCTGTAACAATTCCAGCTTCTTAACCAGCAGGGTTCCCAGATTGGTGGGGAGTCTTCCAGAATTGAATCTGATCTCCTGGTGACCATTAAAGACTATCCAAGAGATTTTAATGGAACAAAGTCCAGACAGTGGTGCAGCAGGGCTAAGGCAGGCCCCCAGCTTGTCCTGGCTCTGCATGACTCCCGGAAGCAGCCAGCATGTCCAGCTTCTAGGTGCAGGGGCA